>OX344723.1:56702749-57327749 GCA_947034835.1 Ballota nigra | reverse complement strand
GGCAATTGCCCGAAGTCATTGTCAAAAGCAACCAGTGTAGGACAAACTGCTTATCTTCGGTCGGAGGAAGAGGCCCCTCAAAACACAAAGGTGGGGCAAAAGGAGTTGCACAATGGACTGAGGAATACGTAAGTAATTAATCCTGCACTACAACATAGGGAGATTTTAATTACTTGATTATACATAACCCAAATTTTTTGGAATACAGGAGAAGAAATATAACCGGCTCCCAACTGAATGGGAAATTGTGCAACATTTCCACAGCTGTGGGGAAGGGGAGTACATGTATGGGGGAATTGCTGAAATAATTGTAAGTGTTTTACATTAACATTAACAATATAAATAACACGTTTATATACTTTTTCATTTACATAATTTTTTTATGTCTAGGGCTCCGTGGAGGAACGAGTCTCACAATTACCGCCTCCAGTGTTGGAGTTATACGTGAAAGTATGCTTTTACTTTGTATAACTCGTGTATCAAACACTCGTTTTATGAGAATAATTCTTTTATCGCATTTGCTTTAGTTATGATTGAATGTTGAATTTCTATTGCAAACCGTTCAATATATAGTACGTGTTACATTGTAGTTAATGTGGTGATACCCGATCACGGAAGACAACATTAACAGTTTACTTGTAACTAAACGTACAATTTCACGACCTAGGTGGAATTGAACAATCCGCTGTGAAAGGTCGATGTGTAAGGCTCAGATTGGTCTGTCTTGACTAAGAGATTGCACTAACACATTTAGTATGTGTTGAAGAGGTCCTACAGCGAGGATAAATTCTTCTGTTCTGAAAGGTGAAGAATTAGACCTCAGTGGTTGTTGATTTCTTAATCTCCGTCACTTAAATAGGACCGTGTGTGCTTAGTAGTTACTGCTTTGATTCATGTTGGGTGAGAATCATTGCGACTTCGAACTTTGTGTCTTGGGCAGTAATATTAATCATACGACGGTTGCTAAGATTTAATACGGAGAAACGCGTGCGAGTACGGCTCGTGTGATTAGTCCCCTTGGTGGGCTCAGAAGTTTTATTGTACCAAATCTTGCAAGTGAAGAATTAGTTTCTTCGGTACGAATAATAATGTTGAGCTGTCTTTACTCCAAGGTGAAAGATGTTAATTAATTTAGAGCTATTCAGAAGCTTAATTAATTAATGGACTTGATAATCTTAAACGCGGGAAATAATAACCGGGAGCCCATATTATCGTAATATGGATTAAGATGGATAGTGCAATATTAATTTATTAGTGGTAATAATTAATATTAATGGGTTGAATTATATTGGGGCTCAATATTGAAATTCAGAAGTCCATTAGGAGGTCCAATCTTAATTCTCCTTAAGGCCCCTCAAGTAGCCCATTAAGTAGCTCAATAATGTAAGGTGATTAAAATAAAAAGAAAATAATATGCTGATTTTTCTATATGATTTTCGAAAATTTGGTTATTTGAAGAGATTAGATTTTGTTGATTTTCTTGGAAAGATATTATGGAGGATAAGTATTCTTGAAATACAAGATTATCTCATATATTCAAGAAGATCCAAATCTTGGATTCTCATCATAGAATTTTCGAAAATTGTAGGCCTAATTAGGTGAGTGAGATTTTTGTGGAATATTTTATTTTGGAGAAAAGAATATATGAGATATATTCAAGATTTCTTAGAGTCTAAGAAAAGATTTTTTCCAAGGCCCATATTCCTTGAAATTTTCGGCCACTTCATCTATAAATAGGGGATGATTATTTCATCCCCAAGTACATAATTCCATGTGTTGGAAAAATCAAGAAGCATAGATATTTTTCTTTTTCCTTAGTTTATTAAATTGCTTGAAAGCGTCTCCCACCGGCGATCAAGTGAGGTGAAAAGGGAAATACTTGAGAAGGCTTTGGGTTGATAGAACGAGATTACAAGTGTCCCGTATATCCAAAGGCCAACACTACGAGAGGTACGTTAATCGCATATTTACTTGTTTAATTCCGCCTAGTTAAATATGTGAAATTAATTTAACATGCATGATGATAATTAGTTGTTGGAATTATTATTTGAATTAATTAGGATTACATCATGCTAGTAATAATTGTATTTAAATTCGTATTTAAATTTCATCCCGAATAGATTCCGGGCACCCCTATTTTCCCAACAACTGGTATCAGAGCCACGGTTTCGGGCTCTGAATTTTAAATTGGAATTTAAATTGTTGAACATTAAATTGAAATTGGATAGTAGAATTGTTAGATCTTTTTTGCAGGTATCCAATTGTCATGGTTTTAATGTTGTTAATTTCATGCGTGTAAATTAATTGTTTTTTAATTCGATTCGTTCGAATTCGTTTTTCTCGTGAGAAAATCCACGAGTAGACTAGTTGTTTTTATTTTGATTCAATCATTGTAATAGACTAGTCTAGATCTAGTATTTATTTTTTTGTAAAAATAAATTGTAACCGGATCGTGACGAAGAACGAAGAATTAAAAACGGCGTACCCGGACGACGCATACAAGCATGGCGCGTGTATGGAGGTAAAATCATGCAAGGGGTGAAGAAAACGAGGACGAACGGCGAAAAAAGGCGCACGGGGGTACACGACGCACGCCGTGCGCAACGGGCGCACGGCGTCGCGCGCACCGCGCGCGCGCGCCTCGGCGAGGACCTGCAGCGCCTCGGGGCGCCCCGGGCGGCGCCTCGGCGCGCCTCCGTGCAGCGCCTCGGGTGCGCCTCGGGGCTGCGCTTCGGCGCGCCTCGGGCTGTTTTCCAGCGCTTCTCGGGCCGGGAAGCGCGCGGGCCCACTTCGTGGGCCGACGCGCTCTGTATCTCAGGCCGTGGAATTTTTTCGGTTCGTGTTTTTTCCGTGTGATTTTAAACGTCGTCCCGAACCCCAAACGATGCTGTTTTTTATGAAGTGTTGTTGTTCGAGTGGGAGCACGTCGAGACGAACGTCGGAAAGCAACAAGGACGATTTTTTCGCATCAAGACGTGAAGAAATTAAACCGTGACAATTGGAATTGAGTGCTCCAATGTGTTTAATTTTGTTTTGATGGATGTTTTATTTCGTGCAATTTTATTATTATTTGTTAATATGTGTTTGCATGAATTTAATTGTCCAAGAAAAACCTTACTTTCGAAAATTACTAAGTATGTTTTTATAATCGCAATTTTATTCCGGATATTAAAATTGGATTATTTTGGCCTCCATAATTTATTTATTTGTGAAGTTCTTTTGGAATACATTTCCCCCTCGGATCGGCCAAAAGAACGGATTTCACATGAATAAATTCCGAAAGGATGATTGTGGATTATTACTAGTGGCGGTATTGACCCTCACCACGAGTGGCTTGCTCAAAGCGAAATAATAATCCTGTATTTAATTATGGTTATTACTTAGGCATAGGGAATTGATATTAACTTACTCCCCTCGGAGTCCCTGTCAGTTTCTATGTGGTCAAAGTGGGAGCCAACTATTAATTTTGAATTAAGGATTTGTAACTTTTAAGTTTGTAATCCGCTTGAATGTGTTTAAATGTATAGACCACCCCTCGTGGCGCATTTAAATTGTTTCGAGATGTTGGTTGATGCATGATTATATTGTTTTAAGGTTTCAATATAATTGATGTGATCGAATTATGTGATAATTTCATATTTTTCTAGATATTGATATGAATGTATGTTTTATTCTCATTTCATCATGTCGCAACCTTTTAATCCACTGTTTAATATACTTAAAGTTAATAAACTTTTTGGAGAGAATTATATCGATTGGAAATGTTTTTTTTTAAATTTGTCCTTACTGCACGAAAACACAATTGGGTTATTTATGTTAATATACCCGGCAAGCCTAATGATAAGTCAAGCAATGGGAAGAGGCAGTTTATGATCGGAAGCGTGACAATGAATGAAGTGCATCATCTTGACATTTCTGTCTGAGGATTTGAGGCGCGTTCATGAAGACATTGTATCCGCTGTTGAAATCATGGAACACCTTGAAGGGAAGTTTTCACATCAGAATCCCATGACTAATCAGTTCACCAAACATGACTCGGTCAAGTTGGAAATGGTGGAAGGAACGCCCGTGAGGGAGCACATTCTCGAGATAATGGCATACCTTAACAAGTTGGAAGTACTTGGTGCGGGTTTTGATTGATTTTATATACCATTCCCTACCGAGAAGTTTTGAGTAGTTTCATCTGAACTGTCAGATGAATGAATGGACAAGTCGTTTGCCCGAGCTCTTGCAAGCTTTAGTTTCGGTGGAGGTGATAATGGAGCACCAGTCTAGTGCTATGGTGGCTAATGGTTCGTCTACCTCTTTTGGTCCCAAGGGAGGGAAAAAGAGGAAGAGAACCAAAGGCCGGATCCAAGCAAATCCAATTGTTGCGAAAGGCAAATGCAAAGGCAAGCATCGAAGGGGAAGTGTTTTAGTTGCGGTGAGAGAGGACAATGGAGGTCTGCCTGTTCCAAGCCTAAGAGGCTAGGAAAGTTAGGTAATTCACACACCTTAGTCGTCGAAACTTGTGAAGTGGCGTATGCTGTCTATTCGTGGATAGTGGATACGAAAGCTACTGATCACATTTGTTTCATGGGTTTAAGCTAACCCAACGACTTAACGGAAGTGAGATCCCCATCACATCGGGCAATGCTACGAGAGTGGCAGCTGAAGCAGTGGGAGAAGTGTGCCTATCTTGTGAAGATAGAGTTATGGTCTTGAGAGACGTTCCTCATGTTCCTAGTTTAGAAAGAACTCAACCTTCAGTTTCTAAACTGTTGGAATGGATACTCAGTTTCTTTTAATAAGGATGTTATTATTGCTTGAAACAATGAGTTTATCTGTTCCGGAACTTCAATGGATGATCTTTATACCATTATTTGGGCACACCACTCGCAAAATTGAATCTAATAACACATCGATTATTTCGAGTAATAAAAGAAAGCGTTCTTCGGAGATGAACGAAACACTTCTATGGCATCTTAGACTAGGTCATATTAATCTAAAGTGGATAGAGAGATTGGTGAAAGACGGATCCTTGGAATCATTCCAAGTCGAACCGCTTCCAACTTGTGAATCCTGTTTAGAGGGTAAAATGACCAAGAGGGCATTTGGAGCCAAGGGGAATAGAACTACGGAAGTGTTAGAACTCGTTCATACCGATATGTGTGGTTCAATGACGATCATAGCAAGAAGAGGTATGAGTAATTTGATGATTACTCAAGATACGGATACATCTACCTTATGATGCATAGGGAAAGAAGTATCAAGTCTCTACGATTTGTTCGTGGAGGCGAATACCTTAGCAATGAATTCTTGAACTACCTATCGGAAGAAGGGATTGTATCCCTGTTGACCACATCGGGAACCCCTCAATAGAACGGTGTGGCGGAACGAAGGAGCCAGACTCTTTTAGAAATAGTCAGATCCATGATGAGTTATTCGGATTTACCCAAGTCGTTTTGGGGTAACGCCTTGGAAACAATGACTTACATTCTAAACTTGGTGCCATCCAAATCGGTTCCTAAAACCCCAAATGGAATTGTGGACCGGGGCGCAAGCCCAGTCTAAGACACTTGCAGATTTGGGGTTGTCCGGCATACGTGCTAGACAAGGAAGCCGGTAAATTGGATCCATGTTCGGAATTAAGGTTGTTTATAGGATATCCCATGGGAACGAAAGGGTGTATGTTCTATAGTCTCAAGGATTAAAAGACCGTGATTAGTTCGCACTTCAAATTCTTGGAGGAAGACTATATGAACAAAAGAAAGCCCAGAAGTGAGATTACCGTAGACGAGTTAAGAGGGCAAACTCCTATACCAAGTATACAAGATGATATACCACACGTCATACCTTCACAACCGGAACCCCGTCGTAGTGGGAGGATTGCAAGGTAACCCGAGAGATTCATGGGAATTAGAGAATCTTCGGATTTGATTCCTGGCGATGAATCAGACCCATGAACGTACGACGAGGCAATCCAAGACAAACACGCGGAAGTGTGGCAAACCGCAATGGAAATCGAGGTGGGTTCGATGGATTATAATCAAGTGTGGGAGTTGGTTGATCCACCTAATGGGGTAGAGCCCATTGGATGCAAGTGGGTGTACAAGAGGAAAAGAGGATCGGACGGAAGGGTAGAGACCTTCAAAGCAAGGCTTGTGGCCTGTGGCCTGTAGCTATGCTTAAGTCCATCCGTATTCTCTTGTCGATCGCTGCGCACTTAGATTACGAGATCTGGCAAATGGATGTCAAGGCAGCTTTCCTTAACGGAAGCCTTGATGGGATCTATATGCAAAGCCCAAAGGTTTCGTTGAAAAAGGCCAAGAGCACCTCGTATGCAAGCTTAAAAGATCCATTTATGGACTTAAGCAAGCGTCGCGTACTTGGAACCAGTGTTTTGATCTAGTTATTAAGTCTTACGGGTTTGTGATCAAAACAAGTTCGAAAGTTGTGGGTGTAAAAGGTGTGACGGAACTGCGGTGGTATTCTTAGTATTATACGTAGACGATATTCTGCTCATTGGAAACAATGTAAAGGTATTGTCAGACGTAAGGGTATGGCTGTCAAATCAGTTTGATATGAAGGACTTAGGGAAAGCCGGTCACATCCTTGGGATCAAGTTCACTCAAGATCACAAGAGGAGGATGTTGGGTTTATCGCAAGTTTCATACAAAGCCACTGTTTTGAAGCATTTCAGCATGCAAGATTCCAAGAATGGTTTTGTACCTTTTAGGCACGGAATCCATCTATCTAAAGAAATTTGCCCTAAGACGCAAGTGGAGATAGGTGACATGAAAGACGTTCCGTACGTTTTGAACGTAGGAAGTCTTATGTATGCAATGTTGTGAACGAGACCGGATATCTGCTTTGCCGTGGGCATGATGGCAAGATATCAAAGTAACCCCGGGAAAGCACATTAGATTGCAATTAAATGCGTTCTTTAGTCTCTGAAAAGAACTTGGTATGGAATGCTGATTTAACAATCAGACAATCTAATTCTCATGGGATACACGGACTCAAATTTCCAATCAGACATAGACTCCAAAATACCTACCTCGGGTAGTGTGTTTTGCATGGGAGAAGGAGCCATGACATGGAGAAGCGATTTGCAGAAATGCATCGCAGATTCGACCATGGAAGCCGAATAAGTAGTTGCTTGTGAAGTAGCGAAAGAAGCGGTTTGGCTCAAGTACTTCTTAGTGGACTTGGACGTTGTTCCGAATTTGCCCGACAAGATAACTGTCTTTTGTGACAATGCCGGAGCAGTTGCAAATTCAAGGGAACCGAGAGCCCACAAGGCCAGCAAACACATTGAAAGAAAACACCATCTTATACGAGAAATCGTTAAGAGAGGAGATAAAGAGGTGGCAAAGGTAAATGTCGGAGGACAACCTAGTATATCCATTCACAAAGGGTCTGCCTCTGAGTACATTCGAGAGACATGTGGATGGAATGGGAGTCAAGACTATTGCCAATCTGCTTTAAGTATAAGTGGGAGGAATTATTAGGTTAGTGTAGGTTGACATGAGATGTCACGTAGAGCTACTACACTAAGACATGCGTGATGTATACTAAAAGCAACCTTTAAGTATAAGTGGGAGATTGTTGGAGTTATACGTGAAAGTATGCTTTTACTTTGTATAACTCGTGTATCAAACACTCGTTTTATGAGAATAATTCTTTTATCGCATTTGCTTTAGTTATGATTGAATGTTGAATTTCTATTGCAAACCGTTCAATATATAGTACGTGTTACATTGTAGTTAATGTGGTGATACCCGATCACGGAAGACAACATTAACAGTTTACTTGTAACTAAACGTACAATTTCACGACCTAGGTGGAATTGAACAATCCGCTGTGAAAGATCGATGTGTAAGGCTCAGATTGGTCTGTCTTGACTAAGAGATTGCACTAACACATTTAGTATGTGTTGAAGAGGTCCTACAGCGAGGATAAATTCGTCTGTTCTGAAAGGTGAAGAATTAGACCTCAGTGGTTGTTGATTTCTTAATCTCCGTCACTTAAATAGGACCGTGTGTGCTTAGTAGTTACTGCTTTGATTCATGTTGGGTGAGAATCATTGCGACTTCGAACTTTGTGTCTTGGGCAGTAATATTAATCATACGACGGTTGCTAAGATTTAATACGGAGAAACGCGTGCGAGTACGGCTCGTGTGATTAGTCCCCTTGGTGGGCTCAGAAGTTTTATTGTACCAAATCTTGCAAGTGAAGAATTAGTTTCTTCGGTACGAATAATAATGTTGAGCTGTCTTTACTCCAAGGTGAAAGATGTTAATTAATTTAGAGCTATTCAGAAGCTTAAATAATTAATGGACTTGATAATCTTAAACGCGGGAAATAATAACCGGGAGCCCATATTATCGTAATATGGATTAAGATGGATAGTGCAATATTAATTTATTAGTGATAATAATTAATATTAATGGGCTGAATTATATTGGGGCTCAATATTGAAATTCAGAAGTCCATTAGGAGGTTCAATCTTAATTCTCCTTAAGGCCCCTCAAGTAGCCCATTAAGTAGCCCAATAATGATAAGGTGATTAAAATAAAAAGAAAATAATATGCTGATTTTTCTATATGATTTTCGAAAATTTGGTTATTTGAAGAGATTAGATTTTGTTGATTTTCTTGGAAAGATATTATGGAGGATAAGTATTCTTGAAATACAAGATTATCTCATATATTCAAGAAGATCCAAATCTTGGATTCTCATCATAGAATTTTCGAAAATTGTAGGCCTAATTAGGTGAGTGAGATTTTTGTGGAATATTTTATTTTGGAGAAAAGAATATATGAGATATATTCAAGATTTCTTAGAGTCTAAGAAAAGATTTTTTCCAAGGCCCATATTCCTTGAATTTTTCGGCCACTTCATCTATAAATAGGGGATGATTATTTCATCCCCAAGTACATAATTCCATGTGTTGGAAAAATCAAGAAGCATAGATATTTTTCTTTTTCCTTAGTTTATTAAATTGCTTGAAAGCGTCTCCCACCGGCGATCAAGTGAGGTGAAAATGGAAATACTTGAGAAGGCTTTGGGTTGATAGAACGAGATTACAAGTGTCCCGTATATCCAAAGGCCAACACTACGAGAGGTACGTTAATCGCATATTTACTTGTTTAATTCCGCCTAGTTAAATATGTGAAATTAATTTAACATGCATGATGATAATTAGTTGTTGGAATTATTATTTGAATTAATTAGGATTAATTCATGCTAGTAATAATTGTATTTAAATTCGTATTTAAATTTCATCCCGAATAGATTCCGGGCACCCCTATTTTCCCAACATCCAGTGGACGAAGATGAGCGCTTGAACCGATTGAGTCAAGCGTATGCTAAGACAGTGGGGCCAGAACACGGAAAAGTTAGGGGTCTCGGTCAAATGAAGACGATGCGCATACAATCTGGCCCAGGCGGGACATCATCTGGCACACACGTTGGCGGCTATGACCAAAGAGATGTTGATCGCTTGTTGGCTGAAGAGCGCGCGAGATATGAAAGAATGCTGTCGGAGCAACAGAGACAGTATAACGAAAACTTGCGTCAGGAAGTGCACAACCAGATGATGGCGTGGATGCAAGGACATCAGGGAAACCTACCTAGTGGGTTTTCCCCACCAGCTACTCCATATCCTCCTTACCCAGCTTATCCTTCTTATCCTTCCGCCCCTGGTTACGCCCCTTATCCTTCCACCGGTCCTTCTAGTGGTGTTCCTCCCGTTCCTCCTAGTGGTTTTCCAGCCGCCCCTCATCCTCAAGCCTCTCCTGCTCATCCTCCAGCTTCTGGTCCTTCCCCGTCTCGTCATAATTTCATATCTCCAACTGGATTTGTAGACCTACTTGAAATAGGTGCATATTCTGGTTACCCTCCGAGGGGTAATTATTCTGGAAATGAAAGAGGTGGTGATGATGATGATGATGATGATGATGATGATGATGATGATGAGAGATAGATGTCATGAATATTTGATCGTGTTTTGGAACTATATATGTTGGTTTAAAATTTTACTGTTTATTTAGATTTAATTGTCTGGATATTTGAGCATGTGTGGATATTTAATTTATATGTCTTGATATAATTGGAACTATATATGTTGGTTTGATATTATTATTATTATTGATTTTAGTGAAAAATAATTTCAAAAATATTTATTTTAAAATTTTATTGATTTAAAAAAAAAGCAAACTTTATATGTGTATATGTGTACACATAATAGTAAATAGTGAAAATAAATATATGTGTATTAGTGTATTAGTGTACACATAATAGTAAATAGTGAAAATGAATTTAAAAAGTACTTTTATTTTATTTTATTTTATTGATTTTTAAATAAAATAACGATCAATATATGTGTATATGTGTACACACATTAGTAAATAGTAAAAATAAACTAAAAAACGTATTTATTTTTAAAAATAAAAACAATCAATATATGTGTAATAGTGAAAAATAATTAAAAGATACTTATTTTAAAGTTATATTGATTTATAATAATATATACAAGTGATAGTTTAATTTTATATGTAATAATAATTATAATATAAAGTATAACAAACAATTAATATTAAGTAGTATTATGTTTAAAATATACAACAGAAAATATATTAAACATATATATTACACCCTAAAACATAACTAGTAAATAGCCTTGCCCAAGCGGCACGGCGAAACACGCAAGGCCTCTGCATACATGGAGGTCGCGTGTTCGAAACTTGAGGGGGGCGAATTTCGCCCAATCTGAGCTTGGAGTGAGGTGGGTGGGTGCTAGCCTAGCGGATCTGCGGGGGAGGGGTTGTGCTTGAGGTCGTGGGTTAGAAACCCACGAATTACGTTTTATTTTCGGGAATTACTGGGCGAGGGATTACACGAGGGAGTTTCTCTCTCCACGTCAGCCGAGGAAAAATTCCCTCGCCCAATGCCCAGTTGTCACGTCAACAATGAAGAAGGAAAAGTTCCCTCGTGCGCGTTTTCTGAGGGAAATGAAGAGGGATTTTTCCCTCGTGCTCAGTTCCGGAGGGAATAATCCCTCGCCCTCCACAAGGGTTTAGTCGAGGGAATTTTTCCCTCGTCTGGTCCCACACGAAATCCCTCTTTAAAACTCTCTCCATTTTTCGAGGGATTTTTTTCCCTCGTGTACAGATTGGCGAGGAGCATTCTGGAGAGGGAATTAATCCCTCTTCAATACCCTCTCTATCTTCGATTCCCTCTTTAAAACCCTCTCCAAAACCCTCTTTAAATCAACTTAATTTTGTGGTGAAAATCTAAGTGCATATCATGCACTCAAGTGCACACTAGAACTACTCAAAATATATGATACATGTCTCATTAATGAAGATATATAATTAATTACTATTAATGACATGTGTATATATTTAAAAAATGAAATATAAATTGTTGTGCCAGATATTGCATCCAACACATGTCACAACATAAGTTCTCTTGTTACACAATGATATATAATTTTATGTTATATCATTTGCATGAACTACATATAGAAAATGAAATTAAAGAGAAATCATGAGATGTTAAATATGATAAATAATATTGCATATGTATTATTCATCTAAATAGTGAAAATATATTTATAATAGTAAATCTCATCTAATAGAAATGTTTTCCTTATTAATATCAAATAATTTTTATATATTTCTTACACTTTTTTAAATCCGACTCTGTTGTAGATTGTGTATGTGAATGAAATATATTTTTAGTTAAAAGATTGAGATGAGTTAGAATATGGATAAAGATAGTCTAGTCACTTGACCTCACAAAAAAAGCAAAAAAAAAAAAAAAAGGTTTTATATGAAAACGCTTCATAATAAGCTTAACATTAAATAATTTTAGAGTATCAGTAATATCATCAGGAATATCATTAAACCTGTCAAGGGTATCATTAGTCTGAGTTCAAGAAAATTTAAAACAATTTTCTTGAACTCAGACTAATGATACCCCTGATGAGATTAATGATACTCCCGATGACGATACTTTAAAATTATTTCATGATAAGTTTATCATGAACTATTTTCATATAATACTTTGCCAAAAAAAAAAAAAAGGTTCATGTGTCTCACATTTGGAGCCCATTTGGCTAAGCTTATTTGAAACATCTTAAAAGTTATTTTAAGAGTTTATAAGATGTAATTTTTTAGTAACTTATAACTTATAAGTTGTTAAAGTGTTTGACTAATACAATTTATAAGATCTTTGAGGATTTATAATAAATATTTTTTAAATTTTAATATAAAATAAATTATTTTTTATTTTTTATGTTAAGGTAGAGGTGGGGGAGGGGTGGGTGGTTGGGGGTGGAGGTGGTTAGGAAGATAAGTTAAGAAATCACAACTTATTATTTAACATTATAAGTTGTTAAGAACTATTTTATGATCTTATAAGTTGTTAAATATTTTACTTTGTTACACATTGATAGTATTATAATCTCTTAAACAAGTTATAAACTATTTTAAAGAGCTTATAAGCTTAGTCAAACACCCTCTTAATCCATCTTTCCCCAGAGAATCTTGCATAAATCTTGATAAAATAGTAGGGAAAAAAATTAAAGTTTACATACAATGTAGTTGACATCATTCTCATCAAGTGCACCTTTAACCAGATAGGATTCTTGGTTTTTATATTCCCTAATTTCTGCCATTTTTTATAATGGACCCAAATTATTCAAAATATTTTCAAACTCCCAAGATTATTTAAACCTTCAAAATTATCTATACTTTTATTCTTATCTTCAACACAGCTTGATTGAGCAGATATGTCAAAAAAATTTGTCACTTGTAACAAAAATGTGTAATTTGTATCTTCTGTATTTTTTATTTAGTATTTTACGCAGTTATTTTTAGCATGATATATTTATCCAATTTTGTATCCAACTTTTTTAATTTTCATTTTGTTATTGAGTTTATAGATTATTTTAAGCGTATAGTTAAAAATAGTATTATATGTATTAAATTAAATAAATAGTGACAAAAATTATGTTAGGTTGGGATGATATCACTTGTAAAGTATAAAAGAGTTGGTGTTCGGTTGAGTTGTAGGTTGTGTATATGAATGAGAGAGTAATAAGATTTCTATTTGAAGATAGAATTAGATTGGATGTGAATATATATCAAAAAAGCAAAAAAAGTAATTAAATTATATTTTTCAGTGTAAACAATTCCAACTATTGAGTGAGTGCAACATACACCAAATGCACAGAAGAGTTACTCTATCACATTTAATCCATATTCCCCTCCCCCCTCCCCCCAAAAAAAATCTTGAGCAATCCGGATATAATAGCAGAAATAAAAGAAGTTGAGGTTTACATTCGATGTAGCCAACATAATTATCATCAGTGACTCTTTTTCAGAGAGGATCGTCGATTACATTTGGCAAAGATCTATTTAAATTCCATAAATTCTATCATTTCTTATTATGGACCCAAATCATTCTAATTATTTTCAAACTCTCATGATTATATATACTTTTAATCTTATCGTAAAAATAACTTGAGTGAGAATATATAACAAAGAATCGACAGTGGTAATAAAATGTGTAATTTGCATCTTATGTGGTTTTAATTTAATATTTCATACACCTACTTATAGAATGGTTTACTTTTGTTTTTATTTTGAATTACAACTTTTAAATTTAAATTTTGTTATTTTATGTTGCTTATTTTAAGTGTAGAGTAAAAAAAAAAGTGAAAAAATACTTTAAAAAAAGTGAAAACAATCACCAATGGTGTTGTAACTTGGTCTGCGTCCAAAAATAGTCCTGTAAATTTTTACTTTATCAATTTTTGTCCTTTTGGTATCAATTTTGGTCTTTTTCGACGGAACATTTAAACTTTGACCCAAAAATTGCCCTTATATTTGATTTTTCTGGTCATATTGACGATCACCACCACTCTCCACTACAAAAAAAACACTGTTTTGCGATGGAATTTGCGACGGAAAATCCGTCAAAAACAGTGTTTTGCGACGGATTCTGCGACGGACACGTATCCGTTCCTAAAACAGCCGTAGCTAATTTTTGCGACGGATGTTGCCATCCGTCGCAAATCAACGACGGATAAATCCGTCGCAAAATTGGCGGGTCAGACTCGACCAGGTCGCACAGAATTTGCGACGGACAGTAGTCCGTCGCAAATTTTTCGGGTTAGACCCGATCGGGTCAACAATATTTGCGACGGACACATTCTGTCGCAAATATTTATATTTTTATTTTTTCGGGTTAGAGTTTGCGACGGGCTGTTTTCCATCGCAAAAGTCAATATTTGCGACGGAATTTGGCCGTCGCAAATTACCGAGCCTATACAAAAAAAAAAGTGGCTCGCGTGGTTCGAGCCTGGGCACCTGGGGCGGGCGGGGCCCACTGGGCCACCCGGCCCATTGCTTATTATATGCGGCCCACCTTCTATATTAGTCTTATTAGGCCTTGAACAATTAATCCAATTTTGCGCCCAAGGGGAATCGAACACGGGACCTCTTGTGCAAGAGGAGGGGGCGCGCGCCACTAGGGCACAAGCTACTTTCGTTCATTTTTATGCAATTAATTGTATATGTATTCAAATTAAGTCATTTTTTTATAATTCACCAAATTAATTTCTTTTCGTATCTAAGTTGTTTATTAAAATATTTTGCCCAACTATTTTTTTTATTTTGTAAAATTATTTATTTCGACAATGCATAATTTTATAATTTGTTCATTTGTACACAATTAATTGTATATGTATCCAAATTGACTCATTTTTTTCCATAATTCACCAAATTAATTCATTTTCGTTTCTCACTTGTTTTTATAAATGTTGTGGCCATTTAATTTTTATTGGTTTGGTAAAATTATTTATTTCGACTCCCGCTTAAATTTATAATTCGTTCATTTGTATGCAATTAATTGTATATGTATCCAAATTGATTCATTTTTTTCCATAATTCACCAAATTAATTCATTTTCGTTTCTCACTTGTTTTTATAAATTTTGTGGCTATTTAATATTTTTTTGGTAAAATTATTTATTTCGACTCCCGTTTAAATTTATAATTCGTTCATTTGTACACAATTAATTGTATATGTATCAAAATTAACTCATTTTTTTTTTCAAAATTCACCAAATTAATTCATTTTTATTTCTCACTTGTTTTTATAAATTTTGTGGCTATTTAATATTTTTTTGGTAAAATTATTTATTTCGACTCCCTTTTAAATTTATAATTCTTTCATTTGTACACACTTAATTGCATATGTATACAAATTGACTCATTTTTTTTCAAAATTCACCAAATTAATTCATTTCCGTTTCTCACTTATTTTTATAAATGTTGTGACCATTTAAATGAACCTCACGAGGTATATAAATGAAACCCACGAGGTATATAAATGAAACTCACGAGGTAATAATAGAACAACATGATCTAAGATCATATATATGTTTGCTACAAATAATTAATTAATTAACACTGAATTAGTAATATCTTTGTTGAAATACTATTCTGTAGCATCATTCCCGGTCACAAGGTTTCCGCCATTATTACAGAGATAATGAGGGATAATCTAGAGGAGAACGCAATGAAGTTCAAACTCGTCTCGTCGCAGCGGAAACAGTACTACTTGGATGAGTTTCGGGTAATAATAGTTTCAAAATATTTGCATATATATATATACCCGAAACTCATCCAAGTAGTACTTCTTCCGCTGCGACGAGACGAGTTTGAACTTCATTGCGTTCTCCTTTAGATTATCCCTCATTATCTCTGTAATAATGGCGGAAACCTTGTGACCGGGAATGATGCTACAAAAATTGTTCAAAAAACATAAATAAATTGTTCAAACTGACTCTCTCTTCTCTCCCTCTCCCCTCTCTCTCTCTCTCTCTCTTCATGATCTTCTTCTGAATGATGGTTCACTGTTCCAGTGATCCACCAAACCATCTCATATCGATCGTCCGTCTGGTGCTCGACCCAACTCCACCCGATCCACACGCTATCACCGCTTCTTCAGGCCGTAGATAATATTTTTGTACCGTTCTTGCACTTTCGCACAGAACAATTGGTACATAATACTATCATTGGCAGGTGACTTGAGGCGAATATACTAACTTCTACTAGTAGCTTTCCCGCAATAGTACGGGTTCACTGTAGTATGAGTAAGTATAATGACCAAGAATATCGAACCCAAAGGATGAAGTGTATGCAAATAGATCCCTGAAGATCTACGCGTCATAGTTAATATGAGTGAAATATTTTTGGATTTTTGAGAAGAAATTAATTAAAATAAACTAAACTATTCTACGAATGCTAACCGAAAATTAAACTAAGAATTTAAGCTGTGTTTTCTAATAAGAGATGGTGATGCTCAGGATAGGAATCCCTACGTATACTAACGGAGCAGGTACATAATCAAGATAACCGTGACGCGTAAGAAATAACCTAAGTAAAAGAATGCAAGATAAAAGCTCAAGATTCTAAACCCTAATACTTTACCCTAACACTCGACTTCACTAATCCACTAACAAGTTAATAGATTGTGCTTAATTAATGAGACCCTAATTTACCTAAGGTGATGCGGTCGTCCTCCTTCGCTAAACTGGTAGATGAATTAACCCTTTCTAAACCCTCTCGTTAAGTCTACTCGTTGTTAAGGAGTGATACGGTCGTCCTCTCTCTCTAATACTTTTCGAACGAAATTCAAAAGTAAAGTTAAGATTAATTTTAAGAATTCATTAATTAAGAGAATTAAAACCTAACGTCATGAGTTACCTTAATTACATACCCACAACTTACTTCTACGAGTTCATCCTACCCCAAGCATGCAAGGGTTTTAGCTAGACATGGGTTTTACGTAAACAAGAACAATTGAATAAGTAACGAACATGAACATGATAATTATAATGATGAAAAGACCAATCATAAACTAGGGTTTCAAGAAATAAAGGAATAACTTAAATTAAATCAATAAAATGAGTCTTAACGTGTTCAAGAACAAAGATATGAAGAAACGAAACTAAAAAGTAAAATTGTGACGTGAATTCGTAAGAAAACCTCAAAACGTAAAAGTAAAGCTTGCTCCTCTTCTTTCTCTTCAAAAACGAACTCTAAACATCAAAATCTATCAAGTGGTATGTGGTGTTCCTCCAAAACGTGCTCGGGACGAATATATATAAGCATCGGGCCGAATCGGGAACGTATGGGCCAAAAACGCGCTTGCTCGTGCACTAGTGCACAAACACATCCCACTCGAGCACCTCAAATTGTCAAGAACCGAAAAACTGCACGACCACACGAGCTCGTGCACTAGTGCACGACCACATGCCTGCTCGTGCACTATGCACGAGTGCTCGTGCACTAGTGCACGACTTGCATCCTCTCGTGTGCCTTGCACGGCTGCTCGTGCACCCTTGCACGAGTACTCCTTGCTTGTGCACTCCAATGATATTTTTGCTCCCTCGAACTAGTACTTTTTGTATTTCTTCGATATCTTCTCATCCGGGCATCCGTTTGAGTCGATTCAAAGTTTTACTAACTCCTCTTTTCGCCCTCTATTCATCTATGAGCATCAAAGAGACAAATTCATTAGTTTATGAAAATGATACTCAAATGACTCTAAATACTCAACAAAATCAACCAAAACTAGGGCATTTCGAGTGACGAATCATGACAATTTCACGCCTAATCAGCAGGGTCCCAAACACATCGCCTCTGCAAATAAATTAAAAATAGAATATTAACGAATAACTTAAAAAATTAAAAGTTATATTAAAATCATAATAAATAAATTTTTTATACCTTGAAGTCATCAAAGTACTCCATCCTCTTTTGCTCGGACACTTGACTCCACGAGTGGGCACCATAATGAAACTGTCTCATCCTAATGATTTGTGAGACGATTGAGCTAGTCTCATGGGCTGGAAGCAGTCTGTGACAACAAAATTTAAAAATCAAGTTAATTATATTAATATATATAATTAAAAGTATACATAATTCATTAAAAATACTTACTTGTTGTCGACTATGATGACACTGGGAAAATTATCTTGACCTGGGTTCATCTGTAATAATTTTAAATTCAACTAATAAAAGATGATGCTATATAATAATTTACTTATTCACTTACATATAATTTCACATACGCGCATAAAATCTACACACTATAAAAAATGATGCTATATATAATCTACTTATTCACACGCATATAATAATTTACTTATTCACATACGCATATAACAATGATTTACTTATTCAAAAAATATAATACAAACAGTTAAAATAATAAATATGATTCATAGCGAAGAAAGTATTTTTTTGAAAGAGGTGCCTATTTTGCAATTTACTGTACTATTATAAAAATAAAATTCGACAGCTCAAAATGTCCACTTCAAGGAAAAATAATAATTCAAAACTCACTAATTTGAGCAACTAAAATCCAGTGTAAAGGTAAAACAACATGCAAGTATTTATGCATTAAATTGTCATACTCAAGTGAAATCAAGACTAATTAAATTTTCTGAACATGCTTTAAAATTAAATTAAAATTCGATCTACTAATTAAATTAGATCAACTAATTCAACTAAAATCAATTCATTTCTAATATAATTCAAATAATTCAACTAATTCAATTCTAAACTTAACAAAAATTAAACATGCTTTAAAATTAAATTAAAATTCGATCAACTAATTAAATTTGATCAACTAATTCAACTAAAATCAATTCATTTCTAATATAATTCAAACAATTCGACTAATTCAATTCTAAACTTAACAAAAATTAAACATGCTTTAAAATTAAATTAAAATTCGATCAACTAATTCAACTAAAATCAATTCATTTCTAATATAATTCAAACAATTCAACTAATTCAATTCTAAACTTAACAAAAATTAAACATGCTTTAAATTAAAATTCGATCAACTAATTCAACTATTTCTAAACATGCTTTAAAATTAAATTAAAATTCGATCAACTAAGCTAATTCAACTAAAATCAATTCATTTCTAATATAATTCAAACAATTCAACTAATTCAATTATAAGCTTAAGAAATTCTAAACATGCTTTAAAATTAAATTAAAATTCGATCAACTAATTAAATTATAATTCAACTAAAAGCAATTCATTTCTAATATAATTCAAACAATTCAACTAATTCAATTCTAAACTTAACAAAAATTAATCATGCTTTAAATTAAAATTCGATCAACTAAATCAACTAAAATCAATTCATTACTAATATAATTCAAATAATTCAACTAAATCAATTCTCAACTAAAATCAATTCTCTAAACATGCTTTAAAATTAAATTTTAAACGGTAAAAATGAAGAAAACTTACGGTTTATTTGTAGAAAATGTCGAAATGAGAACTCGGTGGGGACGAACGGCTCTACAATCAACTAAACCCGACTTCTCCTTCCTTTTTCTTTCGTTTTCCTCCTCTTCTTCTTTTTTCTCGCACTCTCCGTCTGTTTCGCGAGGAGAGCTTTATAATTGTAAAAAAAATTTGCGACGGACGACTATCCGTCGCAAATTTTGCCTGTCAAAGCCAAAACGACGTTGTTTTGACTGATTTGCGACGGTTTTTCCGTCGCAAATTAGTCAATGAACCGTTTCCCGAGAAGACGCGTAAAACGGTTCGGATTTGCGATGGACATTCCGTCGCAAATCAGTCAATGGACCAATTCCCGAAAGGTCGCGAATATAAATGTAAGATTTGCGACGGTTTTGGTCCATCGCAAATGCAAAGTTTAAAATTGTGACGGTCTCTTCCGTCGCAAATCAGTCAAACGGGTCGCTTCCCGAACGGTCACCTTTAAACGGGCATGTTTTGCGATGGAAGTGACCGTCGCAAAATCAAAGTTGAAATTTGCGACGACCTCTCCGTCGCAAATGTAGCCGGTTTAAGACGAAGGCGGTGGGCCCTAGTTTTTGTGACGGCTTTTCCTTTGCAAATTACTAACCTTTGCGACTGACTTCCTAAGTCGTCGCAAATTGTCATCTTTTTCGACGGCTTACCAAAATCCGTCGCAAATTCACGAAATTTGCGACGGATATTGTGCCGTCACAAAAGATCCATCGCTAATCTCTGTCTTTTTTGTAGTGCTCATCCAGAAAGAAAGAGTCTCATTTATGAATTACACCTACCTCTAGATTCGTGACATCATAATCTTGAATTTTATTTATTCTCATAGCTAATTCTAAGTTATATACAATGAGGCGAGGGTTAAGACATGTACTATTCTCTTTCTCTCGTTGAGCTCCTCATTTCGAGAATTTATGCAATTATGTATGCTACAACAGATTCTGGCCAATTTTTCCGTAGCTTTTCCGGCAAAATTTAAAATAAATAGCCAGAATGAATTAAATTTGATAAAAAAAGAGCCACAATTGATAAGGTAAGAACTTATAGGACTACTCATGGACACGAATAAAATTATAGGATCATTTGTGATATTTTTTTTCCTAAAAAAATTGTATTATATATAGTAAATCAAATAAATAAGGAAAAAAAAATACATTTTATTATGTTGAGTTATAAGTTGTGTATATGGATGAGAGAGAAATATATTTTCCACTACAAGATAGAATTTAATTATATTGTGAATAAATATTGTTTAATCTTTTGGCCCAAAAGAAAAAGCAATAAAAGTAAAAGTGTCTGATAGAAAAAGCAAAAAAAAAAAAAAGTTACAAAAAGTTTCACATTTAATTCATATTCCCCCTCTGTCAAAAAGAATTCATCTTTCCCCAGAAAGTCTAGCCCATAAACTATTGCACAAAACCAGAAAAAAAAAGAAACGAGTTTTTCTTTTTCTTTTTGAAAATACTGAGATTTACATACAATGTATCCAACATCGTTCTCATCGATCAATTATGTTAGATGTTGTATCCAACACATGTTACAACATATAATCTCTTATTACACAATAACATACTCCCCTCTTAAACTTCATAAGTTGGATGGTACAAATTTTAAGAAAAACTGTTTTATTTACTTTTTCAACCAATGAATGAAGAGTATTTTGAATTAAAGTAAGTATTGTGAGTGTGTTTTATTTCCATATTTGGGGTGTGAAATTTATTATGGAACGTCCCAAATAGGAAAATGAGAAGTTTAAGAGGGGACGAAGGGAGTATAATTTTCTGTTGTAACATTTAAATTAATTAGATCCATAGTAAATATCATGCATCTAATAGAAATTAAGCAAAAATTTGTATGAGACCGTCTCACGGCGAGAGACAACATAAATTAACACTCACCCCTACCAAAGTGTTAATAAGTCAATGTCCTAATTATATTTATTCTCATTGTCTCATGCCATGAGACGGTCTCATATAAGATATCTACTCTAGAAATTATTCCCCATTATTATGTTGAGTTATAAGTTGTGTATATGGATGAGAGAGAAATATATTTTCCACTACAAGATAGAATTTAATTATATTGTGAATAAATATTGTTTAATCTTTTGGCCCCAACAGAAAAAGCAATAAAAGTAAAAGTGTCTGATAGAAAAAGCAAAAAAAAAAAAAAAAGGTACAAAAAGTTTCACATTTAATTCATATTCCCCCTCTGTCAAAAAGAATTCATCTTTCCCCAGAAAGTCTAGCCCATAAATTATTGCACAAAACCAGAAAAAAAAAAGTAACGGGTTTTTCTTTTTCTTTTTGAAAATACTGAGATTTACATACAATGTATCCAACATCGTTCTCATCGATCAATTATGTTAGATGTTGTATCCAACACATGTTACCACATATAATCTCTTATTACACAATAACATACTCCCTCTGTCCCCTCTTAAACTTCATAAGTTGGATGGTACAAATTTTAAGAAAAACTGTTTTATTGACTTTTTCAACCAATGAATGAAGATTATTTTGAATTAAAGTAGGTATTGTGAGTGTGTTTTATTTCCATATTTGGGGTGTGAAATTTATTATGGAACGTCCCAAATAGGAAAGTGAGAAGTTTAAGAGGGGACGGAGGGAGTATAATTTTCTATTGTAACATTTAAATTAATTAGATCCATAGTAAATCTCATGCATCTAATAGAAATTAGGCAAAAACTTGTATGAGACCGTCTCACGGCGAGAGACAACATAAATTAACACTCACCCCTACCAAAGTGTTAATAAGTCAATGTCCTAATTATATTTATTCTCATTGTCTAATGCAATGAGACGGTCTCATATAAGATATCTACTCTAGAAATTATTCCCCATTATTATGTTGAGTTATAAGTTGTGTATATGGATGAGAGAGAAATATATTTTCCACTACAAGATAGAATTTAATTATATTGTGAATAAATATTGTTTAATCTTTTGGTCCCAACAGAAAAATCAATAAAAGTAAAAGTGTCTGATAGAAAAAGCAACAAAAAAAAAAGGTACAAAAAGTTTCACATTTAATTCATATTCCCCCTCTGTCAAAAAGAATTCATCTTTCCCCAGAAAGTCTAGCCCATAAATTATTGCACAAAACCAGAAAAAAAAAAGTAACGGATTTTTCTTTTTCTTTTTGAAAATACAGAGATTTACATACAATGTATCCAACATCGTTCCCATCGATCAATTATGTTAGATGTTGTATCCAACACATGTTACAACATATAATCTCTTATTACACAATAACATACTCCCTCTGTCCCCTCTTAAACTTCATAAGTTGGATGGTACAAATTTTAAGAAAAACTGTTTTATTGACTTTTTCAACCAATGAATGAAGAGTATTTTGAATTAAAGTAGATATTGTGAGTGTGTTTTATTTCCATATATGGGGTGTGAAATTTATTATGGAACGTCTCAAATAGGAAAGTGAGAAGTTTAAGAGGGGACGAAGGGAGTATAATTTTCTGTTGTAACATTTAAATTAATTAGATCCATAGTAAATATCATGCATCTAATAGAAATTAAGCAAAAATTTGTATGAGACCGTCTCACGGCGAGAGACAACATAAATTAACACTCACCCCTACCAAAGTGTTAATAAGTCAATGTCCTAATTATATTTATTCTCATTGTCTCATGCCATGAGACGGTCTCATATAAGATATATATGGGTGTGTAGAGTGAATATATGTGTGTAAACAAAACAAAACAAAAACCAAGCAAACATGTCACTCACCGTGGTTGTAAAACAACAAGTTTTGGTCCCTCCTTCTGAGCCAACTCCAAATCACACTCTTCAACTCTCTTCTTTAGATTCCCAGCTTTTCGTACGTTTCAACTTCAAATTTATGTTCGTCTACAAACCAGCCCATGAAGTTGATAGAGCTACAATCACAAACAACTTCAAGTCGGGTTTGGGTCAAGTCCTCATCCCTTACTACCCATTGGCCGGGAGGATCAAGCCTCGGGCCGATGATTCGGGCCTGGAGGTCGATTGTCGGGCCCAAGGCGTTCTTTTCATAGAGGCGATTTCAAACTCTACGGTCTCTGAATTCGACAAAGCCCCGGAGCAGTCGGAAAAGTGGAAGGAGCTCTTAGCCTTGCACGCGGACGACGTACTTAAGGGGGACCCAGTGCTGGTCCTGCAGCTGACGTGGCTGTCGGATGGTGGTGTCGTGCTGGCGGTGGGGCTCAACCACTGCATGTCCGACGGCACTGGAATCGGTGAGTTCCTCAACTCGCTAGCCGAGTTGGCTCAGGGTAAGCACGAGTTGGATGAGATAAGCCCTAAACCGATCTGGAGTCGTCATCTTTTAGATCCGATGTCGACTCGGGATAACTCGTCGAGTCATCCCGAGTTCGGAAGCGTAAAGGACGTTTCCGGGTATTTCACTTCCCGTTACGTTAACGAACAATTTGTGCCCACTTTCGTCACTTTCGATATAACCAAGATAAACGAGTTGAAAAAGTTAGCCAAATCTACGCCGACATCTTTCGACGTTATTTCGGCTCTCGTTTGGAGAAGCTGGGCTAGGGCTTTAAACTTGCCCTCCAATCAAATAGTGAAACTCATGTTTAGCATAAACGTAAGGCAACGAATCAAGCCCGGTCTACCGAGTGGGTACTACGGAAATGGGTTCATATTAGGGTACGCTGAAGCGAGTGTTGGTGAATTGACCGAAAAGGGCTCGGGATATGCGGTGGAGCTGGTGATGAAGGCTAAGGAGAGAGTGGGAAATGAGCACGTGAGAGAGGTGGTGGAATTAGTGAGTCGGAAAAGGGCCAATGTTGACCTGGTGGGCGCATTGATCATGACTTCGTGGTCAAGACTTGGGTTTGAAGATGTTGACTTCGGAGTTGGGAAGGCGGTTAATGTGGTCCCACCTTGCCCTAATAATATTTGCAAACTGTTGCCCGTCCCTTCTATGGCGAATGCAATGAAAGCCAGCTTAGCCGTTCCCGTTGGTTCGGTTGACAAATACTTGCATTTTATGGAAAATATTTGTGCGTGACTGCATCAAATGATACTCAATTAATAAAATGTGGGTGGATTTGTTTGGTTTCAATCCATCTTGTTGAGAGTTTTTGTGTGTGGGTTTGATTTATGGTTTAAATCTATCTTGTTGAGAGTAATGCTATTTAACTAAATACATTTTACTTTTTCTTTAACTACAATTTATATTATTAAACTATGTCACTCGTTACATAATATTTTTATTTTCACTATATGCCTGCGACTATTTTCCGACGATGTGATTGTTGAAAAATCAATTGAAAAAAAATTACAGATAGATTCACGACCTTATATATTGTTTCAAACTAAGCACCAATATTTTTTTATTTATTTTTTTGGCACTTTTTGGAAAATAGTACCATGTGATAGAAGTGCAATAGTTTGAAAGGTCCTTAATCCAATTGTAAATTTTAAGAATATATGTAATTGAAAATGTGAAAAGAATCATAATTTTGTGTGTTTTTTTTCAATTATCATTTTATGTTGATATCGTATATTTGTGTCATTTACATATGCGTTTGGTGTTTATGAAAATTGTATTTACCTTGGGAATTCACTAATTTAGATCTAAAGTCGTATAAGAATTAGTTATATGAATAGAGATTTGATGGATATTAATGATGGAAAACTTTGTAGATATATGCTTCTTGTATATTATAGTTAAAGTGTGAAGTGTGTACATGACAGATTTTGCTTTCATGTTAATGCCAGAAGCACATATATCTACTTTGGATAATTGAGATCAAGCACATAATAGAAAAAATAAAGTTAACTATAGAAAAACATAGACATTTATAGCGAAGAAAAAATATATATATAGTGGAGAAAACATTTCAATTCACACTTTTAATTGGAATTTTGTGTACATATAATGATCAGAAAGGTAAAGCAACAGTTCTTAGCACTGCTTTATGTTTCAGTATATATCACTAACACTCATCATCATCCATAATATATAGTGTTTCATTCTATGTTTCAATATTATTTTTATTATCATAGACAATTTTATATTTTTTTATAGTGTAAGTCATATAATTTAGAAATGATTATAATTTTGGAATAAAAATAAATTATGACTGTATTTTTTTGACGAAGATAGCATTTTAGAAAGTTGAGGTATATGATGCACAAATTCTTTTAAAAATATAATAATGCATTACTGGATTCATGCCGCCCCTTAAGGGGTGTGATTTTCGAATCTACAAAGTCGATTACAACTTGGTGAATCTGACTAATGGGCTCTCGAATATGTTGCGTGAATACAACTTGGTGATTAGATAAGGTCATGATATTAAACAGATATTTCAATTGAATTTTATTATACTCCCTCCGTCCCCAAGTAAACTTCTCACTTCTTTTTGTTGAATGATTTAAGAAAGTGTATTTGTTTATTAATATATGGTGGGTCACATGTTGACTTTTGGGTAAAAGTAATGAATAGTGTTGAAAAGTGAATTGAATGAGTGACACTTTGGTAATATTGCATGAATTTGAAGGTTTAAGTTTATATGTAGTAGAGTGTTGTTTTTGTCATTTATGGAATGAGAAGTTTAGTGGGGGACGACCCGAAAAGGAAAGTGGAAAGCTTACTCAGAAACAGAGGGAGTATAATGTAATTTAAATTGACAATATGACACTCGTTTTAAATTGTATTTACAATTATGACTAATAATTAATAGTAAGATTTGATATGCATATAAAGTGTGTACTAATAATAGTGATATTTAAAAAAAATGATTTCACTTGAACCGGGTTATTTATTATTCCCCCATCCTCATCTCGATTGATCCCTCGCTTAAAAGGTTTGTCCCAATCTCAATTGCCTCTTTCTATAATTTATCAAAATGTCAGCAAATTTTTTTTTTTTATTTACCACAGTGCCACTATAAAATTTTTTAATTCTTTTTTATTTAAAACACATGAAAAAAAAACAAAAAACTAAAGGACAATTGACAAAAAAGAGTAATATCTTTTTTACAGAATCTGCACGACGATATGTAGAGGCTTCCGTGATTGGGTAATACTTAGGTTGGGCCTTGGTGGTGGGTTATAATGGATCCTTATGATTGGGTAATACTTAGGTTGGGCCTTGGTGGTGGGTTAGAATGGATCCTTCTGTGCATTTTTATTTAATTGTGCTTTGACTTATTTAGTTTTAGGCCCAGGTTATTGGCACTACATTGTGGAGTAAATACACCACATGGATAAATTCACCACATTTAAGATGAATACACCACATTTTATTCCTAAAATACCCTAATTAACTATTAGCAAATTCTTTGAATTATTGCCCATATTTTGAATACACTCAATCTTCAACATCCTTCGTCATCTACGTCCATAGCCACAACATCGTCGTCCGTCGTCTACGCCTATAGCAACAACATCGTAGTCTGTTGCCTCCGTCGGCCATCGCAAAAATCGAGAATCGCGATGACTACTGTTCGGCTCTGGTTATCCGAACATAACTATGATGTTCGGAATTTTTATCCGAACAATGACCACAATTTTTGAAAAATAAATTTGAACACTTTGTTCGAATTTTTTTCTGAAAATTGTGTTCATGTTCGCATAAATTTCCTGAATATTCTGATCGAGTTCATATAACCAGAGCCGAACAAGTGCAATCGCGATTTTCAGATGAAAAAAATTGTTTGAAACGAGTAAAAAACAATAATATTATCATACACATACAATTTTATACACTCAATGAACAATAATATGTATGAAAAACATCATAACACCAACAAAAAATATACTATTCAACATTTAAAAAACCTAGTTTCTAAAAAATACCAAAACACTTATATATACGTACTCCGGACTTGGAGGATCGTTCATCCTTACAACGTAGAACCGTCACAACACGTTTCAAGCGCCTAGTGGTCGATTGATGGTGGGTCACATTCTTGAAGTATGGAGCTCGTTTGAATTATTCAAAATAACTTTCTTTGTTCGAACGCGAAGTATGCAAATGAGATGTAGTGTATTTACTAAAATTGTTTTGGAGGGAAGACTAGAAGGATAATATTGTCATTTCAAGTATTTGCTTTAGGAATTAAATTTTGTGTAGTGTATTTACTCCACTGCCAATAATCTGGGTCTTAGTTTTTTTTATACATTTTTACTTTTTAATATTTTTAACTGACTTGTTAATGATTTTCATTTACTGTGTTTTATTTATATTAATAATCCCTCTGTCCAAATTTGTTATGCTCCATATATTATTTTCATTTTTAACTATCATTTGCCATTATGTCTTCCATCCTATCTACTTTATATATAAATTAATCAATATTCATTAAAATTGGTGTCAAAGAGAAATGAGCATAATAAATTTGCAAGGGAGAGTCAAATTCAACCACTCGATTGTGTAAAACCTTCGATTTTTGGTAACTTTTTTAACCTCAAGTACAATTGTATCTTCAATTTTCGTTTGCTAGCGTCCATGATTCTTTCTTCTTTTTTCCTCGCAAATGTAATCCAAACTATTTTTTTCTAGGAATTTCTCGGTATATATGTATTTAAAAATAATAAATAACATTAATTTTTTTGAGTGTTTTTATGTAAGAATTATGATTTGAATTCGACTATTAATTATTTTATTTATTTGAAAGCTGTTCGAATTTGAATATGAGCATTACTGGATTTGATTCAACATTTGCAATATTTTATAAACATACTTTTTATACTTTGATAAATAAATAATAATATGTATTATTAATTTAATGAATAATTATTAGTATATATATTACTCCATTCCTTCAGTATAAAGTAGGCATAATTTCCTTTTTTGGTTCGTCCAATATTAATAGACATAGACTAAAAAAAAAAAAAAAAACTTTTACTTTATCTTCACCCTTTTATGGGAAAAATATTTTTTTATGCCAGATAATTAATTGCGGTAGTAGTTTTTTAAGGACAATATATTTTTTGGGAAAGAAGGACAATATATTTTTGTGCTTGTAAAAACGGGACAATATAAAAGTAGGACAATATTTTTTACAGGTTTGTAAAGGTAGGACAATATATTTCAAAATTGCAAATGTAGGACAATCGAGTCCCAATTAGAAGCCTTATGTACACCCCTCACGAGTTCAATTGTCTTACATTTACTTATTTTTGAAATATATTGCCCCACTTTTACAAGTCTGGAAAAAATATTGTCCTACTTATACAAGTTCAAAAACTTATTATTCTATTTTTACAAACTCGAGTACATATTGTCCTACTTTTACAAGCTTGAAAATATATTGTCCTTAAAACACAATCACCACTATGTTACGGGTCTGAAAAAAATATTTCTCCCTTTATTCATAAATGAACTTCACGATACCCAACTTATTTACTTTATATATAAACAAGTATTTTTTAAAATCCGAGTAAAAGATTATTTGCTCACTTATATTGAATGGAGGGAGTACTAATCAAAGAAGAGTTGGTTGCACGTGGAAACTTTCATGGTGAAAATCACTTAAAAAGGTCAGAATTTTTGCGGGTCGGCCCATTATTTTCCGGGTCAAAATCCTTAAAATCAGAGATTTGCTTAACTAACAAGCATAAAATCAGTATCACATTTTTTATGGAATATCATTACACCTTACATTTTATAGTACTATGTCATTACACTTGACAGTATTACAACGAACAATATTAAAGTTACACTCCACTATACGTATCTTTTTTTTTTTACCAACTCACAGATTTTACTCGTTTTAGAAATGTAAAAATCCTAAAGTTATTACACTCGATAGTATTACACTGAACAACATATAGCAAAGCTACATTTAATCATACATTTCACTTTCTATTTTTACCACCAAATTCTATATCACCGGAGCATCCTCCCCCTCATTCTTTGACCACATTATCCATGTCTTCTTATACATTTGCCCTTACTATTGCTCCTACTGATGCCATGCACCTTCACTTGACTTGACACTATCAATTCCGAAAGCAAATAACATATTGCATTAATATAAGGAACACAGTATGACTTAAAGTCGGAGGAAGGGTACTGCCAACATGACTACATACCAACTTGACAAGAAGCAAAATTTTCTATCAACATGACTACATATCAACTTCACAATCCTATCAAATTTCTGCATATCATTAGGTTCATATTAACAAGTAGTCTTCACATTTACTTCAGTATTACACCTTAGAAGCATACAATATTAGTATGATTTAAATAATGGACTAATTAAAGAGCAAGTTTGTGATGTGATATAAATGGCCAAATACAACAGATTTGTTGAACTATGGCAAGGCCTGAAACCATGGAGTGAGATTACGAAATTTTCATATATATTTTTGTCGTTACTAGATATAAGCATACATATATACCAACGTATGTTCGACTACAACAAGGGCAATTCTAGAATTCAACCTCCTCCGATTCCATCAGCGACAGGAATCGTAATTATACTGGCTATTATCCGTCGTAATCATCAGATTCTCCCAAACAATTCAACCATAATTCAAGGGTACCATAGTACAACACTAGGCCAGAGCGTCACCGATCCTAAAAATAACATTGATGGGAAGTAAATTTCATCAGGATCAGTATCATTAATTTGGTCAATAATATTATATTATAATTATTGTAAATTTTTTAAAACTTAAATTAACAAAATTTCTAGTTAAATATTCCATACTTTAAAACAATTTCCTAATAAACTTAAGAGGAACATTTTCATATATTCAACCCACCACAGTGCTAAAGTTATGATGCTACGTGTCATTTTTTCCAGTTTGAGTTATCCAACAATATTGGTAGGAATCTTTGCTTAATGTTTACCCTTGGAGAAACAGCCCGTCCACTACTCTTCATTAACTCTCGTTGTGGTTTTCCCAAGAGGAATGATAGAATCAATCGAAAATTTCTTGTGCCTCTTTAAATCCCTCAAAATTAACTCTTTTGCGACTTTCCAAGTCGGTTACGATATTTTTTTTTTTGTTAGATATATACTGTGTCTGTAAAATCTTATGATCCTAGATGAATAACACATATTGAATGTGCATTTAATCACCTTACGCATCTTTCTATTGTTTCATCTATAATAAATTAACATTATCCTAATACAAAATATTACACCATAGTATAATTAGATAATCCAAATGAGCGCTCATATCTATAAGCAAAACATAACATTAACATAGATTAATTTTATTACGTTGACATCTATGAGCGTTTTATAAAGTACAAACCATATCCATGATCACATTTTAGTGGAAGAAAACAATTATTTTTAAAACTTATACCATATTTACAATATACAATTTAAATCAAGTTTATAAGAAATATTAATTACTCACACACCCTTGCACAAAGTACTGATGATAATTTTGGTACAATTAACATATAAATTATAAATTACTAAAATTATGATATAAAATGCCTAAAATAAAATATATCCCACATCCCATGAGATAACCCCAAAATATATCATACAAACGATTAAATAATTATTGCTTCAAAATGTAAAATAACATATCTAAAAGAGAGTAAATAAATATCTCCAACCTGAAAAAAGGACGCAGCTTCCTCTTACAAAATTTAGATATCCATATATATCTGTCTTTATTAAATTAGGACGCAGCTTCCTCTTACAAAATTTAGATATCCATATATATATCTGTCTTTATTAATTATATACATTTGATAAACGTATATACTGACAAGAAAATATCATCAACAAAGGATAACAATCATTTCTTTAATTTATCCCCAAATTATCAATCAATGCATTTCGGAGTTTAAATCACAAATCCAGTCGTAATTTTTTTAATAATTTAATTCAAAATTAACATCCAAATTAATTAGTCCCAATTTTTCTGAGAAAATTCATTTTGAAGTAAAAAAAATGGTGAATTCCAACAAGAATACTGATGTGGCATCCATATATGCTGACTATATATATGCTAACTATACGCCACATCAACACATAGTGAAAAATCACCAATTTCAATCAAAGTGACACCATTTCAGTTTTTACCACGATCTGAGACCAAAATTTGACCTTATCAGGAAAATCAGGACTAAATCTGATAAAAAAATTATTTTGGGATTAAATCAATTTTGTTAGAAAATTATGAACCTATTTATGATTTAAACTCTTCATTAGCCTCTACACAAACAAAAACTCCAGAACAAGCGAGAATAAATGAAGGCTTAAAAATATTTATTACAAAATTATGAATATTTGACCAAAAAAACATGTACTAATGCATGCACATAATTAAGAACACAATATTCGAAGACATCATAATTGAGAAAACTTATTTGGGAACTTATTTACATAAAACATTACTAAATTACTAATTAAGAGAAGATTATAAAGGATCCGCAATTCAGCTAGGATCGATACAAGTGTAACAAATCAAGAATTCAATAACATCTTTTTATCACTAATCCTTTCTTTTGAAAATATTCCCAAATCCATTTTGTTCGCTATGGATCCGGAATATAAAAAAAGACAAATCAAATTTTAGGATAAAAAAAAAACACAATTCAATTCTCCAACTTACCCGATTATTACCATAAACTGCAACCTATATATGCAATCTTCATATATAAGCTCTTCTTCACAATTCCGACATCATACAAATCCTGTCAGAGATCATGTTTGAGAAGCCTTCTTTAACTGCATGCAAGCCCTAATTCCGATCTATACGTATAATCAAACCCTTAATTTCACAAACTATCGAAAAAGAAGGGATCTCCGTAGTCCCAAATGTTGGCCGTGGTGTACTCATCCTCGTTAGGTAAAAGCGTCGGCCACGACGGCGAGGAGGCGTACCCGTTCATCGCCGCCGCCGGATCGGAGAGCGGAAGCGGCGGGGATGGCTCGGTGGGCGTAATTGTCAAACGGGAGCCCACGAGCGAGCTGATCTCATCGTAGCCGTTGGATTGGGGTTGATAATCATTAGGGTTTTGGTAGTACGAAATCGGGTCCGATATTGCTGCCCTAGTTGTGGGGTCATTGTTGTTGGACGTACTGTACGGCTGTTGTGAGGGCATCATATTTATGTGTTGTTGGAGTGGCAATTGGGGTAGTGGGACGTTAGGGTTTGGGTATTGTACGGCAGGGTACAACCCGTACTGCACGGTGTACGACTGATGATGAGGATACGTGAAACCGAACCCGGAGGGGCGGGGGAGCAAGGGTCGGAGCGTTTGGGTGGAGGATGATGAAGAGGAGCTGGAGCGGGAGGAGGAGGAGTGGGAAGACGCGCCGCCGTTGGGGGCGGAGGAGGGTTGGAGGTTGAGCTGGGCGCGGGAGCCGTAGAGGATGAGGGCGGCGCGGTCGTAGGCGCGGGCGGCGTCCTCGGCGGTGGCGAAGGTGCCGAGCCAGCGGCGGGCGCGTTTCTTTGGCTCGCGGATCTCGGCGACCCATTTGCCCCAGCTGCGCTGGCGGACCCCACGGTAGCGGAACTTGCTGTTGTCCGGGCCGCCCTTGCCCTTGCCCTTGCCTTTGGACTTGTTCTTGGGGGTGGGGGAGGGGGGGTCTTGGGGGTTGGGGTCTGAAATTGCAGCACCGCTCATGGTGAGTGGCTAAGGGAGAGGCGGTGAAATAAAATTAAAGAGAGAGAGAGAGAGAGAGAAGGAGTGGGAAAGAGTGAGACCTCGTAGTGTGTTTACCCAATTGAGAAGACTGGGGGTGGGTTGCATCTGTTGAAAGAGCGTCGAGTGTAAATGGTGGAGGAGGGCGGTGGTCATGTGAACATGGACCGAATGTATGTGCATGTATTCATACGATTATACATGTATGCGGTTATGTATGCATGTATGTATACGTGATACTTCTTCCTAATGCATTTATATATCTACATACATACGATTGCTCTCAGGTGAAGCTACGGATTTGTTGTTTCTTCGTTGAAAGGTTTGTTACTATTTGGATAAAATGTATACAAATTGGGTTTCAGTAATATTTGATTGATACACACGTCATTTTGTGTATAACTGGATAATGGTAATCATCATATATTTAATTGGTGGACACAAATTTATTTAGTAATGATATATAAGTAAGAGATTTACTATTCTTTAAGGGCGTTTTTGCTTTGAAGGATATAATCGATAAATAATTATTTCTTGTTCATGCATTACCAGAAAACACAAAATTGTCTATAAATACTGTCACTATAGCTACGAAATTTTCGACAAAAAAAATTCACATTTGGGGTTACCTACGAAATTGCCTTCAAATTCTTTTAATTATATTGACATTTTCATTCCTTACCTACAAAATATTTGTCTATGAAATTTCTGTAGACAAATTGTTACACTACAAAAAAAGCCTCAAATAAAGAGGGGATTTAAAGAGGGCTTTAGTAACCCTCGTTATTAAAGAGGGGCGAGACGAGGGGAAATATTTTGTATATTAACGAGGGCATTATTAATGAGTGTGGGGACCCCCCTCGTTAGTTAAAGAGGGCGGTCCCCTCGCCTCAGCAAAATTAACGAGGGCATGAGTCCCCTCGTCAGTTAACGAGGGTTTTTCCCTCGCCTCGGTCAACCTGCTACAAACTTAAAGAGGGTGTGGGCCCCTCGGTAGGTAACGAGGGCAATCCCCTTGCCAATTTCAAATGATATATTTAACGAGGGCATTGCTCTCGCTAATTAACAAAGGCAAATTTTCCCTCGTTATTTAGTGAGGGCAATGCTTGCCCTTGTTAATTAGCAAGGGGTAATTCCCTTAGTAAACTCTATTACAATATTAAAAAGGGAAACATGCCCTTGTTAATAATTACCCTTGTTAAAACCCTCGTTAAGTGATAGTTTAATTTTATTTTAATTAAAATGAATATTTATATGTTAAAATATAATTAAAATAATTATACAAGAGATAATTTGATTTTATTCCATATATTTTAATTTAAATGAACATGTATATTTGTTGAATATACAAGTGACAATTTAAATTAATTTAAAATAAAAAATATTTGTGTTAATATACAATTAAAATTATATTCTAAATATTTTAATAAAATATCAATATGTGTGTATATATGTAATATGTGTTCATATACAGCTAAAAGGAAAAGAAAATACAAGTGATACTATCATGCGTATATTTATAAATGTTAAAAATTGATGATAATGCATTTATTAGGTATATACATGCATGTGCTAATATGTAATTTAAAATAATATATAAGTGAACATTTAAATTTATTCAAATTTTCTAATTAAAACAATCAATATATGTGCATATATGTATATACATGTGTTAATATGTAATTTAAAAGAATATATAATTAAGTATTTAATTTTATTAATTTTTTTAATTAAAACGATAAATATATGTTTATAATGTATAAATATATGTCAATATATAAAAAAAGAAAAAAATATTACAAGTGATAATTTAAAATATTATTTGATAATAATAATAATTAAATGTATATATAAATTTATTACATATATATTTATATACTATATTCATATAGTATATATATTTAAAGTGAAAACATAATGAATGATTTGCCTAGTCCAGACGGCTAGGCGAAATGTGCAAAGTCTTGCAAATGTGGGAGGTCACGGGTTCGAAACTTCTCACACGCGAAACCTGGTAATATTTGGTGGGTTGGGGTGGAGGTTGCGGGTTCGAGTCCTATTCTGCACTTTTTTTTTCTACAACACTGAGTTGGCGAGGGCGTGGCCCTCGGGAATTAGGGAGGGGGTCCCCCTCTTTAACTAACGAGGGCCGAGACGAGGGCCACAAATAAAGAATTTAACGAGGGCGTAGCCCTCGCTAATTGTCGAGGGCTCTTCCCCCTCGCTAATTAACGAGGGCCGAGACGAGGGGCCTTGCTAACGAGGCTCATTTTATCGAGGGTTGGTTTCCCTCGTTAAAACTCTCGTTATCCATGTTTCCCTCGTTAAAACCCTCTTATTCCCCTCTTTAAATGAGAGTTTTTTTGTGGTGTTTGTGGATAAATTTTTGTAGGCAAATTGTTAGTAGGTAATTAATACCTAGAAATTTTATTTCGTAGACAAATTTATTTCGTAAACAAATTGCTTGTAGATTAGGAATGAAGGTGCTTACATGATTACAAAAAATTGTAGGCAAGTCGTAGACAGTTCTATATACTAAAATAAATTGTTCAAAAAGTCCTTGCACTATTTTAATTTTGTAGTTAATTTTTTATTTTCTTATAGTAATGGGGATAACCCTCTCCATTTGAAAATTATCACGACAAAAAACTCGCGTTTTAGCGACCAAAATTAGCGACCGCCTGCGAATCAGTCTCTAAATATTGTATTAGCGACCGCACTAGACCACGGGTCTCAAATTAAGAAAATTTGCGACCGATAAAAAAGACGCACTACTACACATTTGAACTTGCACAGCCCTTAATTTTTACCTTAGATAGCGGTTATAAACGCTGTCTAAGTGACAGCTATCTAAGTTCAATGAGGACTTAGACAGCTGTTAAAAAACCGTTGTCCAAGAGGTCCACTTAGACAGCGGTTTTTAACCGCTATCTAAAGTATGCACTTGGACAGCGGTTTATAACCGCTATCTAAAGTGTGCACTTGGACAGCGGTTATAAACCGCTGTCTAAGAGGTTTATTTATTTTTTTTTTTAATCAACTTGGCAGCGGTTATAAAACACTGTATAAATGGTTTATTATTATTTTAAATCAACTTGGCAGCGGTTTCCAAGCTTTTTTTTTAATCCAAGCATTGTTTTTTCACAGTATATAATTTCTTTTTCCAAGCATATAATTTTTTTTATATTTTTAAGAACTTTAAACAAAACCAAACCCATATAATATTATAATCAATACCAAAAACATCAATTAATTAAATACACCAAAAATATTAAATATCATCACAAATATATATAAGTTACATGCTACCAAAAAGTTATATTAATTGCATATAATACAAAAATCGATTGTAAAAATAGACCGCCCAATCTATTTTTCATTTCTCCATTCTTTTCTTGGGATAAGTAGCGAGCCGACGTTCCTAAATAAACTGCAAAATGAAAATTTAATTATATAATAAGAATTTTTATTCCATCAATAATAATCTAAATCCTAACAAATTCTAATAAATTAGCTAATTCTAATAATTATATCTAATTTTTTTTAACAAATTCTAACATTTTAACCAAAACATTATTATATTATATGTATCTACTTTAAACTTTTAGTTGAAAAGATACCGAAATATGAAAACAAAATTGTCAAGTTGTTAGTTACATTTGTAAATTAGACTTAGGCATGGGAATTGAGAAATTAATAAACAAATTTTACAAATTTTCTATAACAAACACATATTTATGTTACTTAGGTGGTAAAAACATTACTCCCTAAAATTGGGGCGTTTATGGTTTTCTCCCTAAAATAAAATATATTTTTATGCAATTGGGGATTTATCATTTTCTCCCTAAAATAAAATCCATTGAAATATTTTTTTGGTAAAACCTGTTGAAAAATTGCAAATTCCTAAAAATAATTAAAAGGCAGGATTGCGACCTGCTGCTACAGAATAACAGAATGCATCTTAATTGCATAAATTTAGGGAACTTATTTAGGCGTGGGAATTGAGAAATAAAAAATTGAACTGATTGCATAATTTTAGGGGGAATTTAAAGTAAAAAATCAAAGTGACTAATTTTTTGGTACGAGGGAAACTGAAAATTTGAAAATATTTGTTTTAATATTAAGAAACAGAAAAAGGTAAATGAAAAATGAGACCTAGTCAAACCTAAACGCAACCCTTCTTCAAGTATGCGCCGCTAGCATCTGCAACTCTCAATCTTCAATTCTTTAACGTCTTCCTGCATCAACCCCTCAATTGAGATCCCCTTGTCTACAAATTAGATTTTTGGATCTCGCAAGTTCGAATTAATCCACGCGGCAGATGTTAGTATATATATGTATATACTATCATATATTATATATATAACACAAAAGAAAATTACCTGAGGCGGCGGCGGCGTCGGGAGGTGGAGGCGGCCGCGTCGGGAGGCGGAGGCAGCAGGAGGAGGCGGTCTAGGCGACGGCGGCGTCGGTGGTAGTGCTCGTCGGCGGAGGCGAGTAAGCTTAGGGAGAGAAGGGACCGGATATGCGGAGTTGGGAGGAAAAATGAACGATTCTAAGGGAAACTTTGTATTAAAGGGGTTAAAGGGGCTTCGACAGCTATTTAGAACCGCTGTCCAAGGCTACACTTGGACAGCGGTTATTAAGTGCTTTCCAAAGTAGGTGTTGCACAGCGGTTTTGACCGCTACTTTTCTGTGACCACTTAGAAAGCGGTTAGGAACCGCTATCCAAGATAAAACCTTGGACAGCGGTTATTAACCGCTGTCTAACCTATTTTTTTAATTTTTTTAATATAATTTTATAAAACCGCTCTCCAAGTTAAATTTTGGAGAGCGGTTTTTTAAAAGGCTATCCAAGTAGCGCTATGCAAGTTCAAATGTGTAGTAGTGACGGTCACTAAATCGAAGGATTAGCGATCGCCTACGACCTCTCTTGCGGTCGCTAAAACTCAAAAGTCGGTCAATATTGACCACCGCTATTTACCGCCTGATTAGCGACCGTCAAGGCGGTCGCTGAATTCAATTTTGTAATCAGCGATCGTCTTAAGGCGGTCGCAAACTGGTCAGTTGACCCGTTCTTGGAAACGGACAAAGATCATTAATTCTGGGTAATTACGGTCGCTAAACGCAAATTTGGTAGTCGGGACCGCCTTTATATGCATCGCTAAATTTTTAAATCCTTTTAATACCAGGGCCGTACGCATTTCGGCCATCACCTCCAAAAAGTCATCGTCGCCGGCGTCTTCCGTCGAGCAATCCGTTCCGATCATTTCACTTGTTGCTTCCCCATCTACACAATAACCGTAAGTTTTTTTTACTTTAACTGTTTATTATGTTTGTATATCAATTTTTTAAATATATAGGAGAAGTTAGATATATATATATATATTTGTATGATAATCATGCATATTTGTTTATAGGATTTATATATATATATGTACGTATATATGATTTTATATGTTTGTATATGATTTTATATGTTAATATATATTAAATTAGTTGGTATGTTAGTATATATTAATATGGTTTAGGGTTATTCGATTATTGGTGCAAGAAAAACAATATTTAATTGTTTTAAAGGTTGAAAAATTGGACAAGCTACCTAAAGTGAGAAATTAATATTTTTCTTTACCTATAGTGCTACTTGTCAAATGGTCCGGTGTTACTACTAGTAATTAGGGTTGCTCGGTTAAATGTAAAAGAACAACAATACTAGTGGCAAAATTATTGTGAGATTGTTTTAGACATTCATAATAAACGAGATAATATTGGACAAGCTACCTAAAGTGAGATTTTTTTTTTTACCTAGAGTGCTACTTGTCAAATGGTCCGGCGTTACTACTAGTAATTAGGGTTATTCGATTAAATGTGCAAGAACAACAATAATAGTGGAAAAATTATTGTGAGATTGTTTAAGTCTTTCATAATAAATGAGATAATGTTGGACAAGTTACCTAAAGTGAGAAATTAATTTTTTTTTTCTTTACATATAAAATTAGTTGATTTTATATAATTAATATATGTTTGAATTTATAACTATTACAGATTGGCTCTCAAGATAACCCTGATCAGGGTCGGGGACAGGGTCGGGGGAAGAGAAGCACTACAAGAAAATGCACTTTTTGTAACGAAAAAATTGGTTACAAAAATTTATTTTTTGGTTACAAACACCTTTTGTAACGAACATTTCGTTACAAAAGTTGGTCCTTTAAAGTCCGTCGCAAAAAGTTTTTGTAACGAAAAATAAAGCAATTTCGTTACCAATACAATTGTAACGAAATCATTTTCGTTACAAAAAAAATTGTAGAGATAACCAAAGTTTCGTTACCAATTAATTTCGTTACAAATAAATTGTTACATAAAATCGTATATTTATTGTTTAAATATTTGATTTGTTACTAATATTTTGTTACATTTACAATCTCATTTCGTTGAAAAAATAGATTACAAAATACGTAATAACAAAGGGCCATGAGATAAACCTTCAAAGTTAGTGATCATGATACAATTATTTTATTTCAAGAAAATTACAATTCTCCAAACACTTTTAAGTCAACAATATCAATAAACTCATAGGAAAAACTAACATTGTATTTGAACAATTCACTGTACATCATAACATGAATAGAAAAAAAAAATCAATCAAAAAAGTGTTGAGTTGAACTTGAAGTCTTGATTTGTCTTCTTATACACGATCAAGTTGAAACTTCACTGTCCTATAAAAAAACACACAACAACAGTACCATAAGATTACAAATTAATATATAATGCACATGCATATAGAAATTTACTACATAGATAAAACATGATATCCAACTTAACAATTAAACACAACAATTATGATGCAGAATTTTGAGATTCTATTATCCAAATGCAATTATGCAAGAAATATATAGCACATTAGAGCCATCAGCATGCCGTGACACATCGATTAAGCTTAAGATCACAAGTGAAGATTTTATTATCCTAATGCAATTATGCAAGAAATATACAACACATTAGAGCCATCAGCATGCAGTGGCACATCAATTAAGCTAAAGACCAGAAGTGAAGATTCTATTATTCAAATGCAATTATATTAGCACTTTTGAAATACAACTATTCAAATTGTTTGAAACAAGAAAATCGTGCAAACAACTGCTGGAAATCATGCAAATAATTGTTAAAATTAAGAAATCGCCTTTTAAAATGGAATCAATAATTGAAGCTTCGTCAATCTCTAAGCTCATATAAATCTAAGAATATTACAAGTATTATAAGAATATTATATATTCTATATTATAAATCTAAGAATACCTTGAAACATGTTCTCCTTTGTTGATGTTCTTTTGCTTTGCAAAAACTGCTAGTTGTGCATTTGCTAGCCTGCAAACATCATCATAAAGCTCATATAAATATATAAATATTATAAGCATTGATAAAGAATCTGAGAGCAAATGAAATTAAATTACAAGAACTCCCTAACTTATATAAATCTATGAATATTATAAGTATTGATAAAGAACCGAGAGCAAATGGCATTAATTGATAGAGCAATACAAGAGCTTCTTAGTGTTTCAACAGCTTTGCACGGGCAAAGAATTCTATTGTCTGACTCAACAACATTTTCATTTAACACCTAAAATGAATTTAGTAATAAATCTATCTCTATCCCTAAATCAACTCTTAACCACGGCTGTAACATTTAATTAAGAAGATACCTATTATTATGATCATTTATATAAGAAATATGATCACATTGTCAAAAATTAAAGAGTACATAAAATTGAAACACACCGGTAGAAACATGACCAAGAAACAACAACCATAAGGACACTAAGTTGAATGGAGGTTCATTCGATATCCTAAATCATGTAAATTTTCAATCAAGGACCCTCAAATCGAAAACGAAATTGATTTCCCTTAAACATAAAATGTGGAATATGTAGCGTCACTAATAGAACAAAGTCTGCTAAAAAACATATTTTTAAAATAAACCCAGAATATAATAATCAGAATTTGATTAATAAATCAAATGAAAGTATAAAAAGAACACACACTCAGGCGATAAGCATCAAAATTTCAAAGCAAAGCTGATAATATTGTTGTAAATATCAACGCATAACAGGATTACCAAGCCAAAAAAAATTGACCAATCAGATTTAATTGAAACTAACCATACGATTACCCGAATCAAGTACTCATATCAAGACATTGAGGAACAAAGTAATCACGCCAATCAGAACTGATGAATTTGAAATCAAATCACAATTTAACGGAAGATCTGTGAACCCGTCAAATAAAAAGAAAAAAAATGGAAGATATGTGAAAAAATAATTCCTAGCGGTTTCAAATAAAAAAATACAGTGAACCAATAATTTCAGAGATTGTAGATATACACAGGATTAGAAATAGGAGTAAAATGTACCTGGAAATTAAATTTCTCCTTAGTTGCGTCCAAGATTACACCCAAATGTGAACTCTGAAATATTAATTATTCTCCAATCAAAGGATTTCGCTACTTTTTCCTCCCAAAACTGAATGATTTCGTTCAGGATTTGATAAGAATTTTGTGAATTTTTTTCCCCCAAAACTGAAGAATTTCGTTTCGGATTTGAAAAGGTAAAAATAGGTATTCTTTGACCGCCATATCTAATCTCCCAAATTTTTCACTAATCTTTCAACATTTCACGAAATACTATTTGATATACTTTTTCCCCCAAATTAGTTTCCCTTAAATATAATTAATATATATTATACATGTTTTTATAGATAGGTATATGAGTTTTAATTTGATAAGAACCGTGTAAATTTTTTTTTTAAAGATTCAACTATGTTTTAGCTATGATATAAATATATTACTTTAACGATAGCAAGATGCACACAATTTTTTTTAAAAAAATGTGTTTTTTTCCATTTATGCTTATATATATATTTTATTTTATTTTTTTGTTAGAATATTTTTTTTTTTTTTACTAGATTTCACTAAATTAAATTTTTCTAAAAGTATAATATTTTCAAGAGTATGTATAGAGTGAAATTGGTTCATACATGAATCATTGAAGGATATTAGTTGTTTTCACTAAAAAGTATTAGTTATTTTAACTGAATAATATTAGTTGTTTTCACTAAAAAGTCTTTAGTTTTTTTTTTTCAGTAAATAACTAATATACTTCAGTGTAAAAGACTAATACCCTTCAGTGAAAATAACTAATATTCTTTAGTGAAAAAAAATTAGTACCCTTCAATGGTTCTTGTATAAACCATTTTCACTCTATACTATGTCTATTTTTAATTAGAGTATTAGTTTACTCTCACAAAAGCTATGTAAATATTATTAAGGTATTTATTAAATTATATATTTTAGATGTTTTTTACAATAAATTATTTTTACTATTTGTAGCCAACATTTTATTATTTATAACGAAAAAATACTTAATGTTATTTACATTGAGACTTTTTGTAAAGAAGAAAAATTATCTTTACAATAACTGTACTATTTGTAACCAAAATAATACTATTTGTAACGATAAATACTTAATGTTATTTAAAATATAATTTTTGGTAACGAAAATTAAATTTTGTTACAATAAGTAATCTTTTTGTAACAAAAATAAAATTTTGTTACAACAAGTAATCTTTTTGTAACGAAAATAAAATTTTGTTACAACAAGTAATCTTTTTGTAACGAAAATAAAATTTTGTTACAATAAGTAATCTTTTTGTAACCAATTAACAGTTGGTTACAAATAAATTGGTTACAAAAAATGCATTTTCTTGTAGTGAAGGTCGGGGTCGTTGAGGCCGGTGCTCCCGGAGGTTCGACGGGCCCCGGAGATGACATCATCCTCCTCACAGCAGTCCAGTGCTGCTGGCTCTACTTCTGTTGCTGGATCTACAACTTCACGGCATCATCCCCAGTTGGATAGTCGTCTCACTCTTGTCCCTAGCGACAACATGTAAGTATTCTTAAATAATTTTAATTGTATTCATTAATATTAATTATTAATATTAACTTGAATTTTTTTTATGTTACATTATGCTTTCAGACCATGAGACCAGCGCTCGTTTCTCAGAGGTCATTAAGAAGCTCTCGTTCGAGGTTGGCGCCCACTCGTGGTCCATGGTGTCCGAGCGAAAGAGGAGGGAGTACTTCGAGGAGTTCAAGGTATATTTATTATTATTATAACTTTTAATATTTTATTTTGAATTTATTTGTTAATATTTTATTTTTAACTTAATTGCAGAAGTTGTGCATCTGGGACGCAGCCCATGATAGTGTTATGTACGGCTTGTTATGCGCGAAAGTGCAGGAGCGGTACAAGAACATTATCTACGGGCTGAAGAAGAAGTTCGATAGTGGGGCGCAGCTGGAGCTAGGCACAGGGCCAGACGGACGTTCTGTCTGGGACACTTTGGTTGCTCACTGGAATATATAGTGAGCAATTCAAATCGAAGTCCGAGAAGTCAAGGGAGAACCGGTTGAAGGACCCTACCGGACAAGGCGTCGCCAGACATCGGACTGGATCCCGGTCCATCTACGAGCACTCCCTCGCCTTTGTAATTATTATATTTTTTATTTATATTTGAATATTAATAAATATTTAAATGTTTAATATTTAAAATCTATTGAATTTGGTTCGCAACAGGAGAGGGAGAAGGGACGAAAGTCCACTCTCTATGATCAGATGGAGATCTCCCACCCAGTGAACCCAGAGACTGGGACGTCAATCTACGCCCGCACCACCGATATCCGCGTAATTATTTTGTTATTTTTAATTTAATTATTATAATTGTAGTTTAATTATTATAATTTTAATTTTAAAACCAGTTTAAGGATCGTCTCGCCCAGGCCTCGCAGCAGGTGGCCCCCGGAGACGACAGCGGAGAAAACCCCACTCCTCCCCGGATTGACGAGGACCGCATCTATTTAGATGTGGTCGGAGTCAAGAAGGGGAAGGTCCTGGGGCAGGGCGGTCACAGTAAGACCATCCTGCAGACCTACCGCCAGAGCAGTGGATCGTCCTCCTCGATCGACTCTGCTCCCTCTCAGGTGGAGTGTAAGCTGAGGGACGTCCGGAAGCAGATGGAGGCCCTCACGAGCTACAACATGAATCTTCGGGATTAGTTCACCAGCGTCACTCGGCAGATGAGAATTAACGCTCAACCCCCACTCCCACCACATTTAGATGCCGGGGGGAGCGGTACCGGGGTGAGTGGGCACGGAGGTGGCCAGGGCGAGGGCGAGGGTGAGGATGACGATATCGATATCAATATCGACTAGTTCCTCTCTAGAGATGAGAGTTAGAGAGAGAGGGAGAGAAATAATTTTTATATTTTTAGTTGAATATTTTATTTTGTTGAATATTTTATATTTTTATTAAATGTCTTTTATTTTGTTAGTAAATATATATATATATATATATATATATATATATATATATATAAACAAATTAGAAAAAAAGAAATTAATTTGATGAACTAAAAAAACGGGAGTCAATTTGGAATTATATACAATTAAATGAATAAAAACGAATGAATTAATAATTTAGAATATTCTAAAATATTAAATTTGATGAAATTAATAAAAAAGTTAGTAAATATATATATATAAACGAATTAGAAACAAAAGAGAATTAATTTTATGAATTTAAAAAAAACGGGATTCAATTTGGAATTATATACAATTAAATGAATAAAAACGAATGAATTAATAATTTAGAATAATCTAAAATATTAAATTTGATGAAATTAATAAAAAAAGTTAGTAAATATATATATATAAATGGATTAGAAATAAAAGAGAATTAATTTGATGAATTAAAAAAAACGGGAGTCAAATTGGAATTATATACAATTAAATGAATACAAACGAATGAATTAATAATTTAGAATAGTCTAAATATTAAATTTCATGAAATTAATAAAAAAAGTTAGTAAATATATATATAAACGATTTAGAAACAAAAGGGAATTAATTTGATGAATTTTTTTTAAAAAAAGGGAGTCAATTTGGAATTATATACAATTAAATGAATAAAAACGAATGAATTAATAATTTAGAATAGTCTAAAATATTAAATTTATAAAATTAATAAAAAAAGTTAGTAAATATATATATTATATATATATATATATATATATATATATATATATATATATATATATATATATAAACGCATTAGAAACAAAAGGGAATTAATTTGATGAATTTAAATAAAAATGGAAGTCAATTTTAGCTAATATACAATTAAATGCAAATAAACAAACAACAATAGCATGTGTCCTAGTGGTTCACACCTCTTTCGGGCTACCCGGAGGTCGTGGGTTCGATTCACTTTGGACGCATATTTGCCCATTTATTTCTACAATCCTCACAAGGGCTTATATACAACATGGCTCGCCTAATATAAGCTGGTGGTTCAGTGGTTCGCGCCCCGCCCGGACCTAATTGGCGCGGGTTCGAATCTAATGAACCATTTTTTTTATGCAGGTTCACTGATTAGCGACCGCCTCAAGGTCGGTCGTTAATCATAAAATAAAATAAAAATATTAATTTTATTTAGAAAAATAAATTAGCGACTGCCTGAAGTCGGTCACTAAATCAAGACCCGACCTGGTCGGACCCGATGGATTCAGCGACTGACTGACGACGGTTGCTGATATTAGCGACCGACTTGACGGTCTCAGATTAGCGACCGATGCCAAAAGACGGTCGCTAATATTAGCTACCCGCTTTTTAACGATCGATTTTTTCGGTCAGAAATCGGTTGCTAATCACGTTTTGCGACCAATAATTGGTTGCTAATTCCCATTTTTTTTTGTAGTATATCCTTGTGACAAATTATCTCGAGTTGGTGTCACATGAACCAAATATATAAGAAATGAGATTAAAATATCAATCTCTCATAGTCCAGCAAAGCAAACATGCCCTTAAGTGAATACTTAAATGTACGATATATATGTCATTATCACATTTGCAGTAGACATATAAGTTTGTGTCTGTCAATGGTCACATAATTATTTCTGATGGATTTAATTCCTAAAATTTTAAATATGCTAATTTAATTCTAATTATTCTAATGTATAATTTCAATTTCAAATTAACCGAAATAGTGTCGCTTAAACGTGCGCCACATAGCCAAAAAAATTTCGATCAATAATTTTTTACAAAATGGATAGAAGTGAGTACAGTGGTACCAGCAGTACTATTATGAATGCATAACAGGTGTTCTTATCTTCCTAAAACCAAACTAGGATATTCCAACCAATCTTTAAATAAATAACTAGCTACTCCTTGAACTTTTACGATCAACCAACTCCATAATCTTGCCTTAATCTCCTCCACTATCTTCAAGACCGAGAACACCCCATTGTTGAATATTATCTCGTTTCGACTTTTCCACAAAACCCAAACGATCCCAAGCCATATATTAGACGCCTTTCTCCGACTTTCTTTTCCGAACACAAACGATCCAAAAGCTGCCAAATTAGCAGCGGGATCCACATGACAAACTGTCGTCATCTTGAACCATTTGGCTATTTCCATCCAAACTTTGTGTGACTTGTTGCATTCGAAGAAAACGTGACACACTGATTCATCAAAACTGTTGAAGAAAACACACCTTAAATTATCATTTTCTGTAAGAATCCTTCGTCTTCGTAGGTTGTCTTTCATTGGAAGTCTCTCGTGTAACAACCTCCATCCATGGGCTGCTACTTTTGGTGGGGCAAAGCTCCTCCAAACTGCTTTGAATCCTGCTTCTTTTATTCCCGGTTGCTGCTGCTGAGATTTTAACGATATGATATATTCGTAAGCTGCCTTTGTTTTGTAAACTCCTCTGTCCGCCCTCTCCCATTTCCATTTATCAGATTTTCCTTCTAAGGTCTAAACTTATCAAGCAAAGATGAAAGTGTGTTAAGAACATTTAATTCTCTATCTAATAGAGCCCTTCTCCATCTCCATTTCCACCTCCAACTCCCCCCTCCCATTCCCCCATCAACCCCACCTTTCCTTCCTTATCCAAACTAAGATTAAACAGTCTTGCAAAACTAGACTTCAAAGGTTACTCCTCGATCCAAATGTCTTCCCAAAAAGATGTATCTCTCCCATCACCTAACACCCTCACTAAACCCCCATGAAATCACTCGCCCTCGTTGCCCGAAGTAATCTTCACAATATCCCTCCACCATACCGACGCCCCCCTACTCAAGCTCTCACCCCCACCTCCCTGCACCCCTTGTCCGAACTCCCACCCCCTTTGATTCAATTACCTTCACCCATAAACAATTTTTTTCATGGAAAAACCTCAATCTCCATTTTCCTAACAACGCGTGATTAAAGGTCTCCAAGTCCCGAAACCCCCCCCCCCCCCCCCCCATGAATTTGTGTATACAAATTATGCTCCACTCAACCCACAGAATTTTTCGAGAGCACTCCCCACCCCCTATAGAAATGTTCTTTGGATACTCAAAATTTCTCTCAAGATTTTTCTTGGTAGCTTGTAAAAGGACAAATAGTAGATAGGTATGGACGAGATTACCGAGTTTAATAAAGTGATTATGCCCCCTATTGAGATTTTCCTATCACCCCAGCTTTTTAGTTTGGTGCAGAGCTTACGAATGATTCCAGCCCATTCTATCGTGATATTTTGGTACATACCCACATTGATTCCCAAATAAGAGGAAGGAATCTTCTCCACTCTACATGCCAGAATTCCTGTCATTTCATTCAACCTTGTCTCTGTCACATTTATACCAATCAAACAACATTTCCCATAATTAACTTTCAGCACATAAATTACTTCCATAATTCTCAAAATCTATCTAAGAATTCTTGCGTTCTCAATCGTTGCTTCTCCCATCATGATTGTATCGTCCGCAAATTGTAGATGGGACACACGAATATTTCTCGCTCCAATTTCAGCGGCTGAGAACATCCCCCGGTCTGTCGCTTTCTTCATTAATATGCTCAAGCCTTCTGCCACGATTAGGAATAAAAATAGGGATAACGGATCACCTTGTCTCAAGCCCCTCTCCAGATGAAACTCGCCCGATGGACTCCCATTCACTAAGATTGATGTCGACGCTGTTGTCACGCATTCCATAATTCATCCCCTCCATCTTGAATCAAAGCCAAAACTGTTCATCAACGAGTCTAGAAAATCCCAGCTTACGGAATCGTACGTCTTTTCAAAATCTATTTTAAAAAACATCCTTTCAATTTTCCTCTTCTTCGCATCGTCAATCACTTCGTTCAACACTACGACACTGTCCAATATTTGCCTCCCCCAAATAAAAGTGCTTTGATTCTCCGAGATAATTTATTCCAGCACTTTGCTTAGTCTGTTTGCCAGAACTTTGAATATGATCTTGTACATTCCTCCAATCAACGAGATCGACCTGTAATCTCCTAATCCGCATGCTTCTTCCTTTTTAGGCAGCAGCACAATAAAGGATGGATTCACTACAAAAAAAAAAATTAGTGACGAAATTTTTTGTCACTATATTCTTAGTTTTTGTCACTGAAAATAGTTAGTGACAATTTTGGAGGTTGTCGGTAGATTGTCACTATAAATAGTGTCACTATAAGATTAGTGACGAAAATGTTTTACTTGTCACTATAAATTTTTTCCAGCCACATTCATAATTTGTCACCAAAGCTTATTTTTTAGTCACATTTCTTTATTGTCACTATTATTCTATGTTTTAGTCACATATCTTTGATGTCACTATTACATAATGTTTTAGTCACATTTATTTAGTGTCACTAATATACATTGTATATGGTTACAAAACGCAACATGTCACTGTAATTAAGATCTTTAGTCATAATTGGTTATCATCACTAAAAAAAATGGCATAGTTGCAAACAAAATCATGTCACTATAGTGAAAACAATTAGTCACGATTGGTTCTTATCACTAAAATTAAATATTGGTTGCGGGATTGTATCCGCAACTATAATTTTTTGCAAGTTGTCGCTATTTTTGTGTAATTTGTCATCATATATTTATCAGTAAAGTCTAGAAATTTCATCACAACACATACATTTCTATAATAATATTTTAAATTCAATTAAATTAATAATTATAATAATTGTGATAATAGCATTGCTTTAAAATAGTCATTAATTAAGATGTCAGAACCTAAAATCTCATTAATAGTATTTATATTATATATTAGAAATTTTAGTTAAACAATAATAATACTCTACGATATTGTGAAAGTTTTATTTTCATTGCATGTCTATTTATATTTTAATATGAAATTTAAATGTTATGAACATATAAGAAATAGATTTCTCAAGCTTGTTCTATCAACACTTTATATAAAAACTAAACACATGATTAATATATAAAAACCAAGTACAAAATGGAAATTTAGAAATTTAAATTACATCAGTAGGTACCTGAAAAACTATACATGAGTGTAAAATATATACAAATGAGAAAACTAAAAAGTATTACATGATATTAATAGCCTCATCAAGTTGATTAAATTCCATCTATAAACTGATATTTGTATATAGCCTTTGTGTTTTTCCTAAGAAAAGCTGCTTTATTGACTTTTTCAACCAATGTGTGAAGAGTATTTTGAATTAAAGTAGGTATTGTGAGTGTGTTTTATTTTTTTATATGGGGTGTGAAATTTATTATGGGACGTCTCAAATAGGAAAGTGTGGAGTTTAAGAGGGGGCAGAGGGAGTACTATTTAGTTGCAATAATAAATAAAATACTCAAATACATCACACCAAATAACATATGTACCTATTCTGCACTTCAAACAAAAAATAATAAAAATTAATATTCCGATCAAATAATCAAAACAAAAATAAGGAGTGTTACCTGATTAAACTTCCAAATCAACTCAAACTAAATGTGGGCCAACCTCCAAACTTGAAATACTTTCCCATAGGATGGAAGCAATCAATATTGAAATGACCAAAAAAGAAGAGGACATATTAAACATCAAAACACAAACTGAAATGGACATCCCAAAAGAAAATACATGCTAAGAATTTTGAAAAGTAAATTAAAACAAGATCCAGTATATTCTATTTAAGTTAACTATAAATAAAGAAAACAAAACCAAATCAAGCAAATATTAGGAAACCAATAAAGAAGATAATCCTACCATGGATCTAAACACGAATTAAAAGACAACGTTCATATATCATCTCTTGCAACGAAAGATGGTTCAATAGTATGTAAGATCTTGAAAAAGCTATCAATTGCACTATTGAGAATATTAAAAAAAAAAGATAACTGTATCAAAGAAAAATTGAGTTGAAGAATGATATTATGTTATGGAACTATATAGTTGATCAAAATGGTGAAGCGATTTAAAAAATAAAAATTATGGAGGGAACTAAAAAAAAAATTAACATAAAGGGAAATACAAATAACTACGGAGGGAATCGGCAGAAATTTGGTGCATGAGTTAAGTGGCGTGAAATAAGGAAATACAATGTGGTTGATTGGTTATTAAGAACGTGTCATATACGTGAAGAATGAATGTGGTACTTTTTTTTTTTTTTTTTTTACTTCTTCAAACCATATAGATTTGGTCTTATCCGCCACTATTCAAATTTAAAATAAATAATTTGATATTAAAATAAAGATTACTTAATTAAAAAGTTAAATATTAAACATCCATGGATTAAATAATTATCAAAATTATTAATTATTGATAATATATGGACAAAATATTATATAAAAATAGTTCATGATAAGCTTATCAAATTAATATTATAATTGATTAACATATCATAAAAAATTAAATATATTTCAATTGATTTGATTCTATTCTAAAGTTTAAAATATTAAATATCAAATGTATTCGATTTGATTATCTATTCAAATTAATATTAAGAATTATATATATTAGATTTGATTGTGTATTCAAATTTGAATATTAAGAAGAGTATGTCATTAATCCAATTTAATATTAGAATTTTCAAATATATATTAAGAATAAGAATTCAAATATTAAGAATCAAAGTGGCATTTGAAACCTAATAATTCTTTTGTTTCAAAATAAGTGTTATTCTAAAAATCTCGTATTAAATTAATAATCATAAAATTTTGATTAAAAGATTTATTATATTTTAATAATCCATCTCTAATAGATTTCTTATATCTTAAATTAGAATTAGGGATAAATTAGGAAAAAAAATTGAAAAAAATAGCTATTAATATATTTATGATAGATTTTAATTTTAATTTATTTTAACTTGGATATATTAATTAAATTCAAGGTAATTTTCTTTTACGTACGTATTCTAGTTTTCTGAAATTTCAACTTAATTAATATATAGACATTCTTTTAGTAATTTAGTGCTAATCGAACAAATATATGTATTTTCAGAATTTTAAAATTTATATTATAAATTTCAAATTAATTAAAATATATAGAGAGATTTAAATTCACATTCTCTTATATTTGAATATTAAAATTTTAAAAGTTAATGATATTTTTAAATTGTCAAGTTTTCATATGCACTTGGTTCACAGTATACTCATTCAACAATTGAAGTTGTTTACACCGAAAAGTATAGACTGATTACACTAAAAAATGTGGGTTGATTACATTGGAAACTTTTCAGTGTAATCAACCTACACTTTTCAATATAAATATCCTCAACTAGAGTATATATAGAGTGAAATTGGTTCATACATGAATCGTTGAAATATATTAGTTGTTTTCTCTAAAGAGTATTAGTTGTTTTCTCTAAAGAGTATTAGTTGTTTTCACTGAAAAATATTAGTTATTTCCGTTGAAGAGTCTTAGTTTGTTTTCAATAAACAACTAATATTATTCAGTTAAAACGACTAATACCATTCAGTGAAACAACTAATATTCTTCAGTGAAAACAACGAATACCCTTTATTGATTTATGTATGAACTATTTTTTCACTCTATACTTTGTCCCTCAACTATTGAGTGAGTGCACCGTGCACCAAGTGCACAGGAGACTTACTCTTTAAAATTATTATAAAATTTTCTCAAATTTTAATTATTTGTATTTATTTTTAAATATGTTTTTTCTTTTTTTAGTGATTCTTATGTGACTCAAGTGCATAACATGCATTTAAATTTGAGTATGTATAGGGTGAAATTAGTTCATACATGAATTTTGAAGGGTATCAATTGCTTTCACTAAAGAGTATTAGTTATTTTCACTGAAGAGTCTTAGTTTATTTTCACTACTAAGATTCTTCAGTAATAACAATTATTCCTCTTCGGTGGAAACAACTAATACTCTTTAGTGGAAACAACTAATATCATTCATTGGTTTATATGTAAACCATTTTTACTTTATACTTTGTCTTTAAATTTTGGGTTCAATTTCAAATTAATTTTAACTTTTCAAAGTCCAATTTATCTAATGAGTTTTAAAAAGTCAAAATTAATTTGAAATTGGTCTCAAAATCCAGGTAAATTTTTTTATATGGGGTATTTTTGAAATGGAGTAATGAAAATAGGGTGGAAGGGTAGGGTATTACGAAAATAAAGGGAATCGCGCGTGGCGGAGGCGATATAATCTTAAATCGCGCCTACCAGAGGCGAGTTCCGACGTGGCTTCGTCGTGGGCTAAACACGCCTCTACCAGAGGCGCGCCTGCCAGTCCCCATGTGCCGTGCCAGAACCCATGCGCCAGTCCCCTTGTTCTCGCGCCTACCAGAGGCGTGACCAGAACCCATGTGCGTGCCAGTCCCCTTGTTCTCGCGCCTACCAGAGGCGTGACCAGAACCCATGTGCGTGCCAGAACCTGTTCTCGCGCCTACCAGAGGCGTGAGCGTGACCTGAGCTTGGATTTTTCCTCCTGGCCTTTTGCATCTCCCCACCAGTATATATAGATCGATCGGCTCCTTTCACTCCTCTCCTCATTATCCTTCTCCTTCCTACCTCATTCCTCTCCTCTTCGTACTCCTTCCTTTCCTCTCTTCTTCTTCTTCTTCTTCAAATAAGAAAAATAAAATTTGCCCTCCAAACTACAAACTTGCAGTCTCACGTACTTGAGGAATTGATATTTTGCTATCTACCTGAGGAGTACAGACACTACAAATTAAGTGGTAAATATTTCAATTTTTTTTTATATTTTTAGAATTATTTTGCATGCAATTTTTTGAAATAGTGTATATATATAATGTCGATATATATATGTTAGAGAAATTACATGTTTTAGCATGTTACTTTTGATTTATTTTGATTTAAAATTGGTAGTAGTGTTGCTATTTCGATTTAAAATAACATTAATAAGGTCATAGTGTTGTTATTTTGATTTAAAATTGGTAGTAGTGTTGTTTCTTTTGGTTTATTTAGTGAATGTTTTGGTGATGCATAACTTTTATACATTTGAAGAATTGAAGAGTAAATTAGACATTTTATCAATCAAAGTTATTAAAGTAAAATTTGTGGAGGTTTATTTAACGTGATGTTAATAAGCATTATGTATACAATGTAAGTTTATTTTTTTATAAAATTCTAGTGTTTTTATTGTTTTAAAAAATCTATATTTAATATATATATAGTGTATTAAAAAACTCTAGATTACTTACTTGATAAAAATATTGATCATCATTTTAAATTTTAATATAACTAACAACTTACTTAATGAAAATATTGATCATCATTTTAAAATTTAATTTTTGCAATCATAAGATAATTTTATTTAACTATAATAATAAAATAAAATGAAATAAATGAAATTAAATAAAATATTAAAAACGAAATAAAAAAATAAAAAAATAAAAAAAAACAAAAATAAATAAATAAAATAAACGAAATAAAATAAATTAAAAAAATGAATTAAACGAAATAAAATAAAATAAAACTAATTAAAATAAAAAAACGAAATTAAAATAAAATAAAATAAAATGAATTAAATAAAATAAAACGAATTAATTTTATATTCTCATTTGAGGCTAAAATTCCAATACTGCAAAAAAAAAACACTAAAAATGTATGGAAATTAGGGTGTTGGGTTTGATTTACTATACTAGACGTAAACATAATTGAGGCTAATAATTAATTTAATGCGTATAGATAAATTTTTTATAAGTGTTTTGTGTTGTTGAAGATATGTCAACCTCTCACGACATTGGAATCATTGTGCGCTCTTGCAGAGCTGTTATTGGAAAAAGAAGAGTTGATCGTATGCTTGATTTCTACGATCTATTACGTGAGTTGTCTGAGGTTACGGGATTAGATTTGCGAGTGTATTCTTTGAATGTGTCTTGCATAATAAAAAATGGGAATGCCTCGTCTAGTTGTCCTATTAGGAACAACAACGACCTACGATACTTCTTCCATCCACAAGCTGGGCTCAATTCCGTTGAGCTATTAGTGGAGGTTGAAATGAAGGTGCAGTACCCAACATCCCATGGCCAGTCGGGGAACCAGTACTATCCTTCTGAATGGCCAGGTCATGGTGGTGTCAATATGCACGGGGGTTCCAACGTTGAATATCAGGCCCTACAAGAGAGCCATAATGAGTGGGGTGCTTGGGAGGATGAGCCATACCAACATTTAGGGTCTAGTCATGCCGGTGGTTCAGATCCTAATATTGGACCTTCTGGTATCACTGAGATGGCCCCTGTTGGGACCTCCATAGTTGATATAGCTGGTGATATATATCCAGACTTTACTTGTAATTCTGAACCAAGCGATAATGGTTCTGAGGACGAGGGGTCGTCTGATGAGGATGGTACCACTGACAATCCTTGGATGCCAACTGTTGCTGTACCAAATTCCCTAATGCCAAGAGTGAGACCTCATCCAAATTTGGTTGGAGTGCCATTTTTTGATAGGTCATGTGATGATGTACCTGTCGATTCAGTAGGCGTTCGAAGTGGTGATCTAAGCTATGATGCGGATGATGGGGTTTTGAGGTTAGGGATGATTTTCAAAGACAAAGATGCTGTGATCAATGTCGTGAAGGATTATTCGGTCCGACATGCAAGGCGTGAGTATAGAGTCGAAGAGAGCAACTCGAAGACAATGAAGTTGGTGTGTAAGCAGAACTATGCCAGTGAAAATGATAATTGCTCGACATCGCAACGTTGTGAGTGGCATTTACGCGCATCGTACCGTAAAAGATACGATTATTGGGAAATCACTAGGTTGGGGCCGCCACATACCTGTTTGATGAATATTGACTCGCGCAATCATTCAAATCTCTGTAAAAACTTGCTTGCAGCTGACATGGAGAGTCTCATACAAGTTGATCCAGCATACGACGTCAAATATGTCGTGGAGCATGCAGATAAGAAATATAATTACATTATTTCATATCAAAAGGCATGGCAAGCGTTGAAACGTGCTAGGGAGAATGTGTTCGGAACTTGGGAGAGTTCATGTCAGTATTTGCCCAAGTACATGGGAGCCTTGCAGAAATACAATCCCGGGACCATTGTGGAGTGGAAACACAGGGATACGATTGAGTGGAATGTGCACACGTTGGGATATGTCTTCTGGGCATTCAAGCCATGCGTTGAAGCATTCATGCATTGCCGCAAAATACTTTGTGTAGATGGTACTCACCTTTACACTAAGTACAAACACAAATTGCTGATTGCTAACACCCTTGATGCTAATCAGAAAATCATTTCAGTAGCATATGCCATTGTTGATGACGAAAGTTATAGGTCTTGGAAATGGTTTCTTAGAATGTTAGCTACACATGTTGTGGGTGATATGGAGGGGATATGCCTTATTTCTGATAGGCATAAGGGTATTTTGAAGGCAGTGGAAGAAGTCCCAGCATTTTCACCACCAAGAGGAGTGCACCGTTATTGTTTAAGACATGTCGCTTCAAATTTTAATACTCAGTTCAAGAGTCAAAAGATGAAGGACTTGTGTTACAATGCGGGAACAGCATTGTCGGTAAGACATTTTGAGACAAAGATGAACGAAATCCGAGTTTTAAGTGAAGAGGGTCATCAGTATCTACGAAATATCGATCCTGCCAAGTGGACATTTAGTCATGATGGAGGTCACCGTTATGGGGTTATGACAACTAACATCTCCGAATGCATCAACGGTGTTCTTAAGGGTGCACGACGCCTCCCAATTACAGCTATAGTTAGTGCAACCTTCACACGATCCAAAAATGTATTTATGGAACGTGCTAAAGAAGCAGGGATTTTAGTGCAGAGACATCGGAAGTGGCCTGATCATGTTAGTGACAAATATGATTCAGCGCAGCGAGAGGGGATGAAACATCGAGTAGAGCTTTATAATCATTCGGTGGGATCAGCCAGAGTTACTGCCCGTATTAAGGGCTCAGTACAGTGTCGCACATATAGAGTTACATTATCAAGACGAGAGTGCGATTGCGGACAATGGAAGTTGGATGGTATCCCATGCTCACATGCGTTGGAGGTGTGCAGAGCGTTCCAAATCGATCCAAGTGTATATGTGCCCGAATGCTACAGTACAACAGTGTATTCCTCAACTTACACCTCTAGGTATTTTGAGCCATTGCCGGATCCTCAGGAGTGGGATGAACCCTATTTTCAGCTGAGACATAATCCAGATCGCAGGATAAGGCGTCGTGGTCGGGATGTGACGTCCAGGATTCATAATGAAATGGATTGGGCCCAAACCCGCGCTAGACAACAGTACCAAGCACAAGATAGAGCTGGTCCTTCACATTGATGTTGTGAATCCCTAGGAGCTATCAAAATGCTATCAAAATATTGTCAAAATGTTATCAAAATGTTGAATAAAATTAGTTTGTAGGATTGAATCAAAATGTTGACAATAATGTTGAATAATTTCATATACATTATCCTTTATGTGTTTGAGCTTTATGTTTTATGTGTATGATTTGTGTTAATTCTAATACATCTGTGTGAATGTTTGAATTATAGATGAATTCTGATAGAGAGGCACTGTTATATGGACCGAAGAACAGATCTGTACTCACCATGCAACAAACCCATCGGTCGAGGCTAGATTATATTAATAGGAAAACAAGCGAGACAGTGCTAAGTACATACAATGGAGGTGATGGGCCATTCTGGACATTTAGACTAGAAGACCCAAATCCTTATAAGATCGCACTCCATTCTCGTGTGGTGGACAGACTCAAGACGATGGGTTTTTACGGTCCCCTTCGTTGTGGGACATTCAGACTCGATCGTCATCTTATCACTGCATTAGTGGAGAGATGGCGTCGAGAGACGCATACGTTCCATTTCCCCGTCGGAGAGGCGACCGTCACATTGCAAGATGTTGCCATTTTATGGGGTTTACCGATAGAAGGAGAGCCCATTATACGGCGAGATGAATATAATAACTTTGATCAGTGGAAAAGCTTGTGTGAAGAGTTGATGGGCATCACCATACAACAAGATGATATGAGGGGCAATAGTGCGATCAAATTGACTTCCCTAAACGAATTGGTGAGACATTCTGTTGATATTGATGACTATACACCACAGGAGGTCGTTGATCAATATGCACGGGGGTGTGCACTTTTACTCCTGGGAACTACAATGATGCCCGACCATTCTCGAAATGCTGTCCCATTAGTCTATCTGTATTTTCTGCGGGACGTGAATACAGTCGGGGAATACAGCTGGGGAAGTGCTGTGTTAGCGAGTTTATATCGCGAACTCTGTATGGCTTGCAACTATAAATGCAAGAGCATCGCTGGACCATTATGCTTGTTGCAGGTAATTCTTGGTTAATTTAAATTACTTTTAAATATTTCATTGATTAATTGTACATTGAAATAAATTTATCATTGAACAACAGATATGGGCATGGTCAAGGATAAAAACGATCCAACCATCGAACGCACATCCGATGCTCCAACAAGGGCAGATAAGTGTAGATGGTCGTAATTTGGGGCCTCCACCGTATGGAGCTAGGTATTTTTCTATAGACACATTTATCTATAATTCGTTTGGATATACATACTTATTTTTTTACCTACTATAGGTGGATACATTATCACAGTCATATTGACAGCACGAGGTTTTCAATTCGTGTATATCGCGACATATTTGAGCGTTTGTCTAATGGTCAAGTAAGTTATTATTATAATGATTCAAACTAATATAAATTATTTTTTGAGAATATTGATATTAATGTTTTGTGTGTGTCTTTACAGTTTATTTGGGATCCCTATGATGTGGACGCTGAGGAGATCAGGAATCTCGAACCTCGTTGTTGGACCTTAAATTGGAGGTCGCAATGTCCATTGATCAATATTTGGATAGTGGAGCTTCACTATCCGAATAGGGTGCTCAGACAATTTGGAATGGTCCAAAACATTCCAAGTCATGTAGAGGAAAGGGACCAGAGCTTGCATGAGTATAACCGCCAGGGGAGAACCGGCTTTGATTGGACGACCAAGCATGACAAATGGATTAGATATTGGAGAAGCAGGCAACCATTCATGCCTTGCACGCCTATCAACGGGGGTGATCCGGTCACGGAAGACTATATGCAGTGGTACTATGACATTACACGACGATTGATTTCACCAGAGGAGTATACTGCAGCACCGGTCCGAGGCTTCCAACCACCAAGAACATCTGCCAGTGATGTTTTGGTAAATTATATATCACAAATTTAATTATATATTAATTTTTGATGTTTGAAATATGAATAACATTCTATTATTTTTTTGTTACAGGTAAGCTGGTTTCGAAAATTTAAAATCAGTAAACGACGGGCTCACATTGATAATAGACCATCAATGGTGGAATTTTTAGAAACAGCTGAGAATTTCATCACTCAAGTGGAGCCTATTATTGAATCTCCTACTTATCTTGAACATCCACGAGCCTCAGTTGAAAACGTAGAAGTCGGGGAAACAAGTAGAGGACAAACAAGAAGGAGGTCTGTAGAGCGTGACGGCGATGAAGGTCCTTCAACGTCTGCGAGTCGAAGAAGACATTCCTCGGCAGTACCATCAGATTCCCCTTTTCCCCGACAAGGTACTCAATACCGAGTTCCTCAATCAGCGCCCCGCACACAACATACTGCTGGAAATGGTATGCAATTTACGGAATTACACTTGTAAATATGATATTCCTTTGGTTTATATTTATTTAATTATTAAATATTTTTATAACATGTTACAGATGCTTCTACATCGATGGGCCAACAGTATGGAGCGTCTCGAATTTTGGGCAACACACCAACTGCATACGGTGTGTAATTCAATATTATCAAAGTTACAATAATAAATTAAAAATATTCAAGAAATTATATTTACTTGTTTATGTATATTTCTATTAATTTGATAGATGCTCGGCAATCAAATGAGTGGTCACCTCAGCCTACGCCTCACACAAGTTATGAGTTGCCCTCATTTGGATTTGGAGCTTACGCACATCCTGCTGGAAATGGTATGAAAGTTACACATAACCTTTAATAATATTTTTTAAAGATTATGTTTATTTACTTATGATATGTTATTGTTAACTTGATAGTTGGTTGGGCAAGCGTTGAGGGGGTACCCCAGCCTGCTTCTACATCGACGTTGCAACAGGAGATACCTCAACCCAGTTTTCAGACACCTTATAATGAACCAGGTATATAATATCAACTTATAAATAATATATATTTTAATATATATATATTATTGATCTAAATTAACTAAATCTGTGACAGATCTTCTTACATCATGGCCTGGTTCATTTACTGACATATTAAATACGGGTATTAATATGAGTACCTATTATCAACATCGACCTCAATTCGCACAACGCCCAGTTTACAGTTCAACGCCTATACCATATGCGGACACATACGGAGAGGAGCCCGGACCAAGCCAACATGAACAACAACCTCGTCGTAATTATCGTGAAAGACGTCCGCCGCAATGTGGAACGGGTGGTCGATTGGGCCATCGCTAATTGTATTGGTACTATTATTATAAATGTCATTTTTTTTTACATTTTACATTTATTACTTAAAAATATTATTTAGTGTTTGAAATAATTTTCAATTTTTATGAAATAGTTTATAATTTTTTTTTTAAAGATAGTATAAATATAAACCAATTTCAATACACAATTATATTTATCTCCACTAACAATTAGGGTTTTACATCTCAATAGCAATTTGAGTTTAGTTATAATATATCATTGAATAATCATCACATAATCATTGAAAAATAATTACTAAAATCAACTCAAATACACACCTATTTTAACCCATTTAATCATGGAACAAATTATAACTAAGAAACGAAAAAAAAAAAATATTTTTTTAACATAAACACGCCTCTCCCAACGGCGTGATAAAATAAAAAAAAAAAAAAATAAAGGCTTAAACTCGCCCCTCCCAGAGGCGATTTAAAAAAAAAATAAAAAAAAATATTAAAATCGCCCCTCCCAAAGGCGAGCTAAGAAAAAAAAAAAAAAAAAATTAAAATCGCCCCTCCCAAAGGCGAGCTAAGAAAAAAAAAAAAAAAAAAAAGGGAAACTCGCCCCTCCCAGAGGCGATTCCCTCTATTTTCGTAAACAACTTCCAGACCACTCTATATTATCAATCATACGCACTATTCACCATATATACATAAATTTGCCCAAAATCCAAGTGCATTCTATGCACTTGAATGCATACAAGAATTTTTGTGTTTTTTTTAATAATTTTTAAATTTTTATTTTTCTTGAGTATGTATACAATAATTTCTGAAATTTTTATTTGATTTGTTAATATAATACTATATTGAGACAATACTTTTACTTATTTCATTATTTTGAAATTAACTAAATTATTTTTATAAATAAATTTCTAGATTCCTAAAATTTTGAAATATCTGTCCAACTACTTTTAGTAATTTTCATATTAATTGAACAAATTTAGATCATTTTGGGGTTCGTTTAAAATAGTCTTCATAATTTCTCAAAAAAAAAAAAAATCTCTTCATAAATATTGGATTTATCCTATTTATATATTTTTTTTTTAAATTAGGTCAAAGTTTGATACGATTTGGCAATTATACAAAATTTAAGTCTTATTTATTTAAATTTCAAACTTTAAATAGTTTTCACATTTTTTGGTTATTTTTATATTATAAAAATATATATAATTTTTTTATAAAAATAACTTTTAATAATGTTAATTTGGAAAAAAATATTCCTTTGTAATTTGTATGCATTGTATTTTTTTTTTATAACATCTCATTATCACTTTTCTATATTAAACTATCTCTTTTTAAAAACAAAATAGTGATAATTTCAAATTTTGTTATTATATGTAATTCCATTAGTGACAATTTTTTTTATAATATGCAAAGCTTATTAATACAATTTATGTTATTTTGTAACATAACACATTATTGTCATTGTATGTGTATTTTTAGTGACAAATATTTAATAAAATATTGACAATATAATTGTTGCTAACTATCTCAACTTATGTTATTTTGTAACACAATGAATTATAGTTACTATGCATGTATTTTTAGTGATAAATATTCAATAAAATATTGACAACGTACAAAGTTATCATAAACTATATGTACTTACGTTATTATGTAACATAATGAATTAGTGTCTCTGTTTGTATATTTTTAGTGACAAATATTCAATAAAATATTGACACTATACAAGTATGTCACTAGTTATCTCAACTTATATTATCGTGTAACATAATGAATTAGTGTCACTATATGTGTATTTTTAGTGACAAATATTTAATAAAATATTAAAAATCTTTAAAGTTGTTACTAATTATCGCAATTTATGTTATTTTGTAACGTAATAAATTGTTGTCACTGCATGTGTGTTTTTAGAGACAACTATTCAATAAAATATTAACAACATAAAAAATTATCACTAATTATCTCACTTTGTAACATAATAATTTTTTGTCGCTATATGTGTATATTTAGTAACAAATTTTCAATTATCACTAATAATTTTGTCATTGAACATGATTTTTTTTTTTGTAGTGATTGATGCCCCGCACCAATTTGTCATTCCGATTGAACTCCCTCATCATTTGCATAAACTCCGTCTTTAAACATGGTCATAACTCTCTCCAAAGATTAAAATTAAGGCCGTCGGGACCCGGGCTTTTGGAACCATCACACGACCACATAGCTTCTCTAACTTCTCTAGTGTCGTTGTGTATTCTCTAGCTAATTTGGGATGAGTAAATTGCACTTTCGACCCAAAGAAATTGGGTCCATCTCAAAATGGTCATTTATACGACATTATCAGTCCTGTCATATTTTCGATACTTTCAGGCTCAAGAGAATTGCAGTTTTGGTCCCAAAAGAATGATAAATTACACTTTTAGTCCCAAAGAATGAGGTAAAGATTGCAGTTTCGTCCTAAAAATTAACCAATGGGACCAAAACTGCAAAAATAAAATGACCACTTTCGCAGATAGGTACCTGAAGCGTTATATGGATCCAACCTCTTGGGATCAAAAATGCAATTTTTTCAATTTAGGACTGTAATTGTAAATTGACAAAAAAAATTGAGAATAAATTAACGAACTTAACTTTTTAAGGACTAAATTCATTATGTCGAAAATTATGGGACCAAATATGATTTAAACTCCATAAAAATTAGTGTTTACTTTTACTGAAATAGCGATATAGTTTAATTTAATGGTGATACAATTAACCTCGTATAGAGTGTTGAGAATTTTACAATGTAACTAACGAAATAATAAAAGTAAAACTACAAAAAAGAACTATAAGAAAACAATTTCTTTAACTTCTTCGAGTATCTCTCCAACAGAACGAAAACTAGAACTGAATTCAACGTTTAAATTTCACGTGCACACGTACAAAATAACTTCTTTTGGAACAAAGAACGCTGGAACAGAAAAACTCCAATCCTCGAACACACCTAAATATTCACGATCACAGGCACTAGAAAAAACTCAAGGAACCAGGGCGAGTCGAGTCAAGGAAAACCCTTTCCCCGCAAAACAAATACGTGTCAGCTAGTGCAGTTGGCTACGACGGAATATTTTGAAAAGTAAAACGACTCTCATCCTTTATTGTGTAGCACCACATAAAAGAACGCGTGAGGAGGATAGTACTAGAATGAATGCAATGTAGCAAAGAGAAAGAGTATGCAGAAGTTGTTTTGGTGTCCTTTTTGTTGTTTTTTATGTAAAATGCAAAGAGATATGCACACTGTAACGATACATTTCATATTATTAATTTAATAAACATGAAATTTTTTACAATCGAATTTTTTCGGATCGAATCGAGAAATTTATGCGGGTTCTAGACTCTAAACTTGCTCCCCTAATTCTTCTCTTCAAGTTGACTTTGACTCGAACGAAATCTTTATATTTAACCTTTTCGGAGTTTGATTTGGATATTTAAAACATTTTATCCAAGGGCGGGATGCCTTGTTTTGGATTGAACGCTGATTTGTGAAGACATAGTGGATGAATGCGTTTGAATGTAAGAACTTCTTCAAGTTTGATGAAGAACGTCCATGAATATTCAAGAATCATTTGGGAAAAACGTCCATGAATATTCATGAAGAACGGCTGTTTTTTATGGATTTGCATGAAAAACACCTTAGAACTGCAAAGAACGTCTTTGAATCTTCAAAGGCCTTGAAGAACGCTTTTGAAACTTCTTCGAATCTTGAAGCACTCCTTCGAAGAGAAACACTTGATTGGAGGGTTTATGGGCCTTGAACTTAGATCGAAAGATGTTTCTGATCGCTTTCCATGAAGAACGCCTCAGATTTGATGAAGAACGTTTTGAATCTTCAAGAATGGTTGGAGGATTCACTTGCTTAGATGCTTGATCGTCTGAAGCTTGACATCTGAATGTTAATGTTGATGTTGATGTTGGAATGAACAAATGAGGACCCCTATTTATAGGGTGAAGGATGGAAAATCTTCATTTCTCGCAATGCCACGTAGCGTGTTCCAGTTGGCCAATGCCGATTGATTGACTTAATTTGCGAATTAATCAAATCTGATTTGATTTAATTTAGTTTGTTTCCCTTTTTAACGAGACATCATTTAATTTTCGATCGTATGGTTAATCAACTATTTTTATTACTCAATCAAAGTACCGAAAACCCGTATAATTTAACTGACTTGTATTGTGTATATTTAATATCAATTTTAACTATTTAATTTGAGAATTAATTTAATTAAATTCTCAAAATATAATAGTAACTTTAATCTGATATTTAATATTTATTTGCACACGTGTCATCATTTAATTGGATGCAAAATTAATTTGCTTACACACCTTATTTATAGACCCCTAAAGACCACGTATGTAGGGGAAGTGGAGTGACTTGTAAGTCATAATACGAACTTGGACATTAAACAACCCCGGTTCATTTTAGCCAAAATGAAGACAAACTAATTTTACTCTCAATTAGTCAACAATCATGAAGTTTCTCAACTAGAAATTTCATCACATATCTTTCATGTTTATCTGGACACATTTAGTTTCTGGGCTAAACCCACAACTTTGGGTTCCAAAAGAATAGAGATTTCTCCCAAGCCCAAGACCCAAATTCAAATTAATTTTCACTCACCATTATTTCCAACATAGAGACAATGGTGCAAAAGTTAGAAATTGGTGGGCATTTTTTGGCCGTCTAGCGCCTAGGCAGCCCCTAGATATTTTTTCTTCTGTAAATTCATAATATATATATATATATATTGTATAATCAAACATCTTAGGACCGCCTATGACCAACTACAGTTGAACCACCTAGGGACTACTACGGTCGCCTAGAGTCGACTAGGGGGTGCCTAGGCCTAGAAACTCCTAAGGCCATCAATTTTGTAGAAATCGGGTTTGGAGGAGGCCGCCTAAACCGCAAGGCGGCCACCTAGCCTAATCTGTGATCACTGCATAGAGATCAATTTTCTTTTTTATTATATTGCAGCATGAGTTATTTTTTAGTAGATTATATTGCCCCTCTTCCTTAGGTTTCTCCTAATGAGATTTTTTTTCATGATCTCTCGAGAATTCTTGGCCAATACCTTTTTTTTTTGCGGTACATGGTTGATGGTCCTCGCCCGTCTAGTTAATATAACAAAAAATATACTTACAAGGGGAAAAGGAAAAGAGAACTTGTGACTGGTACATAATGATTAGAAATTCCTTAAAAAAACTTAATGCAATTTTGAATCACAATCTTTTCCAAAATTGCATTTTTAGTTAAACTTTTGAATCTTATTAAAAAACAAAAATTCATTGTAACTTATTTTTTTCGTAATTTCAATTTAAATTATTTTCGCAATTAAGACTGACGAGCAGATTTGTCTCTACCCGTTGTTGATGTGAAGTTTACGTGGCAACTGCCCAAAAAAACTTAAATTAGGTGGCAAAAAAACTTTATGGTTTAGTTGCAATTAAATCACCACATTTTCAAAAATTGCATTTTAAGCTAAATTTTTGGGTTTTGTTAAAAAAAGCTTCAATTTAATTTTTTTTTTAGCAATTAAGATTTCTGCCAAATTTGCAGAAGCTCGTCGTTGATGCGACGTTTAATTACGTGGCAACAACACAGAGAAAACTTAAATATTGTGGCAAGAAACATGTCAAAATTAAAAATTAAATTCTCAATTTCCAAAATTCTATGTCTCAATTTCATGGTAAATGGATTATTAAAAATTGTTTCATGGTAAAATGGTTGAATTTATCCTATTTGGATTTATTTATGTTCTTATTAATGCAAGTATTTTGTATCTTAATTTCATCTTTTCATTACTTATTTTCTTTTTATTTGGATTCATTTATTTATGTTTCTATTAATACAAGTTTTTGGAATTTAAAATTTTAATTTTAAGTTATGCCACATATTTAAGATTTTTTGCCACATTGTCACGTAGACGTCAGATGGACCTCTACAAATCTGTCCGTAAGTTTTAATTGCCAAAAAAATTAAATTGGTGCTCTGTACATGAATGATCCAAAAGTTTAGTTTAAAATGCAATTTCGAAAATGTCATGATTTAAATTGCAATTAAATCTTAAAGTTATATTCCACTTATTTAAAAAAAAAAAAAAATTGGACGGTTGCCATGTAGACGTCACATCAGCAACAGATAGAGACAAATCTGTCTGTAAGTTTTAATTGCAAAAAAAAAAAATTAAATTGGAGTTTTTTTTAACAAGATCCAAAAGTTTAGTTTAAAATGTAATTTTAGAAAAAGACTGTGATTTAAATTGTAAGTAAGAAACAAACAAATTAAAAATATCTTCAATTTTGACTGCTTGGTAAATGATCAATTGACGCTATTATCGAGACCTTACTTCGTGAATAAGGTAAAATTTGTCATGGATTCTTGAGAACGAAGGATGCTTAATGTTTATTTAGTACTCCCTCCTATTCAAATTAAATGACGTTTTGACCTTTCATCTTTTTTGCAAATTATATGACGTTTTACACTTTTTAATGTAAATTTAATGCACTTTTTCCAAGTTTACCCCCCAAAATAATTAAAATAGGTAGATAAATGTATTCCTTTCGGAAAAAGACAAGCATTTATTAAGGGTAAAATAAGAAATCAAATATTTTCTTAATATGTGTGCATCCACCCAAAGTGACATACATTTTGAATAGGAGGTAGTAATAAATTCGTTGTTGCTTCTTCAACATCATTAAATAAGTGGTCTGTTGCGTCTTATTCCATATTTATTGCGGTGGGTTTTTGCATGTACTATTAAAATCAGCCGGTTTACAAAATAATTTTTACAACTAATATATTACTTCTTGATTTATTTTATGCAAAATTACTATGGTTTCTTAATTTTAATTTATCATTATACATAGTACTTCCTGATTTACAAGTTCGGTTGGAATTAATTTAATCATACAATTAATATTGTGATCTTTGCCTCTTAAACATTACATACGTGGTCATGTGTTCGACTTGGGCAAATCATGAGCCAAATTGGCAAGTGTCCTTTCCCATGCCCATGCTCTTTGGCAACGGATAAGATCCTTTTGCGGCGGACTCTCTGAGACATGAGTTCCAAGTTGATGAGCCCACTAATATATGCATTATTTATTAGAGGGGTGAAATTTTTCATCTCATCGCGCAGGAATGCAGGCGTAGTTAAAAGATTTTAATACCATGAATTTATTTTATTTTATTAAAAAGTTTAAATTTATAAAAACTTAGAATTTATTTATTTACTTATTTTAATGCACAATTAATATTATTCGATTTACAAATTATTTATATGATTCAGTGCTAACCAATTAATATTGGTCAATGTAATCCGATGAAAATAATTACTCCATCCGTTCAATATAAATAGACATACTTTTATTTTTTAACCGTCCATTAATATAAGTAGGTTGCTTTCCTAAAAAGACAGTATTTTACACTATCAACTTGCAATTCTTTTTACTTTTATACACAATATATTTACTTTCTTAAAATTCGTGCAAAAAGAAATAAACCTATCAAAATTGGACGGATGAAGTAATACTATTCGGTGAAAATAACTAATATCATTAATAATATACGTTAGAATCAACATGTTTGTTGTAAATCACAGCAAAAGAGGCATTCAAGGAGATCATGTTGGGAAAATAGGGTGCCCGGAATCTATTCGGGATGAAATTTAAATACGAATTTAAATACAATTATTACTAGCATGAATTAATCCTAATTAATTCAAATAATAATTCCAACAACCAATTTAACATCATGCATGTTGAATTAATTCACATATAATCTATGGCGGAATAAACAAGATAATATGTGATTAACGTACCTCTCGTAGAACTTGGCCTTTGAATAAAACGGGACTAACACGTACGCGCTTTACCAACCCAAAAGCCTTCTCAAGTATTCCCTTTCGCCATATTCGATCACCGGTGGGAGATGCTATCGAACAATTTAAATAACTAAGGAAAAAGAAAAATATATATGCTCTTGATTTTTCCAACACATGGAATATGTCCTTGGGGATGAAATAATCACCCCCTATTTATAATAGGTAGTGGCCGAATTTTTGAGTATATTTGGGCCTTGAGAAAATCTTTTCTTAGACTCTAAGAAATCTTGAATATATCCCATATATTTTTTTCTCCATAATAAAATATTCCACAAAAATCTCACTTACCTATTATTCTTGATATTTTCGAAAATTATAAGAGGAAATCCAAAGATTTGGATCTTCTTGAATATATGAGGTATTCCTGTATTTCAAAAATACATATCTTCCATAATATCTTTCCAAGAAAATCAACAAAATCTTTTCTCCCCTAAATAGGCCATATTTTCGAAAATTTCAATAAAAAATCAGCATGATATTATCTTTATATTTTAATCACCTTATCATTATTGGACTACTTAATGGGCTACTTGAGGGGCCTTTAAGGAGAATTAAGATTGGACCTCCTAATGGACTTCTGAATTTCAATATTGAGCCCCAATATAATTCAATCTATTAATATTAATTATTACCACTAATAAATTAATATTGCACTATCCATCTTAATCCATATTATGATAATATGGGCTCCCGGTTATTATTTCCCGCGTTTAAGATTATCAAGTCCATTAATTAATTAAGCTTCTGAATAACTCTAAATTAATTAATATATTTCACCTTGGAGTAAAGACAGCTCAACATTATTATCCGTACCAAAGAAACTAATTCTTCACTTGCAAGATTTGGTACGATAAAACTTCTGAGCCCACCAAGGGGACTAATCACACGAGCCGTACTCGCACGCATTTCTCCGTATTAAATCTTAGCAACCGTCGTATGATTAATATTATTGCCCAAGACACAAAGTTCGAAGTCACAATGATTCTCACCCAACATGAATCAAATCAGTAACCATTAAGCACACACGGTCCTATTTAAGTGACGAAGATTAAGAAAACAACAACCACTGAGGTCTAATTCTTCACATTTCAGAACAAAAGAATTTATCCTCGCTGTAGGTCCTCTTCAACACATACTAAATGTGCTAGTGCAATCTCTTAGTCAAGACAGACCAATTTGAGCCTTACACATCGACCTTTCACGGCGGATTGTTCAATTCCACCTAGGTCGTGAACATGTATGTTTAGTTACAAGTAAACTGTTAATGTTGTCTTCCGTGATCGGGTATCACCACATTAACTACAATGTAACTAGTACCATATATTGAACGGTTTGCAATAAATATTCAACATTCAATCATATCTAAAGCAAATGTGATAAAAGAATTATTCTCATAAAACAAGTGTTTGATACACGAGTTATACAAAGTAAAAGCATACTTTCACGTATAACTCCAACAATCTCCCACTTATACTTAAAGTCTGTTTTTAGTATACATCACGCATGTCTTAGAGTAGTAGCTCTACGTGACATCTCATGTCAACCTAAAGTAACCTAATAATTCCTCCCACTTATACTTAAAGCAGATTGGCAATAGTTTTGACTCCCATTCCATCCACATGTCTCTCGAATGTACTCTGAGGCAGACCCTTTGTGAATGGATCAGCTAGGTTGTCACCCGACGCTATCTTTGTCACCTCTACATCTCCCCTCTTAACGATTTCTCGTATAAGATGGTATTTTCTTTCTATGTGTTTGCTGGCCTTGTGGGCTCTCGGTTCCTTTGAATTTGCAACTGCTCCGGCATTGTCACAAAAGACAGTTATCTTGTCGGGCAAATTCGGAACAACGTCCAAGTCCACTAAGAAGTTCTTGAGCCAAACTGCCTCTTTCGCTGCTTCACAAGCAGCTACATACTCGGCTTCCATGGTCGAATCGGCGATGCATTTCTGCTTAACGCTTCTCCATGAAATGGATCCTCCTCCCATGCAAAACACACTACCCGAGATTGACTTTCTTGAGTCTATGTCTGATTGGAAATCCGAGTCCGTGTATCCTACGGGAACTAGACTATCTGACTGGTAAATCAGCATCCGCTCATGAGTTCTTTTCAGATACCTCAAGATGCACTTTACGGCAGTCCAATGGTCTTTCCCGGGATTACTTTGATACCTTGCCACCATGCCCACGGCAAAGCAGATATCCGGTCTCGTACACAGCATTGCATACATAAGGCTTCCTACTGCTGAAGCGTACGGAACACCTTTCATGTCATCTATCTCTGCTTGCGTCTTAGGGCTCATTTCTTTCGATAGATGGATTCCGTGTCTAAAAGGTACAAAACCTTTCTTGGAATCTTGCATGCTGAAACGCTTCAAAACAGTGTCAATGTATGAAGCTTGCGATAAGCCCAACATCCTCTTCTTGCGATCGCGAGTGATCTTGATCCCAAGGATGTGGCCGGCTTCCCCTAAGTCCTTCATATCAAATTATTTTGACAGCCATACCTTTACGTCTGACAATACCTTTACATTATTTTCAATGAGAAGAATATCGTCTATGTATAATACTAAGAATACCACCGCAGTTCCGTCACGCTTCTTATACACACAACTTTCGAACTCGTTTTGATCAAACCCATAAGACTTAATCACTTGATCAAAACACTGGTTCCAAGTACGCGATGTTTGCTTAAGTCCATAGATGGATCTCTTAAGCTTGCATACGATATTCTCTTGGCCCTTTTTAATGAAACCTTTGGGCTGTTGCATATAGATATCTATCCCGTCAAGACTTCCATTAAGGAAAGCCGTCTTGACATCCATTTGCCAGATCTCGTAATCAAGGTGCGCAGCGATCGACAAGAGAATACGGATGGACTTAAGCATAGCTACAGGCGAAAAGGTTTCCTCATAATTGATCCCTTCTTTCTAAGTATACCCTTTGGCCACAAGCCTCGCTTTGAAGGTCTCTACCCTTCCGTTCGGTCCTCTTTTCCTCTTGTACACCCACTTGCATCCAATGGGTTCTACCCCATTGGGTGGCTCGACCAACTCCCACACTTGATTATGATCCATCGAACCCATCTCGGCTTCCATTGCCGTTTGCCACGACTCCGCGTCTTTGTCTTGAATTGCCTCGTCGTACGTCCATGGGTCCGATTCAATACCGGGAACCAAATCCGAAGATTCTCCTATCCCCATGAATCTCTCGGGTTGCCTAGCAATCCTCCCACTACGACGGGGTTCCGGTTGTGAAGATGTGACGTGTGGTACATCATCTTGTATACTTGGTATCGAGGTTTGACCTCTCAATTCTTCTAAGGTAATTTCACTTTTAGGCTTCCGATTGTTCATATAGTCTTTCTCCAAGAATTTAAAGTGTGTACTAATCACGGTCTTTTGATCCTTGGGACTATAGAACATACACCCTTTCGTTCCCACAGGGTATCCTATAAACAACCTTAATTCCGAACGTGGATCCAACTTACCGGCTTCCTTGTCTAGCACGTATGCCGGACAACCCCAAATCCGCAAATGTCTTAGACTGGGCTTGCGCCCGGTCCACAATTCCATTGGGGTTTTAGGAACCGATTTGGATGGCACCAAGTTTAGAATGTAAGCCGCCGTTTCCAAGGCATTACCCCAAAACGACTTGGGTAAATCCGAATAACTCATCATGGATCTGACCATCTCTAAAAGAGTCCGGTTCCTTCGTTCCGCCACACCGTTCTGTTGAGGGGTTCCCGATGCGGTTAACTGGGATACGATCCCTTCGTCCGATAAGTAGTTCAAGAATTCATCGCTGAGGTACTCGCATCCACGATCTGATCGTAGAAACTTGATACTCTTTTCCCTATGTTTTTCGGCTTTGGCCTTAAACTTCTTGAACTTATCAAAAGTTTCAGACTTATGCCTCATAAGGTAAATGTACCCATATCTTGAGTAATCGTCAATGAAGGTGACGAAATACTCATACCCCATTCTCGCTTTGATCGTCATTGGACCACATACATTGGTATGAACGAGTTCCAACACTTCCGTGGCTTTATTCCCCTTGGCTCCAAATGCCCTCTTGGTCATCTTACCCTCTAAACAGGATTCACAAGTTGGAAACGACTCGACTTGGAGTGATTCCAAGGATCCGTCTTTCACCAATCTCTCTATCCGCTTTAGATTAATATGACCTAGTCTAAGATGCCATAGAAGTGTTTCGTTCATCTCCGAAGAACGCTTTCTTTTATTACTCGAAATGATCGACGTGTTATTAGATTCATTATTTGAGTGGTGTGCACACGTAATCGTATAGAGATTGTTTACCAACGTTCCATGACAGATAACATCTTTCTTAAAAGAAACAGTAACAACTTTATTAAAAGTAACTGAATATCCATCAAAAAACAACTTAGAAACTGAAATTAAATTCTTCCTAAAGTTCGGAACGTATAAAACATCTCTTAAAATTAAAACTCTATCTTCAAAAGATAGGTGCACGACTCCCACTGCTTCGGCTGCCACTCTCGTAGCATCGCCCAAAGTGATTGTGATCTCATTCTTGCTAAGTCGCCGGGTTAGCTGGAACCCCTGAAGAGTGAAACAAATATGATCAGTTGCCCCGGTATCCACTACCCAAACGTGGGCAGCATACGCCGCAACATATGTTTCAACAATTAAAGCATGAGACTTACCTTTCTTTACCGCCTTCTTAGGCTTAGAACAGGTAGACCTCCAATGTCCTCTCTCCCCGCAATTGAAGCACTTACTCTTACCGGATATCTTCACGTCGTATGGCTTGAATGTTCTTTCTTTGCCACCAAAAGTGAGTCTACTGGTTTGGTTCCGATCAACCACCTTCTTCTCAATCTTACCCTCCATTGGCCTAGATTTCGAGAAAAAGCTCTTGATCACCAAAGCCTCGTCCCTACTCCCTAAGTATGACTCTACCGTTATCAGAGCTTTGAGCAGGGTATCTAAAGTGAACTTGTGTTCAGATAACACGTATTCCCAAAAGAACCCATCAAAACTACTCGATAGCTTTAGGAGTATGGAATCAATTTGACTTTCTTCACTTTGTCCGGCACCAAGAAACTCGAGTTTCTCAAACTCACGCCTAAAATTGAGAACATGATCCCTTACAGGTGTTCCCTTCACCATTTCCTTCGTGAGCTTCTCACGAATGGTGAACAGATTCGCCATGGGGTTCTGATGTTGAAACATCTCTTCAAGGTTATTCATGATTTCAACAGCCGCTTCAATGCCTTCATGAATGCGCTTCAAATCTTCAGACATAAATGTCAAGATGATGTGCTTCATGTGCTCATTGGAATGCTTCCAATCATCGAATATCGCCATTTCCCCATTACTTGACTTATCATTAGGTTTCTTGGGTACGTCAAAGCTAAATATCCAATAGTGTTCTTGCGCAGGAAGGACCGTGTTCATATTACGTTTCCAATCAACATAGTTCTCACCAACAAGTTTGTTATCTTTAAGTATACTAAACAGTGGTTTAAAAGGTTGCGACATGATGAACTGAGAATAAAACATACATTCATATCAATATCTAGAAAAATACGAAATTATCACATAATTCGATCACATCAATTATATTGAAACCTTAAAACAATATAATCATGCATCAACCAACATCTCGAAACAATTTAAATGCGCCACGAGGGGTGGTCTATACATTTAAATACATTCAAGCGGATCACAAACTTAAAAGTTACAAATCCTTAATTCAAAATTAATAGTTGGCTCCCTCTTTGACCACATAGAAATTGACAGGGACTCCGAGGGGAGTAAGTTAATATCAATTTCCTATGCCTAAGTAATAACCATAATTAAATACAGGATTATTATTTCGCTTTGAGCAAGCCACTCGGGGTGAGGGTCAATACCGCCACTAGTAATAATCCACAATCATCCTTTCGGAATTTATTCATGTGAAATCCGTTCTTTTGGCCGATCCGAGGGGGAAATGTATTCCAAAAGAACTTCACAAATAAATAAATTATGGAGGCCAAATTAATCCAATTTTAATATCTGGAATAAAATTGCGATTAAATAAACATACTTAGTAATTTTCGAAAGTAAGGTTTTTCTTGGACAATTAAATTCATGCAAACACATATTAACAAATAATAATAAGTGCACGAAATAAAACATCCATCAAAATAAAATTAAACACGTTGCAGCACTCAAATCCAATTGTCACGGTTTAATTTCTTCACGTCTTGATGCGAAAAATCGTCCTTGTTGCTTTCCGTCGTTCATCTCGACACGCTCCCACTCGAACAGCAACACTTCATCAAAAACAGCATCGTTTGGGGTTCGGGACGACGTTTAAAATCACACGAAAAAAAAACGGAATCGAAAAAAAAATTAATTCCACGGCCCGAGATACGTCGCGCGTCGGCCCACGAAGTGGGCCCGCGCGCCTCTCGGCCAAGCAGCCGAGGCGCTACGTGCCGAGCACCGAAGCGCCGCACGCGAGGCGCTGAGGCGCTACAGGCCGCTCCCCGAGGCGCGCGCGCGCTTGCGCAGCGCCGGCCACCCGTCGCGCGCGGGTCGTGCACCTTGCACCCCGTGCACCGGGTTTCGACGTTCGTTCTCGTTTTCTTCACCCCATGCACAATTTTACATCCATGCATGCGCCGCGCATGTATGCATCGTCCGGGTACGCCGTCTTTAATTCTTCGTTCTTCATCACGATCCGGTTACAATTTATTTTTCAAAGAAAATAAATACTAGATCTAGACTAGTCTATTACAATGATCGAATCAAAATAAAAACAACTAATCTACTCGTGGATTTTCTCACGAGAAAAACGAATTCGAACGAATCGAATTAAAAACAATTAATTCACACGCATGAAAAATACAACAACATTAAAACCATGACAATTGGATACCTGCAAAAAAGATCTAGCAATTCTACTATCCAATTTCAATTTAATGTTTAACAATTTAAATTCCAATTTAAAGATCAGAGCCCGAAACCGTGGCTCTGATACTAGTTGTTGGGAAAATAGGGTGCCCGGAATCTATTCGGGATGAAATTTAAATACGAATTTAAATACAATTATTACTAGCATGAATTAATCCTAATTAATTCAAATAATAATTCCAACAACCAATTTAACATCATGCATGTTGAATTAATTCACATATAATCTATGGCGGAATAAACAAGATAATATGTGATTAACGTACCTCTCGTAGAACTTGACCTTTGAATAAAACGGGACTAACACGTACGCGCTTTACCAACCCAAAAGCCTTCTCAAGTATTCCCTTTCGCCTTATTCGATCACCGGTGGGAGATGCTATCGAACAATTTAAATAACTAAGGAAAAAGAAAAATATATATGCTCTTGATTTTTCCAACACATGGAATTATGTCCTTGGGGATGAAATAATCACCCCCTATTTATAATAGGTATTGGCCGAATATTTGAGTATATTTGGGCCTTGAGAAAATCTTTTCTTAGACTCTAAGAAATCTTGAATATATCCCATATATTCTTTTCTCCATAATAAAATATTCCACAAAAATCTCACTTACCTATTATTCTTGATATTTTCGAAAATTATAAGAGGAAATACAAAGATTTGGATCTTCTTGAATATATGAGATATTCTTGTATTTCAAAAATACATATCTTCCATAATATCTTTCCAAGAAAATCAACAAAATCTTTTCTCCCCTAAATAGGCCATATTTTCGAAAATTTCAATAAAAAATCAGCATGATATTATCTTTTTATTTTAATCACCTTATCATTATTGGGCTACTTAATGGGCTACTTGAGGGGTCTTTAAGGAGAATTAAGATTGGACCTCCTAATGGACTTCTGAATTTCAATATTGAGCCCCAATATAATTCAATCCATTAATATTAATTATTACCACTAATAAATTAATATTGCACTATCCATCTTAATCCATATTACGATAATATGGGCTCCCGGTTATTATTTCCCGCGTTTAAGATTATCAAGTCCATTAATTAATTAAGCTTCTGAATAGCTCTAAATTAATTAATATATTTCACCTTGGAGTAAAGACACCTCAACATTATTATCCGTACCGAAGAAACTAATTCTTCACTTGCAAGATTTGGTAAGATAAAACTTCTGAGCCCACCAAGGGGACTAATTACACGAGCCATACTCGCACGCGTTTCTCCGTATTAAATCTTAGCAACCGTCGTATGATTAATATTACTGCCCAAGACACAAAGTTCGAAGTCACAATGATTCTCGCCCAACATGAATCAAAGCAGTAACCATTAAGCACACACGGTCCTATTTAAGTGACGGAGATTAAGAAAACAACAACCACTGAGGTCTAATTCTTCACATTTCAGAACAGAAGAATTTATCCTCGTTGTAGGTCCTCTTCAACACATACTAAATGTGCTAGTGCAATCTCTTAGTCAAGACAGACCAATTTGAGCCTTACACATCGACCTTTCACGGCGGATTGTTCAATTCCACCTAGGTCGTGAACATGTACGTTTAGTTACAAGTAAACTGTTAATGTTGTCTTCCGTGATCGGGTATCACCACATTAACTACAATGTAACTAGTACCATATATTGAACGGTTTGCAATAAATATTCAACATTCAATCATATCTAAAGTAAATGTGATAAAAGAATAATTCTCATAAAACAAGTGTTTGATACACGAGTTATACAAAGTAAAAGCATACTTTCACGTATAACTCCAACAGATCATGACAAGGAGAGAAGCAGCAGCAAATCAAAGATCGCATGTGCAGGGTTTCAAGGAGATATGGAGTAATTTCGCTCCAGTTAAAGTGGTGGCTCATGCATGGAGAGTATTACACGACTGACTACCCACAAAGGCGAACCTTATAAGATGGAACATTCTCAATCCAACAGCACACACAAGGTGCATATTTTGTGACGAGCATGAAGAATCAAGTAAACATCTATATTTTGAATGCACCAAGACTTGTGGAGTTTGGATGGAAATAATACAATGACTAAATGTCACAACGACACTTCATTCGGATGCAAACCAGAATCTTTTGGCTCATTGCAACATGCTATAAGGAAAGAGGGGTAAAAGCATAGATGTAACTATTTGGCTTGGTATGATATGGATTCTTTGGAAGAGGAGAAACAATGTCACTACAAAAAAAAGGCTCAAATAAAGAGGGGACTTAAAGAGGGCTTTTATAACCCTCGTTATTAAAGAGGGGCGAGGCGAGGGATAAATATTTTTAAATTAACGAGGGCATTAAGGAGGGTGTGGGCCCCCTCGTTAGTTAAAGAGGGCGGTCCCCTTGTCTCGGTCACACGTTAGCAAAATTAACGAGGGCGTGGGCCCCCTCGTCAATTAACGAGGGTTTTTCCCCCGCCTCGGTTAAATTGCAGCAACTTAACGAGGGCGTGGATCCCCTCGGTAGGTAACGAGGGCCGTCCGAGGGCAATGCTTGCCCTTGTTAATTAGCAAGGGGCAATGCCCTTGGTAGACTCCATTACAATATTATGAGGGATAACTACTCTTTGTTAATTATTATCCTTCTTAAAGCCCTCATTAAGTAATATTTAATTTTATTTTAATTAAAATAAATATTTATGTATTAATATATATTTAAAATAAATATACATGATATTTTGATTTTATCTAAATATTTTAATTTAAATGAACAAATATATATGTTGAATATAAAAGTGATAATTTATTTAATTTTAAATAAATATATATGTCTTAATATACAACTAATTTTTTTTACGAGTGATATATTAATTTTATTTTAAATATTTTAATTAGTAAGATTTTTAATGAATTATTTAGGTTAATTTGTGTATGTGCTTTAATTATAATTAATATCTGACTAATTTATCCATAATATTATTCAAAATATTTTAATTTAAAAAATAATATATATATATATATATATATATATATATATATATATATATTAAAAAAGATTATATACATAAGTGAAATGTAATTTTGCAAGTGTTAATTTCATTTTATATGTAAGAATAAATATAAATTTCATTTTGAAATTGTTACCATAAATGTAAAGATATATAATAATTAATTAAAAGTGTAATCATAATAGAAATTAATAAATTATTAGAATAATTCAAAGTTTTAACAAATAAATCAAAATATGAAAATCATGTAATTTAAAATGATAATATTAATTTAATTAATTTTGATGGTGTTATCATAAATAAAATGAGTTATAATAATATTAATTAAATGTATAAACAAAATAGGTATTAATTAAATGTTTTTACAAAAAAATCAAAATAAGAAATAATACATATACTATTACAATATAAAATATTTCGAATGATAAGCGTTGCCCAAACGGTAAGGAGAAAGGGATAGGTCTCTCCCTCTTGGGAGGTCACAGGTTCGAGCCTGCTTGCACGCGGGTCGCGTGGGTCGGGTCTTGCCCGCCCGTGGGTGCGGCTCGTGAATTTTTTTTAAATTAGGCTGACGAGGGCGCCTCCCCTCGTTAACTAACGAGGGGCGAGACGAGGGCTTTAGTAGAGGATGGTGCTCGCTAAGCTTCAGCCACCCGAGACGAGGGTCTTGCCCTCGTTAGTTGGCGAGGGCGCTCTCCCCTCGTTAGTTGGCGAGGGGTAGTTTGGCGAGATATGTTTTGTCGAGGGCCTCCCCCCACCCCCCTTTAAATTCCTCTTTAACCATTTGTCTCTCTTTAAATCCCTCTCTATATCCCTCTTTAATTGGACAATATTTTGTAGTGTGTTATTTTTAGAAATTGTGAACCAGTTAGATAGGGTAGCTAATGAGTTAAAAGCGAGAGTTTGGAGTTGATTACATGTTAAGGATTTGAAGTGTTTTAGATACACTTTTGATGATTGGATCTCAAACCCTAGAATAGTAATTGATAGTTGAATTGTAAATGTAGGCTCGAATATTTCTTATACCCAATTATTTCTATAAAATCTCTTTACCCATAAACAAAAATTATTGAAGATGGTATCATTTCGTTTCGCACAAAACATTTAAAACATCAACCATTTTTAATGACTGATTGGTAAACATGGTAATATATGAATAGAAAATTCACTTTTTAAAATAATAAATAAACCCTAAGTCAAACCATGCTCTTTGTAGTTACTATTGCGTGGGTCTTGTTAATTATCTTGATTTCAAATTTCACCCAATCTCACTAACTAGCCACTCTCCTCGAGTTTTAGGTCATCGGCCATCCCGTTGCCCAAAAACCTATTTCTATCAGTATACTTAAATACAATAAATGATAGTAAATGGTCAAAAGTATAATTTTAATATTAATTATTTTATATTATTACTTAATTTTTATTAAATTGAATTATTTTTTTATTATTACACTACAAAAAAAACACTGTTTTGCGACGGAATTAGCGACGGAAAATCCGTTGCAAACAGTGTTTTGCGACGGTATCTGCGACGGACACGTATCCGTCCCTAAAACAGCCGTAGCTAATTTTTGCGACGGATTTCGACTTCCGTCGCAAATTAACGACGGACAAATCCGTCGCAAAATCGGCTGGTCAGACCCGGCCGGGTCACACAAAATTTGCGACGGACAGTATTCCGTCGCAAATATTTCGGGTCAGACCCGTTCGGGTCAACAACATTTGCGACGGCCACATTCCGTCGCAAATGTTTATATATATATTTTTTTATTTTTTTCTGTTATAATTTGCGACGGGTTGTTTTCCGTCGCAAAATTCAATATTTGCGACGGAATTTGGCCGTCGCAAATTACCGAGCCTATACAAAAAAAAAAGTGGCTCGCGTGGTTCGAGCCCGGGCACCCGAGGCGGCCGGGGCGGGCGCGGACCCATCTCTTTTTATATGCGGCCCACCTTCTATATTAGTCTTATTAGGCCTTGAACAATTAATCCATTTTTTGCGTCCAAGGGGAATCGAACACGGGACCTCTTGTGCAAGAGGAGGGGGCGCGCGCCACTAGGGCACAAGCTACTTTCGTTTATTTTTATGCAATTAATTGTATATGTATTCAAATTAAGTCATTTTTTTTTATAATTCACCAAATTAATTTCTTTTCGTATCTAAGTTGTTTATTAAAATATTTTGCCCAACTATTTTTTATATTTTGTAAAATTATTTATTTCGACTCCCGCTTAAATTTATAATTCGTTCATTTGTACGCAATTAATTGTATATGTATCCAAATTGACTCGTTTTTTTTTCTACAATTCACCAAATTAATTCATTTTCGTTTCTAACTTATTTTTATAAATATTGGGGCCATTTAATTTTTATTATTTCTGTAAAATTATTTATTTCGACTCCCGCTTAAATTTATAATCCGTTCATTTGTACGCAATTAATTGTATATGTATCCAAATTGACTCGTTTTTTTTTCTACAATTCACCAAATTAATTCATTTTCGTTTCTAACTTATTTTTATAAATATTGGGGTCATTTAATTTTTATTATTTCTGTAAAATTATTTATTTCGACTCCCGCTTAAATTTATAATTCGTTCATTTGTACGCAATTAATTGTATATGTATCCAAATTGACTCGTTTTTTTTCTACAATTCACCAAATTAATTCATTTTCGTTTCTAACTTATTTTTATAAATATTGGGGCCATTTAATTTTTATTATTTCTGTAAAATTATTTATTTCGACTCCCGCTTAAATTTATAATTCGTTCATTTGTACGCAATTAATTGTATATGTATCCAAATTGACTCGTTTTTTTTTTCTACAATTCACCAAATTAATTCATTTTCGTTTCTAACTTATTTTTATAAATATTGGGGCCATTTAATTTTTATTATTTCTGTAAAATTATTTATTTCGACTCCCGCTTAAATTTATAATTCGTTCATTTGTACGCAATTAATTGTATATGTATCCAAATTGATTCGTTTTTTTTTTCTACAATTCACCAAATTAATTCATTTTCGTTTCTAACTTATTTTTATAAATATTGGGGCCATTTAATTTTTATTATTTCTGTAAAATTATTTATTTCGACTCCCGCTTAAATTTATAATTCGTTCATTTGTACGCAATTAATTGTATATGTATCCAAATTGACTCATTTTTTTTTCTACAATTCACCAAATTAATTCATTTTCGTTTCTAACTTGTTTTTATAAATATTGGGGCCATTTAATTTTTATTATTTCTGTAAATTTATTTATTTCGACTCCCGCTTAAATTTATAATTCGTTCATTTGTACGCAATTAATTGTGTATGTATCCAAATTGACTCATTTTTTTTCTACAATTCACCAAATTAATTCATTTTCGTTTCTAACTTGTTTTTATAAATATTGGGGCCATTTAATTTTTATTATTTCTGTAAATTTATTTATTTTGACTCCCGCTTAAATTTATAATTCGTTCATTTGTACGCAATTAATTGTGTATGTATCCAAATTGACTCGTTTTTTTTTCATAATTCACCAAATTAATTCATTTTCGTTTTTCACTTGTTATATATACAATAATTTAGTAATTCTAATCGTCGTCTTCTTCCTCGTCATCCTCATCATCATCTTCATCCTCTTCCTCATCTTCATCCTCTTTCTCTTCCTCTTCCTCTTCCTCTTCCTCCCCACCGCGCTCTTGTCCATCACCCTCATGATCACTTTCAATCATTATCATTTCTGGATTTGCAGCAAGTAAGTCGACAAAAATATTCACACCTGCTTGATCAACCTCTGTTTGAGCCTCTTGTATCTCTGTTTGAAATGGATCTGTTGGTTCTACACCGTCTTTGTTTGACGGATTAGAAACTTCAACCAGTGATCTTGCCTTTACTTTGCAAACTGTCCTCAAGTTGGGCCTACTTGATCCGGGGTATTTGCAATAATATACCTGAGATGCTTGCGTTGCAAAAATATAAGGATCGTATGCCGCCAGAAACTTCTTTCCGGTGTTGATATCAACAATCTTGTAGTTTTTGTCGACTCTTGTTCCTTGGTTCCCTGGATCATACCATTCACACAAGAACAACACTATCGTCCTGCTCGGCCAACCCGGATATTCTATTTCAACTACTTCTTGCAGCACTCCATAGTAATCGATGGGTTCTTCGTTGTAGTTTGCACCGATAACGCAAACACCACTGTTTGTAGTCGATTTCGTTGAAGCATACGCTTCAGTATGAAATTTGTATCCATTTGCGTAATATCCGTGGTATGATACCACACTACGTAGTGGTCTTTTGCTCAGAGCTTCAAGATGTGGGTTGTTATTAAGTAGGCCATTTTGTCCCTGTAAATATTAAATTCTCATGTATAAAAATAATAACATATTTGTTATAAGGTAAAAATCATATAATTATGTGGTACTCACGTAACGTTGGAACCAAAACATAAAATCATTGCGGATGGATTGAAAAACTGTTGCATTTGTGATGTCTGGTTCTACTTGACGCTTATACTCACAGAACATGCTTATATATCAGAAAAAAGAAATTAATTACTTTTCAGATATCAACATTATACATATTGTAAAAAACTCAACTATAAAATTAAATTACTTACTCTATATACGGTTGGACTTCAGGACAATTCATCAAAACATATGAATGTATTGTTTCCTCTTCAATACTGCCCCTGAACGGTCGTTTGGTGCCCTTACCCATTGGTCGACCCGGATGCAAAAATACAGATAACATACCTTCAACATCACGAAGGGGATGGTCTACTCCACGATCATCGTAGTTGCGAGGCACATTTCTGATTCTGGTTTGAACTTGATCGCCATGTCACCAAGATACTAAGAAATATATGTTGAGGCTTCATGCACAACCAAGGAGGTAGATTGTACGGGGTCAACATCACAGACCATAATGAATACTTTTTTCCGTGCATTCCAAATGGGGCAAAACCATCCGTGCACAAGCCTAACCTCACATTTCTCGTCTCCCTTGCAAAATCTGGGATCTCCCTATCAAGATGTTTTCATGCCTCCGAGTCTGCAGGATGCCGCATCTCTCCAGAATTCTAACCAGAACACTCCTCAGCATGCCATGTCATGTCTTTAGCCGTGACACTGGACTGATACAACCTCTCTAGACGAGGAGTGATGGGAAGTTAATACATTGCCTTATAAGCCTTCAACTGCACTTTCTTCTTACTTTTTGTACGACCAGATGGTTTGTACCGTGGGTGACCACACATCTTGCAATGATCCTCATCCTCATCCTCATCCCAAAACAACATGCAACCGTTTGTACAACAATCAATCTTCTCAAAGGGTAGACCCATATCCTTCAAGAGCCTCTTGCTCTGATAGAAATTATCAGGCGCCGTGTTGTCTTCAGGTAGATCTCGTTTGAACAATTTAGCAAATTGATTGAACACTTTTTGACTGACCTTGCCTTCAGTTTTGATGTTCAATATTTGAGCATTGAATGACAATTGCGTCTCAGTCTCACAACCAGGAAACAACTTTTGATCAACGGTTTTAAGCATATAAAAAAACTTCTTTGACCGATGATTTGGTTCCTCCTCCATAGGTGTTTCATTGAATTGTGGTTGACCACCCAAAACAGATTCTGCAATCATCATCCGATATCTATCAGATTCATCCTCTATTTGTGGTTCAAATTGAGTATACGGAACATAACTTGAACCACCAACATCAAAATTTCCACCACCGCTCCACCCAGTATACCAGTATTCTACGGTTTCGATGTCAACATTCCACCGTTGTTCACCGTGACTGGTCCAGTGGTAATAACGGGGAACAAAACCGGAAATCACAAGATGAGTTCTAACCTCATCAACACTCAAGAATCTCATATTTCTGCATCTTCTGTCTTTACACGGACACCTAATATTACCCATACAATCCATACTGTATGGATGTTGTAGTGCAAACTTAATAAACTCATCAATTTTATTGCAAAAGGCAGAGTTAATGCCTCCTCCTATCATTCTAGGTATTGAGTACATCCAACCACGATCTGGAAATTGCATCTGTTACAGATTAAAAGTAAATATCACGTGAGTTATAAAAAATTGGGCAGAGTTTGCCTAAAAATAAGGATATACAAAATTTTCCTTCACAAAAATCAATCCAACACAACCATATATATCAATCATAGTAAACCAATCAAATAAACAAATATCACACAATTTATCTAATAGTGTACATAAAAATTGAGCAGAGTTTCGACTAAAAATAGGTATAAATATCACACAAACTAAAATTAACGTACCCATCAAATAAACATATATCATCAATAATACCTAAACCCATCAAATAAACATATATCATGCTCATTACCTAATAGTGTACTAAAAAATTGAAACAATAAAAATATGACATTTAAACGGTTAAAAATGTGAAAACGTACGGTGAAGTAGAAGGCAATGACAAATACGTACGGTGAGGTTGAAGGCAATGACAAATACACCAATTATACGTGAAGAACATATGAAAACCGCATCATTTCTTATTTTTTTCGTGAGTGAAAGTGAAAGGGAAAGAAGAGTGAAAGTGAAAGGGAAGGAAAAGGAAGGGGATTGTTATAAATCTGCACAAATTTGCGACGGACTGATTTTCCGTCGCAAATTCTATATTTTGCGACGGCAATTCCGTCGCAAATACGCTTTGCGACGACCCAGGTCAATTATTGGTCACCAACCCCTCTGACGAGCTTCAACTACTCAATTTTGCGACGGAAAAGTGGCCGTCGCAAATATGAATTTAAAATTTGCGACGGCCATTCCGTCGCAAAACAGGCAAATGGGTCATTTTCCGGGTGGCTACTTTTAAACGGGTCGTTTTGCGACGGAAAATTCCGTCGCAAATTTCAATTTTGACTTTGCGACGACATATCCGTCGCAAATGAGCAGGAGTACAACGAAGGTGGTGGGCCCTAGGATTTGCGACGGACATTTCCGTCGCAAAACACTAACTGTTGCGACGGAATTTCATATCCGTCGCAAACCGACATTTTTTACGACGGCTTGCCCAAATCCGTCGCAAATACACGAAATTTGCGACGGATATTTGGCCGTCGCAAATTTTCCGTCGTTAAACCGCGTCTTTTTTGTAGTGTTAAATAATAGTAATATTATTATTGATGATTGTTGAGATTAGAAGATAATATTACGATGATGAAAATAAGAGATGATACTTTTGGAGATAAAAATTTATTTTTCAAAATGTGGAATATATAAACTCATGTATAGGATATGAAGGAAACACTATTCTATATTTTTGGAATCACCATGTTTTGTGCAATCGTTTTCTATTATACATGTTATGTTAGTGATATGCAGAAGAATTTTTTTTCATCTAAAGTCTTAACCTATAAGGAGGTGCATAAAATTAATTCATTTATAATAATATTGACAATTGTTTTATAACTAAATAAAAATACAATTTAGAAAGACTGTTTATCTTTTTAATTTTGGCCAATAATTTCGAGATCAGATTATCTTCTCTTTATTATATCATTGGGAAAGAACATAATATGTCTGCATTATTTAATAATTTTAAATGCTTAATTAATTTACTTTGTATATAATTAATTAATGACCTTGGAATTTGGTCGTCGTTTATAATTTGTTTGACCTCAAATGGATCGTGCACGGTGTGAATGAGCATGACGGATTGGATTGTGATTTCATAAACAATATCTTAATTTTACAGAATAAAAAATCGTATTACTCCCTATTGATCAAAAAAGAAATAATAATAGCTGTGTGATAAGTGTTAATTACAGCATTTTAATATTTATTTTGCCTGCAACCCCCCACTGATCGATCATAAAAGGAGGAGTAATGTCTTGTGCATATTATACATATAATTATAAGGAAAATTCAAATGCCGAATTCTATTAATTAGGTTGAATTCTATAAAGAATCATGCAAATTTTAGATGTAGATATTAAAATGTGGTTGTTTATTGTGTGATAAAATAAAGTATTAAGTAAAAATGGATTATACATGAATTATTAAAGAGTATTGGCTGTTTTCATTAAAGAGTATTACTTGAAAGACTCTTCAGTGTAAACAAGTAATACTCTTCTGTAAAAAGAACTAATACTCTAATAACTTATGCTCTTAAAAAATGATTCATGTATGGATTAATTTCACTCTTAAATAATATAGCGATGAAAACATAAAAAAACTACACACTTTCCGATGATATGTTAATTTTGTTAGATTCGGCCTTTTTTAATAAATATGTTGATCTTAGACCTTTTAAAACTCTGTCCGGTAATATGTATACATCTCCATCTTTAGGAGAGAGTGAAAAGATTATGAAAATTCTTGTCAAATTAATTACCGACCACATTTAGACTATTGCCAAAAAATTTAAGTTCGCAAGATTTTTCTTATCAAATTATGTATATATATACTATTTTCATTTTTTCAATAACTATTTTATATTAATAAAAGTATATACTCTCTCCGTCCCACCATTATTCGCACAGTTACTGTTTTCTCGTGTTTTAGCGAACAAATTTTTTATTAGTATTTAAAATGATAAAGTAATTTTTAAGTCACTTTATAATAGAGGAGAGATATATCTATCATACCCTACCTTAAAAGTTATTTTATCATTTCAAGTACTAATAAACAACTCGCTCGCTAAAACACGAAAATAAAGGTAGTGTGCAAATAATCATGGGACGGAGGGGGTATAATATAAAACAATTTATATTTAAAAAATTTATTCAAACAAAAAAAAAAAAAAAACAGGCATCAATATATTAATCTTAAGTCTCATTTAAAAAAAAAAAAACAAACAAACCTTTAAGTTTGATATTTAAAATAAAATAGGCAAAAACTTGTGTGAGACCGTCTCATAATATGAGACCTATCAAATTAAAAAAAGTGATAGGATTATCATAAAATGTGATAATATTTTTAAAGAAAAGTGATAAGTCACTTTTAACAAAAATATTATCACTTTTTGTTTAAACTTTATCACTTTTTAAAAGTGACAACTTTTTAATTAATAAGTGACACAATTTAAATTAAAAGTGGATCAAATATTATTGGTCTCATACTATGAGACGGTCTCATACAAGAATTACTCAATAAAATATACTTAAAAAGTATTTTAGATAAACTTTCAGGCCAACTAGTTTATTAAACAAGTGAGTCATGAATCAACTAAAAAAATTGTTAATAGATAACATATCCATTAGACTTATAAACCTAATAATTATATACTTAAGCCAAACTTTTCAATGAAAAAATGGATTTAACAAAGCTATCTCATCCCTGTATGAAAGGGGATAGATTATGTTGTCCAGGAAGTTACATAAAAACAGGCTATCCAAATACTAAAAAATTAAAAAATGAGACTCCTATTATTTATATGAAAGAAGCTCTCTGAACTCCATATCTTAATAAGAAAGTGCTCATGAGAATACAAGAGAGTCACACTCGACCCCCAGTGCAGCAGTACCGTTGAAAAGCCTGTCTCTTAACCTTATTACATCCAAGAATAGGAAGACAAATTGTTTTCCTATTCAGGCATCAGATTCAGACCTGGCTATACTTTTGGTTTCAGATTGTCATAGTATAATACTAATTTGTTGGGATAAATATGGTCAAATTCTTATGTGGTAACTCTGTAAAATACGTACCCATTACATTAAATAATTACGTACTCCCTCCAACTCATACTTATTTGTTACATTGCCAAAAAGTCCGTCTCATAATTGTTTGATACATCTATTTTTAGCAAAAAAGTAACAATACTTTTTAATATTATATTCTACGTACACTAATAATCAAAAGTATTTACTTTATCACTTTAAATACTAATAAACAAATTTTTTTCTTAAAACTCATGCAAACAGTAACCTAACAAACGAGTTTGGGACGGAGGTAATACTATATATGATCAATTAAACAAAAAGAGAGAAGAAAACGTAATTAAAATAGATTCAGGCACGTACGTGTTGGACCACTAAAATAAAATTAAGTTTTGCGCAAATTTATACAATATGTAAATTACACTAAAATAGACAAGTAATTGAAAAGATTGCGAGACAACTCATTTTTAATCGGATCCAAGTAATTAACTTGAGTTAGAATTGGTTTAAATTGATTTGCACTAATATTAGGTTCATACAAATTTCACAAAAATATTTGTGCTACAATTAATATAATGTAAACTTTGAGGAGTGCTTGTTGTATGAAATGAATTGTGTGTAAAGAAATCTAAAAAAATAAGTTATATGTATTCTAAGCATGACTTTTCAACTATCATATAGGCTTCGTGTTGCTTAACATACACATATATATATATTAGTGAATCATTGATCAAACGTATAAAATTTATTTTAAATGATTGTATTTTGCATTAGTGCATTACTACTGTACTGCCCTACTAATAAAATAATAAATAATTAAAGTAAAAATATAAATGAATGAAATTATCCTTATACTTAAATAAATATAATCCTAAAATTATATATACATGTTTATTAACATTATATTTTAAAATCTGTAAACAAAATTATAAACAAAATCTCCAAATTTAATTGGCTTATGAAATTTTCACAAGTATTGCTTTAATTTCTTTCTATATATTAGTGTTCTAAAAATCACTAGTTGCTAGTCGGTCGGACTATTGGGGTCTAGCGACTAGAGCGACTAGGAGGAGATTAGTTGGGGATTAGTCGAAACCACATAAACGAATAAAATAATAATTTTTTATTTAATAAATTAAAAATAATACCACCGCCCTTCAATTTTTTTTCTTTTTGTCAAGAATTTTTTTTTTTATTGCTCCACTACACCTGGCACGAGTTTCACAGGTATGGGTTACACCTTACCATTACAAACAGAAAAGGGAAACCTCACTCCTACAATACAACATGTTCATACTGCTAAATATTTTCCAGAAGTAAAAAAGGATCTCTCTCCCATTCAGCATACCTCCCATCTTTTTTCCACCTTACATTATTTTGATTCCAACTCCAACAAAGTCTCTTACTCTCTGAACATCTCTTCCATGATGAATTGTTCTCCTCGAAAAATGCATCCATTACTATATTTCCAAATAAGCCACACACCACATATCCAAATGTTCGAAATCAATTTCTTCTTAATTATTCCTTTCCGAAGTCCGCAAAATTGAGTTAAATTTGCGTACGGACTTGATGGTAGCACTGTATTCATCCCTAACCAACTCGCACACTTCATCCAGATATAATAAGAGACATGACACTCAAAAAATAAATGTCTCACAAATTCGGTTTCAATATTGCATAACACACACACATTATTGACCGATGACGAGATGATGTTCCTTTTTTTTTTAAGCAAGTACGTGGTTGGTAATCTTTCTTTTAACGCCTTCCAGGCATGAACTCTAGCCTTCAAAGGCACACCACATTTCCAGATCACCTTGTATTCCTCCTTTTGATCCCAAGCACCTCCATATGTTCTCTTGAAAAGCCAATTATAAGCCTTTTTTACATTGTAAACTCCATTTTTGGCCTTTTTCCATCTCCATATGTCTGGTTCTCCTCTTCTTGGCATGTACCTGTTAATTACATCACAGAGATTATTAAGCAAAATAATTTTCCTCTTGAACAACTCTCTCCTCCATCTCCAAGTCCACACCTAACCTTCCCCCCTCCATTCCCCCATCTCTCGAATTTTTGTCTCCTTATAAAGACTCAATCTAAACAACCTATTAAATTTATCTCTTAAAAGCTCCTCCCCTGCCCATTTATCGCTCCAAAAGGACGTCTCACTACCCTCCCCAACACATCTCTCCAGACCCTTTAGGAACCAACTATTTGCCCCCTCCCTCACACACTTCAAGACCTCCCCCCACCAGCCCCCTATCACCTTTCTCCTCTTTTTTTCATTCCCAGTAGACCTACTCCACTCACTCCCCCATCTTGAACAAATGACTCTAGCCCATAACCTATCTCCCTCATTTAAGAACCAACATACCCATTTTCCCATAAGGGCTTCATTGAAGCATCCAAACTCCTTTACCCCCAATCCCCCATCCAACTTAGATCTACAAATTGACAACCAATTAATTAAAGGAGTTTTGGAAGCACACTCACCACCTCCCCAGAAGAAATTACGCTGCAAGGATTCAATCTCTCTCAAAATCTTTTTTGGCACACGAAAGATGGAGAGAAGGTATACGGGTATCGAAGCAAGCACCGACTTCACGAGAGTCAATCTACCACCACAAGAGATATATGAACGTTCCCACTTCTTAATCCTATTCCTCACCTTTTGGATAGCATAATTTCAATTAACAATTTTCCTGTGAGCCGTACCAACCTTTACCCCTAAATATTTGAAAGGGAAATCACCCACTCTGCAACCCAGTACACTTGCCAAGTTTGAGATTTCCTCCTCCTCCAAATTCAGCCCGTACAAATTACACTTTTCATTGTTCACTTCCAGCCCCAAGAAGATCGTATCGTCAGTAAACTGTAAGTGTGACACTTTAATTCTATCTTTATCAATCTCATCTGGATGAAAGAGCCCCGTCTCAGTGCCTTTTTCCATCATAATACTCAACCCCTCAGCTGCTAGAAGAAAGAGAAAGGGGGATAATGGATTACCCTGCCTCAAACCTCTTTCCAGATTAAAGATTCCAGAAGGACTTCCATTAACAAGAACCGAAGCCTGGGTTGTAGATACACACTCCATAATCCATCCAATCCATCGATCATCAAACCCAAATATGGCCATAATTTCTCTTAAATAACTCCACTCCACAGAGTCATAAGCCTTAGCAAAATCAATCTTGAATAGCATGTTCTTTTTCTTCCTTTTTTTTTAATCTTCAATGACTTCATTTAGGATCACAATGTCGTCTACTATTTGTCTTCCCCCCACGAAAGCCAATTGAAATCTGAGATCACTGATTCAATTAGCTTGCCCAACCTCCTAGACAGTACCTTTGCCAGAATTTTGTAAGGGCCACCAACAAGGGAAATTAGTCTGAAATCACTCAGCTCAACTGCCTCCTCTTTTTTTTTTGGAATTAGAACTATGAATGAAGAATTCAACCCCTTGACCAACTTTCCATGAGTATGGAACTCATTCATAAAACACATGAAGTCATCTTTAAGCACACCCCAAAAGGCTTTCAGAAAACAGAAGTTGAAGTCGTCCTGCCCGGGGCTTTTGGATCCATCACAAGATATAATTGCTTCCCACACTTCTTCCTCCGTAAAAGCAACCGTGAGAAGCTGATTTTCAGCATCTGGAATCCTTTTTGCAGCAAAATTTATCTCTAATACAGGTCGATGCCTGACCACCTTTTTAAAGCGGTTCCTGAAAAACTCGAACACGCCCTTCTTCACTTCGGCTTCATACTCCACCCATTCTCCATTCAGCATAAGACCAACCACTTCATTATTTATCCTTCTTTTATTGATGCACTTGTGAAAAAAAACTGTTGTTTATATCCCCTTCCTGAATCCATTTCAGCTTTGCCTTTTGTGACAACAATTTAGACTAATTCTTTAGATCAAGTGAAAGTAAGGCAGCATGCTCATTTCTCTTCATAATCTCTTCTTCCGCTAAGCCGAAAATATCATCCAGCAAGTCCAATTTCCAGATTTCCTCTTTACGAAAATCAATCCTCTTTTCCAAAAACCCAAAGACCTCTCAGTTCCACAGTTGGAGATCAGATTTTAGGAGTTTAAGTTTATCTTTAAGAACGTAGCTACCCCAACCATCCACACTGTAAGAATTCCACTTTGACAAGATCAAATCTTCAAAACCTGGATGAGATAACCACACATTTATAAATCAGAACGGTTTAGGCCCCCAATCCTTCCGCTTATCAGATAAGAGAATGGAACAATGATCCGATAATGACCTTCTGAGACCCCTCAACGATGAATCTGTCCACCTTTCTAACCACTCCAAATTAACCAAACAGTGATCAATCTTACTCTTACAAGTTCCATCAGCTTTATACCAAGTGAAATATCTTCCATGTAAAGAGAGATCCAACAAATCAGTGTCTCTGATTAAATCATCAAAACTAACAATATTTCTCATACAAGTAGATGCCCTTCTCCCAACTCTATCAGATCCCCTTCTCACGGAATTGAAATCCCCAGCTATGCATAAACAAATTCCATTATTGCTACTTATCACTTGGCCAAGTCTATCCCACAGCTCAATTCTCTCCATGAGAGGACAAGGTGCATACACATTCACAAGACAACATTCAATTCCATCAACACCCCAGAAACCATTCACAATAACCCCTTGCATATGTCATTTACTAACAACAATAAAAATATATGAATTCCAAATAGATAAAATCCCTCCTGACCAACCTTCCGACTCTGCGAACGCCCACTCAAAATTACCTTGCCCACAAATTTTACGACATAGGAAAACATCAATTATCTCATTTTTAGTTTCTTGAATTTGACAGAAATTAATTTTGTGTACCTTGATGAGATCCCAAACTTCCTTCCACTTAGCTTCACTCCCCAGCCCTCTAATATTGTAATTCAACATCTTCATTGATTAAATTCTCGCACTGACACCAAGCCATTCCCACTAGAATTTTGATTCTCTGATCCAATTTGCGCTAAGCTTTCCAACAAAAGAGACTCGGACCCATCCGCCTTAAGGCCCAGATTTTTGCCACAATCCCACGTCTTTCTTGCATCGGCAAGAATTTCCGAATTCATCTCGACCCAGTCTGCCTTCTTCTTCCACTGTTTAATCTATTTGCTAGGTGATTCCATATCAGCAAGAAAAATGCCCAATCTTTTCTTCACCAATTTCTTGCACTTTTGCTTTGAGAGTTTTGAAACTCTCCTCTGTTTTTTGGATAAGTTTTGCTCCCCCACTTTGAATGACCCAGAATTTTCCTCCCTCTTGTGCTCTGCTTTAATTTGGGAATGAATTTCTTTATTCAGTGGATAGTTGGGTGAAGAATGTGTCCTTACCCGTAGACCAGGCCCACCATATGAACTCCCTCATTAGAATTCAACTAGGCCTTGAAATTAGTTGTTTTGGCCGAATGATTAAAAGTACTGTTATTAACCAAGGATCGGCCCAAACACTCCCCTATCTTTCTTAATGGACTTCGACCGTCCCCCGAATTGCCTCCAGTTGACCGCGTGCTCAACTGGGCCCCACTCTTAACTAAGTCTTCTGAACACGATGTACTAGCATTGGAATTTATGTGGGCTGGATGTTCTCTCAATGCTTCTTTCAATATCTACAAGGGCTTGGAACCTGTTTGTTATTATTACTGCATCTTTATTAATCTCGGGACTCGATCTAGTATTATTGACCTTGATAGAATTAACAATTTCCCCTGCCTCTAAATTTGAAACGTCACCGTCGGACCCAATGGCGGCCCGAGCTGGGCTGAGAGAATTTGAGAACCTTGAGCAATCAGATGATGAAAAAGTATTGTCTTCATCCATAACATCACTAGAATATAACATGGTTTCATTACGCACAACTGATTCCTCCACCACTTTGATACGATACAATCTTCCGTCAATGGACACAGACAAATTGGTATTTGTATCATTCATATACGGAACAGATAAGAGAACCCTCGCCGCCTCTAAATCGCATCCCGATCTAAAGGATTCATCCCACTTAACGAAATTGCCAATTTTAGGGCACATGAGTTTAAAGAACCGTGGAGACCAAGCATGCAAAGGCACCCTTATCCATTTGGTCCAAACCCTCCTTCTATGACTCACATTCTTCTTTTGCCAGGGCTTGCACCACTCAAACCAACAATGCATCCACTCATTCATATTCCTTGGCAGATTACAAATAACATTCTTATCCAACACCTGGATCATGACAACATTATCCCCTAAGTGGAAAAGTTCCACTTTATTACCCCCATTCATACTGCATTTCTTCACCATACACCTCCCATTCAAATTCATTTTTCAAACATCCTACCCAGCACTCTAGGAGCCGCTTAACTTCAACTTTCCTAGTATTGAAACTAATAATAGGAACTGACTCTTCTCTGATAATTGTCGCCTTCGCCGTACAAGCCTCCATGTAAGATTTTCTTTCAGTTTTCCAACTTCTTTTTGAATTCGGAATAAAAGAGGGTGTAACAACTGACTCACTAATAGAAGTCTGGCGATCAAATTTAGGAAGGAAGACTCTGATTTTAAACGAACCAATCCACAAGGAATTAAGCTCCTTCAAAATTTTATCTCTCACTGCACTTCGAATTCCTAAAAAACGAACAAAACCAAAACAATTCCCACTCTTGTCTCTCTTCTTCGGAATGAAGATATCGGCTACCTTTCCCACTTTTTGGAACGATTGTCTTAACGTATCCAGGCTGCACACTTCTGGAAAGTTTCAGAAGTAGAAAATCGACACATCCTCTTGTAGGTTTTGACCAACCTCAAAACTCATATACCTTTTCTCAACCTCGTATAACCTTCTCGACCATCCATCGAAGCCAACATTTAGGTTTTGTTTCTGCCAAACCGGTGAACGCTCGGAAAAGGTTAGCTTAGGATCTACCCAAAACATCGCTCTCTCCCCTCTCTTTCTCTCTCTACCCATCTTTTGTTATGAATACAAATATTGATTTGATTTGTTGAGTCATTCCGCCTTTCAATATTAAAATTATTAGTAATTGATCATCACCTTAAGCAAAATTGCATATTAATAAAGAAGCAAAAAATGCATATTAATATAAATCAAAAGACGTTATCCTTATTCTATGAAAAGGCCGGGGGAGCAGCATGGAGGGCCAGAGCCGTTCAATGGTGCAGAGCTGTGGCACAATGTTCGGTGGAGGAGGGATGGGGTACGACTTTCGGTGGTGGAGGTGCGCCAGCGTTCGGTGTCCGTGGTGGAGAGGTTTGATAGTTATGTTAAAAAATAAAAAAACTGAATTATGTATTTAATATATTACTTATTTTAGATTTAAAAAATGGATTAACGGCTTAGACAACTAATTAGATTAGTCGCCAACTAATCCCGACTAATCCGATTAGTCACCGACTAATTATATGACCGTTTTTTCTCACTGTTTTAAGTAAAGTTGAAATGGTCTGGGGCCGACTAGCGATTAGTCGACCGACTAGGCCGTTTTTTAGAACACTACTATATATTGATCTCAATTCATGATTAAGGATATTCATCCATGGACGATTTATCATATTTCCTTTGAAGGACTTTTCATAACCCTTCATCTTCAAATCGATGATTTTTCTTTCGGCATATATTTAAAAATCCCTTGAAAATAGGTGATAATTTTTTTTAATTATTTTTCGGTCCAAGCTTTAAACCAAGAATTGGTCAAAACTGAATTATCTCTAATATCTTGGATCCTCCATTGAAGAATCTGGTTATTGCAAAAACCAGATTATTATTGACATCTCATCTGAAAGAAAGCACCCAACATGTTCGTCGATTTACCGTTTCTCAACAGAAATTAAAACAAAATTATGAAATTCCTTGAATCGAGAAATCCTAATTAATAATAATCGAGCCTAAAAAAAGTAAGTTTAGGAGAAAAAATACATAAGAACATAGTATTTGTTGATGTAAGAAATCCATTAGAATTAAAAAGAGATTTTGATATTGGAGAAAGACATTTTAGGATTATTTTGGCTTTTTTTTTATACGTAATTGATTATTTCGGCCTATTGCAATACTAAATTAAATGACGTGTCGGTTTATTACAGGATATCTGACATTAGGCAAAGCCATTGGAAATCATGAATCCTTTACTCTTTTTTTTTTGTGCAGATTTTTTTTTAAATTTTGGAAAGAGATAGACATAATGTATGTGTTCCACTTATTTAATACAATAGAGGGGGATTCATGCACCATGTCTATCTCTCCCCAAAATTTATAAAAAATTTACACACAAAAAATGAAAAGGACACCTTGTCTGACATTAGAAAAGTCCTTCTATATAATCTACTTATTATATTTTCTATTAACACTCATCATACTAGAAATATTCCAAACATTATAATAAATGTTCCACAAAAAAATTGATGGTGTATTTAGTAAGAGTTAAAATCTATATATATATATATATATATATATATATATATATATATATATATATATATATAGGTAGAAGGAGAGAGAAAAATTGTTATTATTGGAGGAAGTGAAGTTCACTTGCTTTATAGTGCAATGGTGAATCACACTCTCCATTAAATAGAGCGGATTAACTTTATCATTTTCTTTTCTTTTTTATTTTGCATCAATAATTTTAAAAATATTAAGCTATTAATTTTAAATCTATTTTCAATACACTATATATCAACAAAATTATCTTTTAAGGCAAAAACTTGTATGAGACCGTCTCATGGTATGAGACCACACAAATTAACACCTACCCCTACCAAAGTGTTAATGAGTCCATGCCCAAATTACACTCATTCCCATTGTCTCATGCTATGAGACGGTCTCATACAAGACTTACTCATCTTTTAAATATTTTTAATTTAATATATATACTACACATATAATAAGAAAAATTATATTTAAAATATTTATTTTATTATTTTTAAAGTGTTTTTTTATTGACTTTAACTATATATGATGGATTTAATTTTAAATAATTTTTATTTAGACTATAGAAGTTTTGTTAAATATTAAAATTATTTTATGAATTTTAGTACTCCCTCCGTCCACCAAATTTTTACCCGCTTTCCTTTTTGGTCCGTCCACCAAATTTTTACCCATTCCTTTTTTGGAAATAAACTACACTCACAAACAAAAAATGGGTCCCACAATACCCACCACAATACTCTTACTTTATCTACTTTATTCACTTTTTCAATAAAATATCAATTTTCATTAAAAACTGTGCTCTACAGTAACCGGGTAAAATTTTCGTGGACGGAGGGAGTATTTGTTATGAATTTATACATAATTGAAAATTGTATGATTAATTAAATAGTTGTAATACTCAAATAAAATTAATTAAAATTGTATGAAATTAAATTTATTTAATTAGAATTTTTTTATATAATTCATTATGCAATTTCGCATTTAAATTTTATAATATTCAACCCGTGCATCGCACGGTAGAACCACTAGTAAATATGAAAAAAAAAACACTAGCTTCATACTCATTTTCATATTTGTGGGTTGAGGGTGTTTCAAAATGAACCCACTCCATTCAGGATGGATTTGGATCATACTATAAAATCGCCACCTAAATGTGACTGTGTATATATATGTACTCTTCCTGTTCAGTTTTATTTTTTCATTTGTCAAAAAGACTCGTTCCAATTTTATTTTTTCTCATTTTCCAAAATAGAAATAAGGTGCATTTACATTTTTAAACTTCACCTTACAAAAAATTATTTTATTCATTTAAATACAACAATTGGACTATCGCATTAAACTCCGTGTAAAGTAGAACGGGAAAATAAAATTGGGACGGATTGAGTATTACATAAATATGTTCAACTTTCAAATTTTTATTGTGTAAATAAATATTGTGTTGGTATGTAAGTATGTTCTTCCAAAAATTAATTTAATTTCTCTAAAACAAACCTTCCTCACAGTTTGTTTCTCCCTGGTTGGTGGCTGTAACATGCGTCGATCCATAAGTAGGTTTTCTTTGGTATGAGAATGATTGCACGCTAATCGTGTCTTCTCCCCCGCTGTGGGGTTTCGTGTGATCTTTTAATCTTTTGGGTTTTAATTTTTTTTTCTTGTTTGTTTTTGTTTTTTATTTGTTTATGTTTATGCAGTTCTTTGTGGGGAATTTCCGGGTCTATGACAACATGTCAAATTTGGAAGAGATCAAGATTTGTTTCTCCCTAAAAAGAAAAATTTGAATTTGTTTCTCATTAAATTTAAAAGAGGATGATTTAAAGTCTATCAATACAAATTTTGTTCTTGTTGGTCGGCAAGTAATAACGGAGCAACAAATTATATGACGTGTGGTGTCATTTTATCTTGAATTGTGATGTTAGGTCATTTTTATCTTTTTACATTCTCATCTATTTGTTTGGTTTGGAAATGATTTTTCTTTACGTAAGAGGATTTGATTAACGTATATAAGATATTTCAATTTACTATCAGCTCTATACCCGATATTTATTTAGGCAAAGTCTCATATGCACCAAGTGCACGGTGCACTCACTCAACAGTTGATACTGTATACATTAAAAAGTTAGTCTCAATTACACTGAAAAGTTTACATTGAAAACTGATTTTCAGTGTAAACTTTTCAGTGTAATTGAGACTAACTTTTCAGTGTATACATTATTAATTGTTGAGTGAGTGCATCATACACCAAATGCACAAGAGACTTACTCTATTTATTTATCATAATATAACTTTAACTTGAATTATTTAATTTCAAAATAAAGATAATTTATATTTTATAAATGAGTATATATAGTGAGAACATTTAATATTCTTGACTAGTATTTTTTAGGGAAACAATTATACCTTCAATAAATACCCTTTAGCGAAAACAACTAATGAAATACTCCCTCCGTCCCAAAATTGTTTGTTATGTTGTCAAAAAGGTATGTTCCGTACTCAATTGCTACATTCATTTAAAAAAACAACAATAATTTTTTATATTATATTCTCCATAGGAATAAGTGCGGAATAATACAATATCAGATAGTTTATTACAAATTGATACAAAATAATTGAACAGATGTACAAAAAAAATTGAACATTAGTACATATTTTTTTAACATTGTATTATCTTGTAAATACTGGTTTGATATTTGTATCATTTTGTAAATGTCTCTTCTCCATACACATCTATACTATATTAAAAAGTGACAAACCTCTGAGAAACATTTTTTGACCAGAATGCCCCTTCCATTTTCTCCTACTGACAATTCACCACAAGCCAACTCCCTCCGTCTCTCTCCATATCCGACGGATCACGTCCCCCGCCCCCACCCCCTCCCGTCTCTTCCCACGCCCTCCCCACCCCCTCCCTCTCTCTCTCCAACTGACGAAGGTGATCCCCGGAGGAGTTATCACGCACATATCACTACCGGACACACAATTTCCTCGATCTCACCCCATATTCCTCGATCCCCCACCCAGCTCCTTCTCAGATTCCCCTTTTCCATCCGACGAAGATGACCACCGGAGGAATTATCATGCGCATCGCACTACCAGACGCACAATTTCCCCTACGTTTTTTCGGAATCTGGCGCTTTGAATTAGCCGTCCGCTGGGGCTGCCGAGCATAAACGAGGGGTTGATCTTTGGGTGAACCAATCTTTGACGAGAAGAGGTAAATTTAGTTGTTTTATTTTTATGTTTGTATGATATGTGCTTGTGCTAGGATCTTGAATGAGTATAAGCGATGCGAATAATTTTGATTTTCCCTGATGAATCTCTTTCCAGACAAATTATGCCCCAAAAAGACAAGCGCTCAAATGCAAATCTGAAGAACTTGGCTGCGATTTTTTGGGAGAAAGTGTCAGAGCCTAATTCTTATATGTGCATATGAGGTGAGAACTCATATATGTATATATTGACTGCTAAATATCCGAAATATGAATTAAACCATCTTTTTGTACTTTTTCTTCTGAAATGTCTTTTGCAAACCTGTGAACAATTAAGCCATCTTTTTCTACTAATCTGGCATTCATAGTTGCTAGAATTAGACTTTAATAGGAATGAGTAAAGATTTTTAGGCCATTTTTTCCTACAATTCTCGCTCACATTTATGAACACTAGAAACTAGCAAATATTGCCTCAAATAATGGAATCAAGTCATACTTGCTTCCTAATAAACTGCATTTTAGATCTTTATTCGTCAATATTCTTTTCCAAACTAAGAATCTAATTTGCACGTAATATATGTATGTGCACATAACTATATTTAACTATGGGAGCAAATGTAGATTAATTTTTTAATAAATCTGCATTAATTTACACGTAATATGTGAGCAAATGTAGATTAATTCTGTAATCGATTTCATGTAGTCTACGAAATAGAAAAATATGTAGAGAATTTCATGTGAATATATATCAAGTTCAATTGTTTCAGTGTCATAATTATATATATGTGTGTGTCATTTATGTATACTGGAAGCTCAATTTTGTATTCACATATTCTTTTATCATTCTTGTGTACAAAACATTGGCAAATAAATAAATAAATTACTTAAGGCAAGTGTTCGGCCATTCAAAAGACCACTCTATTTTTATTTTGTTATATTTTTCAGAAAAAGATAAAAAAATCTCACTAAATAAAAAGGTGAAGCAATCTATAAAGATGTTGTGCCTCTATTCTCATATTGTAGTCTCAAGTGATGGAATCAAGACATATTTGTTTATCAATAAAATTTCATTTTAAATCTTTAATATTCTTTCCAAGTATCTGGGTAGTTAGTGCCTCTATACTCATGTAATGTTGTTGTGAGCTGGTGTTGACAAAATTTTCGTATTTGGATGGTTAGAAAACCAATTGTCGTATTGGTAAAGAAAAATGGTATCCCAGAACATGTTCTGCATTTTCAGGTAACTCTGTTTTAACTTTTACTGAGACAAATTATAAATTTGTGAGTAAATGAAAATATTTTGCAAGAAGAGAGGTGAGCTAAACAATCTCTATAAACATCTGGCTTAGTAGGCTAACTAATTGCTTAGTTTCTATAAGCTTATAATGGTTGTTAGGCATCTTTTTGTAACAAAGAAAATCATCAGTAACTACTCTTGAGTAACTAGCTTGATGTTTAATTTTTTTAACCCTCTGTATTTTTTTTTAAAATAAGATTGATCACAAATGGATCATAGTAGCTTGTGTTTTTTCAAATAGGACTGATCACATTTTGGTGCCATATATTGGATAACTTCCCACAAAATATAAGTTTTCTTGTTTGAAGAATGAAGTTCTTTTATAATTTCTAATATTTGTGGTTTGTCATGCACCATCTATGCTACTTAAGTCTAGAACTTAAAAGAATGAACTTGACAAAAATTATTGGAATATAAGGTGACAGTAACTTGATTTTTTTTGAAATATATATATAAATTTGGTCTTTCAAATTTCTACTAATACCTTCATTTCCACCATGCACCTCTGCCAAGACAAAGTTTTTTAGACCAATTTCCCTCTTGTGAAAGGAAAAATAGGTAGCTGGGAGTCATTCATGGAGTGCAACTAGAAGCTTTGTTACCTTGTGGATGTATACCGCATCTTGTTTGGTGGTTTTAATAGCATTGAAGTTGTGTTGGTATCAGATCAAATAGCAATCATGGTTATGGAAATGCGACTTAACGATGATATATGTGTGGAACCAAAATAGTCGAATATGACGGGTCTGTTGAAAACACTATACCAATGCAAAGTAGTTGTATGAACATCACATTTTCTTTTAGGTAGAGGGAATGCTTAATCGATAATCCAACAAAGAATTTTTATCTTAAATGTATATCGATTTGACCATCAGTAAGGTCTTCCCCATTTTCTTGGTTATTTACGGACAACGTGCAACGCACGTGCTATATAACTAGTTTAACAAAAAAGTTCTATTTTATCATATTATCAATTTAAATATTAATAAATAATTCTTTTTTTTAATATATATAAACAATAATATAGAAAATAAGTATGGAACCACCCTCCAAATTTATTCATTATAATACTTGTTCACTCTAAATTTTGTCTTTATAAATAATTAATTAATAATGGGACAGGACGTTGAGCCCAACGAATTTACAGGACAGTTTATGGCAGATTCCGAGCACAATATTTTGTGGTGGACGGGTCCTGGGTCCTGGCTGTATGTTGGAGCCTATTCCTAAATGGACAAGCCTAAAGGTCCAGAATTTGGACATCCAAAAAGGGCATTTCAGTCATTTTACGCACTAAAAAGTCCAAATGTACCCCTACTCTAACTTTTGGCGCCAAAATGAAAAATTTCAGATTTTGAATGAAATTTGAATTTAAAAAATTGAAAAGATTTTGTCAATTAAAGAATGATTTTCTTATATTTTCAAGGCAATCATTGTCTTCTTCTTTTAATACATTTGTCTTTATTCTCTCCATACATAAAAATCCTAATATATACATACAAAACCATAATATATACATACATAATCCTAATATATACATAACACTAGCTTTCTTCACCATTCTTCCTAAAAAAAATCGGTGGTAGCTCCATATAATAGAAAAATGTCGAATTTTTTTTATGTTTGTACATTATTTAATTAAATTAAATTCAATGATAACAATTTTATTTTGTAGCAAAAAACTAATACTAACACACATTATTTAATCAAACAAAGCATAATAGTACATTTTTCTAGAGTCTTTAAAAAAATACAATTAAAAAATATTATATTAATTAAATGCACATTAATTATGTCAAAATATTAAATATTATATTTATCAAAATTAGTAAAAACTTTGACATGACTTTATAATTAGTTTCTATTTTTATACTATTTTGTTATTATAGAGTATAGACTAGCAAGGGTTGAGGGTTGAGGGTTGAGGGTTGAGGGTTGAGGGTTGAGGGTTGAGGGTAATATTAGTATTACAAATACACATTGATAGTGTTAGCAATAGTGATGTTAAATAATACAATTATTATTTTCTAACATTTTAATCATTCGAATTATATTAAAATGTTAAAAAATTAGAAGACATTTCGAAATAATTGTTACAAAATCTCCCATATTTCGATATAATTTTTATAAATTAGAAGATATTTCAAAATAATTGATGTAAATTAATACAATTGTTATTTCTAACCTTATGAGTCCATTCTCGATTAATTCTCAATAATTTCCAGTTTAATCATTCGAATTAGAAGACATAATTTAAGTGAGAGTGCTTTTACTAATATTTTTATTCATAAAAATTAATTTATTAGAAATTAAATTCAATGATAACAATTTAATTTTGTAGCAAAAAACTAATACTAACACACATTATTTAATCAAACAAAATATAATAGTACATTTTTCTAGAGTCTTTAAAAAAAATACAATTAAAAAATATTTTATTAATTAAATGCACATTAATTATGTCAAAATATTAAATATTATATTTATCAAAATTAGTAAAAACTCTTGGCATGACTTTATAATTAGTTTCTATTATTAGACTATTTTGTTATTATAGAGTATAGACTAGCAAGGGTAAGGGTTTAGGGTTGAGGGTTTAGTGTTGAGGGTTGAGGGTTGAGGGTTGAGGGTTGAGGGCAATATTAGTATTACAAATATACATTGATAGTGTTAGCAATAGTGATGTTAAATAATACAATTATTATTTTCTAACATTTTAATCATTCGAATTATATTAAATTGTTAAAAATTAGAAGACATTTCGAAATAATTGTTACAAAATCTCCCATATTGCGATATAATTTTTATAAATTAGAAGATATTTCAAAATAATTGATGTAAAGTAATACAATTGTTATTTTCTAACATTATGATTCCATTCTCGATTAATTCTCAACAATTTCCAATTTAATCATTCGAATTAGAAGACATAAATTTAAGTGAGAGTGCTTTTACTAATATTTTTTATTCTTAAAAATTAATTTATTAGAAATTAAATTCAATGATAACAATTTAATTTTGTAGCAAAAAACTAATACTAACACACATTATTTAATCAAACAAAATATAATAGTACATTTTTCTAGAGTCTTTAAAAAAGTACAATTAAAAAATATTTTATTAATTAAATGCACATTAATTATGTCAAAATATTAAATATTATATTTATCAAAATTAGTAAAAACTCTTGGCATGACTTTATAATTAGTTTCTATTTTTAGACTATTTTGTTATTATAGAGTATAGACTAGCAAGGGTAAGGGTTTAGGGTTGAGGGTAATATTAGTATTACAAATACACATTGATAGTGTTACCAATAGTGATGTTAAGTAATACAATTATTATTTTTTAACATTTTAATCATTCGAATTATATTAAATTGTTAAAAATTAGAAGACATTTCGAAATAATTGTTACAAAATCTCCCATATTTCGATATAATTTTTATAAATTAGAAGATATTTCAAAATAATTGATGTAAAGTAATACACACTACAAGAAAAATGAGCTTTTACGACAGTGGATAGACAACAGTTCCAGAAAAAAACGTTGTATAAAGTCAAAAACGTGTTTCATAAAGTATAACCGTTGTCTTTCATATCAGACATTTGATGATATACGACGGGTATGGTCAGCCGTTGTAGTTCCGCATTGTTAATGCCCGAAAAATAGGGCATATACAACGGTTATACACCGTTGTAGTTAGTCGTTAGTTAATGCCCGAAAAACCGAGAATATACAACAGTTATACACCATTGTAGTTAATCGTTAGTTCCGCATTGTTAAATACCCGAAAAACTTGGCATATACAACAGTTATACACCGTTGTATTTCCAATTCGTAAAATGAAAAAAGATGCGCACAATGAATTCTTATAACAACGTTTTTTAAGTATTGTCTTTCCACAATTTTAAAACAAAAACTATTATCTTCTAAAAATAAACACTTTTAATTGGTAGGAATAACACTTTATTTATTTGGAATGATACTTTTAGTAAATTGAAGTAACACTTTTATGTTGGAGTTATACGTGAAAGTATGCTTTTACTTTGTATAACTCGTGTATCAAACACTCGTTTTATGAGAATAATTCTTTTATCACATTTGCTTTAGATATAATTGAATGTTGAATTTCTATTGCAAACCGTTCAATATATAGTACATGTTACATTGTAGTTAATGTGGTGATACCCGATCACGGAAAGACAACATTAACAGTTTACTTGTAACTAAACGTACATTTTCACGACCTAGGTGGAATTGAACAATCCGCCGTGAAAGGTCGATGTGTAAGGCTCAGATTGGTCTGTCTTGACTAAGAGATTGCACTAGCACATTTAGTATGTGTTGAAGAGGTCCTACAGCGAGGATAAATTCTTCTGTTCTGAAAGGTGAAGAATTAGACCTCAGTGGTTGTTGATTTCTTAATCTCCGTCACTTAAATAGGACCGTGTGTGCTTAGTAGTTACTGCTTTGATTCATGTTGGGTGAGAATCATTGTGACTTCGAACTTTGTGTCTTGGGCAGTAATATTAATCATACGACGGTTGCTAAGATTTAATACGAAGAAACGCGTGCGAGTACGGCTCGTGTGATTAGTCCCCTTGGTGGGCTCAGAAGTTTTATTGTACCAAATCTTGCAAGTGAAGAATTAGTTTCTTCGGTACGAATAATAATGTTGAGCTGTCTTTACTCCAAGGTGAAAGATGTTAATTAATTTAGAGCTATTCAGAAGCTTAATTAATTAATGGACTTGATAATCTTAAACGCGGGAAATAATAACCGGGAGCCCATATTATCGTAATATGGATTAAGATGGATAGTGCAATATTAATTTATTAGTGGTAATAATTAATATTAATGGGCTGAATTATATTGGGGCTCAATATTGAAATTCAGAAGTCCATTAGGAGGTCCAATCTTAATTCTCCTTAAGGCCCCTCAAGTAGCCCATTAAGTAGCCCAATAATGATAAGGTGATTAAAATAAAAAGAATATATTATGCTGATTTTTCTAAGTAAAAATCGAAAATTGCAAGATAAGAAGAAAAAAAAGATTTTGTTGATTTTCTTGAAAAGATATTATGGAAGATATGTATTCTAGAAGTACAAGAATATCTCATATATTCAAGAAAATCCAAATCTTGGTTTTTCATCCTATTATTTTTGAAAATTACACCTAATTAGGAGGGTGGGATTTTTGTGGAATATTTTATTTTGGAGAAAAGAATATATGGGATATATTCAAGATTTCTTAGAAGCTAAGAAAAGATTTTTTCCAAAGCCCATATTTCATTGAAAAAATCGGCCACCCTAGTCCTATAAATAGGGGATGATTATTTCATCCCCAAGTACATAATTCCATGTGTTGGAAAAATCAAGAAGCATAGATATTTTTCTTTTTCCTTAGTTATTAAATTGCTTGAAAGCGTCTCCCACCGGCGATCAAGCGAGGAGAAAAGGGAAATACTTGAGAAGGCTTTGGGTTGATAGAACGTGATTACGAGTGTCCCGTATATCCAAAGGCCATTACTACGAGAGGTACGTTAATCGCATATTTACTTGTTTAATTCCGCCTAGTTAAATATGTGAAATTAATTTAACATGCATGATGATAATTAGTTGTTGGAATTATTATTTGAATTAATTAGGATTAATTCATGCTAGTAATAATTGTATTTAAATTCGTATTTAAAGTTCATCCCGAATAGATTCCGGGCACCCCTAATTTCCGAACAACTGGTATCAGAGCCACGGTTTCGGGCTCTGAATTTTAAATTGGAATTTAAATTGTTGAACATTAAAATTGAAATTGGATAGTAGAATTGTTAGATCTTTTTTGCAGGTATCCAATTGTCATGGTTTTTAATGTTGTTAATTTCATGCGTGTGAATTAATTTGGTTTGTTTTTAATTCGATTCGTTCGAATTCGTTTTTCTCGTGAGAAAATCCACGAGTAGATTAGTTGTTTTTATTTTGATTCAATCATTGTAATAGACTAGTCTAGATCTAGTATTTATTTTTTTTGTAAAAATAAATTGTAACCGGATCGTGACGAAGAACGAAGAATTAAAAACGGCGTACCCGGACGACGCATGCAAGCTTGGAGCGTGTATGGAGGTAAAATCATGCAAGGGGTGAAGAAAACGAGGACGAACGGCGAAAAAACGGCGCACGGGGGTGCACGGCGCACACCGTGCGCAACGGGCGCACGGCGCCGCGCGCACGGCGCGCGCGCGCCTCAGGCAGCCCCTGCAGCGCCTCGGGGCGCCTCGGGCGCGCCTCGGCGCGCCTCTGTGCAGCGCCTCGGGCGCGCCTCGGGTGCGCCTCGGGGCTGCGCTTCGGCGCGCCTCGGGCGCTTCTCCAGCGCCTCTCGGGCCGGGAAGCGCGCGGGCCCATTTCGTGGGCCGACGCGCGCTGTATCTCAGGCCGTGGAATTTTTTCGGTTCGTGTTTTTTTTCCGTGTGATTTTAAACGTCGTCCCGAACCCCAAACGATGCTGTTTTTGAAGAAGTGTTGTTGTTCGAGTGGGAGCACGTCGAGACGAACGTCGGAAAGCAACAAGGACGATTTTTTCGCATCAAGACGTGAAGAAATTAAACCGTGACAATTAGATTCGAGTGCTCCAATGTGTTTAATTTTGTTTTGATGGATGTTTTATTTCGTGCACTTATTATTATTTGTTAATATGTGTTTGCATGAATTTAATTGTCCAAGAAAAACCTTACTTTCGAAAATTACTAAGTATGTTTTTATAATCGCAATTTTATTCCGGATATTAAAATTGGATTATTTTGGCCTCCATAATTTATTTATTTGTGAAGTTCTTTTGGAATACATTTCCCCCTCGGATCGGCCAAAAGAACGGATTTCACATGAATAAATTCCGAAAGGATGATTGTGGATTATTACTAGTGGCGGTATTGACCCTCACCACGAGTGGCTTGCTCAAAGCGAAATAATAATCCTGTATTTAATTATGGTTATTACTTAGGCATAGGAAATTGATATTAACTTACTCCCCTCGGAGTCCCTGTCAGTTTCTATGTGGTCAAAGTGGGAGCCAACTATTAATTTTGAATTAAGGATTTGTAACTTTTAAGTTTGTGATCCGCTTGAATGTATTTAAATGTACAGACCACCCCTCGTGGCGCATTTAAATTGTTTCGAGATGTTGGCTGATGCATGATTATATTGTTTTAAGGTTTCAATATAATTAATGTGATCAAATTTATGTGATAATTTCGTATCTTTCTAGATATTGATATGAATGTATGTTTTATTCTCAGTTCATCATGTCGCAACCTTTTAATCCACTGTTTAGTATACTTAAAGATAACAAACTTGTTGGTGAAAACTATGTTGATTGGAAACGTAATATAAACATGGTCCTTCCTGCGCAAGAACACTATTGGATATTTAGCGTTGACGTACCCAAGAAACCTAATGATAAGTCAAGTAATGGGGAAAAGGCGATATTCGATGATTGGAAGCATTCCAATGAGCACATGAAGCACATCATCTTGACATTTATGTCTGAGGATTTGAGGCGCATTCATGAAGGCATTGAAGCGGCTGTTGATATCATGAATAGCCTTGAAGAGATGTTTCAACATCAGAACCCCATGGCGAATCTGTTCACCGTTCGTGAGAAGCTCACGAAGGAAATGGTGAAGGGAACACCCGTAAGGGATCATGTTCTCAATTTTAGGCGCGAGTTTGAGAAACTCGAGTTTCTTGGTGTCGGACAAAGTGAAGAAAGTCAAATCGATTCCATACTCCTAAAGCTATCGAGTAGTTTTGATGGGTTCTTTTGGGAATACGTGTTATCTGAACACAAGTTCACTTTGGATACCCTGCTCAAAGCTCTGATAACGGTAGAGTCAAACTTGGGGAGTAAGGACGAGGCTTTGGTGATCAAGAACCTTTTATCGAAATCTAGGCCAATGGAAGGTAAGATTGAGAAGGAGGTAGTTGATCGGAACCAAACCAGTAGACCCACTTTGGGAGGCAAGAAAAGAGCTTTCAAGCCGTACGGCGTAAGGATACCCGGTAAGAGTAAGTGCTTCAATTGCGGGGAAAGAGGACATTGGAGGTCTACCTGTTCTAAGCCTAAGAAGGCGGTAAAGAAAGGTAAGTCTCATGCTTTAGTCGTTGAAACATATGTTGCGGCGTATGCTGCCCATGTTTGGGTAGTGGATACCGGGGCAACTGATCATATTTGTTTCACTCTTCAGGGGTTCCAGTTAACCCGGCGACTTAGCAAGAATGAGATCACCATCACTTTGGGCGATGCTACGAGAGTGGCAGCCGAAGCAGTGGGAGTCGTGCACCTATCTTTTGAAGATAGAGTTTTAATTTTAAGAGATGTTTTATACGTTCCGAACTTTAGAAAGAATTTAATTTCGGTTTCTAAGTTGTTCTTTGATGGATATTCAGTTACTTTTAATAAAGTTGTTACTGTTTCTTTTAAGAATGATATTATCTGTCATGGAACGTTGGTAAACAATCTCTATACGATTAAGTGTGCACACCACTCAAATAATGAATCTAATAACACGTCGATCATTTCGAGCAATAAAAGAAAGCGTTCTTCGGAGATGAACGAAACACTTCTATGGCATCTTAGACTAGGTCATATTAATCTAAAGCGGATAGAGAGATTGGTGAAAGACGGATCCTTGGAATCGCTCCAAGTCGAGCCGTTTCCAACTTGTGAATCCTGTTTAGAGGGTAAGATGACCAAGAGGGCATTTGGAGCCAAGGGGAATAGAGCCACGGAAGTGTTAGAACTCGTTCATACCGATGTGTGTGGTCCAATGACGATCAAAGCGAGAATGGGGTATGAGTATTTCGTTACCTTCATTGACGATTACTCAAGATATGGGTACATTTACCTCATGCGGCACAAGTCTGAAACTTTTGAAAAGTTTAAAGAGTTTAAGGCCGAAGCCGAGAAACATAGGGAAAAGAGTATCAAGTTTCTACGATCAGATCGTGGAGGCGAATACCTCAGCGATGAATTCTTGAACTACCTATCGGACGAAGGGATTGTATCCCAGTTAACCGCACCGGGAACCCCTCAACAGAACGGTGTGGCGGAACGAAGGAACCGGACTCTTTTAGAGATGGTCAGATCCATGATGAGTTATTCGGATTTACCCAAGTCGTTTTGGGGTAATGCCTTGGAAACGGCGGCTTATATTCTAAACTTGGTGCCATCCAAATCGGTTCCTAAAACCCCAATGGAATTGTGGACCGGGTGCAAGCCCAGTCTAAGACATTTGCGGATTTGGGGTTGTCCGGCATACGTGCTAGACAAGGAAGCCGGTAAGTTGGATCCACGTTCGGAATTAAGGCTGTTTATAGGATACCCGGCCGGAACGAAAGGGTGTATGTTCTATAGTCCCAAGGATCAAAAGACCGTGATTAGTACACACTTTAAATTCTTGGAGGAAGACTATATGAACAATCGGAAGCCTAAAAGTGAAATTACCTTAGAAGAATTGAGAGGTCAAACCTCAATACCAAGTATACAAGATGATGTACCACACGTCACATCTTCACAACCGGAACCCCGTCGTAGTGGGAGGGTTCCTAGGCAACCCGAGAGATTCATGGGGATAGGAGAATCTTCGGATTTGGTTCCCGGTGTTGAATCAGACCCATGGACGTACGATGAGGCAATCCAAGACAAAGACGCGGAGTCATGGCAAACGGCAATGGAAGCCGAGATGGGTTCTATGGATCATAATCAAGTGTGGGAGTTGGTCGAGCCACCCAGTGGGGTAGAACCCATTGGATGCAAGTGGGTGTACAAGAGGAAAAGAGGACCGGACGGAAGGGTTGAAACCTTCAAAGCAAGGCTTGTGGCCAAAGGGTATACTCAGAAAGAAGGGATCGATTATGAGGAAACCTTTTCGCCTGTAGCTATGCTTAAGTCCATCCGTATTCTCTTGTTGATCGCTGCGCACCTAGATTACGAGATCTGGCAAATGGATGTCAAGACGGCTTTCCTTAACGGAAGTCTTGACGGCATAGATATCTATATGCAACAGCCCAAAGGTTTCATTGAAAAAGGCCAAGAGAATCTCGTATGCAAGCTCAAGAGATCCATTTACGGACTTAAGCAAGCATCGCGTACTTGGAACCAGTGTTTTGATCAAGTGATAAAGTCTTATGGGTTTGATCAAAACGAGTTCGAAAGTTGTGTGTACAAGAAGCGTGACGGAACTGCGGTGGTATTCTTAGTATTATACGTAGACGATATTCTGCTCATTGGAAACAATGTAAAGGTATTGTCAGACGTAAAGGTATGGCTGTCAAAACAATTTGATATGAAGGACTTAGGGGAAGCCGGTCACATCCTTGGGATCAAAATCACTCGCGATCGCAAGAAAAGGATGTTGGGCTTATCGCAAGCTTCATACATTGACACTGTTTTGAAGCGTTTCAGCATGCAAGATTCCAAGAAAGGTTTTATACCTTTTAGGCATGGAATCCATCTATCGAAAGAAATGAGCCCAAAGACACAAGCGGAGATAGATGACATGAAAGGTGTTCCGTACGCTTCGGCCGTAGGAAGCCTTATGTATGCAATGTTGTGTACGAGACCGGATATCTGCTTTGCCGTGGGCATGGTGGCAAGATATCAAAGTAATCCCGGGAAAGACCATTGGACTGCAGTAAAGTGCATCTTGAGGTATCTGAAAAGAACTCGGGAGCGGATGCTGATTTACCAGTCGGATAGTCTAGTTCCCGTAGGATACACGGACTCGGATTTCCAATCAGACATAGACTCAAGAAAGTCAACCTCGGGTAGTGTGTTTTGCATGGGAGGAGGAGCCATTTCATGGAGAAGCGTTAAGCAGAAATGCATCGCCGATTCGACCATGGAAGCCGAGTATGTAGCTGCTTGTGAAGCAGCGAAAGAGGCAGTTTGGCTCAAGAACTTCTTAGTGGACTTGGACGTAGTTCCGAATTTGCCCGACAAGATAACTGTCTTTTGTGACAATGCCGGAGCAGTTGCAAATTCAAAGGAACCGAGAGCCCACAAGGCCAGCAAACACATAGAAAGAAAATACCATCTGATACGAGAAATCGTTAAGAGAGGAGATATAGAGGTGGCAAAGATAGCGTCGGGTGACAACCTAGCTGATCCATTCACAAAGGGTCTGCCTCAGAGTACATTCGAGAGACATGTGGATGGAATGGGAGTCAAGACGATTGCCAATCTGCTTTAAGTATAAGTGGGAGGAATTATTAGGTTAGTGTAGGTTGACATATGATGTCACGTAGAGCTACTACACTAAGACATGCGTGATGTATACTAAAAGCAGACTTTAAGTATAAGTGGGAGATTGTTGGAGTTATACGTGAAAGTATGCTTTTACTTTGTATAACTCGTGTATCAAACACTCGTTTTATGAGAATAATTCTTTTATCACATTTGCTTTAGATATAATTGAATGTTGAATTTCTATTGCAAACCGTTCAATATATAGTACATGTTACATTGTAGTTAATGTGGTGATACCCGATCACGGAAAGACAACATTAACAGTTTACTTGTAACTAAACGTACATTTTCACGACCTAGGTGGAATTGAACAATCCGCCGTGAAAGGTCGATGTGTAAGGCTCAGATTGGTCTGTCTTGACTAAGAGATTGCACTAGCACATTTAGTATGTGTTGAAGAGGTCCTACAGCGAGGATAAATTCTTCTGTTCTGAAAGGTGAAGAATTAGACCTCAGTGGTTGTTGATTTCTTAATCTCCGTCACTTAAATAGGACCGTGTGTGCTTAGTAGTTACTGCTTTGATTCATGTTGGGTGAGAATCATTGTGACTTCGAACTTTGTGTCTTGGGCAGTAATATTAATCATACGACGGTTGCTAAGATTTAATACGAAGAAACGCGTGCGAGTACGGCTCGTGTGATTAGTCCCCTTGGTGGGCTCAGAAGTTTTATTGTACCAAATCTTGCAAGTGAAGAATTAGTTTCTTCGGTACGAATAATAATGTTGAGCTGTCTTTACTCCAAGGTGAAAGATGTTAATTAATTTAGAGCTATTCAGAAGCTTAATTAATTAATGGACTTGATAATCTTAAACGCGGGAAATAATAACCGGGAGCCCATATTATCGTAATATGGATTAAGATGGATAGTGCAATATTAATTTATTAGTGGTAATAATTAATATTAATGGGCTGAATTATATTGGGGCTCAATATTGAAATTCAGAAGTCCATTAGGAGGTCCAATCTTAATTCTCCTTAAGGCCCCTCAAGTAGCCCAATAATGATAAGGTGATTAAAATAAAAAGAATATATTATGCTGATTTTTCTAAGTAAAAATCGAAAATTGCAAGATAAGAAGAAAAAAAAGATTTTGTTGATTTTCTTGAAAAGATATTATGGAAGATATGTATTCTAGAAGTACAAGAATATCTCATATATTCAAGAAAATCCAAATCTTGGTTTTTCATCCTATTATTTTCGAAAATTACACCTAATTAGGAGGGTGGGATTTTTGTGGAATATTTTATTTTGGAGAAAAGAATATATGGGATATATTCAAGATTTCTTAGAAGCTAAGAAAAGATTTTTTCCAAAGCCCATATTTCATTGAAAAAATCGGCCACCCTAGTCCTATAAATAGGGGATGATTATTTCATCCCCAAGTACATAATTCCATGTGTTGGAAAAATCAAGAAGCATAGATATTTTTCTTTTTCCTTAGTTATTAAATTGCTTGAAAGCGTCTCCCACCGGCGATCAAGCGAGGAGAAAAGGGAAATACTTGAGAAGGCTTTGGGTTGATAGAACGTGATTACGAGTGTCCCGTATATCCAAAGGCCATTACTACGAGAGGTACGTTAATCGCATATTTACTTGTTTAATTCCGCCTAGTTAAATATGTGAAATTAATTTAACATGCATGATGATAATTAGTTGTTGGAATTATTATTTGAATTAATTAGGATTAATTCATGCTAGTAATAATTGTATTTAAATTCGTATTTAAAGTTCATCCCGAATAGATTCCGGGCACCCCTAATTTCCGAACATTTTACAAATACATATAAAAAAAATAAGAATAGCAATTTATCATTGGAAATGACACTTTTAAAATTATTCAATTAACACTTTTACACTTTTAGTAAATTGAAGTAACACTTTTAAAATTATGGAATGACACTTTTACAATTACAACTTTGAAATAACACTTTTATTTATTTGGATTGACACTTTATTTAATTGAATTAACACTTTTACAAATACACATAAAAAATAAGAATAACAATTTTAAGCATCTTTTAATTAACAACTTTTGGAAAAAACTAGCACTTTTATAAAGACTTAGAAAAAAATTACTTTCAATTTCCCTTCCCTCGCTCCCATACCCGCTGGAATCCATGTGCCCTAGCTTGCTCGTCCACCTCGTCCCTATCGTTCTCAATCCACACCCCTCCGTTCGCAACCATCATCTATACGTGTCTCCACTGTCCTCAATCGTCCGCCACCGTCACTATACAAGGTCAGGTCTTCGAGACGCCGGAGGAATTCAAATCGGTCAAGGAGGCGCATAACATCACCGCTCGCATTGCATTCGAGGACTTCAATGTTGCTCCTCCGCCAGCGTCTAACGGCTTTGTTCCGGCCACTGGTAATTCTCAAATTCAGGCGGCCGGTGCTCCGATTCCTGCAGCTACTATAGTTGTTCCACCGCCGGAGCTGTTACCACTTTCTCCTCTCCCTTCCTCGCTCCCAAATCCTCCTCCCGGTAATTAATTTTTAATTTATTTACATGATTTTTCATTTGATTATTTGTTTGTTTATATATTCTGGTTGTTTATGTTCTCCTTCTACTAATGAGTTGTTAATTTAATTGTATTAGTTATTTATACTTGACAATCATGTGTATAACACTTGGATTTGGAAAGTTGCCTGATGTAGTTGTGAATTTGAGATTGTCTAGCCAAAATTCCCTTTATTGCAGTTATACACTCCGCAAAGGCACGCTCTCTATGCTACTTTGTGTGATCAATGTATGTGTAGTTGGTTTTCTGGTAATGTGTGTAGTTTGAATTTCCGATCGATTCTCAGTTAGATTTGTTGTTTTGGTATTTGATTAGTACTCCACTCGGTGAGTAACTGACTCTCAGGTTGGGAATTGAATGCGATCTTGCCAAATTTGGGGGTTTCTGGATTACTGGATCTGATAAATTAGATACAACACTAAAATTGGTGGATTTCGACTCGGATAATTTAATTTGTTAAATGTAGCAAATTTTTTTGGGTTTTAGTTTTTCCGTTTTTCCTTTCTGTAGATAGAAGTTCATGACAGTGCGATCAAGTGGCTTTTTCTGTGGCAGAAACATTCTGATCTAAATCGCTAAACTGATAAAAGTGTTTGTATGAGAGCTTATTATTTTGGAATGCTTTTATGAGATTGTGTTGTGATTGTTAACGTAGCAACTGAAGTAACAATAATCCCATTTATTGCACAAAGACAATTTCTTGCAGTGAGGAAAAATTTAATAACCATATTCTGGTTGTTGCTATAGAAGGCTAGACAAGAACTTTTTAAGTGGACCTGTTCCTGAAAACCTCAACAACCTCATCTCCATACAAGAGCTGTAAGTAATCTGATGGGCTTATTTGAATAAACTGCATTGACTTCCTACCAAGGTTTATATGCATGAATAAATTTTCCAGGTACTTGGCAAACAATAATTTGACTGGGCCTCTACCCGACCTAACTGGCCTGAATTCGATCAATTACGTGCAAGTGGAATACAACATTTTACAGAACACAGAAAGCAGAACTGTAACTAACTTGAAAATGTTGGGAGTGTATTTATGCAGGGACTTGAGCCATAATCCATTTATGTTGGGAGTGTCCACTCAGATCCAAATCATTTGAATCAAATGCAACACTTAAAAAGGTCAGAGATATTCATTATGTGTAGATATAGAACATCAAGAACCCTTGACATTAATTCTCAATCCTCCTGCTTAATAAATTGGCGATATTCTATGGAGCATCTAGGCTATGGGTACTACTACGATTTAAACTCAGGGTCGTTTTCTTGGGTCCAAATCCTCAGGAGAATATAACATGGGATGACTTAGCATTTGAGGTAAGTATCCTATTAATAATATTGTAGATAAAAATTAAATTTTAAGTTGATTTGAAAACTTTAAGGACTTAACTTGCATAAGTGCAACTACATTGGTAACAATTATTCACATCTTTTTTGTGATTCTTTCTAACATGTGGTGGTTGAAATTCTTCAGTTTTATTGGCTCGATATCTTCCATATCTGAACATAAGAAATTAATCTTTGAAATAAAGTTGTCCTCTATGATCCAATGAAGAATGACACTTTCTTTAAATGTTATTGTTATTCTACATTTCCCTGAAAGAGTGTTCTGCTCATTGTTTCCAGTAAACTTTGTTGTTAGTTGCAGCTACTTTGGTTTATTTTTGTTCAAAATGTGGGCAGTTTTTCGATCAGATTTGAGATTCAAATCCAAATATGGTGTAAATTTCAATTTTGTTCAAAAGACAGTTCCCATCAGTTATGAATTATTCATAATAGACATGCAAATTATTATACAATTCAAAATAATGACATGACAACTATTCGTGCAAATTTATCAACAACGTGCAACACACGTGAGTAATAACTAGTACTAATAAACAATTCTTATATTAAAATCCGTGGAAATAGTAAATGTTGCACGAGTTAAGGGACGGAGGGAGTATGTCTTTTCTTGACGTCAAACTCATAATCTACGCTGATTTATATTTTGCTTGATCTTAAATGGAGAAAAAAACTGGTTTACTTCTGTTGGAATGCGGTTTAATTTCCACATTATAGATACAGTTGTAAGAGCAAGTTTCAATTATTAGGAGCTTTAAGATGAGAAGTTGGGAATCAAGTATAAAAGCTTATGTGATTGGGGTTTGTGCATGCATACATTTAGTAAGAGACATGCTAACCTAACCTTACTGTTAATTTGAAGGACATGCAGTTACAGATTCTACAATAGAGTCAACTATCGCTGAATGTCCTGTTGCTGATAATCTGTCACAGTCTCACAGAATGTCCAGCCCACTACCACTAAAAAGTATCATGACACAACAAACGAAGGTAATTTCTGAATAATTATATATATATATATATATATATATATATATATATATTAACATTATATGGCTTTACTTATATGAAAGCCAAACCTGAGTCCGATAAAATGTTCTAGGAATAGGAAGATCCTAATGTTGTTATCTACTCTTATCCTAGTCAGCAGTATATAGATGATATTTCAGTTTACGTTAGTAAGTAACGCGTGCTAGAATGAGTTGAGGATGGAAGCTTATAGTTGGTACCACTTGCTCTTTCTTCATCATCATTTTCCTCCTCAGATGTGATGATTTGGATTAAAAATTAATGGGCCCTTAAAGTTCAAAAGTATAAGGAAATATCGGGAAGCAATAAGAATATTCTTGATACCAAATGAATTACTAGTGTGAAACTATTGATTAGAATTATCTGGATGGAGATTCTGTTGGCAGGTATATACATGAAGTCATAAATCGAGGACATAGTATATTTTAAAGTATTTTTTTAAAAAAGCCATATCAACTTCAAGAATGGGAATATAAAGACATGCTTTAGTTGGTTTTGTTGAGGTCCTACACCTTCCCACTCCTTAAGCTTAATTAATATTTGAACTTTATATCACTAAATTATCAGATGCAGCGAGATACTTTGTCTTTCCCGTATAAATGCATAATTCATTTGTGTTTTATAGTTTCTAAAAATTACAGCTTACTCTGTAAAGGAAATTGATGAAATGCGGGCTGAATGAGCTGAATTCATTCAAAGAAATATGTCTGAATAGATTGAGGTTTGTTTAGCTGCTTAGTTTTTTTTCTTGGAATTAATACTTGTAGCAGCAATGGTTTAATAGAAAGGATTGAAACAATAGAGGCGTAGCTACACCTTATTGTTTTGTGGAAATAATTTATTTTAATATGGAGATTAATTTGATTTGTATGATTGCTAAAATATTAATAATTTTTCAATGTAGTGACGAGAGCTATGAAAAGGGTGCATGAATGTTACCAATGCAGCTTCTACGTTCTTTGCTTTCTGAAACAATTTTTTTAATTTAATGGTCAAGTGACAATGTCTTCACTGCAGTCATTGGTAATGCCTATATTATTTTCCAGTATTGCATGTGTTATAAGTGTTTAATTAATATATATTTGATATAATTCATTTTTTTATAGTTTCCAAAAACTACAGCTTACTCTTTAAAGGAAATAGATGAAATGCGGGCTGAATGGGCTGAATTCATTCAAAGAAATATGTCTGAATAGATCGAGGTTTGTTTAGCTACTTTTTAGTTTTTTTCTTGGAATTAATACTTGTAGTTGCAATGGTTTAATTTGTTTCAATATGAAGATTAATTTGTTTTGTGTGTTTGCTAAAATATTATTTATTTTTCAATGTAGTGACGAGATCTGCAAAAAGGGTGCAAATATTGCTGGGAACAGAAGAAAAATGCACAAGTTGGTTGAAATTTTTGTAATTGAATGTTAAGGCATTCATTTAGTTAGTACTTTAAACTTTTGTCAACATTATGGTATTTTGTCGATGGTGTGGAACACTTTTATGAACTTCTATTATATAATGATTGTGTAGTATTTGGAATGAATGTTGATGGTATTATGTTTATTTTTCTTAAATTTTGTATTGAAAATATATTACAGGTTTTATTAGATATTTACGTAATTGAAATATAAAAAAATACAATATAGCTCATATTTAGGAAAACAAAGGTTCAAAACTGATGTAATAAATATAAATAGACAATTGTTTATAACTGTTGTCTATCCAAGAAATTTATGAAATTTCTATGTGTATTTTAATGGAAAGACAACGGTCCAAATACGATGTAGTTAACATGAACAAACAACGGTTAATAAATATTGTCTTTCCTTCAAATTTAAGAAAAATATATGGTACGACAACTTATTTTTTAAAGAAAGACAACGGTTATAAGACGTTGTATGTGTTAAAGAACAACAACGGTTTACCACTGTTGTCTATCCCAATATTTATGAAATTATTATGCTACAACAACATATTTGAATAGTTATACACAACTGTTCTTGACCGTTGTAGTAATTGAGGAAATACGACGGTCTGTTAACCGTCGTCTATTTATACCCACCTACTACAACGTGATCTTCTACATCGGCTATTTTTTTTCGAGAGACAATGGTTTTGAACCGTTGTAAAACCTCTTTTTTCTTATAGTGACAATTGTTATTTTCTAACGTTATCTCGATTAATTCTCAACAATTTCCAATTTAATCATTCGAATTAGAAGACATAAGTTAAGTGAGAGTGCTTTTACTAATATTTTTATTCATAAAAATTAATTTATTAGAAATTAAATTCAATGATAACAATTTAATTTTGTAGCAAAAAACTAATACTAACACACATTATTTAATCAAACAAAATATAATAGTACATTTTTCTAGAGTCTTTAATAAAATACAATTAAAAAATATTTTATTAATTAAATGCACATTAATTATGTCAAAATATTAAATATTATATTTATCAAAATTAGTAAAAACTCTTGGCATGACTTTATAATTACTTTTTATTTTTAGACTATTTTGTTATTATAGATTATAGATTAGCAAGGGTAAGCGTTTATGGTTGAGGGTTTAGTGTTGAGGGTTGAGGGTAATATTAGTATTACGAATACACATTGATAGTGTTACCAATAGTGTTGTTAAGTAATACAATTATTATTTTCTAACATTTTAATCATTCGAATTATATTAAATTGTAAAAAATTAGAAGACATGTCGAAATAATTGTTACAAAATCTCCCATATTTCGATATAATTTTTATAAATTAGAAGATATTTCAAAATAATTGATGTAAAGTAATACAATTGTTATTTTCTAACGTTATGATACCATTCTCGATTAATTATCAACAATTTCCAATTTAATCATTCGAATTAGGAGACATAATTTAAGTGAGAGTGCTTTTACTAATATTTTTATTCATAAAAATTAATTTATTAGAAATTAAATTCAATGATAACAATTTAATTTTGTAGCAAAAAACTAATACTAACACACATTATTTAATCAAACAAAATATAATAGTACATTTTTCTAGAGTCTTTAAAAAAATACAATTAAAAAATATTTTATTAATTAAATGCACATTAATTATGTCAAAATATTAAATATTATATTTATCAAAATTAGTAAAAACTCTTGGCATGACTTTATAATTAGTTTTTATTTTTAGACTATTTTGTTATTATAGAGTATAGACTAGCAAGGGTAAGGGTTTAGGGTTGAGGGTTTAGGGTTGAGGGTAATATTAGTATTACAAATACACATTGATAGTGTTACCAATAGTGATGTTAAGTAATACAATTATTATTTTCTAATATTTTAATCATTCGAATTATATTAAATTGTTAAAAATTAGAAGACATTTCGAAATAATTGTTACAAAATCTCCCATATTTCTATATAATTTTTATAAATTAGAAGATATTTCAAAATAATTGATGTAAAGTAATACAATTGTTATTTTTTTAACGTTATGAGTCCATTCTTGATTAATTCTCAAAAAATTCTAATTTAATCATTTGAATTAGAAGACATAACTTAAGTGAGAGTGCTTTTACTAATATTTTTATTCATAAAAATTAAATTCAGTGATAACAATTTAATTTTGTAGCAAAAAAAAAAAAAATACTAACACACATTATTAGTAACATTAGCAAGGGTAAGGGTTTAGGGTGTAGGGTTGAGGGTTTAGGGTTTAGGGTTGAAGGTAATATTAGTATTACAAATACACATTGATAGTGTTACCAATAGTGATGTTAAGTAATACAATTATTATTTTCTAACATTTTAATCATTCAAATTATATTAAATTGTTAAAAATTAAAAGACATTTCGAAATAATTGTTACAAAATCTCCCATATTTCAATATAATTTTTACAAATTAGAAGATATTTCGAAATAATGGATGTAAATTAATACCATTATTATTTTCTAACATTACGAGTCCATTCTCGATTAATTCTCAACATTTACCATTTAAATCAATCGAATTAGGGTTTAAGGTGAGGGTTTGCCGTGAGTGATTAGGGTTTATGGTGTTATTACCGAGTCTCTAGTAGTATTAACAATACGCATTGATAGTGTTACCAACAGCGATGGTAAGTAATACAATTATTATTTTCTAACATTACGAGCCCACTTTCAATTAATACACATTGATAGTGTTACCAATAGTGATGATAAATAATACAATTATTTTATTTTATCATTTTGAATTAATTGTCAAAATTAGAAGATTTTTCGAATTGGCTGTTAAAAATTTCGAAATAATTTTTAAAACTTAAAAGTATTTCGAAATTATTGTTATTGTTAAAAAATTGAAGATATTTCGAAATAATTGTTAATACATTTGAAGATATTTCAAAATAATTGTTAAAAATTAGAAGATATTTTGAAATAAATGTTACAAATTAGAAGACATTTCGAAATAATTGTAACATACCCAATTTTTTCATTGGGTAATTTTTATTTTTCTAAAATTGCTCCGAAAAATATACCCAATTTTTTAATTAAATAAAAACGGATAAATTTATAAATTAAATCGAAAATATAAACCCTAATTTCTTAAGTAAATTTGAAATATGGATTAATATGTGTTATGATAATAATGCTTAATTTTATGAAGATGATGACAAACTTATTTTAATGTGTAATGATAACTTTTTTCTTGGAAAACTAGGTGTCTTGCATGCTTACATATAATGATTGCATGCATGTGTTGGAGAGAAAATGTTGGAGGGAAAGTATTTTGGAGGGAAATGGTAAGATTTTTGGCGCCAATATGTAGAAAGTTTGGAGCCAAAATGATATAGGGGTAGTTGTGTCATTAAGTTAATGACCTTAATTAATTAAATAAAAAATAAAATAAAAAAGTGGATTCTGGTTAACCAGAATTTGGTTACACATCTTTACCGTTCCTAAATTTGATAAACTAAACAAGTTTTGCTTTTCCCTCTTCCTGTGGGTCCCACGACCTTTTACTATTTCCAATGCCATCTCTGTCCTTTCACATGCTTTTTGCTGCTACGATGTGTATGGATTGTTGAAATTAAAAGATTAATTCTTATACTGCCACTAAATATAATTGTTCACACATGCATTATAAGTGCATTTTAATATATGATTTTAAATTCTGCATTTCCCTTCTTTCATGTGTTCTAAAATTCTATATATTTTGAGGAAATATGGTAATATGAACCAGATGTAACAAAGCAGTATCCCCATAAACTTAGCTAAATCAATTTTTAGAGCTGGTTGGGGTCTCATTACCCGATCAACAGGTCGGAGGTCTAGGAAGCGACGCTCCTTTGATCTGGGGATGGTGATGCTCCTCCCAATGGAGGTTCAACTCCCAATCTGTTAAGATTTAATTTGGTTTAGGTTATTTTTGTTAATAACGTAGGGGTGAGTGTGTAGGTGTATTTCGAAACACTGTATGATTTAGGAAAATAAACACGAAACGAATTCGTGATAAAACCGAGTCTAGGAATAACCTATTCCCGCAAGACTAAATACGTCCGTATAGTGCTTACGGTGAATGCGTACAAGTCTCCAAAGGTAAAACGGTTTATCGATTCACACTGGTAGCACCACCAAGTATGAATTTCCGGCGAACTAAATCGGTATTATGAGCGTAAAAGGAATTCTGGACGAAAAGGATTTCGGGAATTTTTTGGGTTCGTAAGTGAGTTCGAAAGAATGGACGAAATGAGATATATATAGGTGGAAAACCGACCCATCTGAAGGTTGCTGGAGTGGAGTACGTGGTGATCATGGATCACCCACGTTCTGTAGTGGGGAGAAACACAGTTTCTCATTCTTGGGAAGCAATACGGAATATTCCAGATACTCTGGAGTGTATTAATCAAATTCGTAGGTGTATTAAACAAGTTTGTGGGCCGACCCAATTCTAAATGGGCCAACCGAAGTGGGCCGACCCAAGTTCATATGGGCCACCCGAACTGATTGGATCCAAAAAGGTATTGAGTCATTTTATATTTTTGGTACTCTAAAAATATAGGTAAGACCCCAAAGCCCAATTGCCAAGAACCACGGGCCCGGGCAGGGCGGGGCGCGCGCGCGTGTGTGGTCCATGGTTAGGGTCCTCATGTCCCAATTTAGAGAACATGAATACTTTCCTACTTATATACAGGACAATCTTCTTGTAATTTTCCAATGTAGGATGAAACTTCATTTTTCATTTCCCATGGATTTATTCAACACAAATGATTAATACTACAACTTCCCAAATTAATTTCTCACTCACCGGAAATTGGTTTTGAGATATTAAATATACCACGCTCATCTACTCCGCGGGTAGAACAACATCGTTAATTATATTTTCTCAAAAACTAATGTTTTTACTCCTAAAAAAATTGGTCAAAGTCAGGGTATGAAACCTTTATTAAAAACCACTTTCCAACAATTTTGTACTCTGAGATCACATAATAATACGAATCATCTCTTTTGATCGTAGACTAGCTAACACAACGTTAATGAAACATGCAAATTTGTGTTCACTTATCGTTTTTAAGTTTCTCATATCTCGATTATGTATGTATAAGGAGGAGTGCTTGCAACTTTACTAACATCTTATAAGCACTTTGAAAATTAGGTAAGAGAAGACAACTTTAAAATTACGTGCTTATATCGATCATCTCCATCTGAATTTGCAAACACATCAAAAGACCATGAAACAACAATTACCATGAGATTTTAATGGCCGGAAATCCATGAAGATCACTAAACTCAATTGACAAGATTTAGGGATCGCCCCCTTGAATTTTAATTTATTTTACTAGATATGCAGAATTTCTTTTAGTTATTTTTAGGGAAATATAAATGAACTGATTATACATTTCTCTACAAGTTTATACTTAATTTTAAACAAAATGAAAATTATTTTTAAGTATCAAAGCTTAAAACTCATTCCCACGCATTTTGAGTTCGACTCCCGCAAAAAAGCAATTCCATACTTTTTCTTGAACCATAAGCGAAACAACGGTAAAAGTCTCGAATTTACATATTGGGTAAACTTAGTAGTAATATTAAATTATCCGGTCTCCACTCATTGTGCTTCTCTCTAAAGGGAAACTTTGAAAATTCAATTCATAAATGAGGTAAATATTAAGAAAATAATATTAAAGAATTGATTTCACATTTTTTTACCAGTTTTGAACGATGAAGTAAAATTCTTTCAATTATGCCTCCATTTTATGAGTACTAATACTTGACAACCAACGCTAGAGGTAGTCGGCGTTGCCCTCTTAGAGACTTCATCAATAAAAATGATTGCAAGATTCTAGGTAAGCCATGGGAATTTGGGAATAAAACCCTTTAAAGAAAATAAGAGTAAGATTACGTCTCCATGGAATAGTTAGGGGAAATTCACACGCGTAATGAAAGTATAATGATAAGAATTTCATCTTATATAAAAATTTAAATTTATAAAAAAAATGGTAAAATTAATAAATTTATAGTAATTCTCTAACACTTATTTTCATTTTAGGATGGATTCTCGACTCTACCCTCTGAAAAGAGGAGGCTCGTCGAATAGATAATTTAATATGGGTGAAATTACTTTTATCGGGATTTGTTCCCAGATCTTTTGTTTTGATACCATAAAAGCATCAATTTTATCTAAGCACTATAAACTTGTAGAGAAATATAAAATAAATTAATTTATATTAGTTCTCTAACACCTACTCCCACTTGTAGATTGGATTATCGACTCTACTCTCAAGGGAGAGGAGACTCATTTAATGAATAATTTAATATGGATCATGAAGATGTCTTCTGCGGGTTTGATCTCAGACCCTCGACTCTGATACAAATGAAAAAGAATTCAATCTTATGATAAAATTTGAACTTTTAGAGAAGTGTGTGTAAGCACATTAAAATTGCGATTTACAATACTAGATATGAAATAATATCTTCCAAAATGGAGAACAATTAGAGAATCAATTAAATCATATTATAACAGATTGATATCTTGTCAGAATAGAAGATAATAAAGAAGATCAAATCAAATCAGATTAATTTGTCAATCAAGTCGATCAAATAGGCATCAGCAAGTTGGGACGCACCATATGGTAGCTTACGGAAGAAAAATCCCTCACTCGTCACCTATAAATAAGTCGAAGTAGGTTTTGCTTGATCCTAGAATATCCTAGTCTTCGCTCCCCTCTGGTTGTATGGGCGCGCTTCCTAAGAGTTTTGTGAGCGAAAGAGGGGGAGAAGCTCCAGTGCTGGAAGTTCGGAAGGAGAAGTGTTGAAACTCCCTTAAATTAAATATCTTCTATCACTACAAAAAATTGCGTTTTTGCGACTGCCAAAATATCGGTCTCAAAATCATGTATTAGTGACCGATCAGCGATCGAAAGAGACTGGTAGTCTCAAAGTAAAAAAAATTTGCAATCGCCACTAAAAATCGGTCTCTAATACGAACAATTAGCGATCGTCTTGCTCGGTCGGTCCCTAATTGAACACATTTAGCGACCGCCGAAGCGGTCGCTAAATCCAAAGGTCGTCAAAGAGGACCAATAATTTTAACCGCCAGATCAGCGATCGCCTCGTGGCGGTCGCAGATCGATAAGTTTTGACCCGTCTTGGTAACGGTTGAGGGTCATTAATGCGGATAATTTAGCGACAGCCAAAAGACGGTCGCTAATCCTAAATTGGTTAAATGGACCGATAGAATCGATCAAAAAGACCAAAAAAATGGTCAACAAAGCGGTCGCTAATTATCTTTAAAACCTTTATATATATCGACTTCGTACGCCATTTTATATACACATAAAACTTTAATCCGTCGTCGCTGCCGCCGCCGTATCCATCGAGGATTTCGTCCCGACCAAAACAATAGTTGCATCCCCGTCTACACAATAACCATGCGTTTTTACAATTTTAACCGTTTAAATTATTTTTAAATCATGTTTTATGAATTATAATGTTAAGACAATTATATATGTTTGTAGGATAGTTATATGTATGTTTGTTATGAAATTATACATTAATATTGTTAAGAAAATTATATATTTATGTGGTTGTTGGAATTATGTTAGTTGATGTTTAGTTGAATTATATATGTTTACATGAAATTATATATTACATATATATGTAAGTTGATTGGTATGAAATTTAGTTGATTAGTAGTATATTTACGTAGGTATGACTTAATTTAGTTGAATGAGTATATATAAGTAGGTATGAATTGAATTAGTTGATTGATATATATACGTAGGTATGAATTAATTTAGTTTATTGGTATATATACGTAGGTATGAATTTAATTTGTTGATTGATATATATACGTAGGCATGAATTTAATTAGTTGATTGATATATATATATATATATATATATATATATATATATACGTAGGTATGAATATAATTAATTGATTGATATATATATATATACATAGGTATGAATTAATCTAGTTGATTGGTATATATGCGTAGGTATGAATTAATTTAGTTGATTGATATATATACGTAGGTATGAATTAATTTAGTTGATTGATATATAACATGATATGATATGTTGAATTTATAATTATTACAGATGAACCCTCAAGATAACCGTCTCACTGTTGTCTCGGTCGACAACAAGTGAGTATTTTTTTTAATGAATTATATATACTTTTAATTATATTAACTTGAATTTTTAATTTGTTGTCACAGGTTGTTTCCAGCCCATGAGACTAGCACTCGCGTCTCAGAAGTCATTAGGATGTTCCCGTTTGAATTTGTTGTCTACTCGTGGACCCTAGTGCCCAAGCGAAAGAGAATTGAGTAGTTTGATGAGTTCAAGGTATAAAAAATTTATTTATTATGATTTGAATTTTGAATTTTTTAATTTATTTGTTAATATTCTATTTTTTATTTAATTGCAGAGGCGGTGCGTCTGGGACCCTGCCCACGAAAGTGTTATGTATGAATTGTTCTGCGTGAAAGCGCAAGAGCGGTACAAAAATATTATTTATGACTTGAAGAAGCGGTGGGAGCGTGGTGTAGTGATCCCATCATCACTAACACAGTAATCCATATTTGAGTATAATTTTCTGGTAATATGAGAAAGAGAATTGGGGGAAAGAGAATTGGGGGAAAGAGGATTAGAGAGATTGAAAGAGAGATGAAGAAGAGAGAAACGTGAATATTTTCTGCTTGTTTATTCTCTTCTCATTGTGCCCTATTTAATACAACTAAAATATAAATGGGCTTAAAACATGAGCTACTAAAGCCCAATAGAAATTAACTAATCTGAGTGGACTAATCCCCTAATATTTAAATAAGCAATCAAAAGATAATGGTCCGTTGACCCAACTCCAAATGTCTTCCATTATTTGATTATCACCCATTTCTCCACAACTCATGTTCATGACAATACTCCCCCGTTTTTTGAGATCCTTGTCCCCAAGGATCTAGGATGAGAATTATTTCATCCAAAATTTGAATTCCGTCCTCGTTGCTCGCTTGAATTGATACAACCGTGGCAAAATAGAAATGGCAAAGGATAACTCCAGTGAACTTGATTTTGCTGACATCCATATTGTTCTTCCAAGCAACTACAATCACCTCATTAATAATTGTCTGTGTATATCTCACTTTCATAAGCAGGAGAACGACATGTAAAATCCAAACAAATGAGTGGGAATTTTCTTCATGCAAGAAAAGAGAGCCAAAGAAGAGAGGTCTTCCATGATTGTGAATACTAAGCCATGCTTCAAAAAGCATACCATAGGCCATGGAATAACATGCTGAGTCAAGGTAAACATCACCGCACATTCCATAAGAATTAACAGAATTTCCAAAAGGCCAAACAATCTCAACTTGATCATTTTCTTCATGATACCCCAAAACAAGTCCCTCGGTAAAAGAATCACACCTCACATGAACAAGAAACTCAAACTCCTTATATTCAACTCCCCACAAACTAAAGTTCTTCTCCAAATTTGAGCCCCTCACCCAAGACAAATTTTCATTCCCTATTTTCCCCACAAAGCAATTAATTATATACATAATCAGAAACGGAGCACGCACAATTTCCACGGAATACGGAGAAAACTTCCTCAAAATCCTCACATATTTGGGATTTTCTAAATTTCCAGAGCTCAAAATTGAATACAATTCAAAACTAGTAGTAGCAATTTCAAACTCTAAGTATGCATCAACTTTACTACTAATGCAAGCCTTCAAGGTACTAGCAAGAGCAAAAGCATCTAGAGAAGCAACGATGTCAATTTTCCTGGAAATAAGACTCACTTCTTCACCATACATAATCTTCTTACCACCAAGTCTCTTATATATTCCCTCAACATCATCCAGAATAGCAAAGTCATCATGATATGCCAAACTTAGACATGGGAAATCATAAGGCATAGACGGTGATATAATAGGGGGAGGCCAATACTCATCATAACTATAACATGTACCAAATGGAGATGAGCAGTGTGATATAGAAGTTGAAGAAATTGAACTCACTTCTAATAAAGATGATAGGTTTGAAATAAAGAGGCAAAGCCAACCACCTCTCATGTCATATTGAGTAAGAACAAAATGCTGCGTGTTTACCTCTTCACTAATCTTAACAATAGCAGTGCCCCATTTACTCAAAATGCCCAATCCAACGCTTACTAGATGTAGCCGCAAATGTAGTCTCAAATTGGGATCATATGACAAAATAACACCGGTATAGATGTGAATTATGTTATCTAATCCACCCGGATCATATCCCTCATATGTGAATTTATTACAAGTGGGGTTTAATTTACAATAACATTCCCCATTATCCCACCAACCAAGATTTATCATTCCAAAATGCCATGAAAGAAGTGAACCCCTGTTCACCATACTAGCACTCACATTCAAACCCGCTACTATTGACGGAAATCCGTTCATGTTCATATAATTGAAAGACTCATTTCCTACATCATCACATCTAGTATTTCCAAAAATCCAAAAACTAGGATAAAATCCATCGATTATAACATCTATCTTAGGTAAAGGGTTTGCGATGTCTGTACCTTGAGCAGCGACATCCTCCGAGCCAATCGAGCCATCATAGTGCGATTTTTTATCTCGATTGAGCTTCATTTCCGAAACCTCGAGAGTGCGACCAGTAGCTTCAGTGTGGTGTTCGTCGCACACCAACTCCCAGCATTTGGAACCAATTTGGTTTTCCAATTGACCTTCAATATGAGCCACCGCAATATTGCCTTCATTCCCAAAATTCTGGAACGGATCTCCTGATATTGGGTCTTCATCCACCTTATGAATATGTAGTTGCATCTTTTCAAGCATTTCTATAATCTGATCAAGTTTGTTGCTAATATCACTGAATTGATCTTGCATCTTAACTCCAAGTTCAGAAATCTGTTCCTGGAATTTTAGTTCCATAGCTTCCCTTTTTTTTTGATTCAGCGTGAAACTTATCTTTCAATTTTTTCTGGGCATTTTCAAGATCTTCAAGTTCTGTGAGATGAGTGTCCTCAGGGCAAGAATCGTCGGCTCTGATGCCAATTGTAGTGATCCCATCATCACTAACACAGTAATCCATATTTGAGTATAATTTTCTGGTAATGTGAGAAAGAGAATTGGGGGAAAGAGAATTGGGGGAAAGAGGATTAGAGAGATTGAAAGAGAGATGAAGAAGAGAGAAACGTGAATATTTTCTGCTTGTTTATTCTCTTCTCATTGTGCCCTATTTAATACAACTAAAATATAAATGGGCTTAAAACATGAGCTACTAAAGCCCAATAGAAATTAACTAATCTGAGTGGGCTAACCCCCTAATATTTAAATAAGCAATTAAAAGATAATGGTCCGTTGACCCAACTCCAAATGTCTTCCATTATTTGATTATCACCCATTTCTCCACAACTCATGTTCACTTGAATCACCATTTTTATTTTGACCGAGCGCCAGACTGGTGTTTGATTTGGGACGGTCTGGTGGATCACTGGAATAGTGATCCATTCAGAAGAAGATGAAGAGAGAGGAGAGAGAGTGAGAGAAGAGAGAGAGAGGGGAATGTTAAACAATTTATTTAATTTGTATTTTTTTTGTGAATTTTATTTAATTTATATTTTTAAACAATATTTCAGTGAATTTAGTTAATTTATGTTTTTATTATACTTTAATAAATAATTTGTATGAATCAAAATTTGCATATAATGTATGAAAATTTACAAAACAAAAAAAAAAGTTAGTAAATATATATACACATAAATGAATTAGAAACAAAAAGAAATTAATTTTATGAATTTAAAAAAAAACGGTAGTCAATTTGAACTTATGTACAATTAAATGCATGAAAACGAAAAAATAATAATAATTTATTTTAGTCTAAAATATTAATACAAAATAAAAAAAAGTTAGTAAATATATACATATAAATGAATTAGAAAAAAAAAGAATTAATTTGATGAATTTTAGAAAAAAAAACGGGAGTCAATTTGAACTTATATTCAATTTAATGCATGAAAAACGAAAAAATTAATAATTTATATTAGTCTAAAATATTAAATTTACAAAATAAAAAAAAAGTTAGTAAATATATACATATAAATGAATTAGAAATAAAAAGGAATTAATTTGATGAATTTTAGAAAAAAACGGGAGTCAATTTGAACTTATATTCAATTTAATGCATGAAAAATGAAAAAATTAATAATTTATATTAGTCTAAAATATTAAATTTACAAAATAAAAAAAAAAGTTAGTAAATATATACATATAAATGAATTAGAAACAAAAAGAAATTAATTTGATGAATTTAAAAAAAAAAAGAGTCAATTTGAACTTATATACAATTAAATACATAAAAATGAACAATAATTGCAAGTGTCCTAGGGGTCTATGCCTCATCTGGGTTACCCGGAGGTCGGCGGTTCGATTCCCCTTGGGCGTATATGTGCCCATTTATTTTTACAAGTCTTAGAAAGACTTATATACTATATGACTCGCCTAATATGAGCTAACGGGTTCGATCCCACTAAACCATTTTTATTTTCGCAGGTTCGTTAATTAGCGACCGCATATGGTCGGTCGCTAATTACAAATTTCAAATTAAATAATTATTTTTATTTATAAAAAATATTAGCGACCGCCTTCAAGCTGTCGTAAAAAATTGACCCAACCGGGTCAGATCAGCGACTGACCGGCCGCGATCTCTAAACATTAGCGACCGCCCGTGCGGTCTCTGATCGTCGACCGATTTTCAAAAGCGGTCACTACTATTAGTTCCGCGTTTTAGCGACCGACTTTTATCAGTCATAAATCGATCACTAATCACGTTTTGCGATAAAAAATCGATCGCTAAGTCGGTCGCTAAACTGCATTTTTTTTTGTAGTGGATACGAAACTCTCAAATTGAACCCTTCAAACCAAGCCTCTTTTATACGAGTGAAAACTGTTTAAAGTCTCTTATTAATCTACTTGATATGCGACTAAACTCTATATGACTTCCAAATTGAGTCTTTCAAATTAAGGCTTCTTGTTACGAGCGAAAACTATCTAAGTCTCTTAAATCAAAAGTTCGATATCACTCTAAGACAAAAAAGTTCGTGAACAAAACACGAGGGCCATTGTAAGCACTTTAAAATTGTTGTTTTCTGTATATTAGAAGATATCCAATAAATTATACCAAAACAGAGGAAATTCAAGAGAATTAATTAAATTATATTGGATTGATATCTCGTCAAAATAAAAGAGAATAAAGAAGTTCAAATATAATCAGATTGATTTGCCAAATCAAGTCAATCATATCAGCATCGGTCAATCGGAAAGCATCACGTGACAATGTGAAGAAGGAAAGTCTCTCATCCTTCACCTACAAATTAATAAGGTTCTCCCTTCATTCATTAACATACAACAAAAAACAAGAAAATAAGAATGAGAGGACCAAATCTAGAAAATATACACAATCCACAAAATTTCTCGATTTAATTCGAGAGAAATTCAATTGCAAGCATTTTAGTGTTATTAAATAAAATACAAAATTTGTTGTTACAATGTAAAATTATTTCATTCAAGTAGAATCACACAGGAGAATCACTAGGAAATTAAATCTCAAAAGCAACAGCTAAGAGGGGCCACCAAGCCATTTGACATCTATATGAGAGGATCAGTTTCCAAGCTGAAGCACTTTATAAACTTTATACACTAGACTATATCTTTTCATTCGTAGAGCCTTCGTGTTCATCTCTTTCAATTATAACCATATTAATGAGCTTGCTGATCCCTAGGTCACCTGCGGTTTTCTGTGGTCCCCAAGTTTATGCGCGAATCATTTATTTCTTGTTTCATTATTTACTTTGCTTTATTTGTGTCTAGTCTAAGTGATTTCTATGCATTAACACCAACAAAAAATATATATTACTATCATTTATCAACAAAAATTAGGTACGATCTTGACGAGTCATAATTAACTACTTTCTACTATTATTTAAGTAAATATAATTTTATATAATTACAGAGAGCATAAATAAATAAAACAGGTTGCAACTTAGTCATAATAATATTCTGAAAGAGTATTTTGCAATATATATTTTATAGTAAATTAAAATTGCCGACAACAGGAATACAACAAAAAGGAAGCAGCCTGATAAGAGCAAAATAGAGTTGAACACAAGAAAGACCACGATTATTTGCACTAGCCTCTGTGTTAAATACACTACCTGGACAAATACACTACTTATTTTTTCGAAAATTTGCAACATTTTCGGAAAAAAATTCCGAAAATAAACAAAAAAATTCGAATTTTTTTTTCTAAATATTATAAATTTCATTATGTTCGGAAAAAATATTTGAAAAAATGAAAAAAAATTCCGAACAAAAAATAATGCATTCATCCGGTTAGTGTCTTTAACATAGAGGCTAGTGCAAATAACCTGGGCCCACAAGAAATTGTCTGAGAAACTGGGCCAGGAAAAAATAAAGCGTAATAGCTGAGAAAATAAAGCAAACAAAACCGGCCCACATTAAATACAGTCTCATATTTTGTTAATACACTCCATCAAAAAAAAAGTTCGGAAAAATTTCCAAAGAATGTTTAGAAAAAAAATCCGAAAATTCATACTTTTAATGTTTTTTTCATTTAAGGAAAAAAATTCCAAAATTTGTCAAAATTTTCGACATTCTTTTCTGCACATTTTTTTAATGAAGTGTATTAACAAAAGATATTACTGTATATAACCTTGGCCTACAAAACCTTCTCAAAATAGTGAGTTAGGCTCATGTTCAACCAAAAGATAGTTTAACACTGGCCCAACAGTATATGAAACTATTTAATAAATTGAAATGAATAAGTATAACAATTTGAGAATTAATTATAAATAAAGAGGACTTGGATTGAGATGAAAAGGGATGATAAATTGGAAAATAATTTTATTATGAAGAGGATGATATGGTGAAAAAGTTTTCTCAAATTGAAATTAATAGGGATAATATGGTTCAGAAAAGCAATCTCAAATCCTTGCGACTTTTTATATGAGGATAATATGATCCAAAAAAATTACTTACACCCTTATGACATTTATATAGGACTATACATTATAGATATTGGTCTATTTTAGTATGATAAGTTTCAATTGTCTGCTAACATTGCCATAGAACATCATATATATTGCCACAGTGAAAATTTATCCGCCAAAATTTAGGTGAGTGATAAGTCTTTAGGGAACAATATTTATCTTGATCTTACCTTCTGATTAGACTGTCCAATTGATTTAATTGGTCATACATTGTTTGAATTAAAAAACATTAGAAAGACATTCTTGCTAGTTGTGTACTGGTTGTTCAAGGTGTACGTATACAAGATTTCCTATTCCGTATTTTTCTTTTGAAGCAATATTTTTTAAATTGAGTTACAATTGAATCATGAGGAAGTTCGATTTGAAATCATAATTAGTTAGAAACATATATACCAAGTTAGTACACTGTATTTCATTTTTCAGTTAATGGGAATTTAAATATTGCACCTTTTGTTGTATTTAGTAACAAGTTAATGCGTAATATCCTCATGCACGTATAGAGCAGTTATCGAACTAGTACAGTATCACTCAAAACAAAAATTTAAAGTTTGAGTTGGTTTGTTCACACCATTAATGGATCCAACATGAGCAATTTGTTCAAAATAAATTTACTAAATATCTATAAATTAATTACGTGAAAGTATGTGTACATTTATCGTGAGAAAAATTGCATAAGTTAAAATTTAAATTGCAAAATGTTCTTTTTTATAAATTACTCGCCCATTACAAATTTGATTATCCCAAACAAAATGACACATAAATTAATAAAATGGTTATTTATTAGTTTTTATGGATATACAATTATTGTTTATTATGGGTAAATGAGTCTTTAATTTCTACTTTATAGAAGAGAAGTTACTTACTCCTCCCGTCCCTGAGTAAACTTCTCACTTTTCTTTTCGGGTTGTCTCCCACTAAACTTCTAATTCCATAAATGGCAAAAATTACATTTTACTACATATAAACTTTAACCTTCAAATTCACACAATATTACCAAAAATATCACTCATTCAATTCACTTTTCTACACTATTCATTACTTTATCACAAAAGTCAATATGTGACCCACCATATATTAATAAACAAATACAATTTCTTAAATCATTCAACAAAAAGAAATGGGAAGAAAGCTCAGGGAAGGAGGGAGTATTATGTAAAGGTGAATGAGTAGTTTCGGCATATAATGCAAATAAATGATATTTTTAAGGAGTGAGTTTGAAAGGGTAGTATTACTTTTTTTTGCTATTAGCAGGAAAGAAAAAACTCTTCCATTTTGAGAAGAAATTAATAATCTAAATCGTAACCGAAGTTTTATAAACTCAAACGAGTTTTTATTGAATCGAACTTCGTATAACTTAGAAGTGAGTTGATTTGTTAACGTCCCTAGTCACATACCAAGTACTCCCTCCGCGTCCACAGTCTTTCTCGTATTTTAGCGAGCAAGTTGTTTATTAGTATTTGAAATGATAAAGTGAGTTTTAAGATAGGGTATGGTAGATCTATCTCTCCTCTATTATAAAATAATTTCAAAATTACTTTGTCATTTTAAATACTAATAAAATATTTGCTCGCAAAAATACGAGAAAAAATCAACTGTGAATAGTGTTTGGGGACGGAGATAGTACCAATACTAGCAAGGCCACTTATATTTACACCCTTTTTCTTTTCCTTTTTAAATAACCCCACCATTTTAAGGATTGGTGTATTCATAATTTTGTGAGTGAAGTTTAATTCAAGTTAAAAAAAATTATACCGGCTGAGCTCGAGTTTAATGAAATTTATTTCAAAAGCTCGTGAATAAGTTTAATTATTTACAAATTTGTGAACTTATTTACAAACATGGTGATGAGATAGCCCGCAAACATGTTTACAAATTGGCTCGTTAAGTGCTCGTAATTAGACTCAAATAATTTTATTTATATATTTATCATATTTGAACTGAACTTGAGCCAAACTCAAATCTCAAAAAATTAAATTCAAGTGAGCTGAGCTCAAGCCTAGTCGATAGCATTCGACCTGTCCATGATCGATCTTATTCATAAATAAAATTATAGAGATGATAATATTATATATAAAAAAAAAAGTTTAATGTTTATAAACAAGAGTAGTGAATCAACTAAGAACTGGAAAAATCATTAGCCAGCTAGGGCGTGTTTAAATGCGTGAAACCTATATGTAAATAGATGACAAAGGTCACTTAGTGTGATTATCTATGCCAACATTTTCTTGCAAACCTATCATAGATGATTTGTCTTATCAATTTTATTTTTTTTCATTTACCAATTCACCATATATGACTTGTCTATTAAATTTTTTTAACATACATATAATTTTGAGTGTACCCAATGTACATTTTTTGGTTCGCAACGATTGCAGATTCTCTTCTCATAAGAAACTAATAAGGGAAAATGTAGGACTTAACATTGTCTTTTCATTTATTCATTTATCACGAAAACTTATACAATAATATATACATGATATTTTTACAGATTTTTATAATATTTAGGTTCCAAAATTAATACAAAAATCTATAAATTTTACGTTAAAATTGATACGTCATATATACGTGTCCCAAATAAAATACTAATAATGGAGTGTCCAATCAACCGATTCACGTGTTTAATTTGTACATATATATATAAAGAATCCTTAAATAGCTATTGAAACTTCAGGACGTTATTTTATGTCTAACTAAATACAGTTTTTACGAAATGACCGCAGAAAAAAAAGTTATGAAATGACCGCAAAACCTTTCCGTGTTCCGTTTTACTTAAATTTTAAGGGTAGGTTTTATATGAAAACGTTTCATAATAAGCTTAATATGAAATAGTTTTAGAGTATTATTAATCTTATCAGGAGTATCATTAAAAATGTCAGGGGTATCACTAATCTGGGTCAGTGGTATTATATTGTAATTGTTTTAAATTTTCTTGAACTCAGACTAATCACTACAAAAAAGATGGAGTTTAGCGACGGGAATTTTGCGACGGCAAGAATATCCGTCGCAAATTACTATCATTTGCGACAGATTTTTGTAAGTCGTCGCAAAAAATGAAAATTTGCGACGACTTAGGAAGTCCGTCGCAAATGATAGTAATTTGCGACGGATAAGCCGTCGCAAAATCTAGGGCCCACCGACTTGGTCTTGAACCGGCTACATTTGCGACGGAAAGGTCGTCGCAAATTTCAATTTTGAGTTTGCGACGGTCAATTCCGTCGCAAAACATACCCGTTTAAAGGTGACCGTTCGGGAAGCGACCCGTTTGACTGATTTGCGACGGAAGAAGCCGTCGCAATTTTAAACTTTGTAATTGCGACGGACGAAAGCCGTCGCAATGCTTACATTTATATTCGCGACCTCTCGGGAAACGGCCCATTGACTGATTTGCGACGGAATGTCCGTCGCAAATTCGAGCCGTTTTACGCGTCTTATCGGGAAACGGTGCGTTGACTGATTTGCGACGGCTTTTCCGTCGCAAATCAGTACGAAACGGCGTCGTTTTGCTTTTGACGGGCAAAATTTGCGAAGGACAGGCGTCCGTCGCAAAAAAATTTTCACCTATTTATACAGACCCGCCGCGGAGAAAAAGAGAAAAGAAGAAGAAGAGGAAAAAGAGAGGAAAAGGAAGGAGAAGTCGGGTGCCGTCGCTGTAGAGCCAATCCGTCCCCACCGAGTTCTCGTTTCGTCATCTTCTACAAATAAACCGTAAGTTTTCTTCATTTTTACCGTTTAAAATTTAATTTTAAAGCATGTTTAGAGAATTGATTTTAGTTGAATTATTTGAATTATATTAGTAATGAATTGATTTTAGTTGATCGAATTTTAATTTAAAGCATGTTTAATTTTTTTTAAGTTTAGAATTGAATTAGTTGAATTGTTTGAATTATATTAAAAATAAATTGATTTTAGTTGAATTAGTTGAATTATAATTTAATTAGTTGATCGAATTTTAATTTAAAGTATGTTTAATTTTTGTTAAGTTTAGAATTGAATTAGTTGAATTGTTTGAATTATATTAGAAATGAATTGATTTTAGTTGAATTAGTTGAATTATAATTTAATTAGTTGATCGAATTTTAATTTAATTTTAAAGCATGTTTAGAAATAGTTGAATTTGTTAAGTTTAGAATTGATTTTAGCTGAGTTGTTTGATTTTAGTTGAATTGTTTTAGTAATTTGTTAATTTTTAATTGTTAAGCATGTTTAAATAATATTACAAAATAATTTTAGTTGCTTGATTTAAGTTTAATAATTTTACAAAATAATATTAGTTGATGATTGATTTTAATTTAGTTGAATGAATTTAGTTGAGTAGGTTGTTAATTGATTTTAAATAATATTAGTTGTTTGATTTTAAATAATATTAGTTGTTTGATTTTAGTTTAATATATAATTTATAAAATATTATTATTAGTTGATTGATTTTAATTTAGTTGAATGAATAATTCGTGAAATTTGTTATAGATGAGCGGACAAGGCAGTGGCAACGACAGTCAGCAGCCTCCGAGGGATGAGGAGGCGAGTCGAGGAGGACGAGGAGGGAGGAGACGACGGCCCTCACTAAGACCCGTGGTTCCACCTATTTTCAGGCCGAGGTCTCTATCAGAGACCTCTTCACAGCCTGGTGCGGGCTCCTCCTCCTCCTCACAGCAGACTGCTGAGGGCTCATCCTCCTCCCGCCAGTATCCGGTTGTTGAAGGACGGATGCCTGTTAAGCCATGTGGTCATATGTAAGGGATAATATTTTATACTCAATTTTTTTATTAATTAAAACCTAATTATTTTACTAACTTTGAAATTTTAATTTTACAGTTGGATTCCAGGTCATGAGGCTGCTAATCAGGTTTCCGACTCCATCCTTCGCGGTGGATTCGAGTCCACCGCTTACAGTTGGAGGTTAGTGTCCGATGCAAGAAAAAAGACATACTTCGAGGAGTTTAAGGTATTATTTTAATTTATTAATTCACCGTTTATTAATATCAAATATATAAACATATATTTACATTTAAATTGTAATTGCAGAAAGAATGTGTCTGGGCACCGGAGCACGATGACCAGATGTGGAGGAATTTCGATAAATATGGAAAGGAAAGGTACAGAGACCTCCTTTACAGAATGAGGGAGAAGTGGTACAAGAAGGGAGAGGCCACTGACTTGGGGCTTGACAGTGAAAGACGGTCGATTTGGGACCAATTCCTCCGCTACTGGGATTCCCCTGAATTCCAAGAGAAGTCGGCGAAAAACAAGGCGAATCGGCGTAGTGACCCTGATGGAGAAGGGATGGCAAGACATCGGGCCGGTTCTCGGTCCATTTATGAGCACGGGTTGAGATTTGTAAGTTTCGTCTTCAATTTTGTCATTTTTGAATTTATTATTTTTTTCCTAATTTTTATGAGTGTTGTTAATTTTTACTATCTTTTTTTCTAATTAGGCGGCGGAGCAAGGACGCGAGCCCTCTCATTTTGAGAGATTGCAGCTCGCCCACCCATTCGTCGAGGAGACTGGGAAGTCTACCTACGGCCGTACCACCGAGATCCACGTAAGTATTATTTCAATATTAATAGTATTATTTAAATTTTTAATATTAAAAGTATTTTTTTTATATTTTGTGTTCAATTTATTTAATTTTTTGTATAATTAATTTGCAGAGAAAGATGCTCGAGGATCTTGCCTCTCAGCCTCAGCCTGAGGAAACGGCAGAGGGGTCGGGGTCGGGGTCGATGCCCCCCACACAGCCTTCTGTTGACGTTCAAAATGAATTGTACTTCAAGAACGTCAAGGCTAAAAAGGGGCGGTTCGCTGGATTGGGCAGCTTCGGAAAGAACTTTTTCCGACCTCGTAGCTCAGGCTCATCCTCCTCTCAGTCTTCCATCGACTCTCATCCCAGTGAGGTCGAGAGGCAGCTTGCCACGGTGGTGGAGCAGATGAAGAACATGCAGAGGCAGCAGCGAGAGAAGGAAGAGTATGAGAGGCAGCAGCGAGAGGCGCACGACCGGTATACAACCGAGATGGAGCAGTATCGGGTCGAGGTGCAGGAGTATACAGCCGCCATGCAGGCGTGGTGGCATATATTCGCCTCTGATTCAATGACACGAGCGCAAATGCCTGCGCCACCGATGCCGCCGATCCCGCCGACCCAGCCATCGATGCCGCCGATCCCGCCGACCCAGCCATCGATGTCGCCGATTGTTAACCTGGGCGAGGATGAAGAGGAAGACGGATTTAATTCCGATTGTTAAAAAATTTTGATTTTTAATAACTATGAAGTACAATTTTTTTTTTAGTTTGAATTGTTACTTTAATTTAATTTTTGAATTGTTACTTTAATTTATAATTTTGTGAATTTATTAGTTTGAATTTACTTTTATTTAATGGACACAACATTTATAAAAACAAGTGAAAAACGAAAATGAATTAATTTGGTGAATTATGAAAAAAAAAATTAAGCAAATGAACGAATTATAAATTTAAGCGGGAGTCGAAATAAATAGTTTTACAGAAATAATAAAAATTAAATGGCCCCAATATTTATAAAAACAAGTTAGAAACGAAAATGAATTAATTTGGTGAATTGTAGAAAAAAAAATGAGTCAATTTGGATACATATACAATTAATTGCGTACAAATGAACGAATTATAAATTTAAGCGGGAGTCGAAATAAATAGTTTTACAGAAATAATAAAAATTAAATGGCCCCAATATTTATAAAAACAAGTTAGAAACAAAAATGAATTAATTTGGTGAATTGTAGAAAAAAAAATGAGTCAATTTGGATACATATACAATTAATTGCGTACAAATGAACGAATTATAAATTTAAGCGGGAGTCGAAATAAATAGTTTTACAGAAATAATAAAAATTAAATGGCCCCAATATTTATAAAAACAAGTTAGAAACGAAAATGAATTAATTTGGTGAATTGTAGAAAAAAAAATGAGTCAATTTGGATACATATACAATTAATTGCGTACAAATGAACGAATTATAAATTTAAGAGGGAGTCGAAATAAATAGTTTTACAGAAATAATAAAAATTAAATGGCCCCAATATTTATAAAAACAAGTTAGAAACGAAAATGAATTAATTTGGTGAATTGTAGAAAAAAAAATGAGTCAATTTGGATACATATACAATTAATTGCGTACAAATGAACGAATTATAAATTTAAGCGGGAGTCGAAATAAATAGTTTTACAGAAATAATAAAAATTAAATGGCCCCAATATTTATAAAAACAAGTTAGAAACGAAAATGAATTAATTTGGTGAATTGTAGAAAAAAAAATGAGTCAATTTGGATACATATACAATTAATTGCGTACAAATGAACGAATTATAAATTTAAGCGGGAGTCGAAATAAATAGTTTTACAGAAATAATAAAAATTAAATGGCCCCAATATTTATAAAAACAAGTTAGAAACGAAAATGAATTAATTTGGTGAATTGTAGAAAAAAAAATGAGTCAATTGGATACATATACAATTAATTGCGTACAAATGAACGAATTATAAATTTAAGCGGGAGTCGAAATAAATAATTTTACAAAATAAAAAAAAGAGTTGGGCAAAATATTTTAATAAACAACTTAGATACGAAAAGAAATTAATTTGGTGAATTATAAAAAAAATGACTTAATTTGAATACATATACAATTAATTGCATAAAAATAAACGAAAGTAGCTTGTGCCCTAGTGGCGCGCGCCCCCTCCTCTTGCACAAGAGGTCCCGTGTTCGATTCCCCTTGGACGCAAAAATGGATTAATTGTTCAAGGCCTAATAAGACTAATATAGAAGGTGGGCCGCATATATTAAGCAATGGGCCGAGTGGCCCAGTGGTCCGCGCCCGCCCCGGCCGCCTCGGGTGCCCGGGCTCGAACCACGCGAGCCACTTTTTTTTTTGTATAGGCTCGGTAATTTGCGACGGCCATATTCCGTCGCAAATATTTAATTTTACGACGGAAAACAGCCCGTCGCAAATTATAACACAAAAAAATATAAAAAATATATAAAAACATTTGCGACGGAATTTAGCCGTCGCAAATGTTGTTGACCCGATCGGGTCTGACCCGAAAAGTTTGCGACGGACTACTGTCCGTCGCAAATTCTTGACCCGGCCGGATCTGACCCGCCGATTTTGCGACGGATTTGTCCGTCGTTAATTTGCGACGGATGGCTGAATCCGTCGCAAAAATTTGCTACGGCTGTTTTAGGTACGGATACGTGTCCGTCGCAGATCCCGTCGCAAAACACTGTTTGCGACGGATTTTTCCGTCGCTAATTCCGTCGCAAAACAGTGTTTTTTTTGTAGTGAATGATACCCCTGATGAGAATAATGATACTTTCGATGAGATTAATGATACTTTAAAATTATTTCATGATAAGTTTATCATGAACTATTTTCATATAATACTTTGCCAAATTTTAAACATTATGCAAACATTAATATATATAAAGTCCATTTATCTTTATTCAAAAATAGAAAAAAAGTCCATTTACATTACACAATGTTACGTGTATTGGTTAATGTACTCACAGGCGACAGCTAAATAATTGGCATTTCTTCTTCATGGTATTTTTCCAAGCATATAAAAGGTGCAAAGAGTAAATTAGGTGAAATATACGTACCGACTCAAACCCTCAATTTGAAACGAGGGTTATGATTATAGCCCTCCCTAGTCCCTCCTTATTTCTAACATAGGGCATATGATTAAGACAATTTCCAAAATATCAATATATGGAAGGAATTAGTATAGGATAAGTTTCTTGTATATTAGTTTTATCATGCAACTTAAATATATTTTTAACTGAATATTGTCAATTGGAGTAATTGTTCAGTACACACAAATGCAACAATATATCAATTGAAAAACAAAGACACAATAAATAGCAAACATATATAGAGTTAATCCTACGAAAGCGTGAAATTGAACGATCAAGCTAATACATGCGAACAAATGCACCATGAAATATCATGAAACTAAATGTGAATAAACTAAATGTAAAATTATTTTTATGATATCCTGTTCGGCACTACATACCCAGTAAAGCTTAATAGTATTGTGACACATACATAATTAATTGTATTATACAACATATATACCAATGCACATGGTACAATAATAATAATATAAAGTCATGTTGATCACTGCCCAATAAAAAAGTATAGAAAAATTCGATGTGAGTAAGTCGTGTCTGAATATGGGCCATCAAGCACTTGGACATTCTGAGCAAACGAACCACGATATCGGATTCAACTTGATCCAAATAGGACGCTCGAAATATCAAGCAAATTAACAAATAAGGGGCACCTTAAACTTCACATCATAAACCGGTAAAAACCTCGTAAAACAAAAGTATAAAATTAGTTGGATCTACAAAATAATCTCTGATCAACTCGTAGTTCAAGATGTCCAGAATTGTGTTCCTTGTCCACCAATTTTTTTTTTTTTTTTTTTTTACGGGTTGTCCACTAAAAATTGGTTTGCTAGTTGCTCGCTTAAAGGATCACTTCCAAATTATTAAACATAATTATTAACTATACAAATTCATTTCATATAATATAATATAAAAATATTATATAAATTTATTAATTATCAATTATTTTGACTAATATTCGTATAAGTAAATTTTTGTATCGAATTGAATAATTTATATTATAATGAATATTTTTAAAATGGCCTTTTATGATAAGATTTAACGCAAAACATGACAAAACTTTCAATAAATATATTTATACACGTTCACATAAAACTTTTGTTATATATACGTGTAATAAAAAGTAATCCTATAATTTAATTTACTATTTCTTTATTAAAAAATTATAGGTGGGGATGAAATCCAAGTCTAAAGTTATAGTAGGCCGGCCGCCCTTTTGCATGAAAATGTAAAGGGTCTTAACTCAGAGTTCCGTTTTGCTTATCTGGAAAGCACGTATATTTATTTTGATGTATTGGCATTTTGAAGAAGGCAACATTAAGTTTATTCCCCAATACCAATATTGAATTTTATATTATTCATTGCTTGATTATATTTCATCAACGCTATACAAAAATTTCAAGCTTATTATTTTATTTTGGTCAAGTATAATATGATACAAATTTTCACGATAATGACAAATACTTAATTTATCGTCGATGTTTGTATTTGCAAAATATGATAGGTTACCAAAAAAATATTAAAAAAGTAGCATATGTTTTTTCCTTAAAAAAAACAAATACAAGCCGACCCAAGACCAGCCAAAATTTTAACCCAATCCTATTTTTAGAGAAAAAAAATATTATGTACACATTGTGTACCATGCACAACTAAGTAATAATATTAATTTCTACAAATAATAATATTAATTTTACATGTAATAATACTAGTTCTTACTAGTGATAGTGAACCATGAAAATAGTTTTAGATGTTGCATTTAAGTGCAACATGATTCACAGAATAGATTAAATGATGGAGTATCATTCACTCTCAAAATTAATTAATTGATCAAAGCAAAACTGCGAAAGGCTAAATGTTTTGATTGATAATGAAATGGAAATAATGATAATTGTCTCAAATATCTCAAGTCATAATACAAAGAAAAGATATTTTACATATCCACTGCTGTCCTTATATTTTGAAAAATATCCACTTAGAAAAGACTAGCTCCTAATATTTCACAAGAAAAATATCCCTCCATAATTATATTGTATTTTGTCTTTACTTGTCGTTCGCTTCCTAAAGACGTACGTACTTTTTTAAACTTAAAAATTTCAATCGATCACTCGCACTCCAAAAATTGATTCTCACGTTTATTTGTACTTTATTTCGAAAAAGATTAAAAGTAAATTTAATTAAGGAGAGCTTAATAATGACAAAATATATTGTTAACTAATCTCATTATGAAAGTTATTTTCATTTTGGGTGTATCTCTTGGCAATATTAATTATTTTATTAAAATATAATTCTTATTAGTTTAATAGTAATATTGTATAATAAAACAAAATAATACAATTTTAAGTTATAAAAAAATCTCGTAAACCCACTTTAATAGACCTACAGACTTTAAAATATTTAATATTAATAAAATGATTTTTTTTCTTTAAAATCAAAATTATGAAAATTATCGAGTTCCTCGGAACAAATTTCCAATTTATGTATTGAGTTTCTTGTTGAATCAAACTTGTGATAAAAAATAAAATATATATATATGTGTGCGCGCGCTCATCGAGTTCCAAATATTCTTATCAATCAAGTTGGAATCGAATTGATCTTTATGTAAATTATATTCACATGAACTTTCTCCTTCGAGATCATATTCATGTTGACTTTCTTCATCAAAATTATATGTTTAGCATTCAAAGTAATATTATTTAGCATATTTAAATATCACATTTGTAAAAATATATGGATTATTTTTTCTGATAATACTCTATCGGTGTACTTCGTACATATACTTAAATAATATTGTCGAATTCATAGTCTCTCGTGAACCAATTAGACTTTATTTGATTGAATTTTACAACCTTAATGTTTATTATCATGAACATATTAGTGGTGAACATATAAATTTATATTTACCAGTAGACATATGATCATTTCCGTAATATTCATGAGAAACGCTAAGCTCGAAAAATATAAATTAAAGAATCAAACTAATAATTAAAAACTAAGTGCACAAGATTATTAACAAGCATATTCACAAAATAAAAGGATAGAATATCATCAAGTCAAATTTGTTTGTTAGTAACAAATTTCATTAAACTCGATAGAAGGAATAGGTTCTGTATAAAAAGCGTCTCATGAGACAGGATATACCTATACCTAGAGCATGCACTTTGATAAAAGTGATAATTAATTTATCTTGCCTCATCACATAAATCGGTAATATGCAAATTTTTGCCCAAATATTAAAAGAAATCCGGAATAGTTCCGGAAAGAGTACCCACCCAGTAGCATGTCCCCTACGCGCTCACTATTACGAGTGGTTGATATCCTCATGAAACATCCAGTCCAGTGTCCCACTTTCGCAACTAAAAACTACACCTACTTAATCAACTGCAACTCCACTGTACCAACACAACTTTCCCTCTCTCTCTATTCTATACTCTCCAGATCCGATCCAAACCCGTGATCCGCATAAATCAACCAAATGTCCAATTACCAACAGGAATCGCCGCAGCCATTCCGGTGGCACTACGCCGAATTCGACGACAGCAATTTCCAAATCCGCGGCCGCACTCTCTTCTTCGTCGTCGTCCTCTTTTCCGTCGTCCTCCTGGTGGCGCTCCTCTTCCTCTACGCGCGCTGGGTCTGCCGCTTCGCCCCTACGCCGCCGCCCACCCAATTGGCCCACGCGCCGCCGTCGCGGCCTCGCGGACTCGACGCCGGCACCATCAATAGCTTCCCGATCGTGCTGCACAGTAATTCGGCATCCGACGCCGAATTGGAGTGCTGCATATGCCTCGGACTGTTTGGGGATGGGGATAAGGTGAAAGTGCTGCCGCAATGTCACCATTGCTTTCATTCCGAGTGTGTGGATATGTGGCTCACGACTCAGTCGAGTTGCCCGCTTTGCCGCGCGTCCCTCCGAGTCGACTCGCTTGTTTGACTCGGATTTTTCTGGAATTTAGTTTTTGATGTTTCCACTTTTTTCTTTTTTTAAAAAAAACCTCCCTGAAATTGGGGATCAGGATACATACTGGTACTGGTAGTGGTTGACTGGGCGGATTGTTGGTTACTGCAGTAGCATCAAAACAGGGGCATTGCTGGACTGGGACTGGAACTGGGACTGGGATAATATTGTAAATTCTTGGATACACTTAATTTAATCATTGCAAAATGGAAATACTGCTATTTTTCTTTAAATATTTTCACCCTCGGTTGCAGTTAAGCTTATTTTCTAAAAATTAAGAAATTATTTAATAAATTTGATTGCACTGCACTAACTGAATTATTCTGGCTACATTTAAACTACGGAATTAAACTATACAAACTATCACCTATGTTGCACTACAAATTATCGCCTATGTTGCACAGGTGCAGGCGTTGGGATGCGGGGCAATATGATACGAGTTCGAGAATACGAATTTTAAAAAAATTAAGGGTATAATTCGTCAAGTATATATATATTTATTTATATTTTAAAATTTTATAGATTAAATGTATATAAAATTCATATTTTCTTTGATCCAAAAGTTAAGCATATTCAATAGTTTTATATAATTAAGTTTCAAACATCAATTCGAGTTCCATTAGCCCAATAGACAAGTCATAATCATGAATTCAATCTAAAACAAATGTCATATTGTCAATATAAATTATATAATATAGTAAAAATCAATTGAAACAACATATTTAATGCTTAATAAGTAGGATTCGGAAGGGGGATTCGAGTATCAGTTAGTGTATTCGCCATGTGGAGAATCATATTCGCAGATTCAAGAATAGTCACCCCTTTTAGAGAGCGGGTGCAAATCCGATATTGCATTATAATATTTTTAGAAGAATCTGTATATTATAGACTATCACTTTCTATATAAAAACCATTTAAATAAAAAAGATTATAAGAAAAAGATTGCATTCCCCAAGTCAAAAAAACCACTTAACTAATTATTAGGCTATATTTCTTCCTACTTTCGTTATCTGCGTCATATATGATTTTCAATAAGTATTTTCGTCAAATCATATATACTAAGGGCGAATAATTTTTCCTCGCTCTTTCTGAAACTGATTCGCAAACAATTTCATTCTCAATTCACAGTTTTAAAGATATAAAAAAGACAAAAAAATAAATTTTGAATTTTGAGCTCTTAAATCAGTTGCAGAATAGATGTTCGGAGAGAATGATTGGTTCTTAGTATACAATATATGATAGAAATACCCCCCTTCAAAAGTAATGTATAATGCAAAGTGTGACTTGAAAATTAGTTCGGTGGTTTATGCGTAAGAAATTGAGAGATTGTATAGTTTGATTGAAAAAATAGCTCGGTAAACTTATATACTCCATCCGTCCCAGCATTATTTGCATAGTTGGGACGGCACACATATTAAGAAAAAAATTATTTTTTGAGTAAAGTAGTGGCATATGGGTAAATATGTGTATATTATTGTGAGTGTGCACACAAATCAATGTTTCCTTTTTTAGAGTGTGCAAATAATCTTGGAACGGACGAAAAAGGAAAGTGTGCAAATAATAATGGGACGGAGGGAGTAACATTTCAGTTATAGTGTGATGAATTTTGTGCAATTAGACACATGAAAAATCACCTTAAAATTTTCAAAATTGGTTGATACGTGGATGAACCTATATGTGCACTTCTTTTTCTTAAGTGATGAAATTACCAAATTACTACTACTAATTTTTTAAAATTTTGAGGGGGAATAGATAAGTTTTATTTTATTAACAGGGGCATTAATTACAATATGTGACACTTGAGACCTCTTTCAACATCAACCCATTAGTTAAATCATTTCATGCAACAACTTTTACATGCATAACGTATTAATTAAAGTGCTTAATTAGTAGTAGGAACATGTAGCTTATCATAGTCCCCGGGTCCACACTAACTGTCTTCTATGAAGAAACTCTTTTGTTTCCAAACAATTACTGTCTCGCACCACTCTTTACCGTTGATTTTTCAGAAATTTTTATATGAAAATTGATTTGTAGTATTTAAACGGATAAAATATTTTTTATGAGAATTTATTATTTAATTTAAATAAATTAAAAAAAAAACTTATTCTAATATGTAACTATTAGTGGAATGAGGTATATTTTAGAGATTTTTGTACGTGATGAATAGTGAACAGTGCAAAGTGTTTGGGGTCGTGGGTAGTATCATTTTATACCTATTTTTAAAAATTACACGAAAATTTATTTTTAAAGACCGTAATTTTAAGGGGTGGCAAAATGAAGACCATAACTTTTTTGAGTTGATAAATTAAGGGCATAAACTTTAAAAAATTGAAAATTGAGGACAAAGCAGCCCAAATCAAGACCCTGTTTGCATTGATTTGGACTGAATTTGCCTGATTTGGGCTGAATTCTTAATGAATTGTGGGCCGATTTGACCTAAATTTGGGTTGAATTGGACTTAATTTTGGTTTATTATGGTCCGATTTGGCCTCAATTTGTGAACTATAAAAATTATGGTCCTTAAATGACTCATTTAAAAAGGTTACAGTCCACTTATGCTAGCCCGAAGAATTACAATCTTTATTTTGTCAGTCCAAATAGTTAGGACCGTCATTTTGTCACCGCCCCCTAAGTTACAATTATAAAAAAAATATAAAAATTTACCCAAAATTGCATGATCAGATTCTAATCTTATCCCTCTACTTGTTTATCAACTTATGTATACATATTGTTGTAAAATTAAATTTAATGGGAATTTTGCGTAATACGCGAGGTCTCATCTAATTTATCCATATAGAATTAAAATAATTTTATTTCATCTAAAAGTTTGAACTTGTAGTGGTGTAAAATTAATTCATTTAATTATTTCTCTAACACTCCCCCTCAATAATAGGCCGAACTTTGCTCTCACTGGGAATCGAATCCAAAATTTTTATTTGGGTGTAAGTCTTTTGGCTCTAATACCATGTGAGAAATAGATTTGTTTAATCGTGAATTGATGAGGAGAAATTTCCACTATATAAATAAATTTACAATCAGTATTACAACATGACAAAGTATACAGTGAAATTGTTTTATATATGAATCACTGAAGGGTATTAGTTGTTTTCATTGAAGAGTATTAGTTGTATTTACTTAAGAGTATTATTGATTTACCCTAAAGAGTCTTAGTTGTTCAGTGAAAATGAACTAAGACTCTTCAGTGTAAACCAGTAATACTCTTCAGTAAAAACAATTAATACTCTTCAGTGAAAACAACTAATATCCTTCAATAATTCATATATAAACCAAGTTCACCCTATACATACTCTTAAAAAAAAATCTATCAAAAGATATGACCAAATGAAAGAGAATATTTTAAAAGATATATATAATATTTTCTAAGTTGGATTAAAGATCTCAATATGTATTTAATAAAGTTGAGGTATCAAATTTGTAAAAGTTTTGAAATTCTGCGATGGTAGGTTTTGGGGACTGAAATTGACACTGCACAAGCATCCGACATCACCTCAGCATCTGATGGTCGGCAAGGTTGCATGTGCGACTATCGCGCAATAGCATCAAGGGCACCCCGATCAAGCTAAGGTAGTTCCAAATTCCAATATATATATATAGTCTCGGCTGAAGATTCATCCAAGATCAAGGAAAACTGAATCAAAGCACGTGAAGAATGTATATCCTCTCGGAGTCGCCCAAAAATTGAGGCATTGAAGACATCAACTTCGTCAGTCGTATTTCATTAATGTTTTTGATAGAATAAATATGTAAATATTAGTCCTTTATTGTATATATTAGGTGTTAATAGGCGTACATTAATTCCATGATTGTAACAGTTTTGATTCCTTGATTACCGCCTTTGGTTAAGGCATGTACACTACTATATCTTTGACCTCAATTGAGGATGTTCAATGAGGATTACATTCCTTTATGGTATCACGAGACCTAGGCTTTTCTTGGTCCGTCTTTCCGCTGTGCCCTAACATTTCTCCTTTATTTTTTTTTAATTTCTCTTTTCATCTCTTCGCCGACTGCGATGTCTTCCTCCAAATCTTCTTTCCATCCGGCTCTTGCCGTCACCAATATCAAGAACCATATCTCGATTATCCTTGAAATGGAGAATGTCCATTATGCAACTTGGGCGGAATTATTCAAAATCCATGCTCGGTCACACAGGGTTATAAATCATATTATTTCGTCCGCCACGGCTACGGATCCACGAACTCTCACCGGTGATGAAAAAGAATTGTGGTCTACTCTCGATGCAACAGTCCTCCAATGGATCTATTCCACAATTTCAATCGATCTGCTGCATACTATTCTCGAACCTGACTCTACCGCAATGGCGGCATGGGATCGGTTGCGTGATATTTTTCAAGACAACAAGGGTTCTCGTGCGGTCACGCTTGAACAGGAGTTTTCTCATACTCACATGGAGGATTTTCCGAATGCTTCTGCATATTGTCAGCGCCTCAAGGTTCTTGCTGATCAATTGATGAATGTGGGTGCTCCGGTTTCTAATGACCGTCTTGTTCTTCAGTTGGTCGCCGGCCTCACTGATGCGTACAATGGTGTCGGTACGCTTCTCAGACAAAGCAACCCTCTTCCTCCCTTTTATCAGGCACGCTCGATGCTTGTACTCGAGGAGGTCGGTTTTGCGAAGAAGGCTGCCACTGGTACAGCGATGGTGGCTGCTGCGTCTGCAGCTTCAGACTCTTCTTCCCCTGTTACTGCTCTCCAACACAAATCTGGTGGTAAGAAAAATATGAAGCGTAACAACGGCAAATGGACTAACCTTGGCAAGGGAGGCGGGCAACAACATGGTGGTTCACGTCCTGGCCAACAACAACAGTGGCAGCAGACATGGTCTGGTGCACCTCCACAGTGGTTGTGGCAATGGCCTTGGTCGATGCCTCCGTGTCCCTATCCTACGGCTCCATGGGCTCGGCAGCTTGCGCCATTCCCTAGACCTCCATCCACACAATCTGGGGTTCTTGGCCCCCGGCCTCAGGCGTACTCGGCTACGGCTTCTCCCTCTGCCACTGATATTGAGGCAGCAATGTACACCCTCGGGCTTACTCCTCCAGATGCAAATTGGTACATGGACACCGGAGCCACGTCCCATATGACTTCCACCCAAGGTACTCTATCGCCTTATTTCAATACGAGCATTAATCGTGGTATACTTGTTGGAAATGGTCATTCTATTTCGGTTAGTGGTTATGGGCATACCCATTTATCTCCCCCCCACCCACCTTTTCTGTTAAAGAATGTCCTTCACGCTCCTCATATTATCAAAAATTTGGTTTCAGTCCGAAAATTTACATCTGATAATATGGTTTCTGTCGAATTTGATCCGTTTGGTTTTTCTGTTAAGGATTTCCAGACGGGGATAGTTTTGATGAGAAGTGAGAGTCGAGGCGAGCTTTATCCTATTTCTACAGCCAACAATGCGAAACCAGTTTCTCCCTCTCCTTCAATGTTCGTTGCTCTCTCGTCTTCCCTTTGGCATGAGAGATTAGGCCATCCGGGGAGCTCTGTTGTAGAGTCCCTTACGAAAAATAATTTTATTACGTGTACTCGAACCCGTAATTCTAATGTTTGTCATTCTTGTTCTCTTGGGAAACATGTTAAGTCACCGTTTGTTCTTTCTTCATCTATTACTATGATGCCATTTGATATTATACATAGTGATTTGTGGACTTCACCAGTATTGAGTTCTATGGGACACCGTTATTATATGTTGTTATTGGATGATTACTCGAATTTTTTATGGACATTTCCGTTGTCTAATAAATCTCAAGTGTATTCTACTTTTCTATCCTTCCATGCATATATTTGAACTCAATTTGGCCGGGGTATTAAAGCATTTCAATGTGATAATGGGAAGGAGTTTGACAATAGGTCATTTTGGGAATTTTGTAAAACTAATGGTATGTCTTTTCGTCTCTCTTGTCCCTATACCTCATCTCAAAACGGGAAGGCCGAACGGAAAATCCGTACGATTAATAATATTATTCGTACATTGCTTACTCATGCCTCTTTACCTTCGTCATTTTGGCATCATGCCCTCCAAATGGCTACGTACTTGCTTAATATTCTCCCACAAAAACAGTTAGCTTATACCTCTCCTCTCAAAATGCTGTATCATAAGGATCCATCGTATTCTCATTGATTAGGCGTGAAATTGTTATGTTTTGGTGCCCGATTTACTCATGTTTTGAGTGTTTTCAATGAGTGCTTGGAGTCAAATGAGTATCATTTTTATAAAATTATTAATTTGTCTCTTTGGTTTTCATAGATGGATAGAGGGCGAAAAGAGGAGTTCGTAGGACTTTGAATCGGCCAAAACGGACTCCCGGTTGAGGAGATATGAAGATTTTACGAACGAGTGCACAGCAGCCAGCGCTCGAGCGACCAAAAACGTACAGAACAGTTTCAGCGCTCGAGCGAATCACTCGAGCGGAACCGCTCGAGCGTTTTGCTCGAGCAACCACGTATTTTCGCCTCCGGATGCGTATTTTCGGCCCATTAACTCCCGTTTCGACCCGGTGCCTATATATACCTCTTCCAAACACGTTTTGAAGGATCCCCGACTTTTAGAAATCACTTTAGACTTAATTTTTAGAGAGAGGAAGAGGAGAAGAACGAGCAAGCTTTACTTTTACGTTGTTGAGGTTTTTCATACGAATTCTTAGTTTTCTTTTCGTTTCTTAGTTTCTTTTCATTAGCTTGATTACTTTAAACGTTTTAAACTTCGTTTAATTAATTTAATTTCAGTTTTTAGAATTTCTTTCTTTCAAACCCTAGTTTATGTTTATTATTTTCTTCGTTCAATTCATTATGTTTTTGTTCGTTGTTTCTTCTATTGCTTTTATTTTTGTTATAACTATGTCCGGCTAAAACCCTTGCATGCTTGGGTTAGGATGAACTCGTAGAAGTAGGATGTGGGTACGTAATTAGGGTAATTGGTGACGTTAGTTTTAATTCTCTTAATTAATGAATTCATATAATTAATCTTAACTCTACCTTTGAATTTCGTACGAAAGTGTTAGAGAGAGGACGACCGCATCACTCGATAACAATTAGTAGTCTTAACGAGAGGGTTTAGGAAAGGTTAATTCATCTACCGGTTTAGCGAAGGAGGACGACCGCATCACCTTAGTTAAATTAGGGTCTCATTAATTAAGCACAATTCATTAACTTGTTAGTGGATTAGTGAAGTCGATTGCTAGGATAAAGTATTAGGGTAAGAAATCTTGAGCTTTCATTCTACGATCTTTTACTTAGGTTAATTCTTGTTTGTCACGATTACTTTGATTATGTACCTGCTCCGTTAGTATACGTAGGGATTCCTATCCTGAGCATCACCATCTCATACTTGCATATACACCTTAGATACTTAGTTTAATTTTCCTTTTGCATTCGTAGGATAATTTAGCTTAGCTTAATTAATCTTTCTTAAAAAAATCCAAAAACATTTCACTCATATTAACTACGACGCGTAGATCTTCAGGGATCTATACGCATATACACCATCCCTTGGGTTCGATAATACTTGGTCCCTATACTTGCCCATACTACAGTGAACCCGTCCGCTTGCGGGTAAGCGACTAGTAGAAGTTAGTAAAATCGCTTCAAGTCAATGGCGCCGTTGCCGGGGATGGCGTTATATGCTTTTTGAATAGGACTTGTAGATAGCTTAGTAGTTAGTAGTGAGTGACTTATTTTCTGTTTATTTTTATTTGTTCAGCAGTTGCGTTTTGATCCTTTTGCTAGTGTTTCAGGTTTATGAAAACACGCTCACAAGGCAATACGGGCGAAGAAAGAATCCTGTCAGACCCTGAGACGATAGCCAGAAGGAACCGAGCTTTCTTGAGAAGAATGACTACTGCTGGAGACAAAGACAACATGAATCTGGATGGAGATGGGGACTTAGACAAAATAGCTGCAGAGTATACTGTTTTAGTGGAGCAGGCGGTTGGAGTTGAGAGCAGTAACCAGCAAATACCCATAGGGGAACCGCAGAACCAACTCCCAAACCCGCAGAACTCAATCAACTCTGCACAAACACAACCCCAAAGCCAGAACCAAAACCCTGCTTACCCACAAAACCCAAATAACCCTTTCAATAACCCAGTATACCAACATTACCCATACCCACCTTATCCTTACCCACCATACCCGTATCCTCCACCCCCAGTCTACAACCAACCACCTGTTTACCAACCACCACCCCAATAAGTACCAGTACCTGCTGCTAATCCTCAACACGTTCCTCAGAACGTAGATCATAATATGGCGATTAGAGGGAGGTTTGCAGCACAGCCACAGCGGTACTATGATGGAGTGGCTTTGCCTCCTGTTGAGGCGAACAACTTCTCGATATCACCGGGGATTTTAAAGCTGCTGACCGAGAATCAGTTCAAAGGAGTGATCGGGAAGGAGAATCCTCATACACACTTGAGGAGTTTTCTCATGATAGCCTCCACATTTAATTACAATGGCATGTCTGAAGATGCCAAGAGGCTTAGGCTGTTCCCATTCTCATTGACGGGAATAGCCAAGGAGTGGTACGATAATACGCTCCCGCGGGGAGGTATTACCACTTGGGCCGAGCTCGAGCGTCTGTTCCTCGAGCGATTCTACCCTCCATCTAGGACGATCAAGGCTAGAATTGAGATCTCGTCCTTTCGCCAGAAGTCTGGAGAGGATTTACGCCAAGCGTGGGAGAGATACTCAAACATGCTGATTGAGTGCCCGCAGCACGGGTACAATGAGGGAGACATTATGGCGTTCTTCTATAGTGGTGCCAACAAGACGGGGCAAGACCATTTAGACGCTTGTGCGGGCGGAGCATTTTTGAACCAAGGCATAGAGAGGTGTAGAGAGATCGTTGACAACATTGTCACGAATGCTGGTGCTTGGAGTGGAGATGCAGATTTTCAGAGAGTGCATCAGGTGGAAGAGGGAGAAGGAACGAGAAGGCTGATGATGGCCATGATGGAGAAGATCAACAACCTCGAGTTGGGGAAGAGTTTGGGTGGAGAGCATGCAGTAGAGAATGAGAGAGTAGACCAACCAAGTGGACAGCAAGAGGTGGCCAATTACATGGGAGGTCCGTATTACAATCAGAATGGCTACCAAGGTGGAAATCAGTATGGAAGGCCTTCTTATGGCCAACCATTTGTACCTCCAGGCCCTCAGCCACTTCAAAATCAATGGAGGAACACACAAGGGTATCAAGGAGGCCAGCAGCCTTCTCAAAACACATGGCGAGAAAATGAGAACTTTTCTTATGCTAACCCAAAAGCTGGTGTTACTGTTCCTGCAGGTGTTGATCCGGGGTCTAAACCTCCTAGTGGAGAAGGCGGTGCATCAACCGAGGAGATGTTGAGAGCGATCCTTCAGAAGGTGGAGGAAGGTAGCAAGCGGTTGTCATCCTTGGAGTACGATGTGAAGGAGCTGCATAAGAAAGGTGATCAACGTGATCAAGAGCTCCAAAAGATGAACGTTGAGTGGACTAGAACTCAACAAGAGAACAATCGAAGGTTCACTTCTTTAGAGCTCCAGATGAGCCAAATTGCAAAGTCAGTGAATAGAATGCCGAAGGGGAACCAGAAAGAGCAGTGCAAGGCGATCCAGCTAAGAAGTGGAACCAACTACGAAGGTCCTCAGATGCCTGCTGATTCTGAGACGCCCCAAGAAGAGATTGAGCCTAAAGGAGATGAAGTTGAGAAGGGGATTGAAAGTGAAGGGATTGAGAAGCATAGAGATATGGATGAGTCCCAGAAGGGGAAGGAAAGTGAGGAGATAGAGAGAGTTCCTAAGTGGAAGAAGGCAAAGGAAGCAAGGGAGAAAGTGAAAGAAACAGAAAGAGATGAATGGGGGGTACCCAAATCTGTGATACCCGTCCCATATCCACAGCGCTTCATGAAAAAGAAGCTTGATGAAAAATTTGCAAAATTTCTTGATGTTTTTAAACAATTGCATATTAATATTCCTTTTTATGATGCTTTGGAACAGATGCCGCACTATGCGAAGTTTTTGAAGGACTTGATTGCGAAAAGACGGCGAGTGGATGAGCCGAAGTTGGTGCAGCTGAACCACGAGGTGAGTGCATTAGTGCACAAGGCGCTTCCACCCAAGCTGAAGGATCCCGGGAGCTTCACGATCCTATGTGACATTGGGAACGGGATCAAGAAGGGAGCGTTGTGCGACCTTGGGGCGAGCATCAATCTCATGCCCTTGTCGCTTTTCAAGAAGTTGGAAGGTGGTGAACTTCAACCCACAATGATGACGCTTCAACTAGCCGACCGGTCTATTACTCGACCTCAAGGTGTGGTTGAAGACGTTCTAGTGAGAGTTGGAGATCACATTTTTCCAGCTGACTTTGTAGTGCTAGAGATGGAGGAAGATGAGCACGTGCCCCTGATCTTGGGAAGACCATTCTTAGCTACGGCGGGGATGGTGCTAGACGTGGCGAATGGGAAGATCACGTTGAAGGTTGATGATCAAGAAGTGAAGATCTCCCTATATGAAGCCATGAAGCACCCGAAGGAGGATGAGAGCTTGTATTGCATGGATGCAATTGATCCTCGTGTTGAAGACACACATTCTCTCCCGAATCCCTCTCATACTCATGATTTTGTTAGTCCTTCACCTGTTGAGTTAACCCATGAACATTATGTTCTTGATTATTTTGATAGGGATGAAGTGAAGAAGTTGAAGGATGAAGAGGTGAAGAAAGTGGACGTGGTCCAGTTAGAAGGGAAAGGAGGAGTTAAGAAGAAAAAGTCCAAACTCAAGAAATTGTTTAGTAAGACTCCTCCAGATAGAGGCAAGAAGGAGTTGAGACCCATAACACTTGGGAATGAGAAGAAAGCAAAGGAACTCATGATGGTGGGGCATCAAGGAAAGGAGTTCAAACACCACTCTTATGAGAGTGGGGGAGGTAAATTTGAGTATGATGTCCCATAAGCTCCTTTGAGCTTGGTCCGGCATGAGGACCTTAAAAATAGCGCTGAATGGGAGGCAACCCATTTTTATTTGCTTTTGAGTGTTTTTTAGTTATTTTTCTTTTATGTTACTAGGATGTTGTTGAGTCGTATGTTTAACCTCGTACTTGAGAGTTTTATTTTGTAGGCTTGTCTCTAAAGGAGTAAAGGTATCATGGAGTTATTTAGATTGAAGGAACCAACTTGAGACAAGGGAGTGTGCAAAGCTATTGAGAGAAACTGAATTGTTCGGTTGAGGTAACCCACAACCCCAAACTTAGACCTCTAGCAAGGTCGAAGTTTGGGGGGGTGGAGTTTTTTTTATATGTTTTCTTGTTACATTGCACCGGAGCACCCCTTATCTTTGAGTTGAGTTAGTTATTTGGTGCCTTGAGATGCTCCTTGGGCTATTATTAATTTGTTTTGTTACTCAATATTTTATGTCTATCAATCACCTTATGCTTGTTGATTGTTATCTTTGAGTATGATTTGATGAGTAGGTTGAGTTGTAAGGGGTGAGTTAGAAATTCTTTTGTGTGAGTGTTTGAGTTTGAGCTGATTTGAAAAAAACTTGTATGCTTATGAGTTTTCTTTTGAGTACTTGTGTGATGAGAGTGAGAATTCACTAGGACTAGCATGGATGTGAAAGCCGTGAGAGTTGTGCCTTACGAGATTTAAATGCACGATTTAATCTCTTCGTTTGTGAGTGGATCGTCACCTTAGAGGATGCTAGAACTTGCATGTGCTCTTGCTTCTAGATTATGTCTAGTTTGATATGCCGAAAAGGATCTTAGGCCATCTTTGATTTGATTAAGTCACTTAGCCAAAAATTTTCCTTACCAATGACATTGATCCCTTGTTAGCCCCTTTGAGCCTAAAGCCTATTTTATTTGCTAACACATATGAACACTATTCCAATTCCTAAGCCTTTTTGTCCAAATTTGAGTGGAGAATAGGAAAGTGTTAATGTGAAGGGAGTGAATTGAGTTGGAAAAGGAAAAGGTTGTTTGTTGAGTGAATATGAGAAGAAGGTGTGATGAATTTATGAGACGTGGGAAAGAACAAAAAATTTGAGAATGAGCAAAAGAAAAAAATGAGCTCATGTGTTTGTGCGAAAAAGAAAAAAAATGATGAAGTGCGAAAAAAAAAAAAGTGAAAGAGTGAGAAAGAAAAAATTTGAAGTGTTGAGAGTATGGAGTTGAAAGGGTGTTGATTGAAAATGTTTGAAGTAGTCTGTTCCTAATCTCGAAGTGCCAAAGTTTGATTTTCTATTCTCCATTCACTTTAGTCACTTTACCTTATATTGTTATCCCACCCGTCCAAAGAGCCTACATTACAACCCTGAGAAAAGTCATTTTTGATTCGGCATTGATTTCTAGAGTATGGTCGGAGTTGAGAGTGCTTACAAGCCTATGGCTGCCGATATGTGTGATTGATTGTTGAGTGAGTCCTTTATCATTGATATACACTTGTGAGGGAGTGAAACACATCGTTGAGTGCACATCCATGTTTGATCTTGGTGGGTCTTGTTGTTGTTGCATGAGTATGATGAAGGGGGTGAGTTAGTATACGTGTGATCGATCTTTGAAGCTCGAGTTCAATTACTTGCACTAATTGATTCTTTGATTCATTCCTAACAATTTCACTTGACTTATTCTTTTGTTGCTTGAGGACAAGCAACATGGTAAGTTTGGGGGGGTTGATTAGGCATGAAATTGTTATGTTTTGGTGCCCGATTTACTCATGATTTGAGTGTTTTCGATGAGTGCTTGGAGTCAAATGAGTATCATTTTTATAAAATTATTAATTTGTCTCTTTGGTTTTCATAGATGGATAGAGGGTGAAAAGAGGAGTTCGTAGGACTTTGAATCGGCCAAAACGGACTCCCGGTTGAGGAGATATGAAGATTTTACGAACGAGTGCACAGCAGCCAGCGCTCGAGCGTTTTGCTCGAGAGACCAAAAACGTACAGAACAGTTTCAGCGCTCGAGCGAATCACTCGAGCGGAACCGCTCGAGCGTTTTGCTCGAGCAACCACGTATTTTCGCCTCCGGATGCGTATTTTCGGCCCATTAACTCCCGTTTCGACCCGGTGCCTATATATACCTCTTCCAAACACGTTTTGAAGGATCCCCGACTTTTAGAAATCACTTTAGACTTAATTTTTAGAGAGAGGAAGAGGAGAAGAACGAGCAAGCTTTACTTTTACGTTGTTGAGGTTTTTCATACGAATTCTTAGTTTTCTTTTCGTTTCTTAGTTTCTTTTCATTAGCTTGATTACTTTAAACGTTTTAAACTTCGTTTAATTAATTTAATTTCAGTTTTTAGAATTTCTTTCTTTCAAACCCTAGTTTATGTTTATTATTTTCTTCGTTCAATTCATTATGTTTTTGTTCGTTGTTTCTTCTATTGCTTTTATTTTTGTTATAACCATGTCCGGCTAAAACCCTTGCATGCTTGGGTTAGGATGAACTCGTAGAAGTAGGATGTGGGTACGTAATTAGGGTAATTGGTGACGTTAGTTTTAATTCTCTTAATTAATGAATTCATATAATTAATCTTAACTCTACCTTTGAATTTCGTACGAAAGTGTTAGAGAGAGGACGACCGCATCACTCGATAACAATTAGTAGTCTTAACGAGAGGGTTTAGGAAAGGTTAATTCATCTACCGGTTTAGCGAAGGAGGACGACCGCATCACCTTAGTTAAATTAGGGTCTCATTAATTAAGCACAATTCATTAACTTGTTAGTGGATTAGTGAAGTCGATTGCTAGGATAAAGTATTAGGGTAAGAAATCTTGAGCTTTCATTCTACGATCTTTTACTTAGGTTAATTCTTGTTTGTCACGATTACTTTGATTATGTACCTGCTCCGTTAGTATACGTAGGGATTCCTATCCTGAGCATCACCATCTCATACTTGCATATACACCTTAGATACTTAGTTTAATTTTCCTTTTTGCATTCGTAGGATAATTTAGCTTAGCTTAATTAATCTTTCTTAAAAAATCCAAAAACATTTCACTCATATTAACTACGACGCGTAGATCTTCAGGGATCTATACGCATATACACCATCCCTTGGGTTCGATAATACTTGGTCCCTATACTTGCCCATACTACAGTGAACCCGTCCGCTTGCGGGTAAGCGACTAGTAGAAGTTAGTAAAATCGCTTCAAGTCACTCATCTTCGAGTCTTCGGATGCTTATGTTATCCACTTTTTCCCTCTACTACTATACACAAACTCCAACCTCGCTCCACACCATGTGTGTTTTTGGGGTATCCTCCTAATCATCGTGGTTATAAATGTTATGATTTGTCTTCCAAGAAAATTATTATTTGTCGTCATGTGATTTTTGATGAGGCGAAATTTCCTTTTTCTCATGTTCCTATCCAGTCACCACGATCATATGATTTTTTGGATGATGATCCATCACCTTATGTGGTGGATTATCAAACAAGTTCATTACGTGATATACCATCAGCTCCCTCTACACCTCCAAATCCTGTTCCAGGCTCACCACCTCATAGAGTGTTTCCGGTCCCTCCACTTCCACAGCGACCGGTAACACGAAGTCAACATGGAATCTTTCGACCTAAGCAATTGTTTACTCTTCATACTTCGGTCCAAAAATCCCCTCTTCCTCGTAATCCCGTGCCTGCCCTACGGGACCCTAATTGGAAAATGGCTATGGATGACGAATATAATGCTCTTATTGCTAATAAGACGTGGGAATTAGTGCCCTGTCCTCCTGATGTTAATGTCATACGTTCTATGTGGATATTTGCTCATAAAGAACGTTCTGATGGTTCGTTTGAGAGGCATAAAGCCCGTCTTGTAGGTGATGGTAAAACACAACAAGTTGGCATTGATTGTGGTGATACATTCAGTCCGGTTGTCAAGCCAGCAACAATTCGCACGGTGCTTAGCTTGGCTCTTTCCAAAGATTGGTCAATTCATCAACTTGACGTGAAAAATGCTTTCTTACACGGAACTCTTCGTGAGCCAGTTTACATGCACCAGCCTATAGGTTACCGTGATCCTAAGAATCCTACTCATGTTTGCTTATTGAAGAAGTCATTATACGGGCTGAAACAAGCACCAAGGGCGTGGAATAAGCGGTTTACAGATTTTGTGTCTACTTTGGGCTTTGTTCGAAGCACGTATGATCATTCCCTTTTTGTGCTTCGACGAGATCAACAAATGGCATATATGCTTCTATATGTTGATGATATAATCTTGACCGCTTCTTCAGATGCCCTGCGTAAATCTATAATCTCGTTACTTAGCTCGGAATTTGCGATGAAGGATCTGGGGATGTTGCATTATTTTTTGGGTATTGCTGTGACACGTCATACAAGTGGCTTATTCTTGTCACAACAGAAATATGCGAAAGAGATCATCGATCGAGCAGGTATGTCTTCTTGTAAACCATCTTCCACTCCAGTCGATACCAAACCTAAATTGAGTGCTCATCCGAGCACCCCTTTTGTCGACCCTTCTTTGTATCGGAGTCTTGCCGGAGCTCTTCAGTATCTCACTTTTACGCGACCCGATATAACGTATGCGGTTCAACAGGTTTGCTTGTTCATGCATAATCCGATGGATGTGCATATGAATGCTTTGAAACGTATCCTACGTTACATTCAAGGAACTCTCACACATGGACTCCATCTTTCTCCGTCTTCCACAAATTCTCTATGCTCATATACCGATGCGGATTGGGGTGGGTGTCCGGATACTCGCTGCTCCACGTCGGGTTATTGTGTTTTCCTTGGGAACAATTTGGTCTCATGGTCGGCAAAACGACAGGCGACACTCTCTCGTTCGAGTGCGGAGGCAGAGTATCGTGGAGTGGCCAACGTCGTCTCGGAATCGTGTTGGTTACGTAACTTGCTTTTAGAGCTTCATTGTCCTATACCCAAAGCCACGTTGGTATATTGTGATAATATTAGTGCCGTCTACCTTTCGGAGAATCCTGTCAAACATCAACGGACGAAGCATATTGAGATGGATATACATTTTGTTCGTGAGAAAGTTGCTAAGGGACAGGTTCGAGTCTTGCATGTGCCTTCAAGATACCAGGTGGCCGATATATTTACAAAGGGACTTCCTTTTGTTTTGTTTGAAGATTTCAGGGACAGTCTCAACGTCCGTTTACCTCCCGTTTCAACTGAGGGGGTGTGATAGAATAAATATGTAAATATTAGTCCTTTATTGTATATATTAGGTGTTAATAGGCGTACATTAATTCCATGATTGTAACAGTTTTGATTCCTTGATTACCGCCTTTGGTTAAGGCATGTACACTACTATATCTTTGACCTCAATTGAGGATTACATTCCTTTAGTTCTATCTAGTCAACCACGTGCCCAACCAAACTTTGTGACGTAACACAATTTTTGGCATAATGTGTGACACAGTTTCACAATGAAATGAAGTTCTAACACTTTAAAAATAATGAATGTTAATTTGTGTTAGCTAGTTATTTTGTAAATTATCTCACACAAATTTTTATCTAATTAGATTTCTCTTTTTCTCATGGATTGAAATTACATACTCCCTCCATGGCCTACTTTTTTTGCAGTTATTTTTTGTTATAAATTGGAGAATATTATGAGGTATTGTGGGGTTCATTTATTAATATAATTATTGTTTATGTCCAATAATTGTTTATTGTGGGGTTCATTTATCAATTACATACTCCCTATGTCCAATAATTATATTGATAAATGAACCCCACAATACCTCATAATACCCTCCAATTTATGACAAAAAATAACTGCCCAAAAAGTAGGCCTACTAATATTGGACGGAGGAAGTATCTATTTTCCAAGAGAATTATCAATGTTCTCCTTAATTTAAAGCATTCCTGTGAAGTACTTTGTTTATAAATTAATACTAATTATAATGTATAGCAGGAATTTCGTAAAAATAACTAATATCTTTCTCTCAAAAGACCTTGCACACTTGTCTTTTTGTCTGTTCCAAAAGAATTTGTACACTTCAAAAAAGAAAGCATGATTTGTGTGCATGCATACTCACAAAAATATATACACATCTACCCAAATGTCACTCCTTTATTTAATTTTTTTTTTCAAGTGCATCCATACAAGTGTGCAAATTAATTTAGGACAGAGGGAGTATATTTTTTAAATTTCAAATAATAGATGGGTAAAATTGGTCAAGTTGCCTCTGTCCCTTTTTCGATCTAATGAAATTAGGAAAATATATGCACCTGGATCTGCTTGTTTTGACAACATTATTATTATTATTATTATTATTATTATTATTATTATTATTATTATTATTATTATTATTATTATTATTATTATTATTATTAATAATAATAATAATAATAACCTAACAGCAACAATAATAATATCTAAGGAGAAAAAGGTGAGAAATGGGACCATGATTTTATTAGGATTTCTGCACCCATGTTCTTAATTAAGGCAAAAAAATTGTCATGGTTTTGCACTTTTGCTAGAATGCATGCTTTCAATTTTCTCTTTTTTTCTTTTTTGCTATGCTTTTCACCTACTTATTTTGATGATTATTATAACTTATGCATGTGTCTTAATGGCTTGGATCTATTCATTTTATTTATATGTTATCTACTTTTTGCCTAACTTGTTGACTACACATTGCACTTATCATATATAATTTGGGCTGGAAATTGGATTAGACATTACACATAATTATTCTTGAACAGCTTGTTAAATTGTTTGTTGATAATCAGTGAAACGAAAATGAAGTATTAGTGCTAATTAAACATGCAAATTATATAGATATTGAACAAGTTGAATATACAAGTTGAACTGATTAGATGTTTTTCATTAGATCAAATACAAAAGCTTAGGAGTTGTGTAGTTCCACGATGTAACTTATTAGTGTTTGAGCTTGTGGAGTATTTATTGAGAAGTGACGGTTAAATATATGGAACGTCTAAAATTCATTATATAGTTTTTATTTTTATTTTTTAACTTGAGTGAAAGGTTGATGATTCACAAATTAGCATAAACTAATACTGAATTCCTTCCAAAGTATTAAATTAATCTCATTGTGAAACGGTCTCACACAATTTTTTTTATCGGAATTATTGCACATGATCAACTTCAAGTCTAGTGTGATATATCTGTCTCAGCGAAAAGAATTGCATCTCATCTAAAAACTCAAACTTGTAGAGAAGCGTGAAACTAATTCATTTAATTTTTTTCCCATACAATCTCCCTCAATTCAAATATTATTTTTGAATTTCCCCTCTCTGGGGAGTACCAGTGAATGAACAATTTAATATGGATGTAGTTGCTCTTATCGGGAATCAAATCCAAGATCTTTGTTTGGGCGTGGGCCTTTCACCACAAAAATGAGTTGATTTAAAGAGGGTTTTGGAGAGGGTTTTAAAGAGGGAATAGAAGATAGAGAGGGTATTGAAGAGGGATTTATTCCCTCTCCAAAATGCTCGTCGTCAATCTGTACACGAGGGGAAAAAGAATCCCTCGAAAAATGGAGATGGTTTTAACGAGGGATTTCGTGTGGGACCAGACGAGGGAATATTTCCCTCGACAAAAATTCCCTCGGCTAAGCCCTCGGGGAGGGCGAGGGAACAAACCCTCGGGAACTGAGCACGAGGGAAAAATCCCTCTTTATTCCCCTCGGGAACTGAGCACGAGGGAAAAATCCCTCTTTATTCCCCTCGGGTAGGGGTGTAAGTGAGTTGAGCCGACTCGCGAGCTACTCGTGCTCGACTCGTAAAAAGATCGAAATCGACTCGAATCTAATCGAGTCGAGCTCGAGCTCGAGCTACTCGAGTAGCTCACGAGTTCGAGTTCGAGCTTATAAATACTCAGCTCGCGAGGCTCGCGAGCCTAATCGAGCTTATGCAGTATTTACTATTTTGCCATTAATTTTATTAATTAATTATATTATATATAGTAATATTTTTAAATACAAAATAAAATATATACAAATGGTACGCTTACGTTCTTATAACTTTCAAAATCTGAATGAAAATCACGTCTCACGACCCACGAAATAAAAAAAAAATTTGGAATATTTGTCCATTTGACAATGTTTTTCAATTTCTTGAATTTTAATAAATATTATTGTATTTGTAAACTTTGAGTTGTTTAAATTTTCAAGTGTAGTTGATATACAAGATTTAGACAAAAAAAAGGACTAAAATACGTTTTACACTTTATTTTTGAAAAATAATAAAGTTATCGAGTCGAGTCGGGTCGAGCTCGAGTTTATCGAGTTTTTGGACGAGTCGAGCTCGAGCTAAAAAAATTAGGCTCGACCGAGTTCGAGTCGAGTTTCGAGCTTCGAGTATTGCATTCGAGTCGAGTTCGAGCTCAGCACTACTCGGCTCGACTCGACTCATTTACACCCCTACCCTCGGGAACTGAGCACGAGGGAAAAAATCCCTCTTCAATGTTGACATGACAGGCGGGCATTGGGCGAGGGAATTTTCCCTCGGCTGACGTGGCGAGGGAAATTCCCTCGTGTACTTCCCTCGTGTAGCGTTTCCGAAATAAAAATGCAATTTCGTGAGTTTCGAACCCACGACCTCAAGCACAACCCCTACCCCGCAAATCCACTAGGCTAGCACCCTCCCGCCTCACTCTTGGCTTTAATTGGGCGAAATTCGCCTCTCTCAAGTTTCGAACACGCGACCTCCATGTATACGAAGGCCTTGCGTGTTTCGCCGTGCCGCTTGGACAAGGCTATTTACTTGTTATGTTTTAGGGTGTAATATATATGTTTCATATATTTTTCTGTTATATATTTTAAATATCATACTAATTAATATTAATTGTTTGTTATACTTTATATGTAAATTATTATTACATATAAAATTAAACTATCACTTGTATATATTATTTTTATTATTTATAATATTAAAATATTTTTATTATTTATAATATTAAAATATATATTTAGTTGGAAACCCAACTAATTATAACTTAATAAACTACTTTCATCCAAATTAAGAGGGGTGTATTGGTTATAGAGTTTGTAGGATTTTTTTAGACTTTAAAGTCTGGGGTATTCAATCTAGATTTTCAAAATCTCTTCTAATAACCAGAGATTTCTACGGATTTTGAAAAGTCTTAAAAAATCTTTAGGCATTCAACAGTCTATGGGCTTTCTTCGATTCTTTTCCATTGGGATGTTAACGGGGCGGGGACGGGGGGTCATTCCCCATCTCCGTCCCTACAAAATAAATGGGAAATTTTTTTCCCCATCCCCGCCTCACTGGGGATCCTCGTCTCGCGGCGATTCTCCGTTCCCCGCCTACTTATTTTTTTATCTCATTTTTAAAATATAAAAAAAAAAATTAATTAAAAACTAATCATACACAACAATTACTTTAAGTTGGTGTTAAAAATTAATTTAAACAATTTGAAGAACCTCTAATTCTAATATTTTTAATTAACATATATACTAAAGTGAAAATAATATAATTTGGAACTAATAACATAACATTAAATAAAAAAAATGTAATTTTTAATAAATAGTTAATTGAGTAGGAAACTATGAAATATATATTTGTAATTTACTTTAACATTAAAATTATATATAAATATATTAATTATATAAAAAATAATGCGGCTCCCCGCGGGGAACGAGACGGGTATAACGGTGATGAAAATGAAGATGGAATAATAATGTATTTTTTTAACTAATGTATTTTTTTTTTCTAAATAATTTGGATAACTTTTTTTATATACAAGTGTGTCCATATATATTTGCATCAATGGTTCCAGCGCCGGAGTCTATGTAAATCCATGTAAATCAATAAAAAAAATGTATTCCATAATCCTGCAAAGTCTATGAAAATCCAAATAAATCAATAAAAGAAATCGGTCATACTCTGCATGGAGTCTATAGATTTTCTAAATCCACAGACTTTTTAAAGTCCAAAAAATCCGATAGAATCTCAATTGAATACACCCCTCTAAATTCACTTATAAATAATTTCAACTTCAATTAATTATAACTATTTAATTTTATAATGTATAATAACTAATTAATACTAATACATTTATATATATATATATATATATATATTATATGACAAAATTAAATTAATTAAACAACACTAATTATTTTTTTTTTAGCGCACAACACTAATTAATATATATATATATATATAAACATCATGTATGACCACTAATTAATTGAATATATTATAATTAAATTTAACAAAGCAGCATGGCAATAGGTAGACTACTTAGCCGAGGGAATTGAATTCCCTCGTGGAAAAGCTACAGTGGTTTAAAGAGGGAAATTTTCCTCGCGATTTGCCGAGGGGGGACAAACCCTCGTGACGTTGTCAGATCATTTCATAGCCGAGGGTTTATTCCCTCGTGAATTCTGACAGCATCTATCCCTCGTCAATTCGCTCGGCAATTTGTCGTGGGATTAATTTTTAGTCGTGAATTCCCTTGTTACAAACGAGGGAATTTTTTTTCTCGTGAATTCCCTCATTTATTTAAAACCCTCGTTTTATCCCTCTTTAATAATGAGGGCTTATTTTCCCTCTTTAAAAACCCTCGTTAAATTAGACTTTTTTTGTAGTGTTTTGGCTCTCATAACTTAAAAAAAAAATATCACATATAAATGTCAGAACTTATAAAGAGGTGTGAAATTAATTCATTTAATTATTTTCTTTTACTTGTGAATTAAAAATAAGGCCAAATTAATAATTAATTTCAGACCATACTGTACATTTTCTTTTATCAAATCTAACACATACTTATTCTTTTAACCAATTATACTCATATTCTTAATAAATATAATTAAATTAGTTAAAAGGATACCTTACCTTTTAAATGATAAAATTATAAAATAAAATATTCTAAATTTATAAAATATTTTAATAAACAAAAAAAATTAGAATAAAAAAAGGAGAAGCTTACTCCCAAATGGAAAGAGTATAATCTTTTTTATTTTGAAAATTATAAAAAAAATTAAATTAATTTAAAGAACCTCAAAATATTATATAAAATATAACCATAAATATAAAGGTTTTACCAATTTTGCACATATTACTCCCTCCGTCCACAAAATATAATCTTGGTTGTTTTATTTGTCCGTCCACAAAAAATATTCTTGTTTCCTAAAATGAAAATAATAAACTTTATCTATATTTTTCAACATACACATATAATTTTTTTTAAATAATTTTTTTGTACTTGATTTGACACAATATTCTTATTTTTACATATTATAACAATATTCTTAATAACCGTGATAAAAGTAGCAAATTCAATATTCTCCAAAATATTTTTAATATATTTAAATTAAAAAATCAATTTAAAATCTACAAATCTAAATGTTAAAATCTAAAATTGTTGAATTTAAAAGAGATTAAAAATATATAATAATTTATATTACAGTATTGAATAGTAATTGAAATAAATTGTAAAAATATTATACAATTTTATAATATTCTATATTTTAGAATTTAACCATTTTATTGACTTTTATTTTATTATATTTATAGACAATATGAGTATATCTTGGTTAAAAGAAAATATTGATAAAAAAATAAAAAGTGTAGGTATAATTTGGCTAAGAAAAAAAATATGTGTTAGATTTGATTAAAAGTGAAAAATATGTGTACTAGTTGGTTAAGGAAAAAAGTATGTGCAAGATTTGATAGATATTGAAGTACAAGCAAAAAGAAAAAAAAAATGTTTTAAATTTAATTAAAACTGAAAAATATGGGCCATCTAATTAGAAGGTAATTAACTGATTATAAAAGAGATCATCTCTTTAGGGGGGTGGGGTGTTTGAGATATCGGATAAGTATAGACAAATTATAAGTTATGAATTAGTATTCTAAAAAATATGCTATAGTATAGAAAGATTTGACTGCACTTTAGATTATCACATAGTATAATTTACCAAGATATGGATTGAAGAACGAGAAATATCTGTAATTTGTGATCCTAAAGAATAGCTAAACTTTTGCTACTTATAGGCATCAACTCATTTACGAAATTATATGCATTACAAAACAGTTGCAGGTTTTTCATCAACATATACATTTTCATAATTTATATTTTCATATTCTTTGCACTTTGTTTATTGAAAATGAGCTCTATACAAGATGTATATTTTTATAATAAGTTTTGGACCAAGACGGTCACCACTTCGCTTGTTGACTATATACACCACAAATGGTGTAGATTACGATGACCAGACAATCCATGCAATTGTTTGGTTACTTTAAATAGAGTTTCCCCTTATGAATTTTGTTTACAATCAAGTTGAGAATATAGTTAAGTTATTAGAAAAACGATTTAAGATGTATCATTACTTGATCTATCAGGAATGTGTTTTTTTGAAAAAATGTAACCAATAATTTATTTGCTTCACAAAAAACTATGCAAAATTTGGTGAAGGTAATATTATTTAATTTAATATTTAATGCATGGGCTGAAATGATGATGATGTTTTTTTAAATACAAAAAGTATATAGTCCAAGTTATTTGTATTTTTCATGAATCAGATTAATCTTTTTTTGGAGGTATACGTGTATTGAGTCGGTGACTCCATGTACGATCTGTTGAGGGAAGTTTTTATTAAACATTTAGGAAAGAGGAATTTAATCGTTCTACCGCGGTTTATCATAATTTCAAATGATGAGAGCGAAGATATGGTTAGAAAAATCTTCCGACTACACAACAGTAATACGAAAGATAGTAATAATGAACAGACCACCTCCCGACAAAAAGTCTGCTCGTATGCCACCCAAAAACAAAAAGGGCAAAACAATTCAATAGTGTCAGAAACATGCTGAAGCTACAAAACATCTAAAAGTCGTTAGCGTAAATTTTTTGATGAAGTTAATTTTATCAATTTTTCTTTTAGGTCGAATAATTAGCTTTTAATGCTTGATTTTTTTTTATATATATTTTTTCTTTTATTAGTAGTCTGGGGATGATATTTTTATTTATTTTTTCTTATTTCAATAATGAATATGATGTTTGCAAAATGGACTATTGTTTTTAGTGTTATACCATTAAAATTATAACACAAAAAATAATCGTCCATTTTGCAAACAACGTATTCATTATTAATAAAAGAAAAAAAACAAAAGTATAATTCTAAGACTAGGGTAAATTGTTTTTTAAGGACCGTAACTTTGGGGGGATGGCAAAACAAGGACCGTAACTTTTCGGGCTGGCAAAACAAGGACTGTAACTTTAAAAAGTGGCAATTTAAGGACCGTAACTTTAAAAAGTCACAATTTAAGGACCGCAACTTTTAAAAATAGCAATTTGAGGACAAATTAGCCCGGATTACTCTCCTTCGGGCTAATTAGATCGGGTTTCGGGCTCAAATCTTCAACATGGATATTATTTTGAATGAAACTATTTTAAAAACAAATTCCACTTCATTTTTTTCTTTTATTTTTTGAAATAATTTCCAACTTATTCATTATACTCAAAATACTCTAAAAAAAAAAATGAAATGAATATTTTTTGAAATAATGAAAGTATTTTATTTTTTTAGTAAGATAATTTCCAACTCATTCATTAAATGTATAGTAAGTATTATTTTATTGCAATATGTATGATGTGTTAAACGTATAGTAAATGAAATAATATTTTAAAAAAATTCCACTTCATTTTTTTAAGTATAATGAAATGAGTTGGAAATTTTAAAAAAATAGAAAGAAAAAATAGAAGTAGAATTTTAAAAAAAATATTCAAAAGAATATCCACGTTGGCGATTAGAGCCCGAAAGAGAATAATCCGGGATAATTTGTCCTCAAATTGCTATTTTTAAAAGTTGTGGTCCTTAAATTTCCACCTTTTAAAGTTATTGTCCTTATTTTGTCAGCCCGAAAAGTTACGGTCCTTGTTTTGCCAGCCCGAAAAGTTACGGTCCTTGTTTTGCCACCCCCCCCAAAGTTACAGTCCTTAAAAAAAAATTTACCCCTAAGACTACTAATAAAAGAAAAAATATATAAAAATCAAAATCCAAACGTATGGCTAATTATTCGACCTAAAGGAAAATTGATAAAATTATCTTCTACCAAAAAAAATTACTCCAACGACTGCTAGATGTTGTGGAGCTTCTGCACGTTTCTGGGCTATGTTGAACTGTTTTACCCTTTTTATATTTAGATGGCGTTCAAGGAGACTTTGATCGGGAGGTGGCATGTTCATTATCATCATCTTCTGTATCATTGTCATGTAGATGGAAGGATTGTTTAACCTCGTCTTCATTCTCAACACTCGTAATTATGATAACTACATGTTCAATAACAAAATTCCCACTTCCTACCTGTTTCATTAGTACTTGCTTTTCAACAGCTCGTACATGGAGTCACCGGCTCCATGTACCTTTTGTATTTATAATAATAATAATAATAATAAAATTATTTCAGCCCATGCATTAAATATTAAATATTAAATAATGTTCCGTAGTATCTAGTGAAGCGAATAAATTGTTGAACTCTTTCCCAAAAAAGACCCTCCTAGTAGATCAAGTAATGGAACATCTTAAATTTTTTTTCTAATAACTTAATGATATATCCTTAACTTGATCGTAAACAAAATTCATGAGGAAAAACTCTATTGAAAGTAATCAAACAATGGTGTGGATTGTCTGGTGATTGTAATATGCACCGTTTGTGGTGTATAGAGTTGAACTTTGAATATAAAGAATTTCAGCAAGCGAAGTGGTGACCGCCTTGATCTAAACTTCCTTATAAAAATATATAACTAGTATAGATTTCATTTTCGGTAGTGAAAATAATATGAAAATACAAATTATGAAAATGTATATATTGATGAAAAACCTGTAACTATTTTGTGATGCATATAATTTCGTAAATGAGGTGTTGCCTATAAATAGCTAAAACATTAGCTATTCTTTAGGATCATAGTTCACAGATGTTTCTCATTCTTCAATCCATATCTTGGTAAGTTATACTATTTGATAATCTAAAGTGTAGTCAAACCTTTCTACATTCTAGCATATTTTTCATGACTTTGAATTTAACTATATATGCATCAATATTAAATCATTATAATCAAAGACTAGCACATAATCGCCTTCATACCCCTCTCTCCCTCCCTCCCTATTTCTCTCTCCCCCCCCCCCCCCCCCCCCCCAATTATGAATCATTCTCATATCTCAAGTCAAAGGGATAGAAGGTGGTACCTCAATTATTTTGCATATAAAAAGAAACAGTAAAGACACACTTTACTGTAGAAGGTGGTACCTCAATTATTTTGCATATAAAAAGAAATAGTAAAGACACCCCATACTATATATAGCAGAGCTTAGGGCAGATTTTTCTGAAAGGGCTATAATTCATTCATTTATGATTTGGTTATGGTTTATGTTGGTGTACGATTGATTTCAAAAATAACCATAAAAAATTGACTAATGGCTGCAAAATTACTGAGCAACTAGAGTTTTACCTCAAATGGGACGAGGTGGATTTATAGCAGATGAAAAGAGTTCTCAAATGTCGTTGTTGACCACATATTTGAGTCGGAATAGTGAGACCGGCGCATTGGCTGGGGTTAAAGATGGGAGTGAAATTTCGGTTGAAATAGCGGCATCTGTTCTTCTCTCTCACAATTTTCTCTTTCCAATTCCTACTCCTTTTCTTCTTTGATTTCTTGAGAGATTCGCTCAATTGTTACAATCCGTCATTGGCTTCTTCCTCGTTGCCACCACTGCGAGAAGACTTCTTTGTTGAATTGTTGTATTCTGCATCATGTAGATTTTTTTAAGGATTGGACGTGTTCAAGAATATATTATTTTATAATGTCATTCCCCAATTTTTATAAATGTAAATTTTACGAAATCACAAGAATATTTTTGAATAAAAGGGGTTAACTAAATTTTACTTAAGGAAAAGATCTAACAACAACGGAAGAGTTAAAAAATTAATAAGACAATAAAGTGAACACCTAAGTTTGTAAACAAAATTTTGTGTAGATACTAAAATAAATCTAGTAATTTTGAATCTAAAACTCAATCACTAAGACAAAAAGAAAACTTGTCTCTAAGGTAAATATTTTTAATAAACATGGAAGGGGCGACTCTTACTAAATAAAAATGCATCCTATATCAAAAGTAATATAATTTGGATGGGAAATACTCAAAAATAGACTTTCAACAAATATAATATTTGAATATTTGTGACACATCCACCAGCCCTCCACTGCGGAGCCTCATTTGTCTCATTTGTCATGGTTAATATAAATGCAAACAAAACCATTAACTCACAAACATATATACAATTTCATATCATAATAACATAGGCTTGTTGGAAGAACCAATCATAATAACATAGTAAATCATAGACTGCACCAAGTAACAATACCATTCACATAAGACATTTAAAAATGACAAATATTTCAATTGAGTAATAAGAAAAACTCCACCTGAAATCAATGTCGTATAGTAAATTCAATTGTATGCAATGAAATAACTTTATTAATATTAATAGACCATTTAGCATCTTACTTTTTTTTTTTTGGAAGAGCATTTAGCATCTTACTAGTAATAACCTAATAATTATTTAACCTTATAAGTCTTATGCACTGGACAACTTGGAAATTAAAATAATAATATGACCAATACCAATCTTGGCTTCGGCCATTCCACCCTTTTTTAAATATATATACATACATGAAATAAGAAATACTACACTGAAAACTTAATAAATTATTATTTAAAAAAAAAAGGCATTACACCTTGTTCATATAAAGTGGTTTATCACAGAAATGTTCAAATTGATCAAAATAAATTCGGCAACAGGGGTTTTAAACAACGATGAAAATAATTCTTAATTAAAAAAGTGTGGCACTTCTCAAAATAATTTCCGTATGGATAAATGCTTGACAAATTAGTCAATTACTAAATAATTTGACAAAAGAATTTAATCAAGACACGTGTTTTTGTTTTTTCACAAAAAGTGTTGTATCATATGAATTAGTCATGAACGGTTAATGATACCAAAAATTCTTTGAGCATAAGAACTAGCAGAACAACAATTAAAAAGATTTGACGACAAGGTATTTCTAACTTTTGCATAAACATAGCCTAATGATTTCATAAAGTAAAATAATTGATTATTAATACTCACTAAATAAAAGTTTTCTGCAAGATTTGTAAAGCAGTACACTGAAATTCAACAAAGAAGAAAGAGAAATTGATTACTGTTTTCGGTATATAGTGGAATCGATGAAAAATGTGTGTTCTCCCTCTTGGTGTTTGTACTGAATTTTTCTTAAGAAAAGAAAAACGCTTGAAGAATTTTTTTTTTTTTTTTGCCTTTTTTACTGTATTCTGATATAAGAAATACCAAGTATAAAATAAGAGGAGGACGAATATTATAGTTAGAGATATTTTTGGGATAAAGACTAACTTGGTCATGCACCCACATTTGAAAATATGGATGTAAACGTGGTTACGTCACGTTACTTAAAAAATTCTAATCATGTTTTATATTTTCATTGAAAGAAAATAATAATAATTATAATATTACCCATTACTAATACTAATTAATAATAACATTTGATTTTAAATGCACTTAAAAATCTTTGCTGATAAGAATATTTTTAAATGTACTTCTAAAATAAATAACTCTATATTTTTAGGGGTGTTATATATATATATATATATATATATATATATATATATATATATATTTAATAATGACAATAATGTAAATTGTGTTTCATGGGTAAAAAAGACTTTTGCAAGTTCATCAACATATTAAAAAAATAAGCAAATGAACTATTTAATATTATATAGAATTTTGCATACCAAACAAGATATATACATTTAACTTGTCCAATGAATCAAAATTGAAACTATCGTATCTTATTATATGCATGCTAATAAACGGGTTCTAACCCTAAAAGTACTACTCCCCCGTAAGTTGAAATTTATTACTCTCTCTTTTTATATTGGAAGAAGTTTAGTTCATTGTTAAAAGGTGTACTAAAAATATAGTGCAATAAAATATAAATAAGTGATATTTGAAAGGGGTTAATTGCACTTTTGGTTCCAAAAGAATGTGTTCATTTTAAAATGGTCCTTTTTCGGCACTTATAGTCCCATTGTTTTTCTTGACACTTTTGGTTCCAAGAGACTTGAATAAATTGCAGATTTGATCCCAAGAAATTGAATAGATTGCAGTTTTGGTCCCAAGAGAATAGGACAAATTTGCAGTTTTGGTCCCAAGAATTAACAGATGGGACCAAAACTGAAAAAAAAAAAAAGGACTAATTTTGCACATAGGTACCAAAAGTGTTTTGCACTCATTCTCGTGGGACCGAAAGTGCAATTTTCCCTATTTAGAAGTGATTGGTTTTAGAGAATAATTTTATTTTATTTTCGTAATTTAGAATATTGTAACAAAGTGAGTAATATTTTTAGTTGATTAAGTGATAACTCGAAATTATGAATTTACTATATAGATATGTAGTGGGAGCTAACCACTTCCACTATTCCACTTCATTCCAAGTACAATTTGGGAGAAATATATTGCGGTAATATTAGGAGAAGGATTCTTTTAGCAATTTAAGGTTTCGATTTAATTTGCATAGGACTAACTTGAAATAATTGCCAGGATCTTATTCTTCTAGGGTACTTTCTACTTTTGGATGTTTATAGTCTAAGGTAGGACGTGACAAATGGTATTGGTGGCTGGTGAGTTCAGATTAAAAAAAAATAACACAAAGAATTATATATGAAACTTGATCACAAGGTCATCAGTACAACGTGAAAAAAATAAAAGATGCATAGATATATAATAAGCAGTAATCATTGAGTAGTATTGATGAAGTGGTGCAGAATGCAGGTAGTATTAATAATTCCTGCCCATAATTTTCACTGGAAGTCTGTGAGTAGAACAGGAACTCAAAATGGTCCAATATTGTTAATGCATGGGCATCATTTGACCATGTCTCAATAATGTATGGAGTTTGATGGTGAATTGCCAACCTTACATTTCAAATTCTCGATCCTTTTCAATTATAACACAATGGAGAATAACATGCGAGATATACTAGAATTGAAAATAGATTATATTTTATTTGTTAGAATTAAAGGCATAAAATATAAAATAAATAATTTATTTATATCTCAATGAGAGGAATGAGAACACGTGGATCTAATATGACTCGCCTGCAGCTCTCGCTAATAGATGAATACTATTAGAGTATACACTTATATTCTACACTTTAGACTAATGGAGTTCTTGTTGTGATACTCCAGAAGATGCAGAGAAAATTATATGTTCTTTGTTTGTTGATGTCTAATCGTATGAAACCAAAACACCATAGTTATAGAGATTTATGGGTATAATTATAGACATAATTAGATGCATCAATTTGCATACTAATTGAATCAATTTATTCAACTATCCATAAATAAAATATCACAATCAACTATCTCATATGGTAAGATATTATGTATAATTTATTCCATTATACCTATATGGTATAATTTTTCCAACATCTCTCACTCATACATATATCTTGTCAAATCCAATTGAACTTATAATTCTCATCTCGCATACCTTCTTTCATATTTAGAATAAAGTGTGTGATACCAAGCGAAAACAAGATGGAACAAAGTGAAGAGAGTTATATCAAGCTATCACCCAACCAACATAACTCATCAACTCAGGAGACTCGATGTGTACCCCAAACTATATGGTCGCACCAAGTCAAACATCAATGACCCCTCATATGTATATTCATAGAGCATGTTTGACCACCTATTATTCATAACTATACTCAAGACTACATCAAACAATATTTTGACTTAGTCGGCCGACCTTTGAGTTATAGTACACAAGTGTGTTACCAACATAGTTTTTCCTTAGCCCTTCATGTCAATTAGCTTGGACTTGATAGCTTTCCTAGTCATGCTCCGACAGACTGCATGAATCTTGACCATTAGATACATGCTAAAGTAGCGTCATCAAGCTTACACGTCATGACAGAGTCCGAAGTCACAAAGGGCATTTTTTAATAACCTAAGAGCTCACACAGTGATGAAGCAGGGATCTAATTAGTCACTTCTCTTATATAGGTCGTCATTTAAGCACATATAGTATGAATACATGTTATGATGGAGTTCTTACTCAATTTGGGCATGTCACACTCTAAAAACATCATACGAGTCTTAGTCCAGTCGCTTGTCCAGCGCCTAACCTGCGTATTATTATAAGTTAGTCTCCCACATAACTTCTAATAATTCGCACACTCGGCTATTAATAGGCTTCTATGAGGTTAGGACGTACTTCATACTCGATCAAAATATGATCTCATCTTGATCTTGTTGACGATCAGTTCTAATCTTGAAGGTTAATGGTTGTTTTAAGCAATTTTAAGTGGTTAACTGATCATCAAACAATTACGTGTGATTGATCACTAACGTAATTAGTGAATACGATTTTTTGGGTTTAGGTGGATTAGAATCGTATAAAAGCTTACGTGTTTAAGTTCGATTGTAAATTAATCGAGCAGCTTTAGATTCGTAATCGAAGTTTGGACGTGTATAATAATTTGTGCTTATTTTATTTGCTGCAAAAATCTAAGTATTTATAGACTTTTGCCCTGCAGGAGGTGGCACGTCCTTTGGCCGACCAAGTCTGCATGCTCGACACCTGTCCTTTGACTAGTTTGACCTTATCTTAACTAAATTCTATCCTTATCTACTGGACTTGCTCGCAGTCTAGAGCTGTTCGTCACTTTGGACTTGTCCTTGAGGAGTCTTTAGTCTGATTCTGATGGTCTTTCATCTTGTTTAATTGTTATTTTGGCGTTGTGGTTGGATCTGATCGGCAGGATGTCGTTTGAGCTCGTCATGTGGCTTTTGATCTGATTTTGTTCGCCTATGTGTCTTGATCGCATGTAGGTTTTGCTCGCCGGATGTCTTGGGTGAATCATGTGTTAATTCCAGTTTAAATTTTGTGTGATTTGCGCTAATCCTGGTCGCCCAAATGATGATCCTGCTCGCCTATCAACAATTGCCCCCTTGCCGATCAATAAATTGTGAAGATGGTGAATGAGCACTTTTTGGGTTGGCAATTTTTAAGTGTCACTAAGGCGAGCAAGAATGTCCCTGGGGCGAGCAGCTTTTCACGGGCGGACAACATTGGTCGAGCAGACTCGGGTCGGGGACGGTTGGGATCCCAAGGTCTGGGCACGGCTCGAGGTGTGACGTGGGCGGAATGATTGCTACCGCCCACGCGCACACAATCCCGAGGAGACGCGTCTTCCCGTTTTGTCGGACAGGTGCTGCACGCGCCCAGAATTTGCAATTTGGTCCTTCCACTTTCAATTTTGTTCGCCCGGTACCCCATTTTTCCAGAAGTATAAAAGGAAAATTTTCTTCGTTTTTTTTCATTTTCACACTGTTTCTTAAGCGCGAATCCCTCTTTCTTCCTTCTTTCAAATTTCCGGCGACGTTTCCAGATTCCGGCGATCTTCGAACAACGTCAAGGTAGTTTTTTCTCTGCTTATTTTCTTCTCTTTCTTCTCTTCTTGCTTCGTGTGCGTTCTTGATTCACCGAGAATTCCTACTCCGCCGTGGAAAATTCCGAGCCGCCGTGTTCTTCCCTTGCCGGAATCTGCAAAACCCTAACATCTCTCCCTTAACTTGTTCGATGGCGTCGCACTCAGAGACCGGTTCTTTTCCTCCCTGGAATCCCGAAAAATGGCCCGTCGAAGAAAATCTTCCTATAGTTAATTTGGAATCTGATCCCGAGGCGGTTTCGGTTGCACGCTCGGTCAATTCTGGAGCCCATCCCTCCGGGGAAAGAGAGGAGCGAGCAAATCCTGCTCGCCAGCTCTTAGAAGAGACGAGCTCGGATCTCCACGAAGACGAGGATGAAGAAGTCGAGGTACTTCAGCCGGTGAACCTTGACGAACTGACTTGGACCTATCTCAAGGATATCAACTTCCCCGCGCCCAGATTGATCGAGCATCGGGTTCCAGTCGCGGTTGCTCGCCGTGTCGACTGGAATGAGTACGAAAAGGAGCATTCCAATCGCTTCGTCATTCCTGCTCGCGGAATGCGGAAACTTAAAGCGACCGAGTTCGCAGCGAGCTGTATCGTATCCGCCATCACTGAGGAGAATTTGATCGAGATTCGGAGGGATTACAAGATTCCCTTTGATATCCCAATGTATGCTCCTTTGGTGGACGACAGAGCTGATCGCCCACCACGCGGATTGACGGCGATCAACCTTGCCACCCTAAATGCTGGAGTTTCATTGCCGTTGCACCCTTTGGTCGGCCAATTTCTACATGACGTGAACTTGGCTATCACCCAACTTACTCCTGTTGGGTGGATAAATCTGATGGCCCTGATGGTAATGTTCGCTCTGGAGGGGTATCCCAACAGGCTGTCCGCCGAGGAGGTTGGCTACCTAATGACGATAACCGGCTGCACTGGGGAAGAGGCGGGCTGGTACTATCTGAAGGCGCGACCAGGGCAAAAACTTGTCGAGGATATTCCTGGGAAAGTGCGGGATTGGAAGCATGACTGGTTCTGGATCGGAGGCGATTGGCGTGCTTCTGCTCGCTCTTCAGGGGGTTCTGAACGAATTGAGACCCCGGCGGAGTTTAGGGAATTAAAGCGTGAGTCTTACCTCTTCTATATCTTTGAAGTGGTTGGACTAATTTTAATTCTCTTTTCCCTTTGTTTCAGGTCCCAAGAACTTGGGGTGGCGAACTGTGAAGAATAGCATAAGCGATCTATTCCTGTTCGTTGCGTGTTTGATCGCCCTTCGTCGTCGAGAAGATCGAAGTATCGGCCACCTCTTCTCCGAGGACACACTGCGAGTTGCTCATCTCACGACCTACCCTCACCATCTCGAGGCTCTAGCTCGTATCCCAGAGGGTAAGTATCTTCATGCTGGGCGAGCAGATCTGATCGATTTTATACTTGGTATTAATTTATTTTCCTGTCCTTTACAGATCAGCTCACCTCCGTTGTGCTTCACCCCTCCTTCCTAGAGCTTGATAACCGTGTCTGGGAGATGCCGACCAAAAAAGGACGCAAGAAGTCGGACCCCCTCTCCAAGATCATCGCCCTTGCGGCCAAGGGTGGAAAAGGAGACCCTCGGCAAACCGGAGGGTCGAGCTCGGCTCAGCCTCCCGCTCCCGTAGCGAGTCCGCCCAAGACACTGGTCCCGAGGACGAAGAGACTTCTTCGTGGAGATGGCACTCCCGTTACTGAGGCTGAAAGGGCAGTCAAACGAATAAAGGCTGCCCAAGAAAAGGTGACAGTGGCTGTCCGACCATCTGAAGGCGACAACGAGCAAACTCCTTCGGTGGAGCGTCCCGGCGAGCAAGCTTTGGTCGTCACCACTCGTGAAGGATCTGGTCCTTCATCTGACCCCACCTACCTTGGCTGGGACAAAGGTCGTCTTGACAGGTATAACCTTGCTCGCCCAGGACACTTAGCATTTTTTTTTAACTAACTGGAAAATTTCTTTTCAGCTACTCGCCCGAGCAGTATCCAGGGCGATCTAATCTGGTGCATCGTTTCGCCTGTTCAAAGGTGCCGACCAATCTGCGCGAAATCCCGGACTCTTTTGTTCGCCGCGCCTCTGAGGTCGTTGCTCGTAGCTGGACCAAGGAGCTAAATGAGACCGTTAAGGCACAAGCGCCTCGTGATAATGGCCGTTTGTGTCTTGTCGAGGCGGGAAACACCTTGGCGGCCGTGCAACGTTTGGTCGACCAGGTTGAGGACCTTGAGAAGGACTCACGCCAGCATGCGGCCACGGTCAGCCGTATTGCCAGAGAGCGTGATGACGCTAAGGCTGAGGCGAAGAAGATTATCGCCGACCTCGAGAATAAAGCCAAAGCTCATCAGGTTAGCGAGCAGCGTGCCTTGGACCTGCACGTCAAAGTCTCCGAGGAGCTGAAGGTCAAGATGGCCGAAGTCGAGCACATGCGAGCAGAACTTGCTCGCGCTCAGCAGCAGAAGGAGGTCGCCGAGAAATTCGCGACTGAGGCAACGGCCAAAATTGCGGACCTTGAAATCCAGCTCGCCAACTCCATTACCCAAGAGGAACTTATTCCTAAGATGGAGGTGAGCTCGATTCTTGGTTACGTAACAGGTTATGCGGAGAGCATCCGTATTGCCCATGAATTCAAGGTTGCCGCAGTTGTTGAAGAGATCGGCAAGGAGTTGTGCAATTTTGTTGAATCTAACCCTCCTGCTCCGGGCACAACTCTGCAAATTGGCGACCTGCCTGAATATGGGATCAAGCTCGACTTCATTGGCCCCGAGATAATTATCACAAGTCCTGCCGAGGACGAGGAAGAAGAGGGCGATGCTGCGGAGGGCGAGCAAATCCTTCCTGCCGATCAAAGTGAAAGAGCTCTAAAGGAGCGTGCTGATGCTGAGGGATTGATTGCTGAGCTAACTGAGGTGGTCCCAGTTGATCCTGCCATTGAAGGCTCTCCACTTGAAGACCCCAAAGATGACAACATATCTCCTCCTGCCGGACAAGGATCTTAGCGGACAGGATTAGCTAGGAACTTGTACTTCTTTTTTGTTGTTGTTCATCCTTTTGTAATTTTTGGGCGATTAAGCCTTATCATCAATGGATATATTTCGCTTACTTGCTCGTCTTTTATCTTACACTAATTGTTCTTTGCATCTTTTTCTGTGCTTCAACAATCTTAATGTAGTTGGGTCTTGTTCCTTAAGAACCTTTTTTTTTTTTTGCCTTAGGATTTGATGGGCTTTTGGCCTTAGGCTATGTCCATTTAAAAACGAACAGCCTTCAATGGGCTTGGTTGTATAATCAACTTGCGCCTTGAGCTCACACTTCTATTTCGAACGAACAACTTAATATTGAACAAACATTTAAAAATTACAAGTATCAAACGCGACCAAGAATGTAACCCTGCACTAGCTAGGTTGGATTTGCTCGACAGAAACAATGTTAAGCTTCCAACTTATTAAAAACATAAATTACACCAAGAGTCAGAGTTGCTCGACTACTATACAATTTGTCAATACATCTTTAAACTCTTAAGAGGAAATGAAATTATCACAAGATACTAACATCCCAGCATGCGACCAGACTTGACCCAATTCATCTTTGTTCGACCATTTATACTTGGTGAAAAATTTCAAAAAATTAGGCAAGTTTTTTGGACCCATCTTGTATCTCTGCCATTCCAGTTCGCCCAGTGGACTTAGTAGCTCGCCTATCTCAACTTCACTCTCTCATGAAGCAGAACTGGTCGCCTACTGAAAGTATTTCCTTAGATTAGCTGCATTCCAGGAATATTGGGCCGAGTTGCCATCTAAGTCCTCTATGTCATATGCTCCATTGGGTAACCTATCTGTTACCCTGTACGGGCCCTCCCAAGTCGGGCCAAATATGCCTGGAGGTGGGGCAAGCTTCTTTCTTAGAACGAGGTCACCAACTTCGAATTTTCTTATCTTGACTTGAGAATTATAGTAACGCTCTGCTCTTTGCTTGTATGTGGCATTCTTTAGCTCAGCGTGTAATCTTCTTTCTTCGAGCAAATCTGCTTCTGTGGCTAAGGCAGAATGATTTGTTTGTTCATCAAAGCTGGTTGTCCTGACTGTGTCAGTCTTTAATTCAATTGGTATTACCGCCTCTGTTCCGAAAGCCATTGCAAAAGGTGTCTCTCCGGTGCTTGACCTGGGAGAAACCCTATATGCCCACAAGACTTCCGGGAGTTTTTCTGACCAGCTGCTTTTGCTTTCTGCCAGACGTATTTTCAATGTATGCTTGATGATCTTATTTACAGCTTCAACTTGCCCGTTTGACTGGGGATGATAGGGAGTTGAATAGTGTTTCCTGATCCCCCATTTTGTACAGAAATCTCGTAATTCCTTTCCATCAAACTGTGGGCCATTATCTGTCACGATTGTTCGTGGAATTCCAAAGCGACAGATGATGTTCTGCCATATGAAGTTGATCATGTTCTGCTGTGTAATTTTCACCATGGCCTTTGCTTCTGCCCACTTTGTATAATAGTCGACTGCTATGACGGCAAATCGAACATTTTCCACTCCTGCCGGGAAAGGGCCAATAATGTCAATCCTCCATCTTGCAAATGGCCATGGGCTGTAAACCGATACAAGCTCTTGGGCAGGGGCATGAATGCTTGGAGCAAAAACCTGACATTGGTGGCAAGCCTTGGCTAATTGGATTGCATCTTTCCGTAAGGTTGGCCAATAGTAACCTTGCCTTACAGTTTTGTAGGCCAAAGCTTGCCCCCCAGTGTGATTTCCACAAACTCCAGAATGTATATCCTCCAGGACTGTCCTTCCTTGCCCCCTAGACAAACACTTGAGTAGCGGGAGTGAGAAGCCTCTTTTGTAAAGCTGTTCGTCTACCAGAGTGTATCTGGTTGCCTGTTTTTTAATTCTTTGAGCTTCAAATGAGTTGCTTGGTAACTCCCCGTCTTTTAAGTATTTGGCTATAGGAGTTCTCCAATCATCATCGTTGTTGTTCTCGACTATTTGATTTACTTCGTAGTCCATTGTTGATGGTTGAACTTTTTTGGTAATGACAATGTCCGTCAGGTCTGCCGGCCCATCACTTGTTGCTAATCTTGCTAGGGCGTCAGCTTGTGTGTTGCTTGTTCGTGGTATCTGCTGAATAAACACTTGGTCTAATTGGGATACCAAGTGTGCAACTATTCGTTGATACTCGATCATTTGCTCATCTCTGGCCTCATATTCGCCTCGTACTTGGCTTACAATGAGCTGGGAGTCCCCGAAAATTTGGAGTTGTTTAACTCCAACTACTAGTGACAAGTGAAGACCTGCAATGAGGGCCTCGTACTCTGCCTCATTGTTAGTGGCCATGAATTCAAATCTGACTGCTGAAGTGAAGACTTGCCGGTCGGGACTGATGAGCACTATTCCTGCCCCCGAGGCCAGATTTGTTGACGAGCCATCCACGTAAAGATGCCATGGGTGATCTAGCCCTCTCGTTGGATTTTGAGGGAAGGTTAGTTCAACTATAAAGTCGGCTAACGCTTGTCCCTTGACTTGAAGCGACTTACACTAGCTTCTACTAGTAGCTACCCCGCAAGAGTACGGGTTCACTGTAGTATGGGCAAGTATAGGGACCAAGTATTATCGAACCCAAGGGATGGTGTATATGCGAATAGATCCCTGAAGATCTACGCGTCATAATTAATATGAGTGTGATGTTTTTGGGTTTTTGGAAAGATTAATTAAAAGACTGAAATAAACTAAGTAAACTAAAATACTAAAGCAATTAAATTAACTAAGGGTTGTGTTCTAATGAGAGATGGTGATGCTTAGGATAGGAATCCCTACGTATACTAACGGAGCAGGTACATAATCAAAGTAATCGTGACAAACAAGAATTAACCTAAGTAAAAGATCGTAGAATGAAAGCTCAAGATTTCTTACCCTAATACTTTATCCTAGCAATCGACTTCACTAATCCACTAACAAGTTAATGAATTGTGCTTAATTAATGAGACCCTAATTTAACTAAGGTGATGCGGTCGTCCTCCTTCGCTAAACCGGTAGATGAATTAACCTTTCCTAAACCTTCTCGTTAAGACTACTAGTTGTTATTGAGTGATGCGGTCGTCCTCTCTCTAACACTTTCGTACTAAATTTAAAGGTAAAGTTCAGATTAATTATAAGAATTCATTAATTAAGAGAATTAAAACTAACGTCACAAACTACCCTAATTACGTACCCACATCCTACTTCTACGAGTTCATCCTAACCTAAGCATGCAAGGGTTTTAGCCGGACATGGTTATAACAAAAATAAAAGCAATAGAAGAAACAACGAACATAAACATAATGAATTGAACGAAGAAAATAATAAACATAAACTAGGGTTTGAAAGAAAGAAATTCTAAAAACTGAAATTTAATTAATAAAAACAAAGTTTAGAACGTTTAGAGTAATCAAGCTAATGAAAAGAAACTAAGAAACGAAAAGAAAACTAAGAATTCGTATGAAAAACCTCAACAACGTAAAAGTAAAGCTTGCTCGTTCTTCTCTTCCTTCCTCTCTCTAAAAATTAAGTCTAAAAGTGATTTCTAAAGTTGGGGATCCTTCAAAACGTGTTTGGACGAGATATATATAGGCACGGGTCGAAACGGGAGTTAACGGGCCGAAAATACGAATCCGGAGGCAAAAGTATAGGGGCGCTCGAGCAAAACGCTCGAGCGGTCCCGCTCGAGCAGTGTAGCTCGAATGATGCATTCGCTCGAGCGGTCGCGCTCGAGCTGCTCGAGCGCTGAAATGACACTGTTACTTTTGGGCGCTCGAGTGATTCGCTCGAGCGGTGGCGCTCGAGCTACTCGAGCGCAAGAATGGTTCTGTATGTTTGCGCGCTCGAGTAAGGCGCTCGAGCGGTGGCGCTCGAGCGATGCGCTCGAGTAATCTCTAATCCTCCCAAATGATACTTTTCCTCGTCCGTACTAATACCAATCGTATTTCTTCAATATCTTCTCATCCGGGCATCCGTTTGAGTCGATTCAAAGTCCTACGAACTCCGTTTTTCGTCCTCTATTCACCTATGTGCATCAAAGAGACAAATTTATCAATGTATAGAAATGATGCTCATTTGACTCTAAGCACTAATCGAAAACACTCAAAACATGAGTAAATTGGGCTCCAAAACATAACAATTTCACGCCTAATCAACCCCCCCAAACTTACCATGTTGCTTGTCCTCAAGCAACGAAATAATAAGTCAAGTGAAATTGTTAGGAATGAATCAAGAATCAAATCATGCAAGTAATTGAACTCGAGCTTCAAAGATCAATCACCCGTATACTCACTCACTTTCTTTTATCGTACTCATGCAACAATAATGAGAAACACCAAGATCAAGCATGGATATGCACTCAACGATGTGTTTAACTCCCTCACAAGTGTATAACAGTGTTTAAGGGACTCACTCAATCAATCAATCACACATATTGGCAGCCATAGGCTTGTAAATGCTCTCAACTTCGACCATACTCTAGAAATCAATGCCGAATCAAAAAGGACTTTCAAAAGGTTGTAATGTAGGCTCTTTGGACAGGTGGGATAACAATATGGTAAAGTGACTCAAGTGAATGGAGAATAGAAATTCAAAACATCGGTACTTCGAGATTAAGAACGATCTACTTCAAACATATTCAATCACTACACTTTCGCTTTCAATTCTCTCAACACTTCAATTTTTTTCTTTCTCACTTTTTCACTTTTTCAAACACTTCATCATTTTTTTCTTTTTCGCACAAACACATGAGCTCATTTTTTCCTTTGCTCATTCTCAATTTTTTTTTCTTTTTGTTCTTTTTCCCACATCTCAAAACTTCATCACACCTTTTTTTCTCATATTCACTCAACAAACAACCTTCTCTTTTTTTTCAACTCAATTCACTCCCTTCATATTCACACTTTCCTATTCTCCACTCAAATTGGGACAAAAAGGCTTAGGAATTGGAATAGTGTTCATATGTGCTAGCAAATAAAATAGGCTTTAGGCTCAACGGGGCTAACAAGGGATCAATGTCATTGGTAAGGAAAATTTTGGCTAAGTGACTCAATAAAATCAATGATGGCCTAAGATCACATTCGGCATATCAAACTAGACACAATCTAGAAGCAAGAGCACATGCAAGTTCTAGCATCCTCTAAGGTGATGATTCACTCACAAACGAAGAGATTAATTCATGCATTTAAATCTCGTAAGGCTCAAATCTCACAGCTTTCACATCCATGCTAGTCCTAGTGAATTCTCACTCTCATCACACAAGTACTCAAAAGAAAACTTATAAGCATACAAGTTCTTTCTCAACTCAGCTCAAACTCAAACACTCACACAAGAAAACTCCTAACTCAGCCTCACAATTCACCCTACTCATCAAATCATACTCAAAGATAGCAATCAACAAGCATAAGGCGATTGATAGGCATAAAATATTGAGTAACAAAACAAATGAATAATGGCCCAAGGAGCATCTCAAGGCACCAAATAACTAACTCAACTCAAAGATAAGGGGTGCTCCGGTGCAATGTAACAAGAAAACATATAAAAAAAACTCCACCCCCCCAAACTTCGACCTTGCTAGAGGTCTAAGTTTGGGGTTGTGGGTTACCTCAACCGAACAATTCAGTTTCTCTCAATAGCTTTGCACACTTCCTTGTCTCAAGTTGGTTCCTTCAATCTGAGTAACTCCATGATACCTTTACTCCTTTAGAGACAAGCCTACAAAATAAAACTCTCAAGTACGAGGTTAAACATACGACTCAAAATACTCCCTAATAATATAAAAAGACACTAAAAATAAATGAAAGCAAATAAAAATGGGTTGCCTCCCATTCAGCGCTATTTTTAAGGTCCTCATGCCGGACCGTGCTCAAAGGAGCTTATGGGACATCATACTCAAATTTACCTCCCTCACTCTCATAAGAGTGGTGTTTGCATTCTTTTCCTTGATGCCCCTCCATCATGAGCTCTTTTGCTCTCTTCTCATCCCCAAGTGTTATGGGTCTCAACTCCTTCTTGCCTCTATCTGGAGGAGTCTTACTAAACAATTTCTTGAGTTTGGACTTTTTCTTCTTAACTCCTCCTTTCCCTTCTAACTGGACCACGTCCACTTTCTTCACCTCTCCATCCTTCAACTTCTTCACTTTATCCCTATCAACATAATCAAGATCATAACGCTCATGGGTTAAATTATCATTTGAAGGACTAGCAAAATCATGAATATGAGAAGGATTAGGGAGAGAATGCGTGTCTTCAACACGAGGATCAATTGCATCCATGCAATACAAGCTCTCATCCTCCTTCGGGTGTTTCATGGCTTCATATAGGGAGATCTTCACTTCTTGATCATCAACTTTCAATGTAATCTTCCCATTTGCCACGTCTAGCACCATCCCCGCCGTAGCTAAGAACGGTCTTCCCAAGATCAGGGGCACGTGCTCATCTTCCTCCATCTCTAGCACTACAAAGTCGGCTGGAAAAATGTGATCTCCAACTCTCACTAGGACGTCTTCAACAACACCTTGAGGTCGAGTAATAGACCGATCGGCTAGTTGAAGCGTCATCATTGTGGGTTGAAGTTCACCACCTTCCAACTTCTTGAAAAGCGACAGCGGCATGAGATTGATGCTCGCCCCGAGGTCGCACAACGCTCCCTTTTTGATCCCGTTCCCAATATCACATAGGATCGTGAAGCTCCCGGGATCCTTCAGCTTTGGTGGAAGCGCCTTGTGCACTAATGCACTCACCTCGTGGTTCAGCTGCACCAACTTTGGCTCATCCACTCGCCGTCTTTTCGCGATCAAGTCCTTCAAAAACTTCGCATAGTGCGGCATCTGTTCCAAAGCATCATAAAAAGGAATATTAATATGCAATTGTTTAAAAACATCAAGGAACTTAGCGAATTTCTCATCAAGCTTCTTTTTCATGAAGCGTTGTGGATATGGGACGGGTATCACAGATTTGGGTACCCCCCATTCGTCTCTTTCTGTTTCTTTCACTTTCTCCCTTGCTTCCTTTGCCTTCTTCCACTTAGGAACTCTCTCTATCTCCTCAAAGTCTTTCCCCTTCTGGGACTCATCCATATCTTCATGCTTCTCAATCCCTTCACTTTCACTCCCCTTCTCAACTTCATCTCCTTTAGGCTCAATCTCTTCTTGGGGTGTCTCAGAATCAGCAGGCATTTGGGGACCTTCGTAGTTGGTTCCACTTCTCAGCTGGATCGCCTTGCACTGCTCTTTTGAGTTCCCCTCCGGCATTCTATTCACTGATTTTGCAATCTGGCTCATCTGGAGCTCTAAAGAGGTGAACCTTCGATTGTTCTCTTGTTGAGTTCTAGTCCACTCAACATTCATCTTCTGGAGCTCTTGTTCACGTTGATCACCCTTCTTATGCAACTCCTTCACATCATACTCCAAGGATGACAACCGCTTGCTACCTTCCTCCACCTTCTGAAGAATAGCTCTCAACATCTCCTCGGTTGATGCACCGCCTTCTCCACCAGGAGGTTTAGACCCCGGATCAACACCTGCAGGAACAGTAACACCAGCTTTTGAGTTAGCATAAGAAAAATTATCATTCTTCCTCCATGTGTTTTGAGGAGGCTGCTGGCCTCCTTGAACTCCTTGTGTGTTCCTCCATTGATTTTGAAGTGGCTGAGGGCCTGGAGGCACAAATGGTTGGCCATAAGAAGGCCTTCCATACTGGTTTCCACCTTGGTAGCCATTCTGATTGTAATACGGACCTCCCATGTAATTGGCTACCTCTTGCTGTCCACTGGGCTGGTCTACTCTCTCATTCTCCACTGCATGCTCTCCACCCAAACTCTTCCCCAACTCGAGGTTGTTGATCTTTTCCATCATGGCCATCAGCAGCCTTCTCGTTCCTTCTCCCTCCTCAACCTGATGCACTCTTTGCAAATCTGCATCCGCACTCCAAGCACCAGCATTCGTGACAATGTTGTCCACGATCTCCCTACATCTCTCTATGCCTTGGTTCAGGAATGCTCCGCCCGCACAAGCGTCTAAATGGTCTTGCCCCACCTTGTTGGCACCGCTGTAGAAGAATGCCATAACATCCCCCTCATTGTACCCATGCTGCGGGCACTCTATCAGCATGTTCGAGTATCTCTCCCACGCTTGGCGTAAATCCTCTCCAGACTTCTGGCGAAAGGACGAGATCTCAATTCTAGCCTTGATCGTCCTAGATGGAGGGTAGAATCGCTCGAGGAACAGACGCTCGAGCTCGGCCCAAGTGGTAATACCTCCCCGCGGGAGCGTATTATCGTACCACTCCTTGGCTATTCCCGTCAATGAGAATGGGAACAGCCTAAGCCTCTTGGCATCTTCAGACATGCCATTATAATGAAATGTGGAGGCTATCATGAGAAAGCTCCTCAGATGTGTGTGAGGATTCTCCTTCCCGATCACTCCTTTGAACTGATTCTCTGTCAGCAGCTTTAAAATTCCTGGGGAAATAGAGAAGTTGTTTGCCTCAACAGGAGGCAAAGCTACTCCGTCATAGTACCTCTGTGGCTGCGCTGCAAACCTCCCTCGAATAGCAATATTATGATCTACGTTCATAGGAACGTGTTGAGGATTAGCAGCTGGTACTGGTACTTGTTGAGGTGGTGGTTGGTAAACAGGTGGTTGGTTATAGACTGGTGGTGGATGATATGGATACGGTGGGTAAGGGTAAGGTGGGTATGGGTAGTGTTGGTATGCTGGGTTATGGAAAGGGTTTTTCGGGTTTTGTGGGTAAGCAGGATTGTTCAGAGGATTTGGGACTAGGTTCTGAGCTGGATTGTTTACATTTTGTGCACCCGGGTTCTGGCTTTGACTATCCACGAACTGGTCTTGATTCTGACCACCACTCCCTCCAGAGCCATCAACCCGGTCTACTGCCTGATTGAACTCGTTAGCAGCATTGTCCAACTCATTATTGAGGTCCATTGGTCCCTTCCCTAAGTCGGCTGCGTTCATTCTTCTCAAGAAAGCTCTGTTCCTTCTAGCTATTGTCTCAGGATCTGCAGGTAATCTCTCTTCGCTCGTATTGTCTTGTGAACGTGTTTTCATAAACCTGACACACTAGCAGATAGATCAAAACGCAACTGCCGATTGAATACAAATAAAAATAAAAACAGAAATTAAATCACCCACTACTAACTACTAAGCTATCTACAAGTCCTATTCAAAAGCATACAACGCCATCCCCGGCAACGGCGCCATTGACTTGAAGCGACTTACACTAGCTTCTACTAGTAGCTACCCCGCAAGAGTACGGGTTCACTGTAGTATGGGCAAGTATAGGGACCAAGTATTATCGAACCCAAGGGATGGTGTATATGCGAATAGATCCCTGAAGATCTACGCGTCATAATTAATATGAGTGTGATGTTTTTGGGTTTTTGGAAAGATTAATTAAAAGACTGAAATAAACTAAGTAAACTAAAATACTAAAGCAATTAAATTAACTAAGGGTTGTGTTCTAATGAGAGATGGTGATGCTTAGGATAGGAATCCCTACGTATACTAACGGAGCAGGTACATAATCAAAGTAATCGTGACAAACAAGAATTAACCTAAGTAAAAGATCGTAGAATGAAAGCTCAAGATTTCTTACCCTAATACTTTATCCTAGCAATCGACTTCACTAATCCACTAACAAGTTAATGAATTGTGCTTAATTAATGAGACCCTAATTTAACTAAGGTGATGCGGTCGTCCTCCTTCGCTAAACCGGTAGATGAATTAACCTTTCCTAAACCTTCTCGTTAAGACTACTAGTTGTTATTGAGTGATGCGGTCGTCCTCTCTCTAACACTTTCGTACTAAATTTAAAGGTAAAGTTCAGATTAATTATAAGAATTCATTAATTAAGAGAATTAAAACTAACGTCACAAACTACCCTAATTACGTACCCACATCCTACTTCTACGAGTTCATCCTAACCTAAGCATGCAAGGGTTTTAGCCGGACATGGTTATAACAAAAATAAAAGCAATAGAAGAAACAACGAACATAAACATAATGAATTGAACGAAGAAAATAATAAACATAAACTAGGGTTTGAAAGAAAGAAATTCTAAAAACTGAAATTTAATTAATAAAAACAAAGTTTAGAACGTTTAGAGTAATCAAGCTAATGAAAAGAAACTAAGAAACGAAAAGAAAACTAAGAATTCGTATGAAAAACCTCAACAACGTAAAAGTAAAGCTTGCTCGTTCTTCTCTTCCTTCCTCTCTCTAAAAATTAAGTCTAAAAGTGATTTCTAAAGTTGGGGATCCTTCAAAACGTGTTTGGACGAGATATATATAGGCACGGGTCGAAACGGGAGTTAACGGGCCGAAAATACGAATCCGGAGGCAAAAGTATAGGGGCGCTCGAGCAAAACGCTCGAGCGGTCCCGCTCGAGCAGTGTAGCTCGAATGATGCATTCGCTCGAGCGGTCGCGCTCGAGCTGCTCGAGCGCTGAAATAACACTATTACTTTTGGGCGCTCGAGTGATTCGCTCGAGCGGTGGCGCTCGAGCTACTCGAGCGCAAGAATGGTTCTGTATGTTTGCGCGCTCGAGTAAGGCGCTCGAGCGGTGGCGCTCGAGCGATGCGCTCGAGTGATCTCTAATCCTCCCAAATGATACTTTTCCTCGTCCGTACTAATACCAATCGTATTTCTTCAATATCTTCTCATCCAGGCATCCGTTTGAGTCGATTCAAAGTCCTACGAACTCCGTTTTTCGTCCTCTATTCACCTATGTGCATCAAAGAGACAAATTTATCAATGTATAGAAATGATGCTCATTTGACTCTAAGCACTAATCGAAAACACTCAAAACATGAGTAAATTGGGCTCCAAAACATAACAATTTCACGCCTAATCATCCCTTAATCGCGGTTCGAGGTGCATAAGTCACGCCAAACTAGCTTATCTCTATAGATCATTTCAAAAGACGGCCAGCGGTGTCGGGTCGGTGTAATATTTGTCTGAGTGGGAAAGTTGTCAGGACTTCGACTTGGTGATCGAAAAAGTATGGTCTTAATTTCCTGACACTCATGACAAGAGCATATGCCAGCTTTTCAGTTGGTGAGTACTTTATCTCAGCATCATGCAGGGCCTGGCTGACATAGTAGATTGGCAGGTGAAATTTGCCATCTGCTCGAACTAACACCGAACTTATGGCTGTGTCAGATGCTGCCAAGTATAAATATAGCTTCTCACCGGGAATTGGTTTTGACAGAATTTTTACATCTCCCAGATATTCTTTCAATTGATCAAAGGCTTTCTGGCAGTTTTCTGTCCAGGTAAAGTTGCCCTTTTTGATGGCCTCAAAGAATGGACGACACTTGTCTCCTGATCGTGATATGAATCTGTTTAAAGCTGCTAGGCATCCGGTTAACCTTTGCACCTCTTTAACAGAACGTGGTGGCTCTATATCAACGATCGCCTTTACTTTTGCTGGATTAGCTTCGATTCCGCGTTTGCTGACCAGATGGCCCAAGAATTTCCCAGAATGTACTCCAAAGCTACTTTTCTTTGGATTTAACTTCATATTGTATTTTCGGAGTATGTCAAATACTTGGGAAAGATGATGGAGGTGATCTTCCTTATGGGGACTTTTGACTACGATGTCATCAACGTAGACTTCTACTGTATCTCCAATTTGTTGGTCGAACATTTTGTTCACCAACCTCTGGTAGGTTGCTCCAGCATTAATTAGACCAAACGGCATCCTCTTCCAGCACAACAGATTTTTATTTGTATAAAAAGCCGTATTTTCTTGGTCGTCCGGGTGCATTGAAATCTGGTGGTATCCTGCGAAGGCATCCATGAATGTGAACATTTCGTGACCGGCAGTACTGTCCACCAGTTGATCGATGTGTGGGAGCGGAAAGTTATCCTTCGGGCATGCTGCATTAAGATCTGTAAAATCTATGCATAACCTCCAGGTTCCGTTCGGTTTCCGTACCAGGACAGGATTTGCAACCCATTGTGGACATAACGCTTGTTTAATTAAATCGTTGTCCAACAGCTTTTTGACTTCTTCGTTTAAAGCTTGATACTTGTCTGGTCCATATTTTCGCCGTTTCTGGTGGACAGGTTTTTGGGCTGGGTTTATATTCAACCTGTGACAGGCATCCTTCGGGCTGATTCCCACCATATCAGCATGAGACCACGCAAAGACGTCCAAGTTAGCCTTCAGAAAGTCCGTCATGCGCGTTCTGTAAGGCTCAGGGAGTTCAGATCCAATGTAAAGTTCAAGACTGTCACGCTCAGGATTAACCTTGATGGCCTCCAACTCTTCAACGGGAGTTGCCCGTCGTTTTTGCCCTTTCCATCGAGGGTCAACTATTGGTCCTTCCGGACTTAGCTCATCCTCAATGTCCATGGGTTCAGCACCCAGTCGAGGGTCAAAATCATCTGCGGGCCTTGGGTGAGACTCGGCCACCGAAGTTGGACTTCCCTGGTTATCGTTTGGGCACGAACGGTCGGCTACGGGAGGTAACACTGCTTTTGGCTGGTTTTGCCCGTCGCCCTGCTGTGCCTGATCGCCTATAGGTGAAGGTTGGTCGTCAATGTCCATCTTATTGTTTTGGGCTCCAAGGATGTCCTCCAAAATTGAGGGTTCATTTTCGAGTTGACTAGTTGATGCTTCCATCATAGATACTTGTCCCTGTCTTGACTGAATTTGCAGAAGACATTCTCGAGCTTTTCTTTGGTCTCCTTTCACCGTGCCAACTCCACTTGCTGTTGAGAATTTTATGCAATAATGGTAAGTTGAACATGCGGCCCTGAATTCGTTTAAGAAAGGTCGACCCAGGAATCCATTGTATGACGACTCTTGATCGACGACCAGGAAATCCACCATTCTTGCAATATTCTTCTCAGGCTCTTTGACCGTCACAAGTTGCATAGCGAAAGTTACTATTCCCAACGGGATTGTCACGGCATTTCCGAATCCCAGGATACGGTGATTTGTGTCTCTGATGTAGCCTGCATAATCTCCCATTTGATCAAGTGTCTTTTTGAAAAGGACATTAGTGTAGGCTCCAGTATCCACCAGTAATCTATGCACCCTTGTTTCCATAATCTTGGCACATATCACAAGCGAATCGTTGTGGGGGGTCAGAACTCCTTCCAAATCTCTGTCGGTGAAAATTAATTCCGGTGTTTGCATGGTAGGTGGAATGACCCCCATTTCCTGTACATGTCCGATCGCTCGTAATTCTGCCTTTCTTTTCCGGTTAGAGATTGGTGGTCGTCCATCAGAATAACCACCTATGGGTCCTGCGGGTTCCATCATCTGGATATCCGGTATTGGCCCCCCGGCTGGCGCCTGAGCTGGTCGTCCAGCTCGATTCCGATGAGGTGCCTGGTCCTGGTCTTCTTCATCAGAATCTTCGTCTCTGGTTCTTTTGCCGGGCTGTCTTTTCACGAACTCTGATAGCTTTCCCTCTTCGTAAAAACGCCACAACTGCTTTAGCAAGTCACGACATTCGCTTGTAAAGTGCCCTACACTTTGATGGTAGGCACAATATTTATTCTGGTTCAACTTGCTCGTTTCCTGACGTATCTTACGGGGAGGCGTTAGCAATTCTTTGTCCCGGACACTATTATAAACTGTATCGATTGATACAGTGAGAATGTGGTTCAGTTTGTCTTTTAGCTCAGTGCCCTCGGTAAATGCCTTCATATTTTAGGGAGCTCGATAACCAGTTCCAGGTTTATTTGCACCCTCTTTTTGTTCTCCTTTGTCTCCCATATCCTTTTGTAGGGCTTCATGCATTGAGACAAAAACGCCTGCCCGATCCCGAAACTCGGCGTATGTCTTTGGGCATCTTAGGTGCACATCTTTCCAGAGTTCAGTACCCTTCTTGAGCCCAGCCAAGACAGCCACAATCTTGGTGTCTTCACTAACGGATTCTCCCTCTAACAAGACCTTATCGAATCTTTCCAAATACGATCGGTCCGACTCGTCGTCAGTTTGTTTCAAGTTGGATAGCCGATGTCTTTGGGATAGATAAGACCCGGCTGTAGAGAAATGGGATAAGAACTCTTTACCCAGCTGGGCAAACGAATGAATTGAAGCTGGTGGCAGGGCCGAAAACCACTTATGGACACGATCCCCGAGAGTTAAAGGAAAGCTTCGACATTGGGTTGCATCACTTGCCCCCATTGATACCATATAATTGGTATACTTCATCAAATGCACTCGGGGATCCGCCGTGCCCTCATACTGGATACTTGCTGGAAACTGGATCTTTTGTTGAATTGGAGCCTTCAGAATTACTACTGACAAGGGTGAGACCGGAAGAGTCGTGTTCCCATAACCTCTCTGTTGATCCAGCTGGCCCTGCATGCTTTCGATGGCCTTTCTCATGGAGGCGAGCTCCTCTAAGGATCCCCCCTGACTCTGTGGTTGTTCGACGAGCAGAGGCGCACAGCCGTCTGTTCGCTCCAGTCCCACATTGGGAATGGGAATCCCCTGGATTGGCCTCCTGGGATTGGGCTCTGCATTCGGGCCAAGGCGACCAAAAGCTGACCTAGTCAGCCGGTCAAGGACCGATTGGCGAGCAGGTATTACGGCTGGGCGAGCTGCTCCAGCAGGGGGATGTATCTCCAGGATTCCCCGGCCACGTCGACCCAATCTTTCCAGAGCACTTTGGCGTGTACCCTGACTTGCCGCCATGGCCGGGTTCTGAGTTGAACCTCCCTGACTGGCGACCTCAATGTTCAATTTTTCTTTGCCTTTGGCCTTACGAGCTTGGGCGCTGTTAGCCTCATTCAAATGATCCCCCCTAGCCTTATCATGTTCGCGAGTCTTTGTGGGGCTACCCCTTGCTCGCACATATGATGGGCCAGGTTGAGCTTGTTGTCTCTGTAAAGCCTGGAGCATGGCAATTGTACGCGCCAATTCGTCGGGGTTGCGGGCAATGGCGTCCAACTCTGGTGGTATTAACTGGCGAGCAACATTAGTTTGATTCTCTTGGTTGTTTCTGCTCGCCCTTGCTCGCCCACCAGCTTGGGACATTCGAGAGTGTGAATCCCGGGTTATATGTTGAGAACGTTGTGTCTCCCTTGATTGAGGCATTTTCACAGTGAATATCAAGTGTTGTTCTTGGTGTTCTTGAGTTTTTTCTTCAAAAACTCAAACTTGTTCTTCAATTCTGGGATAATCTCCTTGTATTCAATGAATCGAAGGTTCGAACCCTCCTTCTAGCGCCAATTTGTTGACGATCAGTTCTAATCTTGAAGGTTAATGGCTGTTTTAAGCAATTTTAAGTGGTTAACTGATCATCAAACAATTACGTGTGATTGATCACTAACGTAATTAGTGAATACGATTTTTTGGGTTTAGGTGGATTAGAATCGTATAAAAGCTTACGTGTTTAAGTTCGATTGTAAATTAATCGAGCAGCTTTAGATTCGTAATCGAAGTTTGGACGTGTATAATAATTTGTGCTTATTTTATTTGCTGCAAAAATCTAAGTATTTATAGACTTTTGCCCTGCAGGAGGTGGCACGTCCTTTGGCCGACCAAGTCTGCATGCTCGACACCTGTCCTTTGACTAGTTTGACCTTATCTTAACTAAATTCTATCCTTATCTACTGGACTTGCTCGCAGTCTAGAGTTGTTCGTCACTTTGGACTTGTCCTTGAGGAGTCTTTAGTCTGATTCTGATGGTCTTTCATCTTGTTTAATTGTTATTTTGGCGTTGTGGTTGGATCTGATCGGCAGGATGCCGTTTGAGCTCGTCATGTGGCTTTTGATCTGATTTTGTTCGCCTATGTGTCTTGATCGCATGTAGGTTTTGCTCGCCGGATGTCTTGGGTGAATCATGTGTTAATTCCAGTTTAAATTTTGTGTGATTTGCGCTAATCCTGGTCGCCCAAATGATGATCCTGCTCGCCTATCAACAGATCTCATTATCAAGGCGAATGTAGGCAACTACCTTGCATGTTGTTCCTCATCAAGGTAATCACTCATCATAATTTTGATCTGTCAGTCTCATCCTGCTCGCTATCAAAGCGCCAGTGCGAATTTCCGTGTGAGAGGGACATTCTACGCCTTGTGACAATTGCTTACAATAGACACATTATATCTAACAATTTTAAATAAAGGCATATTATTCCTGATATACTTAATCATACAGGACAAAAGAGCTTAAACTCTTTGAAGTCCCACACAATTAATATGCTTTTGAACATGACTTTATCCAAAGGTTTAGTGAAAAGTTCAACAACCATTTCACGAGTGGGAACATGCCTGAGAATCACTTCCCTTGTGCAACATTGTCTCAAATAAATATTTGGTGTTAGTATGCTTAGTCGTCCCGCGGTATTTGGGATCCTTAGCATATGTCAATGTAATCTTGATGTCACAATAGACAACTACTACATCATCAATGTGTGCCCATAATACACTGAGTCATAAAAGATCTTTTTAAACCAGATAGCCTCTCAAATTAATATGTCAAACTCAAATTAATATGCCTCGTCGAAATATTAGAAGTAGACATCAGTCACAGTGTGACACAGGAGGTTATAAATAGTGATTGTATAAAATAACTAACTAATCTATTAATTTTAGTTGGTAGTTTATTTTGTGCATGAAATTTTTTATTTTTAAATGTATGAAAATTAATTAAACTTGAAATTTAAAAAAATTATATTTTCAAAATGTATCCATAAAATATCATTATAATCAAATGCAATATATTTACATATTATTAAAATCAATCATTTTATTATTGAAAACATCATTATTTATAATTGTGATAAATGATTTGCATCATCTGCATAATTAATTTTGAGTGATAGATTCCATTAAAAAAAAAAAAAAAGGGCAGTCTCCAGTGGAGACTGCAAAAGATGTTAGTTTTCCCACTAAAATGGAGACTAGTTTGCAGTCTCCACTTCCGGTGGTGTTTGCACTTAATTTGAAAATAGTATTCAAAACCACTGTAATTTCATAAGTTGTTTTATAAATTACAATATTTAAAAATTGCTTTATGTTCTCTTCAAATTGCTTTATGTTTCCTTTATGTATCTCTTATATTCTTTAGAAATGAGAAATACTTTTCTGATAAAAAAAAATACAATATTTAAAAAAATTAGCCAACACTAGTTGGTTTATTAAAAAGTAAAAAGAAAAAACAAACAAAAGCGTCTCTAACCTTGTTCAAAAAGTGCTTAACAATTTTATTTTATTAACCACTTTTCTCATCTAAGGGTTTCTCTACTGATAAACATTCCTCGTTTATTTTCTCCGTCACCACCACCATGGCTCTCCGCCGCCGCCTCCTTCGCTCTCTCCGTCGATTCTCGACCTCTTCCAACCCTAACCCCTTCTACTCCACCCCTAATTCCCCTCCCAATAACCCCCCTTATAATCCTCCCCAATATTTATATCCCCCCAACACTCAAACCCAGCAATTCCCCGCCGCTGCGGCTGATCCCTTTGTCCCCCAACGCTCATACGGATTTTCATCGGCGGAGGAAGCCGCCGCCGAACGCCGCCGCCGCAAGCGGCGACTCCGAATCGAGCCCCCTCTCTACGCCCTCCGCCCCAATCCCGAAACCCCTCGCCCCAGCCCCAAAACCCCCAACAACCCCCTCATCCCCGACACCACATCCTCTCTCGTAGGGCCCCGTCTCAACCTCCACAATCGCGTCCAGGGCCTCATCCGCGCCGGAGACCTCGACGCCGCCTCCTACGTCGCCCGTCAATCCGTTTACCAGCCCGTGCGCCCCACCGTCTTCACCTGCAATGCCATTATAGCCGCCATGTGCCTCGCGAAACGGTACGGTGATGCAAAAGCCCTATTTCAATACTTTTTCCGCCAATTCAAAATTGCGCCCAACATTGTGTCGTATAATAACCTAATTGTCTCTCACTGTGAGTCAAATGAGATAGATGATGCATTGAAAGTTTATCAATATATACTTGAGAATGCCCCCTTTTCCCCATCTGCTGTAACCTATCGCCATTTAACTAAAGGACTCGTAAATGCTGGCCGTATTGATGATGCTGTAAGTTCGCTTCTTGAAATGTTGCATAAGGGTCATGCTGCTGATTCTTTAGTTTATAACAATGTCATTCTTGGGTTTTTGAACTTGGGTAAATTAGATAAGGCTAATGAGCTTTTTGATGAGTTGAAGGAGCGTTGCATGGTTTATGATGGGGTTGTGAATGCTACATTCATGAATTGGTTCTTTAACCAGGGGAAGCCAAGGGAGGCTATGGATTCTTACAAAGATTTGGTGGGTAGAAATTACCGAATGGTCCCTGCAACGAGAAATGTGTTGTTGGAGACTCTATTGAGGCATGGGAAGAAGAAAGAAGCGTGGGCGTTGTTCAATTCCATGTTGGACGATCACACACCGCCCACCTTCCAGGCGGTGAATTCCGACACTTATAACATGATGGTGAATGAATGCTTTAAGGAAGGAAAGGTTGACGAAGCAATGGAGGTTTTCAAGAAATCGGGGAAGGAAGTTAAGTCGAAGCCTTTTCAAATGGATGTCAACGGTTTTAATAACATGATTGCAAGGCTGTGTGAGCTTGAGATGATGGAGAAAGCAGAGTTGTATTATCAGCAGTTACTTGCTAAGTCGTTATACCCCGATGTTAATACATATAGAACGATGATTGATGCCTATATTAAGTTAGATAGGGTTGATAGTATGATAGAGAAGTATAGGAAGATGGTTGAGTTCGGTTTGAGGGTTATCCCTCCTAATGCCAATAGGTGGTTTGAGTTCATGATTGAGAAGGGCAGAGCTTGCGACTGCTTGCCGATTTTGTCAAAAATGGCTGAGAAAGAACCACAACCCGATGCGAAAACCTATGACATTGTGGTAAGGGGCCTTGTTAAGAATGGTAATCGTGATGAAGCTAGTAATTTGCTACGGGAGATGGTGAGTCTAGGTATTGAAACAACTCCCGCGCTTAAAGAATTAGTTTAGCTGTGTAGGGTAGAGGGAAGTCAAGGGTATTCTGGTCCTTTTTCGCCTTATCAGCCTAACCCGGCACCGAGAGGGCCATGAAATGTTTGAACTTGGAGGAAGCAGAGCTTAATTTAAAGATTATTGGGTTCAATTCAGAAATGGAAGGTACTTACTAATTTTACTGCATAGACTGCAAATTAATAATTGAGTATGATCTAGAGAAATTTGTATGAGCTAGTTGATTGTTATAGCTGATGATAAATGCAAACATGATTCTTGCAATGATATTAACTTCATTATACGGAAATATTCCCGTATAATGATCTGTAGAATAATGATGAAGATGATGCTAATGATAATAGTAATGGTAATGGTAATGATAATGACAAATTCATAGTGTATGCGATTCTTCTTCATGTCCGAGATTGTTGTATAATTTGCCGGGTGCTATTCAGTTTATAGTTGAAATCTCTTAAACGTTATGGAACTTCAAAATGGATGAGTTGAGAACTTGGAAGCATGATAGGTTGGCGAATAAAATAGATGAGTTTTAAGTTAGAAGTTAAATGTTGATTTATATAAAATTGAATCAAATTCCTCGTACTTTTTACATTATTTAGCTCTATGGGAAATGTTTGTGTCTTGTGACAAAAAATCCACTTTCATTTCAGATGTAATGACTGGGAGAACACTAGTCTGCTATAATTTCACCATTTCTGGATCTCTTCTCAAGAGAGCTTTGGTCTCAAGTTTAATTTTATATAATCATTTTTATATCTAAGTACTCCTTGTGTGTGGAAATTATGAGAAGCTGATGCAACCACTTGGCATTTGCAGCTTAATTGTTCACGTGTATATATATATTTTATTTTTCTCTGCATTGATCAGTTTAAGATGGAGCAGGAAATTAGAGGAAACAAACTTTAGGCAAGTTGGCCTTGTAGATTTGTGAAAGCCTGTCCTATTGAAAAATGGAGTAAATTCATTCGCTACTTCCTCTGTCCCGCGATTATCTGTAAACTTGTTTTATTCATCCATCCCAAAATTATTTGTATGCACACTTACACTAATATACATATTTACCCATATCTCACTAATATACTCAAAAAGTGCATTTTTCTTAAAAAATGTGTCGTTTTAAGTGTGCCAATAATTCTGGGACATAGGGAGTATGAGTTAAGGAAAACACTGTATGTACCTCATGCTATTGTAACTCATAAGTTGTATCCTTCCTATCAAACAAAACTGTAGGGACAAAATTGCGTGAGATATGAGAGGACATGTATGTAATCAGGCACCTTAATTTCAAAGAGAAGTGGATTTAGGAAATTAGTGTTTGTTTTGTTCATTGTACTTCCTGTGATTAATAATTAGACATGTAAATAATGAGGTTTTTTAAGGTTAGTTTTGTCTCAAATTCTGCTTGAATGGCTTTGAGATTTTCCAGTGCATCTTTATACAAAGAATATTACAGGAATATGATATTATATTCGCTTCGTTTCCAAACACATTACATATTTTCCTTTTATGTTCGTTCCTAAACACTTTGCATATCCTATAAATGAAAAGCTTTACTTAATTTTATCTTTATAATATTTATATAAAATGTCATTACTTTTTACATTCACTCTAACCAATTTTATTAGTTTAATAATAAAAATTTATACATCACCTTTAATTCTCTACTCCTTGTTTCTTAAATAATGTGTCCCTTGATGTGTTAAGAATTTTTTTGGAAGGAGGGAGTATTATATAGTGACTACCTTGCATGACCATCTCTTTAAGCAATTCCACAATATTTTATTGAGTCTGTTCTCAATGATTTGTTTGATGGACCTTCACAAAAACTGATGTAATGGATTTGGGAAACCGGAAACGGGATTTATTGTTCAAATGATTGTTGATTTGTTGGTTCCGAAATATACACACAAATTGCTACAAAAAATTCTCCTTTTTCCAAATTAAAGTCTGTTACAAAAATTCGAAAGCCCAGCGAAAACAGAAGTTTGACAAATTAATAGTCCTAAGTTATAGAATAAAATGAAAAAAATATATAATAATTATATATATGCCAATATAGCCTAAAAACACCAATAGCAAAATTTGCCTTTTTGCTCGGTAGTTGTTTGATGTTTCCAATGAAAAACCCTCCCGTCCCCAAAAATTCATCACAGCTTTGGGGACGCACTTTTTAAGAAAAATGTACTGTGATTAAAGTGTTGTAATGTGTAAAAAATTATTATTAAAGTTACCCTTATGTATGTTGTGAAGATAAAGTTAAGTAGGTATTTCTATTTATAAAGTGTGCAAAGTGTTTAGGAACGGACAAAAAAGAAAAGGGTGCAAAGTATTTTGGGATTGACAAAAAAGAAAGCGTGTAAAGTGTTTGGGGACGCAGCGAATACTCAGTACTTCTGAGAAAAATTGTTATTCGTATCGAGCTGAGTACTTGTTGTCCAGGTTCAATTTGAGCGCCTTGACTCGATAACACAAACAAGACTGTAATATGACTGACTTGACTAGTTAATAAGCCCAACGAGCCTAATGTGTACGTCTAACGAGTTAGAGACTCAGAGTCGAGCCCTAGCGAGCCTAATGAGATCATAAGAATATATTTGACTATCGAGTCCGATTAGTTGAGCTCAAGCCAATTTGTTAGTGAAACGAGTATTTCACGAACTCAAACTCAATTTGTTTATCAATATAAACGAGTTGAAGTTCAAATCTTAACTAAGTCGAGTCAAGGTTTACTCTTTGAGTAATAAAAGAGAAACATATGTTTTTCTGTCAAATCAAGCCCTTTTAAGATCTTGGGCCTTTGATGCTCCATATGAGCCACAAAAACTATTTTTCTTGGAATTTGTATTAGCTTCTTAAGTTTTTCGAGTACACTGCAAAATTATTCAATATTTATAATTTATTTGGTTTAGACTATTTTAGTCCATATAATTTCTTTTTTCAATTAAGTCTTTTTTTTAATGATACTACAATTTTAGTCCTATATCAATAATATTGTAGAATTTTGCTTGTGTCAGTCACACGAACAGCTAGAATTTCATGTATCAATCAAACTAATGATTTGGCATTGCTTACATGACATAATGGGATTAAACATATTAATGTCAATTTAAAAGATTATAAATAATTATCATCTTAAATAAAAAATTGTCTATATAGGACTCTACATTATTTTTAAATTTAAAAGACTTAACTAAAAAAATTAATTTGTACGAGACTAAAATTGTTGACACATAATATATAGGACTAAAATATACATTATTTTTAAATTTAAAAGATTTAATTAAGAAATTAAATTATGTGAGACTAAAATTGCTGATACTCAATTAATATGATACTGATTTTGAAAATGACTCTTTAAGTTTTTTGTTTGTTTTTTTCTTTCTTTTTTTAGGAAGTTATGATGATGTGTGGGCATTGCAGGCTTGTGTTTTATTTTTAATATTTGGTTTATAGGTAAGTCAGCACCCCTAAATCTTCTGCCCTCTGATAGTTGTTTTTCTGTTTTCTTTTCTATTTTTAAAAAATAAAATGAAATTCTAGTGCATCAAACACTTAGTTCTCTATTAGTTGAACAATTTTCATGTGGAAGCAAATGATAATGATTATAAGGCTAGAACTAGATCAAAAGTAAAATATTTCAGCTCATATATATACTAACACATTCTACGAGCAATAAAATTCTAATGAGAAACAAAATAATTCCATTCCTAAATCTCAGATCGCCCAAAGACCACACCCACGATGGGGACAAACCTAACTAAAACAAAACTTTATTACCAAAATATACTTGTCATTATTTTCTTTCCTCAACATTATTGGGACCAAGAATAAATTCTAGTTCAATGAATCTCATTCGTCATGTCCTTTCTCTTATTTCCTATCCACATACAAAAGGCTATAAGATTGTGTCCTTGGCTGGTACTGGGGCCAAGAGTTAACATAATAGAATGTGGAATTTATATATTTCACATAATTTTATATATCTGTCGGTTTGATTTTTTTTTTAAAAAAAAAAAACACTAGGATATTCTTATATCAAAATTATATATATTTCAAAGCAAAAAAAAAAAGTGTGTGAAATCGTTTTACATATCTTAATTTTTTATTTATTTGATAAGATACTAGTATGAATTTTCTGTGTTTAAAAAATAATTGTCACCTCTCATTCCAAGACAAATAAACCGTTATTGGTGGATTAACAAGTTCATCCTGAACTTGTGTCGAATGAACCAAACACTAAACTTCTCATTATTATTGTCTCGAGACTCGAGTTCATTCTGACTTTGATTATCATTACTCAATAACTCACACTTATATTTTTCTATCATTTATAATCCTATTGACCAAACTAGCATTAAGTATACATACAAGAAAATGAAAAATTTCAGCCCTCCCTTCAATTCATGAATGCACTTGTGACTCTTCTTCCATCTGAGAAAGCGATGTTGCTCGAATGCATGTTTGGCACCGTCACTCCTCTTTATGCAACCTCAACTCCCATCAAATTTGTTGATTTATGTGATTAATATTACAAACTTTAATGATTTAACCACTTCCCTGTGCATGAAGTTTGTGGAGGATGACAAGGATTTCATATCAACTACTCCCTTTGCGCATTAAACTGAACACACATTTTAAGAAAAATGCACTTATGAATAAAATAGTAGTACTAGTATATGGATAAATATGTGTATTTTATTTGTAAATAAACTCATAAATGGATGTTTCATAATGGGATGAGAAGGAGTATGAAAAGGAATGTATACCCCAATTTTCCATTAAAATCGTATATTCAGTAGTCATAATATAAATCCTCAACAAAAAATAATATAAACATTACATAATCACTGACAGGAGTCCATTATTTGACACTATGATTCATTAGAATTACAAAATTATAAATAAAAGGCGGTCACCGGAAATCGGGATAAAAAAATCTCTGCCTCTTGCTCCTAGCACTGTAACCGGGCGGTCCGGATGATATAACGATTCGACTGAGGGCCAACCTGAGCGAGTTCTTGAGCGAGGAATTGTTGTCCTTGGCGCACACAACAAAACTGGTCTTCATTCTCCCGCCCAAACTCGAAATATCGGCTTTGACGAGGGTCGCGCCTACGCCCTTAAGTGCATTATTCAGCTCCGACAAAAATCCGGGCCGATCGTCGCAGCAAATGGAAGCCTTCATGTACATGTTTTCTGATTCTGATTCTGATTCTGATTCATTCAAGTGATCATCGATGATTACTTCGTCTATTTCTGTTGGAATTGTGCAAAGTTTCCCCACTTCTTTGGCCTTTTTGCTCTCTTCTTTCACATGATCCACCACATGTCCTAATAGAGCTGCTTTGTCCATCTAAAACATGTATGTGCAAATATCCATCATTAATCTGCATTTTAAACCCCAACTAATATATTATTGTCGCAGAGCAGAGGTTTTTCTTACAAGTTGAAGTTGGGATTAATTGAAAATCGGTTAATGGAATTCCAAATCTTTGAGTTCGACGTGGATTTTGGACTAGTTCGAATAAATCTGATTTATGTTCGGTACAGTTTGAAATACAAAATAAATGTAAATTACTCGAAGTCGACGCGATTAATTATTAACATTTTAAAAGCTTATTATAACATTTTGAAAGTGATTAAAAGATAAAATAAATGTAGAATATCAATTTTATTAATTAATAAATAAATTTATAAAGCTCGATAAAACTTTATACTACCATTTATTCAACCTCGACTCTATTAGTTAATAAACAAACTAAAACATGTTGGATAACATTTTGAAAGTAAAAAAATAGTAATAATTACTTGAGCTCAGTTACACTTAAATTTGAAAAAGTGTAGGTCCTATTCGATTCAATATTTACATGGTAAAAGGTCAAGAATTGTGGGTAGTAGCTTTTTGATGATGAGAGAGAAATAAAGATACCTTTTCAGACTTAGGGATGAGTTTCCTGAGAGTAGCAAACTGAGCATTAATCCTGTCCCTCCGCCGCTTCTCTGCCTCGCTGTGGCTTCTAGAAGCACTCGCGCTTCTATCCTCTACCACCCCATCCCACGCCGGCGCCACCGCGTACCAACCGTATTGCACCGCCTCTGATCCATGCTCTTCCCCCCACAAACAATTTTCCATTTTCAACAATCAAATTCTAGAGAGAGAGAGATGGTGAATTGTTTGTAATGTTGTATGGTTGATTTTATAGGAGAATTCAAAGGAGTAGGAGCAAGTTTATTTCAGTGGTGAGATGGGAATTATGGACAAATATTTTTTGGACTTATCCTGCAGTCATTTCAAACGTTGGACATTTTATTTTATTTTTTTGGTATCTTTAATCAACCACAAGATCTTTATTCATTCTATTTACACATGGAAAGTGTCCCATTCTACAATTCATATCTTGACTTAGAGGCATTTTTATGATTTTGCAGAGAAGATTTTAAAGTTGGGTTTGATTTAATTATTTATAAGTAAGAAAAACTACGTCACATTGCGTGCGTGTAACTAGGTTCTCTTATCATAAAAAATAGTTAACATCATTAAGACGCATATAACAATATTAGATTAAGCATAAGTGATCAATAGAATATTGTCAACATTAATCTCAACTTAAACACAATAATTATGAGGGTAAAGTGGAATAGATCAAGTAATTGGAGCTCTGCTACCTATGATTAGAGGTCATGGGTTCAAAAATCACCCCTTACCCAATAAAAAAAACACACACACACTAATTATGATTGGGGTGTGAAGCCTCTTTTATTGTTGTTTTTCGATATATCCGGTTAAGAGCGCAAATATTTAATTTTTCTATTGTTAACCTTGAGTTATTCTGTATTGTGACCATTTCTCAGCATAATAAAATATGGGAGATAACTGAGAAAAAAAAATTTGGTCTCATAACTTATCCTGTGTCCAATTTACGTCCCAAAAAAATTAATTATTCAATTTTGGTCCCATAACTTATTTAGTTGTCCAATTTTGGTCTCAATTTCACCGGAAAAGCCAAAACGACGTCTTTTTATGTTACGTGTGGCTCACGTGCCGGCCAAAATTGGGAATTTATGTTGCACATGCTAACGTGGTGCTGACTGTATTTTTTCTTTTTTTTAATTAATTATTTTTATTCAATATTTGTTTCCACCTCATTAAATAATTAATAAAATTAATTTTAAATAAGATATCAACTTAATACTCATTCAAACTTACGGATTTACTAAGCCAATTCAAATCAATATTTTCAAAATAAAAAAAAATTGGGGAAGATTGAAATCGAATTTCAAGAAGGGTATCTAAGAGTCTGCCTTTGAAATGACGATGTAAATTCTTTGTTTAGGTAATTCAATTTCTCTTATTTTATTTATTATTTATTTAGAAAATGTGAGTTTGAACTGGTTTAGAAAAACCGTAAGTTTGAATTGGTATTGAGTGATATCTTATTTTAAATTAATTTTATTAATTATTTAATGAGGTGGAAATAAATATTGAATACAAATAATTAATTAAAAAGAAAAGGAAAAAATACAGTCAGCGCCACGTCAGCATGGGCAACAGAAATCCCCAATTTTGGCCGGCACGTGAGCCACGCGTGACCTAAAACGACGTCGTTTTGGCTTTTCCGGTGGAATTGGGACCAAAATTGAATAGTTAAATTTTTTGGGACGTAAATTGGACACAAGATAAGTTATGGGACTGACTTGAAACGAACTACACTAGCTTTCTACTAGTAGTTACCCCGCAAGAGAACGGGTTCACAGTAGTATGGGCAAGTATAGGGACCAAGTATTATCGAACCCAAGGGATGGTGTATATGCGAATAGATCCCTGAAGATCTACGCGTCGTAGTTAATATGAGTTTGTTGTTTTTGGATTTTTGGAAAGATTAATTAAACTAAACTGAAATTAAACTAAGTAAACTAAAATACTAAAGAAAACGAATTAACTACGGGTTGTTTTCAAATGAGAGATGATGATGCTTAAGATAGGAATCCCTACGTATACTAACGGAGCAGGTACATAATCAGAATAACTGTGACACACAAGAAATAACCTAAGTCTAATAATGCAAGGTGAAAGCTCAAGATTCTAAACCCTAATACCTTACCCTAACACTCGACTTCACGAACCTACTAACAAGTTAATAGATTGTGCTTAATTAATGAGACCCTAATTTAACTAAGGTGATGCGGTCGTCCTCCTTCGCTAAACCAGTAGATGAATTAACTTTTCCTAAACCCTCTCGTTAAGTCTACTCGTTGTTAAAGAGTGATACAGTCGTCCTCTCTCTAACACCTTTCGAACGAAATTCAAGAGCAAAATCTAGATTAATTTTAAGAAATCATTAACCAAGAGAATTAAAACCTAACGTCACAAGTTACTCTAATTACGTACCCACAACCTACTTCTACGAGTTCATCCTACCCTAAGCATGCAAGGGTTTTAGCCGGACATGGCTTTAACAAACATAAAAGCAATAGAAGAAACAACGAACATAAACATAATGAATTGAACGAAGAAAATAAGAAACATGAACTAGGGTTTTTAAAAGAAAATAAATCTGAGAAATGGAATTTAATTAACTCAAACGAAGTTTCAAAGTGTTTAAAGAAATCAAACTAACGAAAAGAAACTAATAAACGAAAAGAAACTAAGAATTCGTACGAAAAACCTCAACAAAACGTAAACGTAAACTTGCTTCTCTCCTTCTCTCCAAAAACTAAGTCTAAAAGTTATTTCTAAAGTTCGGGGCTTCTTCAAAACGTGTTTGGAAGAGATATATATAGGCAACGGGCCGATTCGTGAACTCGTGGGCCGAAAAACATAAATTGGAGAAAAGGCCTTGGAAGCGCTCGAGCAGACCCGCTCGAGCGGGTCGCTCGAGCTGTTGTGGTCGAGCGGATCAGGAGCTCGAGCGGGGCGCTCGAGCTCTCTTGGTCGTGCGATTCTGGTGCTCGAGCGGGGCGCTCGAGCTATCTCCCTCGAGCAGCCCAAACGTTCTGTATGTTTTTAGGCGCTCGATCCCTTCACTCGAGCGGGGCGCTCGAGTGACGATGCTCGAATGGGTCTTCCTTCCTTTGCAACTAACATTTTTCTTCACGTGTACTAATATCAATCGTATTTCTTCGATATCTTCTCATCCGGGAGTCCGTTTGAGTCGATTCAAAGTCCTACGAACTCCTCTTTTCGCCCTCTATTCACCTATGAGTATCAAAGAGTCAAATTCATCAATGTATAGAAATAGTACTCATTTGGCTCTAAAAACTCAATAAATTCGACCAAAACTAGGGCGTTTCTAGCTACGAATCATGACAATTTCACGCCCAATCAACCCCCCCAAACTTACCATATTGCTTGTCCCCAAGCAATGAAATAATAAGTCAAGTGAAATTGTTAGGAATGAGTAAAAAAAAATCAATCATGCAAGCTAATGAACTCAAGCTTCAAAAGTCAATCACCCGTATACTCACTCACTTTCTTTTATCATACTCATGCAACAATTACAAGAAACACCAAGATCAAGCATGGATGTGCACTCAACGATGTGTTTCGCTCCCTCACAAGTGTATAACAATGATCAAGGGACTCACTCAAACAATCAATCACACAAATTGGCAGCCATAGGCTTGTAAGTGCTCTTAACTCCGACCATACTCTAGAAATCAATGTCGAATCAAAAAGGACTTTTCTCAAGGTTGTAATGTAGGCTCTTTGGACAGGTGGGATAACAATATAGGGTAAAGTGACTAAAGTGAATGGAGAATAGAAAATCAAACTTTAGCACTTCGAGTTTAGGAACAGAATACTTCAAACATGTTCAATCAACACCCTTTCAATTCCATTTTTCTCAACACTTCAAATTTTTTCTTTCTCACTCTTTCACTTCTTTTTTCAATCACTTCACTTTTTTTTTTCTTTTCGCACAAACACATGAGCTCATTTTTTCTTTTGCTCATTCTCAAATTTTTTTCCTTTTTTCCACAACTCAAAACTTCATTACACCTTCTTCTCATATTCACTCAACAAACAACCTTTCCCTTTTTCAACTCAATTCACTCCCTTCACATTCACACTTTCCTATTCTCCACTCAAATTGGGACAAAAAGGCTTAGGAATTGGAATAGTGTTCATATGTGCTAGCAAATAAAATTAGGCTTAAAGGCTCAACGGGGCTAACAAGGGATCAATGTCATTGGTAAGGAAAATTTTGGCTAAGTGACTCAATTAAAACAAAGATGGCCTAAGATCCTATTCGGCATATCAAACTAGACACAATCAAGAAGCAAGAGCACACACAAGTTCTAGCATCCTCTAAGGTGACTATCCACTCACAAACGAAGAGATTAATTCATGCATCAAAATCTCATAAGGCTCAAATCTCACAGCTTTCACATCCATGCTAGTCCTAGTGCATTCTCACTCTCATCATACAAGCACTCAAAAGAAAACTCATAAGCATACAAGTTCTTTCCCTACTCAGCTCAAACTCACATACTCACACAAAAAAATCTCTAACTCACCCTTACAACTCACTCTACTCATCAAATCATACTCAAAGATAGCAATCAACAAGCATAAGATGATTGATAGGCATGAAATATGCAATAGCGAGTCAAATCAAAATCACCCCAAGGAGTATCTCAACAAACCACTAATCAATCAAACTCAACTCAAAGATAAGAGGTGCATGCATGAGCAATGTAATCAGAAAACAAATGAAAAACTCCACCCCACCAAACTTCGACCTTGCTAGAGGTCTAAGTTTGGGGTTGTGGGTTACCTCAACCAGATAATTCTGTTTCTCTCAATAGCTTTGCACACTCCCTTGTCTCAAGTTGGTTCCTTCAATCTGAATAACTCCATGATACCTTTACTCCTTTAGAGACAAGCCTACAAGCAACTCACTCAAATACGAGGTTAAACATACGACTCAAAATAACTCCCTAATAACTAAAAAAAAAAAACTCAAAGCAAATAAATAAAAAAATAATGGGTTGCCTCCCATTCAGCGCTATTTTTAAGGTCCTCATGCCGGACCAAGCTCAAAGGAGCTTATGGGACATCATACTCAAATTTACCTCCCTTACTCTCATAAGAGTGGTGTTTGAACTCCTTTCCTTGATGTCCCTCCATCATGAGTTCCTTTCCTCTTTTCTCATTCCCAAGTGTTATGGGTCTCAACTCCTTCTTTCCTTTATCTGGAGGAGTCTTACTAAACAATTTCTTGAATTTTGACTTCTTCTTCTTAACTCCTCCTTTTCCCTCTAGCTGGACCACGTCCACTTTCTTCACCTCTTCATCCTTCAACTTCTTCACTTTATCCCTATCAATATAATCAAGATCATAATGCTCATGGGTTAAATAGTCAAGTGAAGGACTAACAAAATCATGAGTATGAGAAAGATTAGGGATAGAAGGTGTGTCTTCAACACGAGGATCAATTGCATCCATGCAATACAAGCTCTCATCCTCCCTCGGGTGCTTCATGGCTTCATATAGGGAGATCTTCACTTCTTGATCATCAACCTTCAACGTAATCTTCCCATTTGCCACGTCTAACACCATCCCCGCCGTAGCTAAGAACGGTCTTCCCAATATCAGGGGCACGTGCTCATCTTCCTCCATCTCAAGCACTACAAAGTCGGCTGGAAAGATGTGATCTCCAACTCTCACTAAGACGTCTTCAACAACACCTTGAGGTCTCGTAATAGACCGATCGGCAAGTTGAAGCGTCATCATTGTGGGTTGAAGTTCACCACCTTCCAACTTCTTGAAAAGCGACATGGGCATGAGATTGATGCTCGCCCCTAAATCACATAGCGCTCCTTTCTTGATCCCGTTCCCAATGTCACATAGGATCGTGAAGCTCCCGGGATCCTTCAGCTTCGGTGGAAGCGCCTTGTGCACTAATGCACTCACCTCGTGGTTCAGCTGCACCAACTTCGGCTCATCCACTCGCCGTCTCTTCGCAATCAAGTCCTTCAGAAACTTTGCATAATGCGGCATCTGTTCCAAAGCATCATAAAAAGGAATGTTAATGTGAAGTTGTTTAAAAACATCAAGAAATTTTGCAAATTTTTCATCAAGCTTCTTTTTCATGAAGTGTTGTGGATATGGGACTGGTATCACAGATTTGGGTACCCCCCATTCATCTCTTTCTGTTTCTTTCACTTTATCCCTTTTTCCACTTAGGAACTCTCTCAATCTCCTCACTTTCCTTGCCCTTTTGGGACTCATCCATATCTTCATGTTTCTCAATCCCTTCACTTTCAATCCCCTTCTCAACTTGGGGCGTCTCAGAATCAGCAGGCATCTGAGGACCTTCATAATTGGTTCCACTTCTCAGCTGGATCGCCTTGCAATGCTCTTTCGGGTTCCCCTCCGGCATTCTATTCACTGACTTTGCAATCTGGCTCATCTGGAACTCTAGAGAAGTGAACCTTCGATTGTTCTCTTGTTGAGTTCTAGTCCACTCAACGTTCATCTTCTGGAGGTCTTGATCACGTTGATCACCCTTTTTATGCAACTCTTTCACATCGTACTCCAAGGATGACAACCTCTTACTTCCTTCCTCCACCTTCTGAAGAATAGCTCTCAACATCTCCTCGGTTGATGCACCGCCTTCTCCACCAGGAGGTTTAGACCCCGGATCAACACCTGCAGGAACAGTAATACCAACTTTTGGGTTAGCATAAGAAAAATTCTCATTTTTCCTCCATGTGCTTTGAGGAAGCTGCTGGCCTCCTTGAACTCCTTGTGTGTTCCTCCATTGATTTTGAGGCGGCTGTGGCCCTGGAGGTGCAAATGGTTGGCCAAAAGGAAGCCTTTCATACTGATTCCCGCCTTGTGGATACCCATTCTGATTGTAATACGGGCCTCCAATGTAATTGGCTACCTCTTGCTGTCCACTTGGTTGGTCTACTCTCTCATTCTCTACTGCATGTTCTCCAACCAAACTCTTCCCCAACTCGAGGTTGTTTATCTTCTCCATCATGGCCATCAATAGCCTTCTCGTTCCTTCACCCTCTTCAACCTGATGCACTCTCTGAAAATCTGCATCCACACCCCAAGCACCGGCATTCGTGACAATGTTGTCCACGATCTTCCTACACCTCTCTATGCCTTGATTCAGGAATGCTCCACCCGCACAGGCGTCTAAATGGTCTTGCCCCGCCTTGTTGGCACCACTATAGAAGAATGCCATAATGTCTCCCTCGTTGTAGCCGTGCTGCGGGCACTCAATCAGCATGTTTGAGTATCTCTCACACGCTTGGCGTAAATCCTCTCCAGACTTCTGGCGAAAGGACGAGATCTCAATTCTAGCCTTGATCGTCCTAGATGGAGGGTAGAATCGCTCGAGGAACAAACGCTCGAGCTCGACCCAAGTGGTAATACCTCCCCGCGGGAGCTTATTATCGTACCACTCCTTGGCTATTCCCGTCAATGAGAATGGGAACAGCCTAAGCCTCTTGGCATCTTCAGACATGCCATTGTAATTAAATGTTGAGGCTATCATGAGAAAGCTCCTCAGATGTGTATGAGGATTCTCCTTCCCGATCACCCATTTGAACTGATTCTCGGTAAGCAGCTTTAAAATCCCCGGGGATATCGAGAAGTTGTTCGCCTCAACAGGAGGCAACGCCACTCCATCATAGTACCGTTGTGGCTGCGCTGCAAACCTCCCTCGAATAGTCATATTGTGATCTACGTTCTGAGGAACGTGTTGAGGATTAGCAGCAGGTACTGGTACTTGTTGGGGTGGTGGTGGGTAAACATGTGGTTGATTATAGACTGGGGGTGGAGGATACGGGTATGGTGGGTAAGGATAAGGTGGGTATGGGTAATGTTGGTATACTGGGTTGTTGAAAGGGTTATTTGGGTTTTGTGGGTAAGCAGGGTTTTGGTTCTGGTTTTGGGGTTGTGTTTGTGCAGAGTTGATTGTGTCTTGTGGGTTCGGGTGTGGGCTCTCAGTTCCCCCTATGGGTATCTGCTGATTACTGCTGTTTCCATTGGCACTCTCTGTCCGTTCCACAAGAGCAGTATACTCTGCAGCTATTTTGTCTAACTCCCCAAGTTCATCAGAAATCTTGTCTTTGTTTCCCGCGGCAGTAGTCATTCTTCTCAAGAAGGCTCGGTTCCTTCTGGCTATTGTCTCAAGGTCTGACTGAATTCTCTCTTCGCTCGTATTGCCTTGTGAGCGTGTTTTCATAAACCTGAAACACTAGCAGAAGGATCAAATGCAACTGCCGAATGAATGGAAATAAAAATAAAACAGAAAATAAATCACCCACTACTAACTACTAAGCTATCTACAAGTCCTATTCAAAAGCATACAACGCCATCCCCGGCAACGGCGCCATTGACTTGAAGCGAACTACACTAGCTTTCTACTAGTAGTTACCCCGCAAGAGTACGGGTTCACAGTAGTATGGGCAAGTATAGGGACCAAGTATTATCGAACCCAAGGGATGGTGTATATGCGAATAGATCCCTGAAGATCTACGCGTCGTAGTTAATATGAGTTTGTTGTTTTTGGATTTTTGGAAAGATTAATTAAACTAAACTGAAATTAAACTAAGTAAACTAAAATACTAAAGAAAACGAATTAACTACGGGTTGTTTTCAAATGAGAGATGATGATGCTTAAGATAGGAATCCCTACGTATACTAACGGAGCAGGTACATAATCAGAATAACTGTGACACACAAGAAATAACCTAAGTCTAATAATGCAAGGTGAAAGCTCAAGATTCTAAACCCTAATACCTTACCCTAACACTCGACTTCACGAACCTACTAACAAGTTAATAGATTGTGCTTAATTAATGAGACCCTAATTTAACTAAGGTGATGCGGTCGTCCTCCTTCGCTAAACCAGTAGATGAATTAACCTTTCCTAAACCCTCTCGTTAAGTCTACTCGTTGTTAAAGAGTGATACGGTCGTCCTCTCTCTAACACCTTTCGAACGAAATTCAAGAGCAAAATCTAGATTAATTTTAAGAAATCATTAACCAAGAGAATTAAAACCTAACGTCACAAGTTACTCTAATTACGTACCCACAATCTACTTCTACGAGTTCATCCTACCCTAAGCATGCAAGGGTTTTAGCCGGACATGGCTTTAACAAACATAAAAGCAATAGAAGAAACAACGAACATAAACATAATGAATTGAATGAAGAAAATAAGAAACATGAACTAGGGTTTTTAAAAGAAAATAAATCTGAGAACTGGAATTTAATTAACTCAAACGAAGTTTCAAAGTGTTTAAAGAAATCAAACTAACGAAAATAAACTAATAAACGAAAAGAAACTAAGAATTCGTACGAAAAACCTCAACAAAACGTAAACGTAAACTTGCTTCTCTCCTTCTCTCCAAAAACTAAGTCTAAAAGTTATTTCTAAAGTTCGGGGCTTCTTCAAAACATGTTTGGAAGAGATATATATAGGCAACGGGCCGATTCGTGAACTCGTGGGCCGAAAAACGTAAATTGGAGAAAAGGCCTTGGAAGCGCTCGAGCAGACCCGCTCGAGCGGGTCGATCGAGCTGTTGTGGTCGAGCGGATCAGGAGCTCGAGCGGGGCGTTCGAGCTCTCTTGGTCGTGCGATTCTGGTGCTCGAGCGGGGGCTCGAGCTATCTCCCTCGAGCAGCCCAAACGTTCTGTATGTTTTTAGGCGCTCGATCCCTTCACTCGAGCGGGGCGCTCGAGTGACGATGCTCAAATGGGTCTTCCTTCCTTTGCAACTAACACTTTTCTTCACACGTACTAATACCAATCGTATTTCTTCGATATCTTCTCATCCGGGAGTCCGTTTGAGTCGATTCAAAGTCCTACGAACTCCTCTTTTCGCCCTCTATTCACCTATGAGTATCAAAGAGTCAAATTCATCAATGTATAGAAATAGTACTCATTTGGCTCTAAAAACTCAATAAATTCGACCAAAACTAGGGCGTTTCTAACTACGAATCATGACACTTTCACGCCTAATCAGGGACCAAAAAAAAAAATTCTCGGAGATAACTTAAAATATTCATTTTCAACTTCAAGAAATTTATTTTACCCACCTCAAATATAAATAATTTTTTCAACTCATTTTTAACTTCAAACAATTTATTTTACCCACATGGCCCACAACACCATCATCTAAGTCAAACCCCCATCCTCCATTTTATATAAATTACATTTTAATAAATAATACTCCCTCTGTCCAGCTATTCTGTTCCCCCTACTTTTTGGCACAACATTTAAGGTAGATATTAAAATATAGATATAGTACATGTGATGTGATAGAGAGAGAAGAGAATAAAGTGTAATGTGATTAAAATGAGTGGATGTGAATAAAGTAAATGAATATAATATTATTAGTTGATTTTCAAATAAGGTGTGGGAAGAAAATAGTGGAACGGACCAAAATGGCAAAATGGAAAGAGAATAGCGGAACGGAGGAGTACATAATAATAAATTAATAAATATTGCAATAAGATCTTAAATTACATATACTACTTTATTTTAACATATTAAATAATGACAATCGAATCATATATTAACAATATTCTAATTGAATCAAATGAAAATAATACTTTATATATATATATATATATATATATAAAAGTTGTTCAAAATTTAGTAGTTTTAATAAATAAATTAGTAAGTATTTATTAAAGTATAAGTGATAATAAGGGGGATGAAGTGGAGGGGTGGGTATGAGGAGAGGTGAAACCCAATTCAAATTTGTTAATTCTTTTATACCCATTTTTTAGGGGTATTTTGGTCTTATAACATGAATTGGGTATAAAAGATTTTTTTATGTTGATGTGGGTAAAATAAATTTTTTAAAGTTGGAAATGAGTATTTTGTGATATTTTCACATAAAATATACTCCCTCCGTCCCAAGATTTTGTTCACACTTGCTTTAAATGGACGTCCCAAAATTTTGTTCACACCCAAAAAAAGCAAATTGTTCCCTCTCACAAAAGTCAATAAAACATAAAGTTATTATTATTTTATTCAATTCCACACTCACATACTCCAATTTTTCTTAAAAAAATGTGTCAAACTCAAGTGTGAACAACATCCTGAGACGGGGGAAGTATTACCTCTTCTGCCATATATGTAATTAACATATTGTTAGTGAACCAACTAATTTCAGTGTTATATGCATTTTTGTTCCATCTATTTTGCATCAATTATAGCAATTTTTCCATTACTACAATTTTTTCTAACATTCACAACCCATACTACCTTATCTTGAATTCTTGTAAGGTGCATTACCTTTCATGATCTTACAAAGAGAGTCTTATCAATATTACATCCGCTCTTTAAAAAAAAAAAAAAAATTATTCAAACTCATAATTTTATGGTATAGGTAATGGGGTTTTAACTACTATTTTTATATATCTGCAATAAAATATATAAATCTATATTCCCATCATGCATAATATGAATATGTAGCCCGAAATTCAGTTACCCTGTACAATTTTGGAATGGGGCGGTAAGATAAGAGAGGGCACAACATTAAATAAAAAATAGGAAGGATCACTCAAGGTCAGGCCGTATATCATTATTTTCGTAGTAACGTCTCACTGCAATAAAATCTACTGTCAGCATATGGATTTGTGGGGAATACCCTTCTTTTCTGAAAAACACAAATTCAATAAGAAATTCTCCTCATGTAAAATTAATTCAACATCTAATTCGATTTTGTCTTTTTCTTTTCTTTACTGTATTTGACCAAGCAAAAAAGAAAAAAAAAAGAAAAATAAATAATAATAGATTACAAAATTTACCGTAGGAATTAAATTTATAGAAATTCTCTTTTATTTTGAAATGACCAGTATTTACTTTGAGTTTAGTAAGCATGCTTTTACTATCAACTCTTAATTTTTAAAAGTCGACAACTTGTAGCAAAATAAAAATAAATATTGAAAGAATAAATCGATTAATGGTCCAAAAACGATTAAAAGTTGCATATATACATTCTTTTTAATAAATCGATTAATGGTCCAAAAATCTCGAGCATTATCTTCAATTTAGCCCAGCCAAAGAAAGAGAGAACAGCTGAACCAGATATATCATTTCAAGTCTATCTAGTTCAATAGTGCATTGTGAAGATAAGTTGATCCAATAAATGTTCACGGAATTAGTGGTAGATATAAATTGATTAGTGATGAACTGTATATGTGTAGAAGATTGAACCTAGTTCATTTTATCGGGGAATTCTCTTTTGTCAAAAAATAATATAATATAAATGAATTGATTTTACATTTTTTTATAAATTCAAACTTTTAAATGAGACAAAATATTTTTTTATAGTATCAAAACTTTGGGCTTATACCCACATTCTAAGCTCAAATTTTATCGCGAGCAACTTTACTTATATATAGAATTAGAGAATCCAATATATCATCAAGTAAAAATGAAGGTTGAGAAAAATAATATGATAGAAATGAATTGAATTTATTTGAATTTTTAGATGAAATTATTTTGTGTATCATTCTTAGCTCAATCATTTCACTATTGTGATTCCTTCCGTTTTACAGAAGTGCAATTCCGGCTGATAATGATGATCTCCACAACCAAACAAAAGGGGTTCAATAACAATCACCCACAAGTCTTGATGTGGGCCCCATTTCACAAATTGTCAGTTGTAAATCCACCATTAGAAGTGGGGTTCTTGATACGATCTTGATCTTGATCTTATCTCTGAACCTCCCCACACGAAATCATTAATTTTTTACCATATTTCAATCTCGTATGTTATTTAACTGTCACGTTCATATAATTAATATTATAAATCATACAGTTAAAATTTAATACGAGACTGAGATATAGAGGACCAGACTGCCCAACCCCTCCAAGCTTGGGTGAGCATTGATGTTTTTCTCCTCTCTTTTCAACTGTTGGATTTTTAAGTGCAAGGATAATGGTCGGTTGTTGGGTGAGTGACATGACGGATGTACTCTCATGTTTTTAAATTAATCAAACGATGTAATTTAATGCAGAATGTTGGCCTCAACCAGCTCCAGCTGCATCTAAATTCATTGTTTGCTTGACTTGAACGGATTTCCAAATCTAATCCTTTCCGTGTTTAGATTTGCATATCTTGTGTTGTGTTGTGTTCCAACACCACCTACAATTTGAGTTCAATCTATTAAAAACTAGGTGGTATAACTCATCAAGTGATTAAAATTTTATTACCTATGCCGAAAAGTCATGGTTACCGATATAAAATAAAAATAAAAACTAATATTTGAGCTATAACATATAGGACCAAAAAGTTGGGTTGATCGTGGCCTGATGGACTCGGGTCAATTTGGTCCGTCTTTTATGAGCTATTTAATAGCACGAAGATCTTTTTTATGTGTTTTGATTTAACAAAAATTCTTATTGTACATGTTCATTTGTATTTAGATTTCTTTTTTATTATTATTTAAGAACTTTGGATGTCTAGAATAAATTTACTAACATTAAAAATTCATTGAATTAGTGTTTTCTATGCGTAACTTTTATCATTAAAAATTAAATTTAATTCATAATTATTTTCTACTTGGAAAATTTTAAAATTAGGAATTGGATTGAGTTGGTTCATTGGTCAGATAGCCCAAATAAAACTAGACTAGACTAGACTAGTATGGGTTTGATCAAGGTCATACTCGACTCGACCCACCTCAAGAATATCAATTGGTTCGTTGGGTTAAACTATGTAAAGTTAGGCGGATTAAATTGCCAACTCTAAATTAATAATCATCAAACATAGAGTAAATAAGCAAAAATATGTACAGAGAACGCACAACCAACGAGTCGACGTCACAAAGAAAAGAAATGAGGGAAATTAGGACATCATCATCATATGTTAAATCCAAAAATGAAGTTACTTTCAAACAGTAGCATAACTGGAGTTGATGGAGCACTCACTTGGATTATTAGCAGAGTTTAGAAAGATAGATTCCAAACAAATCATAACCAACGAGGAAGATATTTTGGAGCACACAATCATTATAACCTAACCTAGAGTAGGTTTTGTCTGAGACAATCTCATGGCATGAGACAATAGGAATGGGGGTAATTAGGGCATTGACTCATTAACACTTTGGTAGGGATAAGTGTTAATTTGTATGGTCTCATGTAATAATAAAGTTTTTTTTTAACAATAATCTAAAACTAATGTTATTAGAGTTTGGACATTTAAATGTAACCCAACAGCAGAATTCTTATGCGTGGTGCACACAGTAAAATCAAAGCACAACGAAAACCATTAAATTAAATTATGAGTGGAAGACAGATTAAGATCTCCGTAAAATAAGTCCTTTTGAAATTGAAACAAGTGAAACTTGTCTTTAAACTAGACATGTGGCTTGTGTGGTTATGGTAATATTAGGTCGTATTTAAGAGAACATAATTGGTCGAATAGCAGATTTGAAATCTTGATAGAATCTTTCTTCTGAGAACTGCGAAGCTCGTTTCCTTGCAGCAGCAGCCATCTCGAGCCGCTCAGATGCTGGCATTTTAATTACGGTAAGGATCGCATCTGCATATTGTTCCACATTTTGGGCGAGAAATCCAGTTTGCTTTCCATCTTCAGGTAACACAATGTCCATCATAGGCCCAGCTGAGTTATGTGCTGAAATAAGATTCAACTCACGTTATTAACCTAAAATGTTAAATGATGAGTCGAACACATGACCTCACAGCATAGGTAGTGGTGCTCTAACCATTTGAGCATACCACAATCCACAAAACAAGAACCAAAATGGAGGGGAAAATGCTGGGTAAAAAGGTTGCAAATAAGTTGTAGCGGTTATTAACTAAAATAAAAGGCTTGGTGGCCTAAATGGAGGAGAAAATGTTGGGTAAAAATAAGTGCAAAAGTAGATAACCATTTGTATCAATATCCGGACAGAATCATATGATAAAAAGCAAAAACATAAACAAAGAAACAAGAACACACCAATTGGTATGGCACCAGCAGCCATGTATTCCACCACGCTGATGCCAAAATGCTCGTCTACCATGGAGTGGATTCCTGCAGTAGCACCACCCAAGAGACTCACCAGATCACTGAAGTACATTAGAAGGTGAATAAAAAAACCAAGTGTCAAGCCTATAGGGTCATAGTCTCATAATACTTCCAAAGAAACAATCTATAATATAAACATGCCATAATCTCAAACATTTGCACAATTGCAGAGATTAAAAAACACACCACATTTGACAAGCAATAAATCCTGCCAGGCAAACTGAATCCTTAGTACCAAAACTTACCAATATAATTCTTCCAATGGTAAAAGCAACGACAAAATGTTATAAAGATAAATATACACATACAAAAAGATGATGGTAATGTTGAGTATAACTATCATTATCTAAACGGTGAGTTTATGAGAACAAACTTTTTAGATTTATATTTATATTCTGTCAATTATGCAGTGAATGGTATCATTAACAAAGCCTACGATTGGTAGAGGAAAGACATGATTCCACCAGATAGTGAAAATTCTGCAAACCTGTAGGTCACATTTTTGTGGAACTCCACATCACTATCCAATTTAAGCTCATGGGCACGATCTTGCAAGTGTTGCAGCCTCTTCTCGTCGGCTTCATTCCTGCAACTACCAACAAATTGGAGTTTTGGTCTAGGCACACCTGCATCCAATTTCTTAATGGCAAGAGCAAACGCCTCAAGTTGCAGTGGATGTGCCTGGAAAAATTACATTAAGAATAAGTTGTATTTCTCAAAATACCCAACAGATCAAAAAACGTAATAAATACATAGGTATGGGTACCTTGATCTCATAAAATGCCCACCTTCTCTGGACGAAATTGAGCGACAGAAATTATCTTTATTGGTTCCACTGATCTTTCTAATGGTAGCACCTGTTTTGAGCCACAAATCAGCTTTCACAAAAGCAGAGTAAAGGACGCTGAATCAAGACTGAAACAAGAGCATATGCCATATGGTCACATGCAAAATATATTATTTTAATTTCTCCATGTTACATAGAATTTTCCTATTCCTTAGATCCTCAATATGCCAAAGATTGTAACTAGCACATAAAAGCAGAGGTGGAGGGGCGCACCCACTGCCGTTCTTCTATACAATCTAAGTTCACAAATTTCATCTTTCTTTATTAACTAATTAAAATTTCCAACATTCAAAAATCAAAATCAAGGAAAATACCAGTAAATAAGTTTAATCTGTAGCAAAGAACGACTAGAAAGCATTATTAATTTATTACTTAAATAAGCAGAAAACACGAGATAGAAGATAAGGTAAAAACTCATACCTGAAGACCAGAAGTGTCACAAGGAGGGTAGACCCTCTTAATACGAGCTGGGATCCCCCAAAGGCTCTGAATATGAGACTTTGTCCATGAAGAATTAACCATTGCAAGATGAGCATGAGAGCCCACAATTCCATACATCCAGCTAAAAAGCTTATAATAGATAACTTTGAGCTGCGAGAAGACAACGCTGGCAGCGGAGAAAGTTATGTCAGCTTCGTGGTCAAATAGAAATTAGAATCTTATGTCAAAAGCATGTGTCAAAAAAATCTCCATGACAGAAATCTTGTGTCAAAATCATAACACAAGTTCTTTGGAAAAAAGAATATCTCCATCACATACCAACTTTATCAGAATTTTACTTGGCAGATGACAGATAAAAATTGTAGGGGGTGACGGCAACAAATTTTCATATGTTCACCATTTCAGATGTAGGAATATATCAAAGACCTTGAACCAAAGATATAAGTTACCCGTTTTGTTTTGTCACTAATTGGCATTACTATGCCTACATTCAAAATCAATAGTTAAAGTCCATGAAAAATGGAATCGACAAAATATCCTTTCAAGTTATAAAAGCTTATATTTTCTTTCAGATGCAGCAAATAGTTGACAGTTTCATTACAATACATACTTGATACTTCTTTTTTCAGAACCAAAAAAATCCATTTTCCGAATCTACGAACATTTCATAATTTCTCACACAGAAATTCATAAAACAAACAGATCCTAATTCTAATCTTACATATTCGACTTAAAATCACAACTAACTAATCCAGATGCATTTTAATCAAACCTATAACGAATTGCTATAAATATGAAAATGAGATCCACATTGAAACCAAAGCTCAATACCTCTTAGCAATTAAAGCATCATTGTTGTACATAGAACTCCGTGAGTGAACCCGTGATAGCATGTCTAAACTAATTGTTGGGTAATGCGTGTAGCAGATAACTTTACACCCGAACAACCGTGCAACAGGGTATGTAAATGCGTATCCACTGGTATCAATATAATATAGAGGAGTGAAGGCGCATAAAGCTTCCCATGAAAGGTAAACTGAACCAAGGCTCTGACCAATCATAGTGAAGCGAGGATATGTAGTTTCTTCAATCCATTTCCTCTTGTACAGATGGACCACCTGCCAAAGCAACGCATAACCAATAGTATAATCAAGCAATTCACGCTAAAGCCTCTTAAACAGAAACTTTGAAAGCCTCAACTCAAATAAGAAAATTGTAAACCGAAGGACTATAAATAGCAATCTCCAATCCACATTGATAAAAAAACACTTTTCACTTGAGCAGCCATAAACTCATGGTAATTAATTAAATCATCGCAAAGTTGCACATAAGCGATAATAGCCAATCAAATTACCTCCTTAAAAATAAAAAACACAGAAATATTAGTTTTATGAGTTAACAATTATTGGAAACTAAATGTACCTTTGGAGGACGAATCAGTTTGACGCCAAAACGATCGATCGCCCGTGCTGCGAGCGATTCAGGCGAAGCATCATGGTCTCCGGTGTAGATAACACAATCAAGTTCAGGAGCCTCTTCTTGTACGGCTTTGACGGCGCACCATAGCACTCGTTCGCCTCCGCCGCCATCGTTTGTGTACGGATGAAAGAATCCGGCGGAATTCCTCCTATTTCTCCGGTGATAAACTACGATGGAAGCGAGCCTGATGATGAGAGCCAATATTAGGGTTGCGATAGGGAAACTCAAGATCCGAAGTGAAGCCATTGAAAAGCAGCTGAAATTCAACCGGTTGGGAACGTATTATTAATACCTTATAATAATAATAATAATTTATGAAATAATGGTAAATGTGACTTTACGAGACATTCTCATTCTACCCATAGACTTATAGGCTCATTTAATTAAACAGAAAAATAAATAAATAATTATACCTCAATGTATTTTGGGACGTAGCTCAAATACAATACAAACATATATTAATTTTTTAATATACTTTTAATAGTTAATTATTTTGAACATTTAAGTTAAAACAAAACCAACAAGGATAAAAAAAAAAAATATATCATCAATAAGGATCACCAAAACAGGATTTATATTCTTGAAAACCAAGTTATTGTGTGTCTATTATATTTTCCGACGGCACATTACCAAATTTAACAAACAATGCGCTTTTGTATATTTTTAATAATTCGATAATTTAAAAAAAAATATAATTAATTGATTTTGAAATATACAAAACATCATGTCGCAAATTTGGGGGAAACCAGAATGAGAAACCACCTTCAAATTCCCAATCTCTCTCAAAATTCGACTTGATTCCTCAGCATCGATTAATGAACTAGCTTAAAGATTGATATACCCTGCAATCTTCTTCCCCTTTTCTATCAGAATGGTTTCTCCCAATTAATTTTCATGTTATCCCTCAAAATCTCCGACAATTTCCTGGAAATTATGGCTCAGTATTCTGAATAAACCACATAACATAGCAAAGGAAAGTGGTAAACAAAGGTGTTCGTCACAGTCTGAGCGTCAGGTTCGTGGAATGTATGTTAACTTGAACCATATTTAGGGTTTTTATAATCAACCTTTGGAGGCTAGCACTGTGACTAGCTATCTTTCCGAGTTTCATAATATGCTAATTCGAGGTTTTTATGTTCGATAAAATGTTTGTACCAGATTGTTGTTAACATACTTTTTTATTTTTTTAGTTAGATTGTTCATGCCTGATCAGATTATTGTGATTTACAGTGGATATCAGAGTGTTTTCCGGGCTTGGAAGCTCTTAAATTCTATAATGTAACTGATTACTTTTTGGTTGTGGTTTAGTGTTTCCAGGGCTTTAATTGAATGTTATTTCGATGCAGAGAACAGATATCACGTCTTATATTTAAACCCTGCAAAATGACAACTACAATGCCAGTTTTCTCTGTTATCTTTACTGTGGGAATTTAGCCCCAATTGTTAGCCTTCTCATATCATACAGAACCCCTGGGGATAATAAATTCATAGTGTGATTTTGTAACTAATTGGTGTATGTTCCTGACTTCTCTTTGACTTATATCTTGGCTCTTTTGGTAAAGTAATAATAGTCATCTTCATTGCAGCGAAACACCATTCATGGATGCTCGAAGGGAGAAAGCTGAGGCCTTTGTAGTATTGCAGGAGATGGCTGTCGCAACAACTTCTTTTCTACAAGTCTGTGTGCGTGCGCGTCGTGCTTATCTCCGCAGGCGCAATCGTAGGCAAAGTAATGAGCCTCTAAGATATAACATGATCAGTAGGATACCTGCCCAAGTTGCTCATTTGCAAAGGATGATAAATATCAGTGATGCTGACTGTATTGAGAACTTGAAAATGTCTAGAAATGCATTCTCAAGGCTATGCTATTTGTTAGAGAATGTGGGTGGACTTACCGACTCAAGGCATGTTAGAATCCATGAGAAAGTTGCTATGTTTCTCTCGGTATTGGGACATCATAGAAAAAATCGAATTGTTAAACAAGATTTCGTGAGATCCGGGCATACAGTCAGTCGGTGCTTTCATGAAGTTTTGAAAACACTCTTGCAGCTCCACCATCTACTCCTTGCGACCCCAGAGCCCGTCCCTGAGGATTGTAGCGTTGAAAATTGGAAATGGTTCAAGGTATGTGGACCACTTTCATCACGATTAAATACTTTATAAAAAAACTTGATTGCTGTTTTCCAAATTGTGAAACTAGGGTTGTTTAGGGGCACTGGATTGTGCCTATATCAATGTGAAGGTGCCTGAATCTGATAAGATTCGGTATAGAACAAGAAAAGGAGAGATAGCCGTTAATGTGCTTGGAGCATGCAATCAAGAAATGAAATTTATTTATGTGTTGGCTGGTTGGGAGGGTTCTGCTGCTGATAATAGAGTATTGCTTGATGCTTTAAACCGAATAAACTGCCTAAAAGTGCCCGATGGTAATCTTTTGCTCTCTTGAAACTTGTTATTTGTTCCCTTTCATGGTTCAATAGTCAAGTTGATCAAGAATGAACTTTTTATGGTCCTTATTTGACAGGGAATTATTATCTTTGTGATAATGCCTACACAATTGGAAAGGGTATTTTGACTCCATATAGAGGTGTGAGGTACAAGTTACATGAGACGGGAGAGGACTCACCGACTCCTCAGAACAAGGAAGAGTTTTTCAATTTAAAGCATTCATGTGCACGCAGAGTAATAAATAAAGCATTTGGGCTTTTGAAAATGCGGTGGGAAGTTCTAAAGAGTAATTCATATTACTCAATCAAGGTACAAAACCGCATAATCATGGCTTGTGTATTGCTCCATAATTTTATCCGAACTGAGATGCCTGAGGATCCTCTTGAGCAAAGTCTTGAAGAAAACATGGACAAAACTGAGGACGAACACATGAATTTAGCATTCGCCGGCGAGTCTCAAGTTTGGAGCTCTTGGAGGGATGATTTAGCTAATTCAATGTTCAATGAATGGGTGGGTGCTCAGTAAGTAACGGATGTTGCTTTTGTAAAACAATACTTTTCTTTGACATTTGTCTTCATATCTCGTTAAAAAAACAAAAAATCTGAGATGGTGAACCTTTTCTCTATATCATTAGGATTTTAATTTGCAAGTTATTCTCCAAATATTTTACAATTACATGTGTATCTTAACAAGCTACCCTGTGTTTAACGCGATGCAAGGTAATGGGCTTTTGTTATCGAACCGAATAAGTTGTTGATTTTTTTACTTTAATCGCACCGAAATTGAACTGAAAGTTTTTTTTATATGGATCTAGATATTACCAAATTAATCGTACCTAAAAACCAAATAAGATCATACCCTTCCGAACTGAATCGAACCGAATAATCGAATTAAATATGTATTACTCCCTCCGTCCCGCTATTATATTCCCGTTTTGTCATTTTGGTCCGTCTCACTATAAATTTATCATCCCTTATTTAGAAATCAACTAATAATATTATATTTATTCACTTTATTCACATCCACTCATTTAACCGCATTACACTTTATTCTTTTCTCTCTCCATTACATCACTTGTACTATATCTATATTTAATTATCTTTCTTAAATGGTGTGCCCAAAAGTAATGGGAACATAATACCGGGACGAAGGGAGTTTTTATTTTGTATTCATCAAAATTTATTATAATATTATTGAATTCAAGTACAATTATACGATAACATAACTTATCTCAGTTTTCATAATACAAATATTATTTTATTTATCATAGTAAGGTGGAGATTAGTTTGAAAATTCTTCAATGGTAATGTGAATTATGATAAATATTGGGTAATTATAGTGATTAATGAGATCAAAAGATGAAAACACTATAAGGGGGATTTAAACCAAATTCGTCCTCTATTTTTTCACCTTTATCAAAATGGTCCTCTATTTATTTGTTTTATCAATTTAGTCCTGTATCTATTCAAGTTTTGCCAAAATGATCCTAATTGGCCTAAAAATGTACAAAACCTCACCGTTTTGGTCCTATATTTATTTTCTTTACCAATTTAGTCATGTATTAATATAAAATGCCACCTTTTTAGTCATGCGCACTAGTTTTTTTGGGGGAAGCCCATGATGTGATTTTTTTCAATGTGGCACTAGCGGTGGCCAGCTTTGCCAAATAAAAAAAATTGAAATAAAATACAAAAAATCAATCATAACCATTTTTCACCAAATTAGGACCAATTTGGCGAAACTTGAAGAAATACAGGACTAAATTGATAAAACAAATAAATAAAGGACCATTTAGATAAAGGTGATAAGATGGAGGATGAATTTGATTTAAATCCCCACTATAAGGCAATTGTTGATAGGCGAACATAAGTTGATGATTGGCGAGAAGAGATTAAAGTCTTAATAAGGATTACGAGAAATCAACCCCAAATCAAAGATGATCAACAAAGAAAATCAAGCCGGGGTGCATAAACTAATCCAGGGAGTGTATAAAATGGCGAACAACTACAAAGACGAACAGCTTATCGGCGAACAGGTTTTAAGGCCCAAGACCAGAGATGAACATTCTGCTAAGTCACTGATGACGAGCAACATTGACAAAAGGTGGTGCATCTACCAACCTAAGAGGTGCATGTCGACGAACAAAGGATCAAGATCTCAACGCCAATTTGTGTAAAACACAAAGGCGAACAACTTCTGAGCCATGTACTCAAAAGGGCGAACAACTTTTATGAAAAAATCATCCTGGATCAGCTAAGCCGACCTGGACGAACAACAACGAAGTCCGAGATAAGACCAAAGAAGACTTTGTAACTAAGATTCAGCTAAGATAAGGTCAAACTAAGGTCAAAGGACACATGTCAAGCATGCAGGCAAAGGAGACCAAGAGTCATAGACACCTCATGCTAGCTAGTCTCTATAAATAGTTGTTCTACAGCTTAAGAAATACAAGTTCAAATTCACAAATGCTCCAAAAATACACACTTAAACACCTAGACGTGCACACATACGAAATTATTACGATTTCGACTTTCACATTTACAAGTTCATAACCCGAACCCTCAATTTACCATTTACGGTGGTAACCAATCACACGTAATTGATTGATGATCTTTAAACCGAACTTAAACAGTCACTAATCCATCCGATAAAAATTGATCACCAACAGCAATCACTACTTGATTTGATTACTCTCTATTTTTTTATAATCATCCTCCACTATTGTTTCCCGTGTAACAACCAATAGCCTCTTCTTTTGTTCATTTTTTTTTTCAAAACTAAAGCACAACACTAGTGGTGTAACTATTATGGAGACAATCAATCATCCAACATAATCAAGGGTGGAGAGGGAAAATAATTTTTCTTTCATGTTCCCATTGAAGAATTCGAAATAAGCGCTCCTCTTAAAACATTAACTCATTTTTTGGTGTATAAATATATCAAAATGATTTAACTTTAATTTGTTTCATTTTCTAGTTTTATTCTAAATGTATATTCATTTCTTAACAAAATTTTGGATATGGTATACCTCGTATTAGGAATCACGATCAATATGATTTTAATATTGCACTTTCCATCCTCAAAATATTTCAAAATGATTATTTAAATATATATGTTATATACATTATATTAGATACTCTATTCGTAGTGATTTATGTTAATTTTTTTTTATCATTCATTATCATATAATGTGTTATATATGAGCTTGAAGAGTATATGACTAATTGTGAAAGTATTCAAGTGAGTGTGCATCAATTTTTTTTAATGAGACAATAACGAAAAAAGTCTATTTTTTCCGCTCTCTTCCGGACCGCTGCGGTCAGTTTATAACCGAAAATTTGTTTAAATTCGTACCGAAAAAAAAATATTCATATCTTACCGTACCAAAATTTTGGTATGGACGCTCAATTTTTAACGTGACCGAATTTTGATACATACATTGATATTTTCAAATACTCGTACCGTGAACAGCCCAAGTTTTTGTAAATGTGTTGTATGTAGGGGTGAAAATAGGCCGAGCCGAGTTAGGCTTCTCGTTGGACGGTCTGGGCCTACTATTTAATCTTTGGGCCTAAGTCTGGCCTGTTAACTGTCATAGGTTTTTTTTAGAGCCTTGGTCTAGCCTGAAAGTTTTTTAGGGGTCTTTTTAATCATGTTTACAAAATTATATTCAGTTATATTATTATTAAATCATAACAATTAATTCTTTAAATCTTAAAATGAAGAATAAAAGCAATTTACCAAATAATAGCATAATAACAAATTCAAATAATATTTTAATTTATATTTAGCAATATTCTTACATATATATATATATATATATATATATATTAAATATTTATTATATTATATTATATATGTATTGTATTATTATATATTATATTATATATAGTTAAATAGGTCGGTCTATTGGACTTAAAATGCTTAAAAAAAACTCAAGCCTAGCCTATTTAAATAAATAGGCTTTTAGATAAGCCTGAGTCTGACTCGTTTATTAAACGAGCCGAGCCGGGCTTTAGGTAGGCTGAGCCGTAGGCCCCTGTCGGCCTATTTTCACCCCAGTTGTATGTGTGTTCTCTTCGAATATTCTGTATTCTATTCAACCTCAAGAAGGAAAGTATGGTGTTGCCAAATTTTAAATTAATCATCTTTGGCATGAGTCTTCGTCTAGTCTAAATTGAACAAGGACTTAAGGCACTATCTTATGGTTTGTATTACCAAATGAAATAAATAAAAACCGCTACATTTGTATTTTTCTAAATTAGAAAAAAAGAATTCTTTCACGTCCCGGAGTCTTTAAGATCAACCTAGACGAGATTTTAATCGTGCAAGTGTAGACGAGATTTTAATCGTGCAAGTGTAATCTGGTATAGCAAATCTAACGTTGCAAATTTATATGGAAAATAACAAGAGTTGAGCTATGTATTAATCGCCCTTGATCTTAAGATATCAAAGCGGCTACTGCACTAACCTTGGAAATGTGTTGAAATAAAATGTTGTTATTCAAAAATAAGATATTGAGAACCAAAATTCTTACAAAAAGATAAAAAATTTAATACAGAAGATGTTCAACAAAGAAAAGGCAGATATAATAAAAATAATATGTAAAACCGTGTGGCAAGGAATATAAACAGGTAAACCAAGTTTTCTAGAGAAATACAAAAGGAGAGGAGGCATAATTTGGATTTCAGCCTAAAGCCACAAATTCACAGTGAAAGTTAGTACGAAACAAAACACCGCTTTAACACGATATAAACCACCACCTGCTTTCTTAAAATACAAATCAACCTCAGCTCGCTGCCTAGCGCTGCAAAAAATTGCCTCAGCTATCCAAAGAATTTTACAAAACATCCATCCATATATCCACATCCTAGTTCCACCAAATCGCATTATTTTCTATCTTGAACTAAGGCTCCACTTTTATCCCTTCAGAAGCGAGAGGTTTTAAACAACGCACCAGAAAACACACATACGAAAAAAAAAAACGTGAAGCCCAAGCCATCAGAATTCTCCTCTTCAACTAATAAATTCCGAAGTTGTCCATATAATTATTGAGATCTTAGTAGGACCCCATCGATGGCATTCCAAAAGGAGGCATTGGAGGCATTCCCATGCCCATACCGCCCATGGGTGGGGGTGGTGGGGGTCCACCGTAACCCCCCATTCCAGGACCCCCCATGCCTGGCATAGGGGGGGCAGGTAAAGCAAGAGGCAACAACTGGGCATACATGTTCTGCAACAAAACAAGCCTACTTCAGCATCTGGAGAAAACTAATAATAAATAATTACAATAATCGCATATATATACCTGTTGCTTGATGATATCATGCTCTTCACTCTCTTTGGCCTTCTCTTCCTTCTTAGCCTCAATCTTGTCCTTAATTAGTTCATCAACTTTGCCGGTGTACTCCCGGATAAACTGCAACGAGGGAAAAGATGAGACATAATTATACATGAAGCAAGCAACAAGTATATGTGTAAAATGCACACAGCTTTCCTAGCTCTTTCATATGTTGAGCGGAAAACCTTAATAAATGCACAAGAATCAATGAAATGGAAGAGGGGTGTATAAGAACCTGTAACAGGTAAGGGAAGGCGAAGTCAATCATGTTATTAACCCAGGCAAGTTCGAGCGCAACATCCGCACGAATCAAATCGTAACAAACAAACAGGCATGAAGCGAAGCACTCCTTTTTCCCCTACAAACCATAAAAACAATAGTCAGAACAGCTAATTCCAATTATTCACAGGCAACTTACTTGGTTTGGGATCCTCTAAAAGAAGAGAAAAACCATATTAAAAAAGGTCAAACTTTATAAAAGATGGAAGGAGAAAATAAGACACAGTCCATTATGAATGACAAGAACTATGCCAGCAAGATTTAACCAGTCTAGTTTACAACGTATCAAATGATTATCATAGTCCTACATACTTAAAACTATTAAAAACATCAAAGTATATTAGATGCAAACACTATGCACGTTACACTAAGCCAATTATACAGGATAAAGTCAATGGCTTTGCTTTCCTAATGAAAATATGATATCTTCATGGTGAAAGACCACAATGTCATTATCAAACATACCTGGTCAATGAAATATACAAGTAACTCCTCAGCAAGTTCACGGTCACCAGATTGTGAGGCTGTTTCCATTGCATCTTTGTAAAGATTATCTTTCTTTGACAAGGCAATTGACTGCTTCCATCTGCCTGCCTTCTTGTAAATATAGGCAGCAACACGCCTCATCTCAAGCAGCTCGTGCTTCTCAATCTGCACAGCCAAAGAAAGTGTGTATTTTAAGACTAACAAATGGAAAACAAAATTATGCGGTAAAAATTAAAATGATAACTCATAACTCACCCTTTGAGCAAGGCCGATCTGATCAAAGTTATCATGCAAGTCAATGGATTCACGTAATCTGTCATAATCTTCCTCCTCTACATATATCTCATTGAGAGCTTCATTCACTGCAGAGACATTATTACTCTGGACTGCTACCATATATGGTTTAATAAGCCGTAGGTGGCCCGCCTGAATTGATAAAAAAAAAATGTTATTAAAATAAAGCTGAAAACCAAACTAAGGTGAATTAGGAAGGCATGTAACACATAGCAAATCCAGCATCAAACCTTTCTCATTATGTCGACAACACGAGTGTGATCCACACGAAGAGCAAGGACATTCAGAACATCATTGATAAGATCAGGGTGTTCTTTTAAATAGAAATGCACAGCTTTGTAATAAAGCTCCACATTGGCAACTTTAACGATAATATCTTTGAATTGCATATGATCCCAAGCTTCTGGGGAATGGTTCATGACCGTTGTTGCAGCATTATCAAACTCATCATACTGAATGTACAAGTAAGTAAGTTCTTGCCAGTGCTGTTGTTCGTCACATGCTCGGATAAGCTTCGGAATATTGAGACGGGTAGAGAACAATTTGATGTGCTCCATGAGCTTCTCATGGCGGTACCGGGCATAAAGGACACCCAGCTCTGTAAAGATACCCATATGTGCACGTTCCAACCCAAGACCACTCTCCATAAGGGATATAAGCTCGTTGAAGCATCCTCTGTTCTGATAATACTCGCTAACCTCTTCTAGGTCATCTACCTATAAGAATGAAAGAATTGGTGTTACTTAAAAATAAGTTCACAGGCCTCTGATTGTGTAATCGGAAGATATCTTTACCAAAAGGAATACTGTCAATTCGAGAAGTTACTAAAAGTATAAATTTAGGACCTGAAAGATATTTTATATCGACTCAGGACCTTAAAAAATAGGACTACCAAAGTGGGGCCTGAAAGACAGATATTATTAATTTATGACATTTAAAAATTAAGACCATGTTTGACATCTAACAGTTCATATCCTTATTTATTGATGTACATAATTTTTTTCATATCTACTTGCTTTTTTATTTTTTCCCCTCAAATGAAATTAATATATCTTTTATTTTTTGGAATTGGGATTTCATAAATATTGTTGGTTAACTAGAAGTATAAAATGTCAAACATAGTCTTAGAATGTGAGTCGAATTTGCTAGTTCCTATCTTCCAGATCCAAGATTGATAATTTTCTATTTTTCAGGATCAAAATTGAAAGGAAAAATCTTCCAGTCCCCAAATCTATACTATTTTTTAAGATTTTAATTGATAAATATCCTTATCAAACGAGTCCAAAGTAGTAAATTTGTAGAACAAGGTACCTGTACTATGATATTGAGACCACAAATCTGAGCCAAACGGAACTCCTCAGCATCAACACAGGCAAAGCAGACTTCTTTCCATGTCTTTGCACTATTAGCTTTGCGAGCTGCATCAACAGCACCTTGGAATTGCTTCAACTTAACTAAAGTGACTGCCAACTTGCCCCAGTTAGAAATAAAAGCATAAATAATCTTTGCAGCCTCGTACAAAGTTTCATCATACAAACGATCACCAACGCTGGGCAGATTGGCAACATTTGGCATGAGAATAAATTCTTCAATGTCACCCAGTCTATCAATCTTGGCATATGCATAGATGAGCTCGCTATCCACTTTGGGTTCCTTTGCTTTTTGCCTGACCATGAGAAGATACTTCACCAGATCATGATAAACATCACCATCTTCTGCAGCTTTGATTACTTCCAAAAATTGGGTGGCGTCATCAGCACGGATAAATGATTCAATGGCATCGCTCACTAGTCCTTCCCGAAGCTGAGCTTTAGCCACTTGACTCCAAACAGCGTCTTCTTCAACACGGTATGCAAATTCTACAGCTCGGTTAATATCACGAATGTTATCCAGCAACACATTAACAGCTTGTACATTCAAATTGAATTTCTTGTAAATAACATAAGCTTCTTCATACAGCTCAGCTCCCACAGCGACTTCACCGACCCCTGGTCCATCAAAATTGTCAAGCCTATTGATATAGTCCATGACTCTTGATGGGTCAGCCTTAATTGCTGTCAAGATAAGTAGATTTTGCAAATTGTAATTTCCATTGAATGCAGAGTTTTGAAGCACAATCTTTTCAAGTAACTCAATTAGCTCATGAGGAAGATCAGCAGTCATGAAGGCTTTAACAGCAGCAGAGACTTGCTCTGGGCTTTTGCTTTCAGGCAAAGCAGTAGATACAACTTGATCGATAAGCAGCCTTCTGAATTCATTTTCAGGATCAAGTACTTTTTCCCAGAGATCACCGTCCATTCTTTCAACAACATACCTGAGATCACAACAAGAGTGGATCAACTTTTCTGGGAAGACATTAACACAATAAGCCAAGTACTAAAGCCACACACAATCACAAACCTAGCTTGAAGCTTGAACAAAGAGTTCTTATTGGTCACATTTACGAGTTCATCATCACATTGCCCTCTTCGGTATGCGACAACAGCAAGAGTTGGGTCGCGCTTCTCACAGTATTTTCCCACAACACGTGAGTCATAGTATGGGTTGGTGGTGAGGAAATGCTCTGGATTGTTGTTGCTGTCTATTATTATTTTACCCAAAGCATTGTGAACATGCACATCCTGGCTTCCTTCACTCACAAGATGCTCCAAAAACTGAGTGAGTAAGCGAAGCCGATTCCTAAACAACGTAACAATCAGAACTCAGCACATGAAATAAAAGAATTGCCTAAGAGCAAAGTTATGAAAGAGCAGATAAGGTACCTTTTTTCGCACTCATCCACTAGGGGTTCCACAGGAAGCAAAGAACGAACAGAAAGGATGAGACCTTTAATGAAATCTTCAGGACACTCATCATCTAAGAGCTGTCCAACAACTAATGGAGCATTTCCTGGATTGACCTGCTCAGAGTGACAGCAAAGATCAACTTCCAAAGAACAATTTCTTTATTTAAATGCAAAAGAAAATATACAACAAAAAATACATACCTTCTGCACATAACCTTCAATATAGCGAAGCATGTTTTGAGAGTACAAGTAATGTGTGAGGTCAGGCACAAAATTAAAGCGGTCGCACACATTGATTAAAGGTCGGGCATCAGGCAGTTTTGCTTCCATTAGAAAGTTTTTGGTCTTTTCAGGATTATAGAACTCTGATTCTCTTGTAACACGCTCAACCTCTTTAATTTGTCCAGTCTTGGCAGCTGCCTCAATATACTTGAAGTGAATCTCAGGATCCTCACTGCCAGACGTGAATGATTAGTACACTAACTAGCAAACAATTTATGAGTGAAACAGGACACTCAATGAAAGTTGCAAGTTCAATCCATCGTGGATAGATTACCTGGAACTCAGATATGATCCTAAGAAGAAATACAATCCTTCATAAGATTTGAAATTCTCAAAGAGCTTAATGCATGTTTCAACTCCAAATTGTTCACAATACTCTTTAGCAACCTACACAGAGTAACCAATGACACATCATAATAAGAAAACAACTACTCATGAGTGTATTTTACTCCAAAGTGCATGATTATTAGAAGGAACTTTTGAGCACACTTCTATAATTGCTTAAGAGAGTCAACTCATATAAATGGGGCAAAAGCATACGAAACTGAATTTGCAACACCCTTCCTTACCTGAACAATTATCTGCAGATTTCCTCTTAAATTGATTAGTAAAAGATCCTTCATACACTCCAAAGCCCATTCCTTAGAGAGTGTCCCAAAGAACTCCACAAGTGCCTGAAAATAACTAATCATTAAGCACTAGAGTCCAATTAAAAAAACAAAAGCAAAGGCAACTAGAGATAAGTAACCTGTGGCTCAATTGCATGAGTATTCACAATGACACGCTTGATGTCAGGCAGTTCAGAGTAGTGCTGTGAATACAAGTGAACAAATTCAGATTAATGAAAATGAAAACTTCATATCTACTTGACAGATACAATATCCACGAATGAGAAAACAGTCAAACCTGAAGTGCTCGTATGTAAAGCCCAGCTTTTTCACAGAGTTGTGCAACACGTGGCCTGTCATAGTGACTAAACATGCCATTTGCCAAAATTGCATCGGCAACATTAGGAAAGGTCACGAGATTTATCTCCAGGACCTAAATTACAGAGGAAACAGGTTAAGTCATGTTGAAAACAAGAGGAAGAAAAACAATGTTGATTCACAACAGAATTTAAAATAAAGATCGACCTTCGTTTGCAGGAAGCCATGCTCTGGCAAATTTGGTTTAAGAACATCCAATAGGAATGCTGTTGCTTCCCGGATCATGTTTCTCTGATGCAAAGAATGATTCATGAGATGTACTATCAAACTAATCCAGAAAATTTGGGTGCACAAAACATTTTTTAAACAGAGTAATGAAAGTTCTGTTAATTGAACAAGAGATATATGAACCTGAAGAAAGAGATCTGTAATGGTATTGTAATCTACAGGACAGCCTCCCTCCATTTGAGACAACATCAGAGCAAAATTAACAGCTCCCTGCAGAAAACGAAATATTTAAGGACGTAATTCAAAATACAAATTCCTAACATTATTAATAAAAGAAGTTAATGAAAAATATATAAATATGTATATACAGATCTATAATCCAAAATTCGGAATTCGTCTCACTGGTTGAAGCATACCTGCGGATCTGACCGAAGTATTGTTTGCAGAAGGAAAAGATAGTCAGGTGTATATCCAACCTGTTTCAAGGTTAAAAAAATATCTGCATTACACAACGGAGATAGAACACTAATATCCACTATCCAGAACCAATTAAAAGTAAAAGGAGAGTTCAAAATCATTTGTGCCATGGACCTGCTTTGAGTATATCAAGATTTTGTCAAACTCGCGACGCTCAGCAAAAGCTGCTACAACTTTTGGTGTCGCTCTGGCTTTGATAAATATTTTCAGCGCAAGGTCGTTATCCACAGTCTACAAAATAAACACAAGCAAATTTGGATTATGGAGAAAAGGATGAAAACCTTCACACAAAAACAAACTTTAAAAAGTAAAAGAGGTTGATTATTTTAGAAAATCTAACCTTGACAAGATCCCCAAGTTCCTCACTACATTCCAGTTTATCTTCAGCCAGCCAGTTCTCCAACAGGTTCTTCTTGTTCTGATTGACCACAAGACGGGATAACTCCAAGGACTCAAATGCATTGAGCTTTCCTTTGGTTAATAGTGTACCAAAGTACTGTAACAGTGGTGGTGTCTGGCCAGCTTGTACAGGTACACTCTGAAAAAAAAAACAGGATAATTTTAAGAATTCTCGGATCACCCAAGTAAGCATGCAAGATTGTAATCACATTGTAGCAGCAGCAATATTGTCACATAGAAATTGGTGTCCCTGTGAATCTGCACTAGCACAAAGTGAAATCTTGGGACTAATGAAAACACTTGATAGTAATTGATAGAATGTACCTGAAACTTGGCAACCGTATCCGGCGTACGGAGGATGCCTTGTGGAGATTCTGCAGCAAGCTCAGCAGCCTCTTTATACTTTGTTTGAGCAAACAGTTCTTGAAAGCGCTGAACAACCTGAGAATATGCCCCAAGAATTTAAAACAACTGTCAGTACACTTAGACTATATTAGAGCATAGCAAGATACTATGAATAAAGAAAATTAATCTCAGCAGAAAGAAAAGGTGGACAGTCAATTTGGTTCGCAGCCTTATCAAGTCACTAACACAATGATCACAATCAATACTTTTGAGGGCTTCATAAATGCAACTAGAATTAGGTTAAACACAACAATATGCATTCAACAAAGAAGCTGTTCACTCAGCCAGCATTCTTTTTCTCTTTTTTAAATTGAAACAAGGAAATCTTTGCTCAGCAAGTACCAAATGGCCATTGGATATTGTCTTCATTTTCAAATTAACGCATGCATACCACATCGAAGAAAAGGTAGAGCATGGAAGGCCTCTATTTACTTACCAAATTCTCTGCACCAGGAAGATTTCCTCTTTTGGCAAGATTAACAGCCAGCTCAAGATTGTTCAACTGTCAATAACAATTTAAACTCAGTTTTGTTTTAAAGTACAAAATTTCTTTACAGATGTTTCATGCAATGCAAAAGCTGATTGACATACTTGGCCACTGACGAAAGGGACAATAGTTGCTTCATTTACTGTTGCAAGTAAAACTTGACCACGCCTATTAATTGCATAGAAACCTCCGACGGATGAAGCTTCTGCCGTCAGAAAAATGGGATCCGGGCTGATCCTATTTCTGTAGACAGCTGTGGCAGTTTCAAGGTCATATACAAAAAGCAGTCCCAGCTTTGTGATCGCATATATGAGACCATACTTATGGGATATCTGTAAAAAAAACAACGAGCATGTAAACTGTAAAACAAAAATGAAATACTGAATAGCATGGCTATCACATATTCAAGTCTATTCGTGGGATGCAATCAAAAATTGAAAATAGCATAGAAGTCGCAATCTAGGAGTGCCGAACACAGGAGACAAAGAAAGTACTCAAAGAATAAATACCTGCATGGCAACTGGAAAATCATCAGCAAAATCTGGAGGGAAAAACAGATCCGCCTGCTTTTTCGTAAAAGATGGTTTTCCTGAAAAATGTTGCCAATGGTAAGCTATTGATCAGGAATAAGCATAAAAAGAAAGAATAATCATGAAACACATTTAATACGCTGTAGAATAATCATGAAACACATATAATACAGTCCAACCAATTGCCTAACAAAATAAAACCAGAAGTTAAAAGAGTAGGAAAACTGGAATATAGCCCACCTGGCTGAGCACCAAGCTCAATAACATGCAATTTAGATGTAGTTTGTCCAGCGTTAGAGGTCTTCGTTGCAAAAGCAATAAGAATGGAATCCTTATCATTTCCAGCAACCTGCTCACAGGGATACAAAAAAATATATGATAAGAAACTTCTTCATGGAAACAGCATAAGTCTTAGAGAAAGCAACACCTACTCTCAAAGAGGCAAATGATGCAGCATGTGCTTCAAGTGCTTGGCTTCGCTGCTGATCCACAGAAAAGAGCTGCATATTTCCTTTAACCAGTTGGGGCCGCTAAAGAAGGAAAATATCTTAGTAAGCTTTATTGTCAAAAAAAAAAAAAACATTAAAAAAGCATTAGGCACATGGAATTCAGCTACAGCTAAAAAGTGACTGCAGTATAAATATTTCCTTGTATTTTGCTTCATTTAAAATGTTTAGTGATGAAGACAGTCCAATAAAGAAAAACAATAGGCATGGTAGGTTAAACAATGGAAATAGAGATTACAAAACAAGTAAACTGCTATGGCACATGTGAACCTTATAGTCAAAATCACTTCCATATTCAATATCCAAAAATAAACATGATACATGTGCTTTTTATTAAATATACGAAAAAAATTACAGTGAACATTTAAGATATAAGGCAGTGAATTAATCAACTAAACATCTAAAATTATATACATTATTGTTAGAAAGAATCAAGCTTAGCAACATATTGGAACAGGGGAGCAGCAGATAATCTCACTCCAGTGAGAAGGATTTGCAAGACCCAACTGCAACTTTAGTCTTCTTTTTAAAAATTCTGGGTTTACAGTTCTATTCCATCTAAAATCAATAGAAGATGCTCTTTAAAATCCATAACAGCAGTACAAAAAATAGTAAATTTAAATGTTCTTCAAATAAATTTGCATCAGGCTACAATCAACCATTAGGCTTGTAACCAATTATATATACGCTAAAGGCTAATATGGAAGAAACAAGCAAGTTGAGTTGCAAAAATGAAATAGGATTCATTCAGCAGTTTGCTTAACAATTATACAAGCTGTAAGAGAAGTCTTGTTTCTCCAGAATACTATACTATCGTATAATATAGATAGGCAAAAACACTTCGTAGGACTAAACCATTTATAAGAGAACAATACTATGCAGCACAATTTAAAGAATTCATAAAGAAAAGCAAGTATAAATTTTGGAAGTGTTAAAAGTGTGGATGTCAATGAGAGGAGGAAATAAACACTAATAACGCACCTCAGCAGAACCAGGTGCAATCCCAATCAGAACCAACCACTTTTCTGATGGATCACATTTATAATTGATGATTTGATTGTTCGCTAAATTGGTAGCTCTGTCGAACATTTTAACAGGCTCAGAATCACCTACTCGGGAAAGCAGAAAATCATTAAGTCATGGAGAAATAATCAGCAAGATAATTACATGGTGGGAATCAGACGCTAAGAAAATGCGCTCGCACCTTCGATTGACCAGTGATATACCGCGGATTGTGTGACTAACCCCAACATCTTAGGGGTAATCCACTTCCAAAACACAACCTGTCAAAAAGTAAACTTCCAGATAAGCCAAGTTTAAGACTCTGGCCAAAGAAACAAGATAAACTCTACAAAATGCAGCAATTTATCCAATAAAGGATAGAATCTTACCTGCTCAGGCATCTGATGTGACTTCAGTTTTGCTTTTGCCTCAATGTTAAATATTTGCAGGTGATCTTGTGTAGTACCAGCAAGTTGAGCTTCATTAAGAAAATTAAAATTTTCAGTATTTGGACAAGTTGTCGACAAAGGCACACTAGATTATATCAAGTTGATACTCTAACGAGTACTTATTATTCCCACATCAATAAATATTAAGCAGAAGAAAAAATCTTTTGACAGAATAATGAGGTGTAGCAGACTTTACATAACAAAGGAGCCACATAAAATGACCTTCACATTGGAATCCTGACTCAGAATCCCTTATGCCTTGACAATCCTCATAGAAACCATATTGGATGCTAGCAACAAACAAATTTCCTAATAATAATGAAGTGCAGCTAACTAGGCATAAATAAGATACTGCCCTATCCTCGAATCTATGCAAGCCTGCCCGACATACAATTCTCAATTCCTTTCTACAGCTGCATCACTTATGCTATAATTATCAACATGTTCAAACTTTATAGCACTTCTACTGCTCAGAGATATTTTTTGTTACTTTTACCATAATATTCCAAGCCATATACATAGAAAATGTGACATTGCCCAAAAAATGGGTTCTTATGTTGAGAAGCTTAAAAGACACACAGAGACTATTAGTTGAGTGTTGAGTAGACTAACACATAAACCTTCTTTAGCTAATCCTGAATTCACAAGTATGGCACACAATTACATACAAATAACCCTTTAAAGTTGTTAAATAAATGTTGCATTAAGAAATAGATATAAATAAAATATAATCAATGGGCACAGTGTATAAATTATTTAAAATTCACTAAATAAAATGATTAAAATCTGAAATGAGACGTTGCAGTAAAAATTTCAAGAATCTGAAAAGGCCATGAACTTTTTCACCTTTAAGTGCCAGAATTCTACTATTTGGATTCATAAGAGCGGAATCTGCAGTAATAGGACGCCTCAACGGCTGCGTTGGCATGCTCATATCAATAATCACCACACTGTTTTGTGGTGCCGTCTCTCGAACACAAATATACTTATCAGATTCCATTGTCACGTTTGTGAACGTAATGAACTGCTGATTGATCCCTATGCTGGTAAGCTGCAATCACCACATCACACAATCAAAGATGTCAATTTCACTAAATCGAACTCAAATCACAAAATCCTAAACACAGAATCAATAGATCTATAATTAAACCAGACAATACTAATAACATAAACATTAATCGCTGAACTTTCCGTAATTACCAACACTGCCATCGCATCAAGTAAACTAACAATTCAGCCAAAATTGAATCATAATCTTTCTATTGAATAGTCAAAGAGTTGGAGACGAAATGAAAGTGAGAATTCAGATTAATAATAATCAAATGAATACCGTGAGCGCTTCCTTCATAGTGATCGGAGCGTTTGCGGCCGCCATGGCGACGGTTGATGAATCGAAGCTTCGGGTTCGGGATCTGCGAAAGGATTGAGGAGATCGAGATATAAAAATGGAAGCGTATCAGCAGACGCTCCCGAGATCTGGAGCCAGAAACCCTTGAACCCTCCGGGAACCAGAAGGAGATCTAGAGAGAGAGAGGTGGGAGGAGAAGGGTTGAGAGAAGGGGTTGCTTTAAGATATAAAAACTAAACTAAGAAGTGTTAATATATATTTTGTGCGCATGTATGTAAACGAGAGACCTCAAAAATGGAATTCTGGTAAGACTCGAAAATTATTTGCGAGAGATCTGAAACTTAGGAGAGAGAGGGAGTAGTGTGTTTCTTTTGTGAGGGAGTGTGCGCGTCTACGGTTGGAATTCCTACGGTTCTTTCCTCTTCTTGTCCGTCGTAACATTTAACCGATTGAAAGCGCGTTTTAAAATTTGAATAAAACATTTTCCCTAATATTGCTTCATTAATTCTTTAATAAGATCAGACCCGAGATCAAATTAAAAGGATTTTGTGGTATCATTTTTCAAAATAAAAATATATAAAGTGTATGGTAAAATTTTAAAAAGTATACATGAATCACTGAAGGGTATTAGTTGTTTTCACTGAAAAGTATTAGTTGTATTTACTGAAGAGTGTTACTGATTAACACTAAAGAGTCTTAGTTGTTCAGTGAAAATGAATTAAGACTCTTCAGTGTAAACCAGTAATATTTTTCAGTAAAAACAATAAATTCTCTTCAATGAAAACAACGAATACCCTTCAATGATTCATATATAAACCAATTTAACTCTATACATACTCTTAAAAAAAATGTAAAGTGTAATCATTTTAAAGCCAAAATATGAAAAATAATAGTAACAAATTTATTAAAACATTATAATAGTTGCCTTATTTTTTTTTACTTTGTGAATTGTACTTTATTGCTGATTTTTTTCTCCTATAAATTTTGACTCGTTAATTTTCTTTTTTATTGGAATAACTTATTTTAGATACTTTGCACCATCACAAAATTATACTAATGTACTTTCTAATTTCTACTTTTTTTTGTGTTCCCATATTTACGGATTTGGATCTTGTGTCTGTACAAGACCATCTTGTAGAGTACAATTACTGATAGATTCAATTGGATAATTTGGATCTACCTCACAAAATCAAATACATGATGGATATGGGTTTACCATGTATTTGTGTTGCATGAGTACATAACATTCTCGTAGAATACAAGATCCAAATTCCATGATTTTTTATTTCTATTTTTACTCCGTTTATCTTTTATTTTAGAGAGAATAAGAGTGATTAAAGTACTATAACTATAAGATTCTCAATAATAAAAATTCCCCCATAATTTTGGTTAGAGGGTTTGGAGGTAAGGTATGGAAATAGAATGAGATTTAGGTGTTTGGTTGGAAACTTTGATTCCATGAATAGTAAATTGAATTCTATAAAGTAACGAATGATAATGTTAGATCAACTAGTGTTGTCCCCTCCCGTACTAACGCACGGAAGTTGTTTACACAACTAAAATTTTATTATAATTGTTTATTTTTTTTTTATATTTAATGATTAATGATGTAACTATTTATTCACAAAATGGTTTATGACATTTTTTAGACAATTCGTATCTAATTTTATATAATCGTAACATGGAAAAGTATCTTCTTTATTATAAGAGAAATATTTATAAAGAATAACCAATTACTCTCTCTGTCTCAACTTTATCTTCCCACTTTCATCGACACACATATTTATACCTGGTAAATGCATAATTCTCATTCTCTTGTATAAAATAGCATAAGATATTTTCAACTTCTATCTCATATATCACACAAACTATTTAGAGACCCGGACGTGATGAGAATAACAAAATGAGATCTCTTCGACGAAGTGAAGCCCAAACGCTAGCTTGTTCAAAATTCTCTACATCATCGTCCAATAAACCTCAAGTGAAAGAGTAGGTTTTATATGAAAATGATAAGCTTATCATGAAATGGTTTTATAGTATCAAATATCTAACAAAAGATATTAAAAATCTCATCAAAAGTATCAAAAGTTGAGGTCAAGAAAATCAACAACAATTACAATTTAATACTACTGACCCTTATATTTGATACTACTGGTGAGATTTTTGATACTTCTAATCAAATATATGATACTTTAAAACAGTTTCATGATAAGATTATCATGAATAATTTTCATATGAAACTTTGCTCAAGTGAAACAGGCATCACAAAATGTTACACGAACCACTCCGTTAAACTTTTTATTTATAATCAAAATACATAGGACCAATAATAATATTCAACAGAATCATCAGATAATAATCCTCACCAGTATCAGGTGGTACCTAGAAAATACTACCAACATAAGACCATCTCTACCTTTCATCCCACTTCCTCGACTTTGGCTCCCAAAGAAATTTCAACATATATTAACTCAAGCGCTTTTACATATACCTAATTCAATTTAAATTGAGTAAAAAAAACATGTTAGTATTCACACTTGGTCTATCCAACACAGAATTCAATGGATTTCCATTCTTTGATGTAACATTCTATTTATCTAGAAGATGAAAACTCAATCATTCAACTATAAGATGCCTATAATTAATTTTAAAACTAAATAATATTCAAATAACTTCACGTGGAGAAATATATCTAGGGATGTGGGTTTAAGTATTTTACGTTAGATAAAATTATAATTTTATAGTGAGTGTATTCAATAATAAATATTAAATGGGGTGGTGAATTCGGAAGTAATTAAATCGAGTAAGATATATAGTGGGTGTTGTTGATAGGCGAACATCAATCACTATGGTGCAAACAAAGACGAGCACTTAACAAAGAAAAACAAGATTGAGGTGCATACAGCAAACCGAGAGGTGTATGAAGTGGCGAATAACTCCGTCGATGAACAGGTTTTAAGACCTGGGACCAGATGAATATTCTGCCTAATCTCTGGTGACGAGCAACTTTACCAAAGGGTGGTGTATCTACTAGTCTAAGAGTGCATGTAGACGAACAAGGAACCAAGATTCCAAAGCTCATCATAGCAAGAAATATAGGCGAACAACTTTGATGCCATACTCTCATAAAGCGAACAACTTTTATTGAAAGATCCTTCTGGACAAATCAAGCCGACCTGGACAAACAACAATGAGTCCGAGATAAGACCAAAGAAGACTTTGTAACTAAGATTCAGCTTAGATAAGGTCAAACAAGGTCAAAGGACACTTGTCTAGCATGCAAGCTAGGAAGTCCAAGAGTCTTGGACACCTCCTGCTTGTTAGTCTCTATAAATACTTGTTCTCCAGCTAAGAAATACAAGTTCAAATTCACAAATATTCCCAAAACACACACAAACACACCTAAACATACACATATACGAAATAAATACGATTTCGACTTTCGTATTTACGATTTCATGACCCGAACCTTCGATTTATCATTTACGGTGATAATCAATCGCACGTTATTGATTGGTGACCTTAAACCGAACTAAATAGCCATTAATCCTCACGATAAAATTTGATCACCAATAATTTGGCACTAGAAGAAGGGTTCGAACCTTCGGTTAAGTGTGATTAGTCAAGAACTTCAAGTTTGAAAACTTGAAAATTTGAAGAAATCCTTGAAGATTCAAGCAAAAGTGTTCTTGGTGTTCTTTGTGTTCTTCAATATAAAATTTGAGGATAATTCAATTTAAAATATCTCAATCTAAGGAAACACAAGGTTAACGCTTGTCAAGGAGAGCATCTCTCACTCGGGCTTCATCAGCAGGCCATCAAGATCGTGAACCTAGACATGCGAACAGATCAAGGCTTACGGCATAGACCATAACCTTCCACCAGAATCGGAGGCCCTGGCGAGCAACCCTAATGAACTGGCTAAAACCATTGCTGCTCTCCAAACAATCTAGAGGCAGCAAGAACAAAATAGACTCTCACAAGCAAGGTCTAAGAATAAACCCCTGGAGGTTGTTAGAGTCAGATCTGTTAGGGGCGAGCAACGTGAGGTAGACATTGCCCAAGTCAGGCGAGATAAGGGCAAAGCTAAGGTGGCCGAACCAAGAGAGGGCCAGGCCGAGTCAGCACATGGGCGAGCAACAATGTCAAGCCATGGAACAACTCGTTCCAGTGCCCAGGACAAGCTTGGACAACCCCAAAATCAAGAAAAAGTTGCTCGCCCGGGAGCAAGAGATGGGCGAGCAACATTTGAGCAGCCTCGCCCATCGATTCATGAAAGGCTGTCCCAATCTGCCTTCAGGCGCCTAGGGCCGAACGCGGCGAGCAACCCTAGGAAACAGCTCCAGGACATGCCCGCTCCGAGTGAGGGACTGCGACGAGCAGAAAAGCTTGCGCTTTTGCTCGCCGAACAGCCTCCAAGCCAGGGGGCATCGTTGGATGAGTTGGCAAGCCTAAGAAAGGTTGTGGAGAGCATGCAGGTGCAGTTGGATCAACAGAGAGGGATGGGGACGACCAGCTTGCCATCCTCTCCATTGTCATCTATCATTTTGAAAGCCCCAATTCAGAAAAAGATCCAATTTCCAGCAAGTAATAAGTACGATGGCATTGCTGATCCCCGAGTCCATTTAAGGAAGTACTCAGATTATATGGTCTCAGTGGGAGCCAGTGATGCCACCCAATGCCGGAACTTCTCTTTGACTTTGGGGGACCGAGTACACAAGTGGTTTTCCGCAATGCCACCAGCATCTATCCACTCGTTTGTCCAACTAAGTCGAGAGTTCCTCTCCCACTTCTCAACGGCAGGATCATATTTGTCCCAAAAATACCGATTGTTGGACCTAAAGCAAAATGACGATGAATCAGACCGGACATTTATGGAAAGGTTCGACAAAGTGTTGTTAGAAGGGGAGCCCGTAAGCAAAGATATAAAAATCATCGCTGTTAGGGCCGGGTTGAAAAAAGGGTCAAAGTTATGGAAAGAGGTACGTCTGAAGTGCCCGAAAAGCTATGTCGAATTTAGGAATCAAGCCGGCATATTTGTTTCCATGCACGAGGCCCTGCAAACAAACTTGGGCGAAAATAAAGCTGATCCCAAGGAGAACAACAAAAAACCCGGGGGAACAAGCTACAGGGTCCCGAAGAACATGAAGGCATTCACCTAAGGGACGGAATTAAAGGAAAAGCTGAACCAGGTGCTAACAGTGTCAATCGATACTGTGTATGAAAACGTGAAGGAGAAAGAGTTGCTCTCCCCTCCCCGGAGAATCCGCCAAGACACTGGCAAACTCAACCCTAACAAGTATTGTGCTTACCATCAAAGCGTGGGGCACTTTACGAGCGAGTGTAGAGATTTGCTCAAGCAACTTTGGCGATTCTATGAGGAGGGAAAGCTCTCCGACTTCGTCAAAAGGCAACCTGGAAAGAGAGCCCGGAAGAACAACTCGGAGGATGGTCCACCTCAGAAGAATAACAAGCCGGGATGACCAGTTCCAGCCGTTGCTGCTCGTCCATTAGAGGATCTATACATGATGGAACCCGCAGGACCGGCGAGAGGATGTTCTGATGGACGACCGCCAATCTCCAACCGAAAGAGAAAAGCCAAATTATGAGCGATCGACCAAGTACAAGGAATGGAGGTTAAACCATCCATCATACAGACGGCAGAACTGACCTTTACTGAAAAAGATTTGGAGGGAATATTGACCCTCCACAATGATTCGCTCGTGATTTGTGCTAAGATCATGGAGACCAGAGTACATAGATTGTTGGTGGACACCGGAGCCTACACCAACATCCTTTTCAAAAAGATGCTCAATCAACTTGGAGATTACTCGGGCTACATACGAGATTCAAATCATAGAATCTCCGGCTTCAGAAATGCTGTAACAGTCCCGTTAGAGGAGATTAGGTTGTCCGTCCAGCTTGTAATGGTCGAGGAACCCAAGAAAAATATAACAAGAATGGTAGATTTCTTGGTCGTAGATTAGGAATCAACCTATAACGGGTTTCTTGGTCGACCTTTTCTAAATGAATTTAAAGCTGCATATTCAACTTACTAGTATTGCCTAAAGTTCCCAACAGCAAGTGGAGCAGGCACAATAAAGGGAGATCAAAGAAAGGCTCGGGAATGTCTCATGCAGTTACAGGCAAAGCACGCACAAGTATCCATGATGGAAGCCACCACCAGCTACCCTGTTGATGAACCATCAATACTGGAGAACATGATGGACATAGAAGATGACCATATGGACACAGACGAACAACACTCTGACGAGCAAGTGTTGGACGAACAACTTATCACCGCCCATGGGGAACTTCAATCTGACGAACAACGAAGGGGTGGTGACGAGCAACATTCACCAGGTGACCTGGAGGGCCAGATGTTGACTAACAACCATGGGTCAGAACCAACAGATGATCTAGAACCCCGCCTAGGAGCATAGCCCATGAACATCGAAAATGATTTCAACCCTGAGGGACCAATACTTGATCCTCGTTGGAAAGGACAAAAATGACGAGCAACTCCAGTTGAAGAACTGGAGGCATTCAAAGTTAATCCTGAAAATGAAGATCTCGAATTATACATAGGATCTGAGCTCCCTGAGCCTTACAGATCCCGAATGAAAGAGTTCCTCAATAAGAATCTAGATGTTTTTGCTTGGTCTCATGCACACATGGTGGGAATAGATCCAAAGCATGCTTGCCACAAGCTTAATATCAACCAAGCAAAAAGGTCTGTCCACCAAAAACGAAGAAAATATGGTCCAGACAAATACCAAGCTTTGAATGACAAGGTGAAGAAGTTGTTAGACAACGATCTAATCCGACAAGCACTCTGTCCACAATGGGTAGCAAACCCAGTCCTTGTGAGGAAACCAAACGGGACCTGGAGGCTATGCATAGATTTTACAGATCTGAATGCAGCATGCCCGAAGAACAATTTTTCTCTCCCCCATATTGACCAATTGGTGGGCAGTATAGCGGGTCACGAAATGCTAACGTTCATGGATGCCTTTGTCGGGTACCATCAAATCCCTGTGCATCCAGACGATCAAGAAAATACAACATTTTATACGAATAAAAACTTGATGTGTTGGAAGAGAATGCCTTTCGGCCTCATCAACGCCGGAGCAACATATCAAAGATTGGTGAACGAGATGTTCGACGAACAAATCGGAGATACGGTAGAAGTCTACGTAGACGGTATTGTGGTCAAGAGTCCCAAGAAAGAAGACCATCATCAGCATTTGACCCAGGTGTTCGACATTCTTCGACACTACAACATGAAGCTGAACCCGAAGAAGAGCAGCTTTGGAGTCCATTCTGGCAAATTCTTGGGTCATCTTGTTAGTCAACGAGGGATTGAGGCCAATTCAACAAAAGTCAAAGCTATCGTGGATATGCAACCACCACGATCGGTAAAAGAAGTTCAAAGGCTCACGGGATGCCTAGCAGCATTAAATCGGTTCATATCCCGATAAGGAGACATGTGTCGTCCATTCTTCGAGGCCATCAAGAAAGGAAAGTTCACGTGGACTAACAACTGTCAAAAGGTGTTCGACCAACTTAAGAACTACCTGGGAGATGTTAAAATTCTATCAAAACCCATCCCAGGAGAAAAGCTCTATCTATACTTGGCAGCGTCAGAAGTGGAAATCAGCTCCATTCTAGTGCGGGAGGATGGCAAATTCCATAAACCCATCTACTACGTCAGTCAAGCCTTACACGAAGCGGAGATCAAATACTCTCCAACCGAAAAGCTGACATACGCACTTATCATGAGTGTGAGAAAGTTACGACCATACTTCTTTGATCATCAAGTTGAAGTGCTAATAACTTTCCCACTCAGATAAATTCTCCATCGCCCTGATACAGCTGGTTGTCTACTAAAATGGTCACTAGAGATTAGTCAATTCGGGGTGACCTATGCTCCTCGAACAACGATCAAAGGGCAAGCATTAGCCGACTTTATAGTCGAACTAACTTTCCCACCAGATCCGACGAAAGGACTTGATCATCCTTGGCATCTCTATGTCGATGGATCTTCAACCAACATATCCTCAGGGGCAGGAGTAGTTCTGATCAGCCCTGACAGGCAAGTATTCACCTCGGCGATCAAATTTGGTTTCAATGCAACCAACAACGAAGCAGAATATGAAGCTCTCATTGCTGGTCTTCACCTATCCCTTGCTGTGGGTGTTAGACGACTGCAAATATTCGGCGACTCACAACTGATTGTAAACCAAGTCTGAGGTGAATACGAGGGTAAAGACGATCATATGATCGAGTATCAATGGATTGTTGCTCATCTGATGTCCTTGCTAGATCAAGTTCCAAGGACAAGCAACACACAAGTAGGTGCGTTGGCCCGACTAGCAACAAGCGAAGGGCCAACAGAGTTGGCCGACATAATAATCACAAAAACGAACGACCCATCAACAACAAGTTATAATGTCAACCAACTGGACAAACGAACAAATGGAGAAGAAGATTGGAGAACAAGTATAGTCAAATACTTGAAAAGTGGGGAAAACCCAAACAACTCTTTTGAAGCTGCCAAGCTAACAAAGCAAGTCGTCAGATATACTCTGGTGGGCGAGCAGCTTTACAAAAGGGGAATATCCATCCCACTTCTCAAATGTTTGCCTAGGGGACAAGGACGAGCAATACTCGAAGAAATACATGCCGGAGTATGCGGAAATCACACTGGGGGGCAAGCCTTGGCGTACAAAACTATCAGACAAGGCTATTATTGGCCGACTTTACGTCAGGACGCAATCAAGAAAGTAAAAACTTGTCATCAATGCCAAATTTTTGCCCCAAACATTCATACCCCGGCTCAACAGCTCGTATCAGTCTACAGCCCATGGCCATTTGCAAGATGGGGGATGGACACCATTGGTCATTTTCCAGCAGGAGTTGGAAATGTTCGATTTACCGTCGTGGTAGTCGACTATTATACGAAATGGGCAGAAGCAGAGGCCATGGTAAAGATTACGCAACATAAAATGATCAACTTCATTTGGAAGAACATTGTCTGTCGTTTTGGGGTTCCACAAACCATTGTGACAGACAATAGTCCGCAATTTGATGGGAAAGAGTTGAGAGACTTCTGTACGAATTGGGGAATCAAAAAATATTATTCTATGTCCTATCATCCCCAGTCAAATGGACAAGTCGAAGCCGTGAACAAGATTATCAAGCACACACTAAAAGTGCGGCTGGCGGAGAGCAAGAGTAGTTGGTCTGAAGAACTTCCGGAAGTCTTATGGACATATAGAGTTTCTCTCAGGTCGAGCACCGGAGAAACACCTTTTGCAATGCTTTTGGAACAGAAGTTGTGATACCAATTGAATTAAAGATCAACACAATCAGGACGACCAACTTTGATGAACAAGCGAACAACTCTGCTCTAGCTACTGAAATGGATTTGCTCAAGGAAAAAATGTTAAATGGCGAGCTAAAAATGCTACTTATAAACAGCGAGCAGAACGTTATTATAATTCCCATGTCAAGGTTAGGGAATTCAGAGTTGGAGATTTGGTTCTAAGAAAGTTGCTCGCCCAACCTCCAGGTGTATTGGGGCCAACTTGGGAGGGCCCATATCGTATAACGGATAAATTTCTTAACGGTGTATATGATATCGAAGATATGGAAGGCAAGCCAACCCAATACTCCTGGAATGTTGTACATCTAAAGAAGTACTACCAATAAGTCGAACAAGTTCTTGATTGGGCGAACAAATGTCTTGGCGGGCAAGTGAAGCGAATGAACAAAAAACTTGCCTAATTTTTTGAAATTTTTGCTAAGTATAGATTCAAAAGTTGTTCGGCACATTGTATAGCCTAGTGCTGTTTCATATCTTTTGTTTTTTAGACAAAGTTGCTCGGCAAAAATGTTATAAGCGAACATATTTTGGTTAGTGTTCAAAGTTGTTCGTCAGAATATATATGTTAGTGATGAATAATCATACAACATTTGTAATTTTTCACAATGTAAATATAGTTGTTCGTTGAAAGAAAAGTCAAAAGCTCGAGGTATAAGTCCATTTTAAGGACCAAGGCCAATTAAAGGTTGTTCGTCTTTTAAGATGAGCAGAACCTAAGGCTAAACTCTTATTCTACTAAAAGGCAAAGTTCAAATCGAACAGAGCCCAATATTGTATGTTATAATTGCAAAAACATTAAGCGAAAATGTAAAGGCAATTAACATACAAAAAGAAAATGAGCGAACAAAAGAAGACATTCATTGAATCAAAAAGGCTTTGAAGCCTAAAAAATAGTACAAGTGTAAAGTACTACAAAAAACTACAAAAAACGAATAACTATTACAAAAGAAAGTCAGAGCCTAAGTCCTAGATCTATTGCTGCTCGGCTGGGGGAAAATTGGAAGCTTGGTCGGCAGAAGGGTCAACAATCATATCCCTGGCCATGTCCTCGGCTGCTTTTTGCTCTTGCTCCCGGGCAATCTGCTCATCATTAGCAGCCTGCTCGTCATTGGCAGCTTGCTCGCTTTCATCGACTGGAACTGGAGGGAGAGTAACAATGATGCTAGGGTCAAGTTTATCAATCTTGACCCCTAACTCAACCATATCCACCAGTTGGATTTCGATGTTGTTCGGCGGGGAATAGTTCTCCACGAACTCAGTCAAGTCTTTGCCCATCTCCTCTACCATGTCATTGTAATCGTACGCATCGGCCAGACGAATGCAGTCGGAGTAAGCGCAGATATATCCCAAATTGGAGATGGGGGCAGACCGGGCTTGTAGCTCGGCTTCCAGTTGCTCGCGAGTGAAAGTGCTGGCCTCAACCTCCCTGAGGCGAGCATTTTCTGCCTCGAGCTCCGCAATTCTTTGCTTGACCGCGGACAGCTTCTTCCCTTCCTCGCCGAGCAAAGTATCCTTGCATTTCAGCTCAGTAGACGGTCCTTGAATGTCTTCAAGGTGTTTATTTTCAGCATCGAGGGAGATAAAAAGTTGGTTGTTCAAGCGAGCAAATTTTGCTTCGTAGTTATTGATCAGGCTGTCCTTCTCTTCTGTAAGTTGCCGAGCAGTGCTTGCGTACCGGCGAACAGCTTCTTCTTGCTCGGCCAGCTGGGCCATCGCCTTTTGCGCAGTAATAAGGCCGTTGGCGTGATGCATTATTGAGAGATGGAAGTTATCAGTCAGTCCTTACATGGAGATAGTCTTCTCCATAGGTCTCGTCCAGGCCCGGGCGACCAACTCTATCGCCCTGCGAACATGGTCGTCTGGGATCTCTCTTATGTTAACGGGAGTTTTGGAACAGGCGTACTGGTGGATAGCATTTGCTCGCCCAGGATGGTCTTCAGGCCAATATCTGCAAACAAGATAGTACACTACACTTAGAAAAAAATTTAAAAGAAAAATGAATCTTGTTCGGCTGAGAAAAATGAATACTTACTCACCAAATTTGCGATCATCCCAACCGAGAAGAGTGATGTCCTCTGGGCCACGGGATGGGGTGACATCCTTTCCAGCTTTGCCCGTCCTCTCAGCAGGCTCGACTGAGGAGCGACGAGCAACTTCTTCTTCGGGGCGAGCAAGATTCTTGCTCACTTTCTCCTTCCCCTTAGTGCCAGCTGGGACGTCTTGCGCTACAGGGGTCCCGTCAGCCCGTTTTAAGCATTTTTCCCCATAGGGGGATAGGGGAAGGAGGTGCTGGTCGAGCATGACCAGAGGGGGTCGCCTACCGAGGAACTTTGGCCCCCTCAGGTTTATTCGTCATCGCGAGTACTTTGGAAGGGGGGTCCCCCTTTATCTTCCTCCCTTTGAGCGGAGGCATCTCGTGCACCCTCTGTTCAAGGAGACCAAAGCAGGAGGGAACTGCTACTGTAACTTGCTCGGCTAAAAAAAAGGTTAGACTATGAAATGGGCGAACAAGTTTTCACTAAATCCCTCCTGGGCGAACAAATAAACTTATGAGAGTTAATAAAAATCAATACCTGGGGGCACCTCAACTCTGGCCTAGAGGTGATGAGGGTATGTGAGAAGGCGAGCAGCTTTTTGACACTTCTCCTCGCTCAAGTACTGAATGGTCCTATCAGCTCTATTTCGCAAGCCGACCAAACAGGAGGTAAAAAGAAATTCTGAGCCAATCTCCTCTTCCTCTGTGTTCCACTTGAGCAATCGAGGGCCTGCGAACAAATAAAAAAAGTTAAATTAGAACAACACAGCTCAAAGACGAACAGAGATAAACTTACGTCTAAATTTTCCATAAGAGGTGGGAGAGTTAATCCACCCAATGCCATCGTGTGGACCAGAAGATACTCGCCAATCACCCCCAATAAAGAAAAAGTGTTGCTTCCAGTCACGGATCTTGTTCGGCCCAGTCCGAGCCTTGAGGTAGTAATATCCCTCCTCTCCAATTGGGCATTTGGTGATGGTCATGAGATAGTTGATCTTCTCCGCGGTGATGCGATCAACGTACCCTTCTAAGGCGAACAAGCACATCGAACCCAGCAAATTCATCCACCCAATTGGTGTAATCTGGGTAACGGTAAGGTTGGTCGCCTCGAGAAAACGACCAACAACTGGAGGCAATGGCAGCTTCAAACCGGCGATCAACGTATCAATGTTGATCGCCGTGCATCCTGGAGGTGGACGATCAGCTCTCTCCTTCCTCATGGGGGTCCACATATGGATGTCGTAAGGAATCTTGTAGGTCTTCCGAATCAAGTCAAGATCCTCCTCGAGAACAACACTTTTGATCTTGCTCGCCTGGAAGTCAGTCTTCGCCAAATCCATCACTTGTCGCTGTGGGCGATGAAAGTTGTTCGCATACTCCTCCGCATATGCTCGCCATTCGAAGGGACGAGCAACTCTAGATGGGATCTCATTTTCCAACATTTTGGGATGCGAAAAACCTATCCCCTCCAAACTCACGAGTGAGTTCATCAAATTCAGGGTCCTCCGATTCGGAACTGGACGAAGAACCCTCGTCAGAATCCCTGTTCGCAACAGCTACAACCTCCTTCCCAGATGGGCGAGCACCTGTGTCCTCCACCGATCGAACAACTGAATCAACCTTGGGGTTTGATGCCGAGGAGATCTCGAATGGGGGTTGGTTTTCATATGTCACAGTGGAAAAAAGGGGATCAAGGGTTTCTTCAGATTTGTTGCTCGACTGCGAAGACATAGGAAATTGAGAAGAAAAATGGAGGCAAAAATGCGGACGGCGCGGAATTATTTGCAGACGGTGGCGATGTTTGAAGAAGACGGTGGCGCTAACCTCCACACGGCGGCGATGGGGTTTTTTCGAAGGAAAAAGAGAATTGAAAGAGAGAATTAAGTGATAGGGACAAAAATACTACATGGGAATCGAATTGAAGACCCGAAATCGGAGTAATCGCCGGAGAAAGGCTTGGAATTACCGGAGGAAGCTCGGAGACGACGGAGCACTGTAGCAAGAAGGAAAGAAGTGGGAAAATTTTCGTTTCCCACTTCTATTTATACCATCCAAGAAAACGGGGTAAAACCCATAATTCTCCCAAAAATTGAGGGTTAAAGTGACAAAAGACGGGGGTCATTTGCAAAATCGAGAAAAAGATGGAGGGCCTACAAATAAATGTAGGGGCGCGTGGCCTCGGAACTGATTGCGCGTGGGCGGCGCGCAATCATGCCGCCCACATCATCCTCGTGCATCCCCCGGATCTTGGGGAGGCGAAATGGCGAACCTATTGTTGTTCGCCAAGATCAATGATGTTCGTCCAAGTCTTCATCAGTTTGATATCCTAACTACTGTTGCTCGCCCAAAGATGCACGTCTATAGCAACACCTAGTCAGGATAGGGGGCAATTGTTGATAGGCGAACATCAATCACTATGGTGCGAACAAAGACGAGCACTTAACAAAGAAAAATAAGATTGAGGTGCATACAACAATCTGAGAGGTGTATGAAGTGGCGAACAACTCCGTCAAAGAATAACTTATTGACGAACAGGTTTTAAGACCTGGGACCAGATGAATATTCTGCCTGATCTTTGGTGACGAGCAACTTTACCAAAGGGTGGTGTATCTACTAGTCTAAAAGGTGCATGTAGACAAACAAGGAACCAAGATTCCAGAGCTCATCATAGCAATAAATATAGGCGAACAACTTTGATGCCATACTCTCATAAAGCGAACAACTTTTATTGAAAGATCCTTCTGGACAAATCAAGCCGACCTGGACAAACAACAATGAGTCTGAGATAAGACCAAAGAAGACTTTGTAACTAAGATTCAGCTTAGATAAGGTAAAACAAGGTCAAAGGACACTTGTCTAGCATGCAGGCTAGGAAGTCCAAGAGTCTTGGACACCTCTTGCTTGTTAGTCTCTATAAATACTTGTTCTCCAGCTAAGAAATACAAATTCAAATTCACAAATATTCCCAAAACACACACAAACACACCTAAACATACACAAATACGAAATAAATATGATTTCGACATTCGTATTTACGATTTCATGACCCGAACCTTCGATTTATCATTTACGGTGATAATCAATCACACGTTATTGATTGGTGATCTTAAACTGAACTAAATAGCCACTAATCCTCACGATAAAATTTGATCACCAAAAGGTGTAGATGTTGTGTCCTATAATAAAATTATCTATAAATAATTATACCTCATTTGATTAAAAAATAATAATTTTCATAATTGATTTTTAATTTTTTTTAAAACTTGTTTATTTTAAAAACATTTATATAAAAAAGTCAATAGTATTTTTTAAAAATTTCAAAACAACTTCATATTAATATTAGTAAAAAAAACCCAAAGAAAACTCAATATTCACCAAGATTCATTGGTTTTATTTTCCTTCAACATCATCTTTAAAACGAACAATTTTGAATTGCATATTAAACTTTGGAGGAAAACATAAATTGTTTATACATGGTCCACTTGCATTTTTCATCACTGCTTAAATAGAAAGTAATAAAAAATATATATATAACAAACAAACAACAGACTATCACATTAACATTTAGAATATATACATTTCATTTAATTACCTCGTTATGTTGATTTTATTCACTCCAAATTCTCAATTCTACTACATAATAGAAATCTTATACAAAAATATTAACCATTCTTTTCACAATTGGATTAAAGAGGTAGATGAGAGGCGTACATTTAGTGGTTATATTGAAATTGAATAAGAATGGTGGTTAAAAAACGATTGGAAAAATCCAATAAAATTTGAAAATCAGTTACGAAAAGAAAAACTATAGTTTCCAAAATGGTGGTTAGATCTCTGATTAATATCATGAACTGTTTTCAAATCTCTGATGAATGTCTTTAGATTTCTGAAGACTGTATATATAAAATAAAAAGATAAAGTATAAAGTGAAAATGGTTCATACATGAATCATTGAAGGGTATTAGTTATTTTCCCTGAAAGATATTAGTTGTTTATACTGAACAAACTTAGTAGTTTACTGAAAATAAACTAAAATTCTTTATTATAGACAACTAATACTCTTCAGTGAAAATAATTAATATTCTTTAGTAAAAAAATAACTAATACCCTTCAATGATTCATATATGAACCAATTTCACTCTATACATACTCATAAAAAAAATCTTTCAATCAATATAAATTCTAAACAAAAGTTTAAATCTACAAATAATATGCGTTAAAATATAGATTTACTGAAATTTACAAATTTATATTAAACTATATCTACAAAAAAAAAAAAAAAAATTCTACAAAAAACAACGAAAATATACATAATTTTTTTCCTTAAAAAAACTTTAAGAATTAGTGATTAAGATATTGAGGAATAAAGAGTATATATGAAAAAAATATTCCTAAATTATAGTAAAAGATGGACAAATTAATTGATGATTTACCATACACATTAGACACATAAATTGACGGTAATGATCAGGTCAATACTGATGAATAATTTCTTTCATATAAGTAAATCTATTTTTTACGGAAAGACTATTGAATAACTACAAAAAAATATTAGGACACATCCTTTATACACTCAGTAATTTAAATACCAACATTACAAAAAATTATTTTCTAATAAATTTAAATTACTATAAAAAAACACTAACACACATAGTTAAAAAAAATTCATAATTATTTATCAAATAAATCCATAAATCTTAAAAGATATTTAAAGACCGAGGAATAATTTATAACGATTAAAAAAAATTAAAAGCACATGAGAATTTAAAATTTTAGAGGAATTAAAAATCATAAATTTAAATTGTCATAAAGGAAATGCAGGAAAAATATGTCCCGACCAACCACGATTCACCTCCCCAATTCTCCAACCTTGTGTTTTTGCAAATAATGCAGATCACAACTGAAAATCGGCATTCTGAAAATGAAAGTGTCGTTGCAATGCCCACAACCACTTGAATCAGAACCAAATTGAAAGTAGTGTCGGAAACATAATGTGTATAGCTTCGTGAATCGTCGAAAAAATTGAACAAACTCATAAACTAAATCCTTCAACAAAGTGATAGATGTGATCAACAAAATAAATTCCTACACCAACAAATGCAAACCTGTTGAACGGAAAAACTCATAAATCAAATAAAATTCTAAAACCTGTATTTTTGGCGAATTTAGGAATCCACACAAATATTAAGATATCCAGAGTTGACAGGAATGCAGGTAAACTCTCTGTTAATTCCTTGTTTTTCCACATTTGAAATTGATTAGAAGAACCCATAAAATTTTAGAGATGTCGTCATTCTCGAGGAATTGGGTGTCGGGAGTGAAGAGAAAATGAGAAGCAGAGGACTGAGAATGATCAAAGGAGGGGAAGACGGCGGTGGCTCTCAGCGGGGAGAGACGGAAAGATGAACTGTTTAACCACCTTTGGGTCTGAGAATTATTGAGATGTTTGGAGAAGACAACGACGTATTTTTCAATTGTTTATACTTGAAGTTTTTCTATCAATTTTAGTAGTTTTAATATTTTTTTTTTATGTTTTTCTATTAATTTTAATGATTTTATTAATTGGCCCCGATTTAGGTTAATCAGACAAAAAATTAGAGTATGTCTACTCTATACATATAGAATAATTATTCATTTAAGTCATTAATGTTTATTTTTTATAACTTAGAACCTTAAAATTTATAACTTAATAAAAAATTCCATTTATAAATTAATATAATTGAGACTAAAGGAGAATTTATTTGACCAATAATATGCATTTATACGGACCGTGTCACAAATAAATATGGATTCATAACGGGAATAATTATTCTGTTTTAATATATTTCGTATACACATATTTTTCATTACTATTATTTAAAGATTTTTATTTGTGAGACTGACAAAACTTAATTATTGAAAAATTAATTAACCACAGTGGATAGATAAAGTATAGAGTGAAAATGGTTCATACATGTACCATTGAAGGGTATTAGTTATTTTCAGTGAAGAATATTAGTTATTTTCACTAAAGAGTATTAGTTGTTTAGTGAACAATATTGATAAAAAAAAATGTATCCAGTTCTATTAATATTACTACTTAATAACATAATATTAGTTTTAAATTTGGATGATAATTGAATAATTCATTTATTGTTATTTCTTAAACTTTAAAGTATAAATTTCAAAACTTAATAATAATCTTCCTAAAAAATATTGTATGAAAAAATAGACCATCCAATATTGAAATATTTACTGATTTTTTTATTAAACAAATATTTGTATTGTAAGACTTCAAATCATATTATATATTTTAAAATTTACATGAAAAAATTTGTTTCCTAATTTTATGGGATATGGAGATGAAGTATGATTCAAATATATAATGACTTGACTTGGAAATATTTACAATTCTACAAAAAGAATCAATTCTTAAAATTCAAAAGTAGATTTTTCTGCTTCTCCAAAATAGATTTTAAATTGATAAGTTAGTAATGGCAAACAATATAGTTTTTTTTTTTTAAGTAGTCATTGCTTACAAAGAGCCCATTACAGTTTCCACCATAATAATTTCCATATAAAAAATATAACATTCACATGATTTCTTATTATGCCATAATTTTTTACAATAGCCTATTTTTTAAGAAAACATGAAAAAGAAACTTTATAAACTACAATTATTATGCAATTATTAATATTAACTACATATTCAAGGATTTCCTATTATTCCATAAATTTGGGCCATTATCCTTTTCTTTTGTATGTTCAACGATACCGTCATAAGGAAACCTAAGGTTGGGAGTTATGGATTATGATTTAAAAGGTGCTTTTTTATGTTTAAATATTATTAAGTTGTGAGTATATAGTTATGAAATATGTATAGTAGAAATGTCAATATTTCAAAGTCAAACAATAGATAATATTATACATATGAATAATTAAATATTAATTAAAATATATGAGATGAAGGTTCATCAGTATTATGGTTATCAATATAAGAGCTTATATAAGAAGAAAAATAACAATTCCCAAATCAGGAGTAAGTTAAATATTGATTTACTTTAATTATTAAAAAAAGAAATGAATGACTGTAATATGTAACTGAAATTTTGATCAAAAAGTCAATAATCAATCCCGCCAAAATTGTTTAATAACATATTTATTTAATTAACTTTATATAATTATTAATTATAAATTTACAATAAATAATAAATTATTAGATACTCCCTCCGTCCACAAAATATAGGCCTGATTGCCTTATTGGGCCGTCCAAGGAAAATAGTCTTGTTGCCTAAAATGGAAAGAATAAATTTTATCTACTTTTTCAACATACACACATAACATTTTTAAAATAATTTATTTTGTACTTGATTTGACACAATATTCTTACTTTTTACATATTATATCAACTTTCTTAATAACCGTGCAAAAAGTAACAGGACCGTATTTCGTGGACGGAGGGAGTATATTTTATTTATATGACTTGATTATCTGAAACATAAAAGCCAATTTTATTTATGACTTTATTAATTGATTGTGTATGTTCAATTTTAATTAATCAATTATTCGAAGTTGATTCACAAAAAAAAAAAAAAAATGAATGGTACAATTATTTCATTTATTTTTATTACTATGCATAAAAGAAAAAAATCGATTTCTTTTACCAGAAACTTTTTTTTATTTAGGTATGGATGAAGATATTTAAGTTGTTTCCTAATGGTATGGGATTTGAATTGAGAGATGTGAAGATATTTAAGTTCTTTCCCTCACTATCTATAAAATTATTAATTTATTAAAACAAATATAATCACGACTTAATGTCAACTCAATAATTTGACTTCATAACAAAACTAATATCAATACTTTTATATAGACCAACCTTTCTTTGCCTATATGGCAAGCCTACTTGGTCTCATATCTCTATTTTCCCCATCTCCTCAATTCATTTTCATACTTTTCATCCAAGCCATCTATTTTTTTATTGGTATAATCCTATTCGTCCGTTGTTATTTTTTTCTTCTATAAATTGGTTGAGAGCCTCATCACAAAATCACTATTCTACATCTCTGTCTTTGTTTTCCATTCACAAGGGTGTGATCGGAAAAATGTTAGTCCACCGGAACCTTTCAAAATCTCCGTCATAGGATTCAATTTCATGTCCGTGTGATTGGAAAAATGTTAGGCCATTGAAGATCCTGCGTTCGGAAATTTAGTTCAACCTCTCACGTATTACCTATTTGTAAGGATGATTTTGTTACGGCCTTGGAGAGACGGATCATTCTTGCTATTAATTTGATTGTATTGCATGATTCTTAATTTTTGTATATTGTTAGGACCGCGTTATTGCTAGATTACGTTTTATCGGTTATTGATTATGTAGATTATGATTCATTCGTATAGATTATTTTTCCCATGTTTTGTATCTATAATAAAGATTTATTTGTTTCCCAATTTGTAATGTTCCCGTTCTTCGTTTGTTTTTGTTAATTTTCAATTCACTTTGGTACTATTACTCATCCAATATTCAGAGATAATTTTGACGTCGAACTGTTGGAGTTATACGTGAAAGTATGCTTTTACTTTGTATAACTCGTGTATCAAACACTCGTTTTATGAGAATAAATCTTTTATCGCATTTGCTTTAGTTATGATTGAATGTTGAATTTCTATTGCAAACCGTTCAATATATAGCACGTGTTACATAGTAGTTAATGTGGTGATACCCGGTCACGGAAGACGACATTAACAGTTTACTTGTAACTAAACGTACATTTTCACGACCTAGGTGGAATTGAACAATCCGCCGTGAAAGGTCGATGTGTAAGGCTCAGATTGGTCTGTCTTGACTAAGAGATTGCACTAGCACATTTAGTATGTGTTGAAGAGGTCCTACAGCGAGGATAAATTCTTCTGTTCTGAAAGGTGAAGAATTAGACCTCAGTGGTTGTTGATTTCTTAATCTCCGTCACTTAAATAGGACCGTGTGTGCTTAATAGTTACTGCTTTGATTCATGTTGGGTGAGAATCATTGCGACTTCGAACTTTGTGTCTTGGGCAGTGATATTAATCATACGACGGTTGCTAAGATTTAATACGGAGAAACGCGTGCGAGTACGGCTCGTGTGATTAGTTCCCTTGGTGGGCTCAGAAGTTTTATTGTACCAAATCTTGCAAGTGAAGAATTAGTTTCTTCGGTACGAATAATAATGTTGAGCTGTCTTTACTCCAAGGTGAAAGATGTTAATTAATTTAGAGCTATTCAGAAGCTTAATTAATTAATGGACTTGATAATCTTAAACGCGGGAAATAATAACCGGGAGCCCATATTATCGTAATATGGGTTAAGATGGATAGTGCAATATTAATTTATTAGTGGTAATAATTAATATTAATGGGCTGAATTATATTGGGGCTCAATATTGAAATTCAGAAGTCCATTAGGAGGTCCAATCTTAATTCTCCTTAAGGCCCCTCAAGTAGCCCATTAAGTAGCCCAATAATGATAAGGTGATTAAAATAAAAAGAAAATTATATTGCTGATTTTTTTTCTTTAAATTTTCGAAAAAAATGATATTAGGAGAAATTAGATTTTGTTGATTTTCTTGGAAATATATTATGGAAGATATGTATTCTAGGAATAGAAGAATATCTCATATATTCAAGAAGATCCAAATCTTGAATTTCATACCTATAATTTTTGAAAATAACTATTTATTTAGGAGGGTGAGATTTTTGTGGAATATTTTATTTTGGAGAAAAGAATATATGGGATATATTCAAGATTTCTTAGAGGCTAAAAAAAGATTTTCTCCAAGCCCATAGATACACAAAATTTCGGCCATACCCTCTTTATAAATAGGGGATGATTATTTCTTCCCCAAGTACATAATTCCATGTGTTGGAAAAATCAAGAAGCATAGATATTTTTCTTTTTCCTTAGTTTATTAAATTACTTGAAAGCGTCTCCCACCGGCGATCAAGTGAAGTGAAAAGGGAAATACTCGAGAAGGCTTTGGGTTGATAGAGCGAGATTACAATTGTCCCGTATATCCAAAGGCCAATCCTACAAGAGTAGGGGTGGCAAAATGAGCCCGGCCCGATGGGCCGGCCCGGAACTTTCGATTGGCCCGGTTTTTTTTTTTTTTTTTAATTTTTTTATATATCATCTAATATGTTAAGTATACATATTAACATGAAAAGAATCTCATGTGATATTTAAAAGTGTTTGTTGAGTTAATATTACTATTTTCTTTTTGCAATAGCTTTTTCTAGAGATTAATTACAAGTTATTTATTGGAAATGAATAATAAAATCATATCATAAACTAATATTAATTGTCATTATAATTCATATATTGATCACAAAAATAGGATTATAAGATTTGTTTAAAAATAAAATTATTTTATTGAATATAAATAATTTATTTGATAAATTTAATTTTTTTAATAGACGGGCCATTTTGGCCCGGTGGCCCGCCTAGGGCCAGGCTGGGCCTCTAAAATAGTGGCCCGGTTGCAACCGGCCCGAGCCCGGCCCGGCCCGGCCCGCAAAATGAAGATGGCCCGGCGGCCCAGTGCCGGGCCGGCCCGGCCCATTTGCCACCCCTATACAAGAGGTACGTTAATCGCATATTTACTTGTTTATTCCGGCTAGTTAAATATGTGAAATTAATTTAACATGCATGATGATAATTAGTTGTTGGAATTATTATTTGAATTAATTAGGATTAATTCATGCTAGTAATAATTGTATTTAAATTCGTATTTAAATTTCATCCCGAATAGATTCTGGGCACCCCTATTTTCCCAACAACTGGTATCAGAGCCTCGGTTTCGGGCTCTGAATTTTAAATTGGAATTTAAATTGTTATACATTAAATTGAAATTGGATAGTAGAATTGTTAGATCTTTTTTGCAGGTATCCAATTGTCATGGTTTTAATGTTGTTAATTTCATGCGTGTAAATTAATTGTTTTTTAATTCGATTCATTCGAATTCGTTTTTCTCGTGAGAAAATCCACGAGTAGATTAGTTGTTTTTATTTTGATTCGATCATTGTAATAGACTAGTCTAGATCTAGTATTTTTTTTTTGTAAAAATAAATTGTAACCGGATCGTGACGAAGAACGAAGAATTAAAAACGGCGTACTCGGACGACGCATACAAGCGTGGCGCGTGTATGGACGTAAAATCATGCAAGGGGTGAAGAAAACGAGGACGAACGGCGGAAAAAACGGCGCACGGGGGTGCACGGCGCACGCCGTGCGCACCGCGCGCGCGCCTCGGGGCGCTCAGGGCGGCGCCTCGGCGCGTCTCCGTGCAGCGCCTCGGGTGCGCCTCGGGGCTGCGCTTCGGCGCGCTTCGGGCAGCGTTTCGGCGCTTCTCGGGCCGGGAAGCGCGCGGGCCCACTTCGTGGGCCGACGCGCGCTGTATCTCAGGCCGTGGAATTTTTTCGGTTCGTGTTTTTTTTCCGTGTGATTTTAAACCTCGTCCCGAACCCCAAACAATGCTGTTTTTGAAGAAGTGTTGCTGTTCAAGTGGGAGCACGTCGAGACGAACGTCGGAAAGCAACAAGGACGATTTTTCGCATCAAGACGTGAAGAAATTAAACCGTGACAATTGGATTTGAGTGCTCCAATGTGTTTAATTTTGTTTTGATGGATGTTTTATTTCGTGCACTTATTATTGTTTGTTAATATGTGTTTGCATGAATTTAACTATCCAAGAAAAACCTTACTTTCGAAAATTACTAAGTATGTTTTTATAATCGCAATTTTATTCCGGATATTAAAATTGGATTATTTTGACCTCTATAATTTATTTATTTGTGAAGTTCTTTTGGAATACATTTCTCCCTCGAGTCGGCCAAAAGAACGGATTTCACATGAATAAATTCTGAAAGGATGATTGTGGATTATTACTAGTGGCGGTATTGACCCTCACCACGAGTGGCTTGCTCAAAGCGAAATAATAATCCTGTATTTAATTATGGTTATTACTTAGGCATAGGAAATTGATATTAACTTACTCCCCTCGGAGTCCCTGTCAGTTTCTATGTGGTCAAAGTGGGAGCCAACTATTAATTTTGAATTAAGGATTTGTAACTTTTAAGTTTGTAGTCCGCTTGAATGTATTTAAATGTATAGACCACCCCTCGTGGCGCATTTAAATTGTTTCGAGATGTTGGCTGATGCATGATTATATTGTTTTAAGGTTTCAATATAATTGATGTGATCAAAATTATGTGATAATTTCGTATTTTTCTAGATATTGATATGAATGTATGTTTTATTCTCAGTTCATCATGTCGCAACCTTTTAATCCACTGTTTAGTATACTTAAAGATAACAAACTTGTTGGTGAGAACTATGTTGATTGGAAACGTAACCTCAATATTGTCCTAACCGCTCAACACCACAAGTGGGTACTTACTACTCCTAAGCCCCAAGAGCCTGCCGAAGATGCCACGAAAGCGGACAAGAAAGAGCATAAGAGTTGGTTTGACTCCGATGAGATGGCTAGGTGTACTATTCTAGCTTCAATGTCAGATGTGTTGCAACACCAACACCAACACATGGAGACCGCCTCTGAGATAATGCAAAATCTTGAAGCGATGTTTCAACATCAGAACCGTACGGCTAGGCAAATCACCATGCGAAAGATGCTTTAGTTGAAAATGGTGGAAGGTACGCCCGTAAGGGATCACGTAATCGAGATGATGGGCTATCTCAACAAGTTGGAAGTACTTGGTGCGGAATTTGACCTCCCTACTAAGGTCGATTTCGTTCTCCATTCTCTGCCAAAAAGCTTTGAGCAGTTTCAGTTGAACTATCAAATGAATGACCGGGCAAATAGTTTGCCCGAGCTCTTGCAAGCTTTGGTATCGGCGGAGACTCTAATGGATCACCAAACCGTTGCTATGGTGGCAAACGGTCCGTCTTCCTCTTCGGGTCCCAAGGGAGGGAAGAAGAGGAAGAGGACGAAGGGCCAGACCCAAGCAAATCCAACCGTTGCGAAACCCAAGGCAAAGGGAGAAGGAGGTGGAAAGAAAGCTGCTAAGGGTAAGTGCTTTAATTGTGGTGAGAAGGGACATTGGAGGACGACCTGTTCTAAGCCTAAGAAGGGTGGGAAGAAAGGTAAGTCTCATGCTTTAGTCGTTGAAACATATGTTGCGGCGTATGCTGCCCACGTTTGGGTAGTGGATACCGGGGAAACTGATCATATTTGTTTCACTCTTCAGGGGTTCCAGCTAACTCGGCGACTTAGCAAGAATGAGATCACAATCACTTTGGGGGATGCTACGAGAGTGGCAGCCGAAGCAGTGAGAGTCGTGCACCTATCTTTTGAAGATAGAGTTTTAATTTTAAGAGATGTTTTATACGTTCCGAACTTTAGGAAGAATTTAATTTCGGTTTCTAAGTTGTTTTTTGATGGATATTCAGTTACTTTTAATAAAATTGTTACTGTTTCTTTTAAGAATGATGTTATCTGTCATGGAACGTTGGTAAACAATCTCTATACGATTAAGTGTGCACACCACTCAAATAATGAATCTAATAACACGTCGATCATTTCGAGCAATAAAAGAAAGCGTTCTTCGGAGATGAACGAAACACTTCTATGGCATCTTAGACTAGGTCATATTAATCTAAAGCGGATAGAGAGATTGGTGAAAGACGGATCCTTGGAATCACTCCAAGTCGAGCCGTTTCCAACTTGTGAATCCTGTTTAGAGGGTAAGATGACCAAGAGGGCATTTGGAGCCAAGGGGAATAGAGCCACGGAAGTGTTAGAACTCGTTCATACCGATGTGTGTGGTCCAATGACGATCAAAGCAAGAATAGGGTATGAGTATTTCGTTACCTTCATCGACGATTACTCAAGATATGGGTACATTTACCTTATGCGGCATAAGTCTGAAACTTTTGAAAAGTTTAAAGAGTTTAAGGCCGAAGCCGAGAAACATAGGAAAAAGAGTATCAAGTTTCTACGATCAGATCGTGGAGGTGAATACCTCAGCGATGAATTCTTGAACTACCTATCGGATGAAGGGATCGTATCCTAGTTGACCGCACCGGGAACCCCTCAACAGAACGGTGTGGCGGAACGAAGGAACCTGACTCTTTTAGAGATGGTCAGATCCATGATGAGTTATTCGGATTTACCCAAGTCGTTTTGGGGTAACGCCTTGGAAACGACGGCTTATATTCTAAACTTGGTGCCATCCAAATCGGTTCCTAAAACCCCAATGGAATTGTGGACCGGTCACAAGCCCAGTCTAAGACATTTGCGGATTTGGGGTTGTCCGGCATACGTGCTAGACAAGGAAGCCGGTAAGTTGGATCCACGTTCGGAATTAAGGCTGTTTATATGATACCCTGCGGGAACGAAAGGGTGTATGTTCTATAGTCCCAAGGATCAAAAGACCGTGATTAGTACACACTTTAAATTCTTGGAGGAAGACTATATGAACAATCGGAAACCTAAAAGTGAAATTACCTTAGAAGAATTGAGAGGTCAAACCTCGATACCAAGTATACAAGATGATGTACCACACGTCACATCTTCACAACCGAAACCCCGTCGTAGTGGGAGGGTTCCTAGGCAACCCGAGAGATTCATGGGGATAGGAGAATCTTCGGATTTGGTTCCCGGTGTTGAATCAGACCCATGGACGTACGATGAGGCAATCCAAGACAAAGACGCGGAGTCATGGCAAACGGCAATGGAAGCCGAGATGGGTTCGATGGATCATAATCAAGTGTGGGAGTTGGTCGAGCCACCCAGTGGGGTAGAACCCATTGGATGCAAGTGGGTGTACAAGAGGAAAAGAGGACCGGACGGAAGGGTTGAAACCTTCAAAGTAAGGCTTGTGGCCAAAGGGTATACTCAGAAAGAAGGGATCGATTATGAGGAAACCTTTTCGCCTGTAGCTATGCTTAAGTCCATCCGTATTCTCTTGTCGATCGCTGCGCACCTAGATTACGAGATCTGGCAAATGGATGTCAAGACGGCTTTCCTTAACAGAAGTCTTGACGGGATAGATATCTATATGCAAAAGCCCAAAGGTTTCATTGGAAAAGGCCAAGAGAATCTCGTATGCAAGCTCAAGAGATCCATTTACGGACTTAAGCAAGCATCGCGTACTTGGAACCAGTATTTTGATCAAGTGATTAAGTCTTATGAGTTTGATCAAAATGAGTTCGAAAGTTGTGTGTATAAGAAGCGTGACGGAACTGCGGTGGTATTCTTAGTATTATACGTAGACGATATTCTGCTCATTGGAAACAATGTAAAGGTATGGCTGTCAAAACAATTTGATATGAAGGACTTAGGGGAAGCCGGTCACATCCTTGGGATCAAAATCACTCGCGATCGCAAGAAGAGGATGTTGGGCTTATCGCAAACTTCATACATTGACACTGTTTTGAAGCGTTTCAGCATGCAAGATTCCAAGAAAGGTTTTGTACCTTTTAGGCACGGAATCCATCTATCGAAAGAAATGAGCCCTAAGACGCAAGCGGAGATAGATGACATGAAAGGTGTTCCGTACGCTTCGGCCGTAGGAAGCCTTATATATGCAATGTTGTGTACGAGACCGGATATCTGCTTTGCCGTGGGCATGGTGGCAAGATATCAAAGTAATCACGGGAAAGACCATTGGACTGTCGTAAAGTGCATCTTGAGGTATCTGAAAAGAACTCGGGAGTGGATGTTGATTTACCAGTCAGATAGTCTAGTTCCCGTAGGATACACGGACTCGGATTTCCAATCAGACATAGACTCAAGAAAGTCAACCTCGGGTAGTGTGTTTTGCATGGGAGGAGGAGTCATTTCATGGAGAAGCGTTAAGCAGAAATGCATCGCCGATTCGACCATGGAAGCCGAGTATGTAGCTGCTTGTGAAGCAGCGAAAGAGGCAGTTTGGCTCAAGAACTTCTTAGTGGACTTGGACGTTGTTCCGAATTTGCCCGACAAGATAACTGTCTTTTGTGACAATGCCGGAGCAGTTGCAAATTCAAAGGAACCGAGAGCCCACAAGGCCAGCAAACACATAGAAAGAAAATATCATCTGATACGAGAAATCGTTAAGAGAGGAGATATAGAGGTGGCAAAGATAGCGTCGGGTGACAACCTAGCAGATCCATTCACAAAGGGTCTACCTCAGAGTACATTCGAGAGACATGTGGATGGAATGGTAGTCAAGACTATTGCCAATCTGCTTTAAGTATAAGTGGGAGGAATTATTAGGTTAGTGTAGGTTGACATGAGATGTCACGTAGAGCTACTACACTAAGACATGCGTGATGTATACTAAAAGCAGACTTTAAGTATAAGTGGGAGATTGTTGGAGTTATACGTGAAAGTATGCTTTTACTTTGTATAACTCGTGTATCAAACACTCGTTTTATGAGAATAAATCTTTTATCGCATTTGCTTTAGTTACGATTGAATGTTGAATTTCTATTGCAAACCGTTCAATATATAGCACGTGTTACATAGTAGTTAATGTGGTGATACCCGATCACGGAAGACGACATTAACAGTTTACTTGTAACTAAACGTACATTTTCACGACCTAGGTGGAATTGAACAATCCGCCGTGAAAGGTCGATGTGTAAGGCTCAGATTGGTCTGTCTTGACTAAGAAATTGCACTAGCACATTTAGTATGTGTTGAAGAGGTCCTACAGCGAGGATAAATTCTCCTGTTCTGAAAGGTGAAGAATTAGACCTCAGTGGTTGTTGATTTCTTAATCTCCGTCACTTAAATAGGACCGTGTGTGCTTAATAGTTACTGCTTTGATTCATGTTGGGTGAGAATCATTGCGACTTCGAACTTTGTGTCTTGGGCAGTGATATTAATCATACGACAGTTGCTAAGATTTAATACGGAGAAACGCGTGCGAGTACGGCTCGTGTGATTAGTTCCCTTGGTGGGCTCAGAAGTTTTATTGTACCAAATCTTGCAAGTGAAGAATTAGTTTCTTCGGTACGAATAATAATGTTGAGCTGTCTTTACTCCAAGGTGAAAGATGTTAATTAATTTAGAGCTATTCAGAAGCTTAATTAATTAATGGACTTGATAATCTTAAACGCGGAAAATAATAACCGGGAGCCCATATTATCGTAATATGGATTAAGATGGATAGTGCAATATTAATTTATTAGTGTTAATAATTAATATTAATGGGCTGAATTATATTGTGGCTCAATATTGAAATTCAGAAGTCCATTAAGAGGTCCAATCTTAATTCTCCTTAAGGCCCCTCAAGTAGCCCATTAAGTAGCCCAATAATGATAAGGTGATTAAAATAAAAAGAAAATTATATTGCTGATTTTTTTTCTTTAAATTTTCGAAAAAAAATGATATTAGGAGAAATTAGATTTTGTTGATTTTCTTGGAAAGATATTATGGAAGATATGTATTCTAGGAATAGAAGAATATCTCATATATTCAAGAAGATCCAAATCTTGAATTTCATACCTATAATTTTCGAAAATAACTATTTATTTAGGAGGGTGAGATTTTTGTGGAATATTTTATTTTGGAGAAAAGAATATATGGGATATATTCAAGATTTCTTAGAGGCTAAGAAAAGATTTTCTCCAAGCCCATAGATACACAAAATTTTGGCCATACCCTCTTTATAAATAGGGGATGATTATTTCATCCCCAAGTACATAATTCCATGTGTTGGAAAAATCAAGAAGCATAGATATTTTTCTTTTTCCTCAGTTTATTAAATTACTTGAAAGCGTCTCCCACCGGCGATCAAGTGAGGTGAAAAGGAAAATACTTGAGAAGGCTTTGGGTTGATAGAGCGAGATTACAATTGTCCCGTATATCCAAATGCCAATTCTACAAGAGGTACGTTAATCGCATATTTACTTGTTTATTCCGCCTAGTTAAATATGTGAAATTAATTTAACATGCATGATGATAATTAGTTGTTGGAATTATTATTTGAATTAATTAGGATTAATTCATGCTAGTAATAATTGTATTTAAATTCGTATTTAAATTTCATCCCGAATAGATTCTGGGCACCCCTATTTTCCCAACACGAACAATTTTTTATTCCTCGCTCTTTAATTATAATACTATCTATTGCAAAAGATTTGAACTTTAAATTGTTTTAATCATGCGGCTTAAAGGATAGGATTAAAGCTATATTTTCTTATGTGTAAATGGGAATAAGTTAAGGGCATAATTAAGATATAAATTATGTTAATATATATAATGTGTAATCTTAAAGGCGGAATTAAGGTATGAATTAATGTGATATTAATTGTGTTAATGTGTAGTTTTTAATGTGTAATTAAGTTGTGAACTATAGGTGAATGTGAAATGGGAAGAAGTTAAGGGCATAATTAAAATATAAATTATGTTAATATATGTAATGTGTAATCTTAAGGGCAGAATTAAGATATGAATTAATGTGATATTAATTGTGTTAATGTGTAGTTTTTAATGTGTAATTAAGTTATGAACTATATGTGAATGTGAAATGGGAAGAAGTTAAGCGCATAATTAAGATATAAATTATGTTAATATATGTAATGTGTAATCTTAAGGGCGGAATTAAGATATGAATTAATGTGATATTAATTGTGTTAATGTGTAGTTTTTAATGTGTAATTAAGTTACGAACTATATGTTAATATGAAATGGGAAGAAGCTAAAGGCATAATTAAGATATAAATTATGTTAATATATGTAGTGTAATCTTAAGAGCAGAATTAAGATATGAATTAATATGATATTAATTGTGTAATTAAGTTATGAACTATATGTTAATGTGAAGTGGGAAGAAGTTAAGGACATAATTAAGATATAAATTATGTTAATATATGTAATGTATAATCTTAAGGGCAGAATTAAGATATGAGTTAATGTGATATTAATTGTGTTGATGTGTAGTTTTTAATGTGTAATTAAGTTATGAACTATATGTGAATGTGAAATTGTCGAGAGGGTATACATTTAGAGAACATTTATATTTTTGAACTTTATATCGTTGACTATTTTCATTGTCGAATTTGCAGAGTTAGGGGGGTGTTTAATTATTTTGGTCAGTGCATTCTCTATGTATTGTTATGTAAATTGATCAGTTTCGGAAACCGTATGCTGCCATGTTTAAAATCAATTGTTTTGGAGAAATGCACATTATTCTTGACTTACTATCATTGACTTTGTCGCATCGAATGAATTTGCAAGGTTAGGGGAATTCTTAATTTATTTGGTCGAATTTGCAAGTTCGGTAGGCGGGGTTGCCGTGCTTAATATTTTGGTCAAAATTAAGTCCATTAATTTCTTTGTCTTCTCTTTTTAATGGATTTTTTATTTAAATACCTTTATTAACTTATGATTTGTTCATTATATTTTTATTATTTCATTCTCTATTTATTATTTTTCTTAAATTAATCTGTTTTGGAAACCGAATGTTGCATCAATTGTTATGGAGATATGCACATGATTATTGATTTACTATTATTGACTTTGTCTCATTCATTGAATTAGCAAGGTTAGGGAAATTTTTAATGTATTTGGTCGAATTTGCAAGTTAGGTAGACAGGGTTGTCGTGCTTATTATTTTGGTCAAAATTAAGTCCATTAGTTTTTTTGTCTTCTCTTTTTAATGAATTTCTTTTACTTAAATACCTTTGTTAAATTATAATTTGCGTATTATATTTATTATTATTTTTATTCTCTATTTATTGTTAGTGTAAAATTGATCTGTTTTGGAAACCATATGTTGACATGGCTTATAATCAATTGTTATATATAAATGCATATGATTCTTGATTTACTACCATTGAATTTGTCGCATTCAATGAATTTGCAAGGTTAGGGGAATTTTTTATTTAGTTGGTCGAATTTGCAAGTGTAGGTAGGTGGGATTAGCATGCTTAATATTTCGGGCAAAATTAAGTCCATTAATTTCTTTGTCTTCCATTTTTATGGAATTTTTATTTTTAAATTAAACACCTTTATTAACTTGTGTTTTGCCTATTATATTTATTATGATTTCCACTCTCTATATATTGCTTGTATAAAATTGATCATTTAAAGTGATCAGGGTTGTCTAAGCTTAATATTTCAGCCAAAATTAAGTCCCTTAATTTATTGTTTTCTTCCTTCCTCTCTTTGCAAGGTTTTTGGATTTTTTTTTTAAAATTCGGATTGATTAATTAACTTATGATTGTGGTTTAATTATATATGGCCCAATAAAGTTATATACACTCAATCGTTGCCGAATGACCCTCATTTTATTAATTCTATTGATACCTTATGGAGGAGTTTTAATTTTTGTTTATTTTTTATTGTTGATTGATAAATGTATATGATTTTTTTTACTACCATTGACTTTGTCGCATTGAATCAATTTGAAAGGTTAGGGAAAATTTTAATTAATTTGGTCGAGTTAGGAAGTTTAGATAGGCGGGGTTGCCATGCTTGGTATTTCGGTCAAAATTAAGTCTATTAATTTCTTTGTCTTTCGTTTTTTACAGATTTTTTTAAAAACACATCTTTATTAACTTATAATTTGTTTATTATATTTATTATGATTTTCATTCTCTATATATTGTTTGTGTAAAATTGATCATTTAAGGTAGGCTTGGTTTCCATGTTTATTATTTCGGTCAAACTTAAGTCCATTAATTTCTTTGTCTTCCTTTTTTATGGATTTTTTTTAAAATCAAATAGTTTTATTAACTTATGTTTTGCCTATTATATTTATTATGATTTTCATTCTCTATATATTGTTTCTCTAAAATTGATCATATAAGGTAGGTAGAGTAGTCATGCTTAATATTTCGGTAAAAAATAAGTCCCTTAATTTATTGTTTTGTTCCTTTCTATCTCTGCATCTTTGCAAATTTTTTTAAATTTGAAGTCTTTAATTAATTTATGATTGTGTATTAGTTATACTAGTATTAAGCCCATCCGTGCTTTGCACGGAAGTCGTGTTCATCACTGAAATTTAAATATAATAATTTATATTTTATATGATTTATTTTATAACCGCATTATATTAGTCACTCGTTCTCTACCTAACCTTTTCTAATTAAATGTAATTGAATCGTAAAAATATTTTTAGTTTATTATAACATATACACCAATAAATGCATAATAGTTTTATTTATTTATTTTCAACATAAGTTGTTTTTATACAAATGACTTCTCATATATAAATGGTAAATAAAATATAAACATATAAATTTTGTAATCAAATACAGTGTGGTACTTTCTCAAACCCTTTTTTAGTTAAACATTTTTCCAAAAAGATACTCTTTATATTAAAAAAAATTCTTAAAATAAAATTTATACACACTATGCACTCTTATTACACAATTAATAAAACTCATTCTTGCTCCGACATCAATACAATTATACTTCTAAAAATAATTTAGCATTTGTACACAATCCTACATTTCGTATCAATCTATACTAAACAGTAGCCAGAAGAATCAAACGACCATTTATATCACTAATAAACCTGAAAAAAAATCATAAATTATTAATTTATTACATACTTCAATATAATAATACTTGGTTCTTCTCAAAAAAAAAAAAAAAAAAATTCACTCGACATTGTGAGCTATGTCTAATCTTTAACATAAAAAAAAAATTTGATGTCGTTGAAATTTAGAAATAAAAATAAAAGGATCAGCAAAAGAACTTAATAAAAAAGATCAATATCATGTACTCAACCTTGGTACACAATTAACTAAATCATTCTTGCTCCGACACTAATACCACTATTCTTTTTAAAAACAATTTTATCATTTTTACACCATCCAAAATTTATCAAATTTTTAGCGAGGCTAATCATGTGACGATCTGTGTCACTAATAAATTTGTATTTGTAATAAACCGGGAATAAATCTCAATTATGACATATTTCATATAATAAATTGGAATACTTTCAAAAAATATTTTCACCCAACACTGGGATGTGCTATTTAAAAATCATATTAAATTTAAAGTTCTAGTAAGAAAAAACAAATAGATATGAATCTCAAAGAAATATAAATATCATTAAATGACGTTTAAATTCATAATTGCTGCATTTCACAAAAAACACATTGATTTCATCAACATTCGCTGGTTGTGATTTTCCTTCTACATAATCTTCAAAATAATCAATATGATTGTCACTGAAATATTTGGAGGAAAACTTAGTTACATGTACATATACATGTTCCAATAGCAATTTTCAGCATTGTTCATATAAAAGGTAATAAAATAAACATTAAGAAAACATACTACTTTCGCTCCAGAGTAATCTTTCCCTGTTCTTTTTGTTGTTTTATTCAAGAAAGTTTTTTTTTTATTATTATTAAATGATTGGTTAACATGTTGACTTTTGTAAAAAAAGTAGTGGGTAGTTGTAAAAAGTTAAAGGATTGTAAGAAGATATTTGTTTATTAATATATATATATATTTTTTTTTGCTATTTATAGAATGAGAAACTTATTGGGGGACAATGCAAAAAGAAAAGTGGAAAACTTATTTTGGGACAGAGGAAGTAATACATATGAAATAAATTACCTTGCTTTGTTGGTTTATTTCACACTCAATATTAAATATCTCTATCTAATAGGCACTTTTCTACAAAGACGTTAATTATGTTGTTTATAAGTGGATTTGAGAGCTGAGAGATTGGGTATATTTGGTGGTTATACACAAAATAAATGATATTGGTGGGTGAATATTTGTGGAAATGCAGGTGTAAGTATATGTTGGTTAATTTTTTTTATTTTAAACTAAGTATAATTAATAAAAATTATAAATGAGTTAGGTAAACTTAGTAAAATAGTAAATGTACATAGTTGTGCCTTATAAAATGGTGAAGTGGTATTCTCCTCAAAGATCAAATAATCAGGGGGGAGAAAGTTGTGCCCTATAGAATATCTACCTATAAACAACTATATGTATTACTTTTTTAATTTTAATAAGAATAAAAAAACACTAACTTGTTTATCTTTTGAACAACTACATATTAATAAAGTCAATATTATTTTAAAATTTTCAATGATAAACTTATATTAATGATGTACTAAACACACAAAAAAAAAAAAATTAATAAAAAATTAAATAAATATAACAAAAATAAGTACATCAGATGTTATAAAAATCACCAAAATTAATAAAAATCACCAAAATTAAATTTCCGTAACCAATGAATTGTTACTAAAATCTTAACACCCACATGAAATAATAAACCTTCAATATCTGAAATTTAGCAATACAAATAAAAGAATCAATAGAAAAATTTAATTTTAAAAATCAATATTATGTACTCAACCACATTACATATTAATGAAAATCATTCTTGCTCTGATATCAATACTATTATACTTTTTTTTATCATTTACACAATTCAACATTTTTAACAAATTTATACAAAACTTAAGTGAGACAAATCATGCGACGATCTGCGTCATTACTAAAAAAGAATTCATAATAAATCAAGAACAATTCTTCATTGATTACATACTTCAATTTATTAAAATCTGATTCCTCTCCAACAAAATTTTCACTCAACACTGACATGTAAAAAAAGGGATAAAAACTTATTAAATTTAAAGTATTAAAAAAAAAGTATATATGTATCCAAATAAATTTAAATGTTACTAAACAACGTTTAAATTCAACATATATTATTGCATTTCACATAAATTTCAATAATTTTCACCAACATTTAATGGTTCAAATTTTTCTTCATCTTCAAAGTAATCTATTTTGAATTATGACATACTTTAATATAATAAAATTCGATTCTTCTCCAAAAAAATTATCCAACATTGGTATGTGCTTAAAAAATGAAAAATGTAATATATGTACAGTTTTAGTAAGAAATTTAAAAAATAGGTATTCATCCAAAGAAATATATATAAACCTCACCAAGCAACATTTAAATTTAGCATTATTGTATTTCACAGAAAATTCAGTGATTTCACCAACAGTCACTGTGTCTAATTTTTTTAACACGATATTCAAAAATTATTAATTGTTATTAATCATTACTCCAAACTTACTGATTGGTTTTTACTTAAAAATGTATTTATTTATAAATTAAGAAATTTAAGTTATATGTGATTTATATTGTTAAAGACAACTATAATTTTGTCGATAACTATCAGGATAATCACCATAATTTAAAAATTATAGAAGAAAAAATTTAATATTTATGTTCTGCGTATAATTATCTAAAAACTTGTGATTAAAATCTAATATAAAATAATTAAATCTAGGAAATGTAATCACTATGTTACATAATAACTTGCACATTTTCCTTATTCTGACATATTCAAAATAATTTGCATACTCTAAAAAACTCTCCTTAAAGGAAAAAAAAAGTTATGTGGCATTGTCAAGTAAGTGGTGGACAAAATATTTGTATTCACTGGTGGACTCTATATTATTCTTGTATTATTACGATAGAAAGTATGATACCATGAAAATGATATGATATTTATTAATATGCATAAATCAATAAGAACATATGTTAATTAATTTAATTAATAAATAATATCACATCAAAACTTAAACAAAACTTAAAAAGAGTATCTATGAGATATTTTGTGGGATATTCATGTGGTTGCATAATTTATGCAATACAACATAATTTATGGCATATAATTTCCTTTATTTATTATTTATAAAATTCCACAAGTTAGATTATATGATACGGTTTAAGTCCCATAATCATTAATTTTAAGAGTTTATAGTTATATAAATGAGCTTTATATGATTGGGTATAAAATGGGGAATGCCTATAAATAAAGAAAATTCACTTGATTAAAGTGCATTCATAACATTGCAAATCACCATCCATGATTTTTTCTTTCCAAATATGGTTATTAACGACAAATCATGAAGGCTAGGAAAAAGTTTGTCATTGATACTTCCTTTTATTGTGTCCAAGACTTTAATATATTTAAAATTATAGATGCAAGTAAATGATAAATAATATTAAAATTAACAATATTGATTACAATTTTTATATGAAATTATAGAGAATGAATATTGTTACAATTTGGTATATGAAATTTCTTTGATGGAATTTAGACCGTTGTTTAATTTAGATTTCTTACATAATTTCAATTAATATTTAAAAAGATGCATTTAACAATAATTTTGCATTTTATATGGAATGATACATTACTACTTTTACTACACAATTCACGAACCACATTAATAGATCTAAAATCAATTAACTTAAAGTTGTAATTAGCATTATTCTTAACTAAAAATTATAAAATTAATTTAGTAGATAGAGTTTTAGTTTATTATTTATTATTTATAATAGATATATGATTTATACGCCAATCTTTTTATGTTATTTGATATTAAAAAAACAAAAAGTAATTAATAAATCTAATTAATCAAATATGATACAAAAGTAACATACATATTATTCACTATGTATATTTGACATAATTCTCAGGTGAAATTAAATATGTTGTAATATACTTATTTGATTTAATTATTAGTTTAAATCTTATTTCATTGAGATTACTTTTAAGTGTCTAAATAATTAAAATTCCCTTAAAAATGTAACTTAAAATAGTCCTTAATGTCACCCAAAAAAATGAATAATTTCTTTTCACATTTTAAAGCTCCCCTAATTGCAAGGATTTATCTTAGATCTTCTCTAATCTCTATCATTCATGCACATGATCATTGCTTAATGAATTTATTTGTTGATTTTCAAAAGAAAAATACTTGCAGAATAAGTAATTATTTTAATTGGATGGATTGTAAATCTAAGAATGAATCTTGGTATACATTTGATTTATTGCAATCCCTTGGTTAACGGGATTATAAAATTGGATTCTTATATAACAATATGATGTCACATAAAATTTTAAATTATTATTAATTTAGTTTTTATGTATAACCATTTCGATTAAATACTATGGAAAAGAAAAAAAACATGAGATCTTGTTGATTCCACCAATTAATTATAGATTATAATTAGTTATTTTATTTATTTAATAAGAACAAACATCAATTTTACAAAAATTATATATAATTAATTTTGTTAATCGAAAGGTTAAATAAAATATATTTATTTACTCAACATTAATTTTGGGAAATTTACATACAACAATGTGTCACATAAATGACGAAGAAGAGATTAAAATTCATGTACTCACGTTTTATACTCACATATGATTGATAAGAGTAAATTTTATATAGATCAACAACGCCGAGGAAACGAAATCATCCAAATCTTAGAAGCAAGAAAATCTAACCAAACTACCGAAAAGTCCACGCCGCAGTTTTCCTGCGAATTCTACAAACGTTGCAGTCAGCAATTTTTCGGCAAACCCCGATGCCCCATGTAAAACTTCTAAAAGAAACTTCAATAATCTTTGAACCTCTAATGAATGTCTTCAAATCTCTCAAAGAAAACATATAAATCTACATATTTATGCTACACTACGATATGTCATAATATATTTATATATGCATGATACATTATGTGTATTACAAACACAATAGAAATTTGATATAAAACCTATAAAATATTTCTAAGCTACACAATGGTTCCAAATTGAATCAAGATAGAAGAATATATATATGCATGACAAATGTAACGGTTACTAATTTCTAGCAAATCAAAGACAAATTAAATGTCAAGACTAACTAAAAATTTGAATGGTGATGATGAAAGAATGAAGAAATGATCGACGGCTGAAAAAATCTCCCGCCCAAAACAAAAAAGGAAATGTAGAGTGCTTTATATATTACTAGTGATCGTAAAACCCCGTGCTTCGCACGACCAGAATCTGTTACATTATTTAAACTATGATAATTACCAAATTTAAATTATAAAACTAAAAATCTACAAAAAAAAATTTATATACCTAAAATTTTTCTTAAACTCAAATTAACGATACTTCTCATTAATTTTTTTTATATTCCTTTTATAATATTCAATACTTTAAAACAGTTTAATGATAAGTTTATCGTTAACAATTTTCATATAAAATTTACTCCTGGGATAGGATATAAATTGAACCTATCACACTAACATTTCAATGTATGTGTATTTAAATTTGTATTAGCTAGTTCCACGAGACAATCTCTCGCAATTTGAAGATATATTTAAAATACTTTAAACAATAATCTCCAATATAACATTTTTTTTAAATAATACCTTTTCTTTTTAAAAAGAAAAAATAAAATAAATGTCATGATCAAACACATAATAGTAATTTATGACTTATTGAATATTTGTAAAAATTAACTTTATTGGTTAAAAGAATGAGATAACACTCTACAATTAATTAAAAAACGGTAATTTTTTTTCTTAAACTACATAAAAACTTCCCTTTTTCTTTTTTAAACTACAGTCCCTACCCGCATTTCGAACTAAAGTCATTTTCAGTACTAAAATTTTAATATAATCCCTTATATCTTTTTATGTTAAACAAATATCACAATTTCTTCGCACAATGGTTTATCACAAATTTTTTAACACAACCATTTCTGATTATACGTAAGTGTATTATGATTTATTTATTTATTTTTAGAGTAGGTTTTGCATGAGATGGATCATAAGTTGGGCATGATGTATTAACATTTTAAAGGAGATGTGTGTTATTTGCGCTAGTTTGTGAACACTCTCACCGTGAAGCCATCTCACACAATTTTTTTCTTATTTTTATTATAAAATAGATATTTATAAAGAATAACAAATTATTTTATAATTCTTACCATCAACTTATTTTAATCGAATGGTTTGTCTTATATAAATTTTAAATATAACCTAAACCTGTAAAATTTAAAATTATTTACAATATAATATTTAATAATAAGAAAAGACATTAGAATATGCATCTTCTATAATCAATAGTTATAAGTTATAACATCAATTACTAATAAGGTTATAATAATAATGGAACACTCTCAAATATATAATTATGTAAAATGTTTCACCATTTCTTGTAAAATGCAATATACAAAAAGATCCAAACATTTTGCGTTAATTTTTTAATAATTAATGATAAGTTTTTTGTAATTAATTTGATACAATACATGTATAGTATTTCATATCATTATGTACAAAATTAATTTTCTAACACATATTTAAACATTAACATCCACATAGAATAATAAATTTTCGATAAAATAAAAAAATATTACTCCCTCCGTCCACCAAATTTTTACCCACTGTCCTTTTTTGGTTGTCCACTAAATTTTTACACATTCCCTTTTTGGAAATAAACACCACTCACAAACAAATAAATGGGTTCCACAATACCCACCACAATACTCTTACTTTATCTACTTTTTCAATAAAATTCTAATTTTCATTAAAATCTGTACCCAACTGTAACTGGGTAAAAATTTCATGGACGGAGGGAGTATATAACTATTGTTGAAATTGATAAAAAAAAAAACCAACAAATGGACTTAATTAAAAAGATTCAATCAAATAGACAAATAAATTTTTTAAGGCCCATAACTTGAGGGTGAAAAAATGAGGACTGTAACTCTTCGAGCTTGCAATCCTTTAACTTTTTACAACTACCCACTACTTTTTTTACAAAAGTCATCATGTTAACCAATCATTTAATTTAATAATAATAAAAAAAAAACTTTCTTGAATAAAACAACAAAAAGAACAGGGAAATATTACTCTGGAGCGGAAGTAGTATGTTTTCTTAATGTTTATTTTATTACCTTTTATATGAACAATGCTGAAAATTGCTATTGGAACATGTATATGTACATGTAACTAAGTTTTCCTCCAAATATTTCAGTGACAGTCATATTGATTATTTTGAAGATTATGTAGAAGGAAAATCACAACCAGCGAATGTTGATGAAATCAATGTGTTTTTTGTGAAATGCAGCAATTATGAATTTAAACGTCATTTAATGATATTTATATTTCTTTGAGATTCATATCTATTTGTTTTTTCTTACTAGAACTTTAAATTTAATATGATTTTTAAATAGCACATCCCAGTGTTGGGTGAAAATATTTTTTGAAAGTATTCCAATTTATTATATGAAATATGTCATAATTGAGATTTATTCCCGGTTTATATATTATAGATATGGCCTAATAAAATTTTATACACCCAATCATTGCCAAGTAAGACTCATTTTCTTAATTCTATAGTTACTTTATGAAGGAGTTATGATTTTTGGGACATTTTTTATTTATTATTTATTATTGTTGATTGATAATAGTACATGATTCTTGATTAATCTGGTCTAATAGAAAGTTTAGGTAGGCGGGGTTGTCATGCTTTGTATTTCAGACAAAATTAAGTCCATTAATTTCTTTGTCTTCCATTTTTTTATGTAATTTTTTTAAAAATTAAATACCTTTATTAACTCATTAAATTTTGACTAATATGCAAGATCAACTGCAGAATGTAAATGATGCCTTCAATTCAATACAAGGCATGATACGTATTTTGTAGATTAAATGTTATCAATAAACATATACTGAAGAGTATTTGCATTAATTTTTTTTTTTAAATTTATATGTATCATATTAATCAAAATTTAATATTTTACGTAGGAGTCAGGTTGTTAATGTCTCGAGAGATACAATATTAGATGGGAATTCAGAGATATAATATTAGATGAAAATTCTAATAAGAATGAAGGTACTTCTTATTCTAAATGGATGAGAATAGAGAGTTATATGTAAATGGGATGAAACACAGGATTGAGGATAGGGAGAAACTTAATGTTTAATGGTGTTTAATTTATCTGATACAATATAAGATCTTTTTTTAATTGTTACATAAGATGAATATATTATTCACAGGAAACAATGTTTACCAAGTTTACAGTATTGTTATGATGTGTCAGGTAATAGAATAAAGAATACAATTTTTTGTAAGTTATATGATGAAATCTAAAATTTCAATGTTAACAGGACTCTTCAGCGTGAAATATATTATAGATTTTCCCAGTTATGTGGTTGAATATTGATGATGGATTTATTTATGATGATGAATATATTGATGATCTACTCCAAAGGCTTACTTTACAAAAATCGAAGTTTTTAGCATGGATGAAACGTAACAAGATTGATGTTGAGGTCAAGAATCTCACATACATTGACTTTCCTTCAAAATATGTCTAGGTTGAAAAAAAAAATAAACTAGGGAGAGGAGAAGCAACGGTAGGTCTGCTTTGGGAAGTTTATATAATGTTCCACTTGGTACAAGTGAACAATTTTACTTGAAAATTTTATTACCTCATTATAAGGGTCCAGAGTCTCACGAGGAAATATGAACAATAAAATATTATTTATCCCACTTTCAAGGATGCTTTCTATTCACTAGGTAGAAAATATGTTGATGGAATAATTGTTTACAAAGAAATTTTTTAAAAAAATTATAATAATTACTATGATATTGAGTATTGTTTAGATGAAAAATAAATTTATGCATACTTTTTTAGTATTAAAAAAACAACTCTTTTTTATTTATATTACATAAAAATCTTTTGAAAATTTAATTTAAGCACGCGAAATTCGCGGGACTATAACTAGTTCTACATATATATATCTATATATCTAAACACAGTCAATTCCCTATTCAACTACTAATATTATTTCTATTAGAAAAAATCAAATAATATTAAAAATTAGTTATTGCTATACATGTCAGTTTCTTGGGTTATCATTCATACGCTTTCACGGGTGGGGCATGTTAAAGATCAAGATTAGACATCCCTCTCTTTGCATTAGACACGTTAATATGGATGATTGATCTAAAAATCACTAATTGTTTCGATTTATTGATCCTATAAAATATTGGAAACGATCCGAAATCTTGAACCTACTTAACATGGAAGTAATTGAAATATTTTTCCGACTCTTTAATTTTTTTTTTCAAGATTGGAAAATGAAAGTATGTTTTTGTCGGTGGAGAATCTAGTCAAAATTCAATGGAAGAATTTATTGTTTCCCTTTGTAATTTTTTTTTAAAGTTTTCAACTACCGATACTTTATTTTCCAAGTATTGTATTCATACATTATATTTTGGAGAAATACACTTTTTAACTCCTTTTACTTTTACTGTTTTACATCACCGTCTTTCTTGTACCTTGAGAAAACACATTTTCACCTTGGTAAAACGCTAAAGAAAGGAAAATGATATAGGAATAGAAAGAGTATGAAATCAAAATCACTACTTCTCAAATAAGGGGGCATTTGGTTCATGAAAATGAATGAGAATTTAAATGGTAATGATAGTAACGAGGAGTAGGAATGAGTATGATCAATATTATTGAATTGTTTGGTTGGTGGAGAAAAATGACTATCATTATCATAGATGATGAATGGTTTAATAAAATGTTTAATAATAATTTTTTTATATTAATTTTTATATGAACTAGCATGTTTATATATCATATAATAATAATTATTAATAATTTAAGAAAACTTAAAAATAAAAAATAAAATTATACATGAATTTCGGGAAGGAAACACTTTCATTCCCCTCAAAATGTTGAGGAATCTATCTATAATAATATATAATAGGAGCACCCCTTCCTTAAATAGTTTAGGCGCCAAAATTTCTGGTCCATTGATCATAACTAGTAACAGGCCCACCCGTGCTTCGCACGGAAGTCATTTTTTTTTCAATTTTTATTCTATGGAGTATTATATATATATATATATATATATATATGGTTTTAAAATTGACCTTTTTTTTCTTTAACAAAAACAATTAAAACTAATAGTTACAGAAAAACCATTTATATTCATAAAATAAAATGAAATGTTGTCATTCATTTTTTTTAATAAATAAAATTACTAATACATTTAAAGGTTTGCTTTAATTTTTTAACATAATAACATTAAAAAAATCGTTAATTTTTCATTTAAAAAGTAGTCCTTGATAAGATTTAAATTATATATGTCAAATAAGGCAAATATAATACACAAATTATTTTTTACTGTTAAAAAGTGAATATTTTAAAATTTATTAGATCATTTTTTATTAAATAAATTTAAGTTAATTGATAAAGATTTTATTGAAAAATACCGTGCAATTAAACATAAATAAATATTATTTGGAAGATATTTTGTTTTCCGTTTTGTGATTACTTTGATATTTGTCTAATTAAGATATTCCACAAATATTTTCATGCCACATAAAAAGAAATAATTCTGCATCACAAATAATGAATAAAGTATAAAATTATCATTATTTTATTCAACTCTACACTCACATAATGCACTTTTTCTTGAACAACGTGATAATTTTAAATGTGAAAGAAACAATGCGATGAAGGGAGTATTTTACAAATAAATTACAGTCCTTATTTTGTCCGCCCTATTTGGATTTATTTTGGCCGATTGTGCCTAAATTCGCTACTCTTAAAAATTATAGTCATTAAATTGCCAGCACAAAAAATAACGGTCCTAATTTTGTCCGCCCAAAAAATTATTGTACTTTCTTTATCACCCCCAAAGTTACGATCCTTAAAAGATTTTAAAAAAATATATTTTATATTAATAAAGGAACAAACACAAAAATAAAATAAAAAATCAAATTTTAAAGTAAACTATAAAGAAAACTTCAAACCATAATAAAAATCACTAAATTGAAATATCTATAACCCGACAATCAACTATTTTTAAACATTAACATTCACATGAAATAATAAAAAAAATTTATAATTAAAAAAAATTATATTGTTGTTAAAAATATTGTAATGCAAATAAAAGAATCAACATATGAAATTAATTTAAAAAATCAACATAAAATATTCAACAGTTGTACACGTGCAATGGAAATCAATCTTGCTCTAACATCAACACAATTATATTTCTTCGAAAAAAATATTATATTTACACAATTCAACATTTCTAATAAATTTATACCAAGTTTTAGCTACACAAAGAATGTGGTAATCCGTATCAACAATAAATCTGGATTCATAATAAATTGGGAACAAATCTTAAGTTCTAACACACTTCAACATAATATAACCCGGGTCCATTTAAGTTTAAACTTGACACTGGTATGTACGAAGAAAACAACAAAAAGATGATAAACATACTAGATTTATAATTTAAGGAAAAAAAATACATCCAAAGAAATATAACTATCCACCAGACGATGTTTAAATTCATTATTATTGTATTTAACACAAAACTCAATTACTTCACCACATTCACTGGTTCTAATTTTCCTTCAAAATAATCTTTAAAATGATCAATTTGATTTTAAGCTGAAACATTTGGAGAAAAACTTAAATTGTCTTTAAATGGTTCAATTACATTCTTCATTGTTCAAACAGAAAGTTTAGACAAAATACAATTAAAAAAAAGATAATTACATTTCCTAAAAAAAATATGTCTGAACAAATTACTTTTTTTTGTGTGGTTTCTTTCATACTCAATTCTAAATCTCTCTGACTTATAAAGACTCATGTACAATGACGTTAATTATATTTTTTACCGTTGTTTTAAAGAGGTGGGGAAGTCAATATGTTTGATGGTATTGAAATTGAATGAGATTAATTTTAGCAAAAATATTTCGAGAAAATTTTAAATTGCCAATAGATGATCCAATTGAATTTTTCACCATTGTTCAAACATAAAACAATAAAATATATTATATAATACAAAAAACAAAAATTTATTACGTTAACATTAAAAACACATATTACATATCAACAAATTATCTTATTTTATTGGTTCTTTCATATCAAATTGTGCAAGACACTAATAATTTATTTTTTTCCTGCTAGAGTAGAAATTTGAGGCAGAACTAAAGGTAGTTGTATTAAAATTAAAGAAGATTGACGAGTGAATATCTTTGGAGACATAGGTGCAAGTATTATATGTTAGATAAAATTATAATTTTAGAGTTGTATATTTAGTAAAAAAAAAAAAGGTGAGTGAGTTAAAAAGTGAGTGAACTTATTAAAAGAGAGTGGTAAGATAACTACATTCTATATAAAAAAAATCTATAAAATATATTGTATTTCTCTCTACATTCATAATTAACAATTTTTCATATTTTATCTTTGATATATAAACAAAAAAAAGTTATTTATTTTTAAGATGTTTAAATAATAATAATCAATTTTACAATATAATCGTAAAAATACACAAATGAAATTAAAAATAAATGATTGAGTCAAATTTAACAAAAATAAGTATCTTAAATCACGGGAAAAAAAATATTTTTTAAGGACTGTAACTTAGTGGGTGACAAAATAGGTAACATAACTTTTGAGATTGTAATCCAGGACAATAATTTTTAAAAGTCATACATTGAGGTTAAACCATCTCAAATAAATCCAAACCGGACTATACTACATGGCCCGATTGGGCTGAATTCGATCTAAAATTTGGGCTAATTAACACTGTTTGGTCTGACTGGGGGCTAAATTCGGGCCCAATTTGGGTTTATTAGGCTAATTGTGCCTAAATTTGCAACTCTTAGAAATTACAGTCCTCAAATTGTCAACTTTAAGTTACGGTCCTTAAAAAATTATTTTCAAAATATTAACTTTCATCTTGAGGATTGAGTGATAGGCATTAACTCTTCGAGGTGTTATTTAGTTGGGGAATGGGGCAAAATGAAGATAAAAACTCTTGGGGCAGGAAAAATGACGATCATAAATCTTCGAGCTGACAATTTAAGGACATTAACTTTTAAAAGAAGTGATTGTTTTTATTAATTAGGGATAATTGTGCCTAAATTCGCATGTCTTAGATATTAGAGTCCTTAAATTGCCAACCCCAAAATTACGGTCCTAAAAAATATTTTCAAAATATTAACTTTCACCTTGAGAATTGAGTGATAGACATTAACTCTTCAAGGTGTTATTTAGTTGGGGAAGGGATAAAATTACTACAAAAACTCTTCGGGTTAGAAAAATAAGGATCGTAACTCTCTGAACTGATAACTTAAGGACATTAACTTTTAAAAGTAGTAATTGTTTTGAATTTATTAGGGCTAATTGTGCCTAAATTTGCAACTCCTGGAAATTACAGTATTTAAATTGTCAACCCCAAAGTTACGGTCCTTATAAAATTTCAAAATATTCTTTCACCTTGAGTATTGAGTGATAGACATTAACTTTTCGAGGTGTTATTTAGTTGAAGAAAAGTGCAAAATGAGGACAAAAACTCTTCGGGCTGGAAAATTGAGGATCGTAACCATCCGAGCCGACAATCTAAGGACATTAACTTTCAACATTAGTGTATTTTTGTCATATATCAGCCCAAATCAATTAGAATTGTGTACAAATTCAAGCCAAATCACATCAATAAGCGTGAATTTCAAGCCAAGTCAAGCCAATTAGTCCGACGTGCTTTGATTCAGGCTGATTTACCCTCAAATCTCGAATTTAAAAAATTAATGTTCTTGAATTGTCCAGCCAAAGATTTATAGTCCTAATTTTTCTATCACCCCTAGCTAAGGTTCTTACGAAAATCATTCTTGCTCTGACATTAAATACCAATATACTTCTTTAAAAAAATAAAAAAATAATGTTTTTTTATTTGACATTTGTATGGGGAAAAAAATCACAATTTAGGGTCATTTTTCAAATCCAAGATTATCGATGAAGACAAAATAGAATCATTAAAATTAAGTTAGGGAAAATGAAAGAATAACGAACAAATTCATATACAACTTGGCTTATGGTTGTCGGGAAATTCATAAATGCAAGATAATATACTAAAAATAACATATTCATTTTAATAATTATATATCACGTAATATATAGCCGTATCCAAAGACAAACATATATTTATAAATAATCTTCATTAGTATAACGATGTAACATTATTAAAAACATCAAATTGCAATGAAACTTAAGATAACTCCATATCAACATCTCGATTGAAAAATATCATCGTAGCCTGGGGAAGAACACCGAGCTCTTTTTTTTTTAAATAAAAAAAAAAATCCTTAATTTTCACAATAAATAGACAAAGACAACTAACAACCTTACCCACAAAAAATAAAACCTCAATTAGAAATGAATATCCTTGCATTCTGTAAAATTATTGTTAATGGAGGAAACGGATCCCTAATAACTGAGTCTGTGAATTGACCACAAGACTCACTTACCAAAACACATTGCATCTCCGAATCACTACAAAAGAGAAAAAAAATCAGACAAATAATGCTAAGAGAATATAAATGTCTTAAAAAAATTCATTAACAACCTATCGTCTTGAAGTTGAAGCTGAACAAACCGAACACAGCCAGACATCGGAAAATTAATAACACGAATTGGACCAATATTGAATGATATTTACTATTTCCAAAAAAAATATGCTAATAATTATATTCCGGGCTAATTTCATGTAAATTTTAAATACATTAAAATTAGAGACCATTTATGACTTAAAATAGTATATCATTCATATGGAAGATAAAAATAATCATCACTAAATAGTCTCAATTCGTGAAGTTTACATGACTTCTGTTTCGCAAATGATATGTTTCTTCGTAGTAAATAATATGAGTACATGCAAATCTCGACTAAAGTTAATGTTCTTAAATTGTCCAGCCAAAGATTTAAAGTTCTATCACCCCTAGTTATGGTCCTTACAGAAATCATTCTTGCTCTGGCATTAAATACAATTATACTTCTTTTAAAAAAATTAAAAAATTACTAATAGTTTTTTATTTGTCATACTTATGGGAAAAAATTCACAATTTAGGGTCAAATTCAAATCCAAAATTATCGATGAAGACAAAATAGAATCATGAAATTAAGTTAGGGGAAATGACAGAATAACGAACAAATTCACATACAGCTTGGCTTTTGGTCCTTAGGAAATAGCCGGACGAAGGACTACACACATTTTGATTGAAAAATGTGATATTTTTGTTGAATTTCAAATTTTAAATATTGACGGTGAAGATGTCATAAAAATATGAATTTGAGTTGGAGAAAAATTTCAAGGAGCAAGACGAAACTATTAAGTGTAGCCACATCGGAGAAGGTGGTGCGCACGTTGAGGGCGGTGCAACGGTCGTGCGCGACATTTAGAGAAATTGACTAATGAAAATATACGGGAAAAAATAGGCACGTAAGTTGGAGTTCACTTTTTAGGACAATAATTTCACGAGTCTATAAAAGTAGATCATTATATTTTAAAATTTGTAGGCGTTACATACGTTGCACGATTGTCCTACATTTGCATATTTTAGAACCATATCACTTATATTCACATGTCCGTAAAATTATTATATCCTAAAAATTCAAAGCCTTTTTATTATGGGCCTTAAAAAAATTCTCATTTTTTACATTATAAGTAATACACTCTTACCCATATGCAAAATACACTTCAAGCCTTACACAATTTTCAATGAATTATTATTATTTTTAATCAAAGATATAAATTGGTGACATCTTATTGAGTCTTTATATACTTCAATGAAAAAAAATGTTACAATAAATAGTAATGCAATTCTAGATAATAAGTAACCAAAACAAATTAAATAACTATATATTTATTTCTTCAAAATATTGCATACAAAATATATTTATTTCAATTACTATTTTTTAAAATATAATTATATATACTTTTTATGTTTTACAAATGTTGCAATTTCTTCACACAATTGTTTAAATTTAAACAACTTTTTATAATAATACGTAAGTGTAACATGAAAGTGTATTTGTTTTATTATAAAATAGATATTTATAAAGAATAAGGAATTATTTTATAATTATTACCATCAACTTATCTTAATCAAATAGTGTGTTTGATATCAATCTTAAATATATTAAAGAAACTATAAAATTTAAAATTATTTATATAATATTGGATTACCACCGCAGACATTTGAAAATGTCTTTTCTATAATATTATTTTCTAATATGTTGGAGTAGAGAACTATTGGAGAATTCAATACATTGTAAAATAGACGATGTCAAGTCAATCAATATTTACCAAGATGATGGTCGACTCAAACCAAGGGCAAACTAATTTGATGTATAGTATTAAAAATCTCATTAGGGGTATCAAAAATTGGGTTCAGTGTTATTATATTGTAATTGTTATTGATTTTTTTACCCCTGCTTTTGATACTTCTGATGAAATTTTTGATACTAATGATCAAATATTAGATACTTTAAAATAATTTCATGATAAGTTTATCATGAAGTATTTTCATATAAAACCTACTCATTTATACCAAGCCTCAGTCATACGAAACATGCAATTATCTGTGTCACCAATAAATCTGGATTGATAATAAATAGAGAACAAATCTTCAGTTCTAAAATACTTCAAGATAATATATCCCGAGTCCATTTCAGGAGCTGCTTGGTTAGCAACTCTTCGATGGTAATGAAAATTGAAATTATTTTTCATTTATGCCCCCATAATAAAACGGATATGTTGGGGAAAGAATTGTTATAATTGTGACTCCATTGCTAGTGTCATGCCCCAATTTTAGAAGAGAAGTGGACAACAAATGGTTGTTGGTAGAGGAATGGGGGAGTGATTGAGGAGGATGATTGTAGGAAAAAAATAGGGTAATCAAAATGAAGTAGTGATTACCTTGTTTAGGAGATGGGGTATTGATTTTGTTCTCATGCACCATCATAATTACACTAATTTTCAATCGCATTCTCATTACCATTGAAGAGTTGCTAACCAAGCGCCCCCTAATTTTTTACTCGACACTGGTATGCACTTAAAAAGAACATATTCAATGTATAGTTTTAGTAAGATTTTTTTAATAAAAAATATGCATCTAAAGAAATTTAACTCGGACCCGACGATATTTAAAATCAGTATTATTATATTTCAATGAAAGTTCAATTACTTCACCATCATTTATCGATTTTAATTTTCCTTCAAAATGAACAATTTGATATTCAATCGAAATATTTAGAGAACAACTTAAGTTTCCTATAAATTGTCCAATAACATTTTTCATCACTTTTCAAACAAAAAATAATATAAAAAAGATACTCTATCTATTTCAAAATAAGTGTAGAGGTTAAATTTTATTTCAAATTAAGTATCGTTTTAGCTATTTTTTTTCTTTTTTTTCATAATTTGTCTCGAATCTTAATTAAAATATAAGAGATTTTTTAGGAATTATTAAAATACAACAAATTTTTAGGTATTAGATCTTTTAGAGATATATACAGGGTATATATGTCAAAATTTATGACAAAAGACAAAATCTCTAAAACACACTTATTTTAAAACAAATTGAGTATAATATAATACAACAATAAAAGACCATTAGATTAACAAAAAATACGATTGCAAATTAAATCATATATTTCTAAAAGAATAAAGTTTAATCTAAAACTTTTAATGATGACAAACAAATCACGAATTTTAACTTTGAATAATTATTATTTATGAAAAGTATTAATCTACATATAGGTACACAAAAAGGGGAAGTTTCAAATTATTAATTGGTTTCAGGATCTTATTCTTTTGTTATCCAATATCACATTTATATATTTTTTTATTTGAAAAATAGGTAAATGAAAATTTAAGTTAGAAATACTTTTTGACTACACATTGAATAATCTAATAATCTAGTCCATTAAAATTAAGCACCATAATTAGTGCAACAATTAACAAAAAATATATTGGTTTCATGTTAAATTTGTTCATAGTAGAAAAGTGATATCATTGTATATATTTACTGATATTATTATATGCATTTACTAATCCTATAATATTTTGAAACATTCTGTAATTTCAATTGTTAATTTAATGGTACCAGTGAATACATGTGATAATATTAATTTCATACTATAAAACTTGTTTATAGAAGATTTTGTGTAACAAAAATAGATAAGTCATAACCTATTATGCTCCTTAGGTTAATATGAAATTGACATAACCATGGATGTATGATATAAGAGTAGTTCTAGTGTGCATTTGAGTGCATAATATGCACTTTAATTTTGCAAAAAATATTCAAATTAGAAATCAGTAATATCCCAAGAAATAATCATTATACCCCAAGAAGTAATCAATAATACTCCAAATGCAAAAAATAAAATACAAAAATATACACTTCGCCGAGTTAGTTTGTCTATATTAATGTTTTTTTAGATATATAAAAAACTTCCTAAAAAATGTGTATTGAAATAATTATTATTTTTTTATTAATAAAATTTTTTACTGTAACAATTCAAATTGATATAATTTAAAGACAAAGTATAGAGTGAAAATGGTTCGTAGATGAATTATTGAAGAGTATTGCTACTTTACAAATACAAATTAAAGTAACAATACGACAATTATTAGATCATCTCACTCTTAATATAAAAAATTGTATATTTCTTGCCAACATATGATAAAACTCCATTGAATATCTCCAAACATTCACACTGTCTTCAACTCTCTGAAGAATATATTGAGATATCTTCCGAACAATATAAATCCGGAACACAAGTTTTAATATACAAATTTATCATGTACACAAGTTTTCTACCTATAAAAAAAACAATACTTACGGTCTAGAAAACACAGAAAAAATGAAGAATTACAGAATTGTAGTTCAGATATTGACGATACATTCTGTATATATAGGACACACTCACACCAAAAACTTCTCCTAAATTATAGCCAACATGGGTAGATTATATCCTCAATTATAACAAAATGGGTAAAATTATATAATGAATTCCCTTAATTTTTAGACAAATAAATGGATGGTGATGTTCAACTCAGAAAATACTAATCAATGGCCTAAAACGTTTTTCGCCCAAATTGAAAATGGAAATATTAGGTGTATTATATAAGGAAATGATCACATGTCCATCGGTGGACTCAAAGTTATATACCCACCGCGGATGTGTTAATGACACATAAGCAGCGGACCACTATTATTTTAGTTGATTGTTTATACTTTCTTATGATCATGTGATCAATTCCGGTATTATATACTATATATATAACCAATAATTAGTTTGATAATCTAATTCAAGTTTTTACCGGTAAAAAAAATCTAATTTATGTTTCCTTCTATCATTTACATAGAATATAACAAACTGAATTCATTTATTTAATACACGGAAAAATATCAACTAATAATTAGTTTAATAATCTAATTTAAGTTTCCTTCTATCATTTACATAAAATATAACAAACGACTGAATTTATATATTTAATACATGAAAAAAAATATCAAAAGTGTAAGAGATTTTTTTTCTAGGAACTTAATTTTTTCAAAATAAACTTGATGGACAACCTAAAAAGAAAATTAGAATAAATTTGGAAGATAGAAATATTTTTTATTTATTTAACTCGTATACGTTGTTGACCAAATCAAATTATCGGTAATTTAACTAAACCAAGCTTATTTAAACACATTCTGCGGTGGGTACACGCTAAAGAAAACCCACTCACTAAATTTTATTAAATGGAGGTGAAAAAGAAGACTAATTTCACCGTGATTAGTGGGATGTAATACTCAATGAGATTTTATAGGGATAAGCTTAATTACTATTATAAGAAATATATCAAATTTCTGTCGTGGGCTTGATTTACATAACTCAAGATACAAAAATAGGGAAATTCCTAAATGGTATTAGCTTGATCCCAAATCAAAACATTGGGTGTTAACATAACAAATAAGTATCAGTACATCAACCTGCACATGAATTATAACTTAATTAGAACATGATTAGTGTGAAAATTTCTTGAAATTCGTACACTTAATTTTGTTAAATTTAATTGAATTTCTTGTATTTATTTACATTAAATTGATCGTTTGTGTATAATTGTAGAAAAAGGTGTTTGGATTTATTTTGTAGGAAATTGTGAATTTTTTTGGAATAAACACGTGCTTAGTGAGGTCGAGCACAGAGAATAAATCGAGAATGAAGAGAATTGGACTAAGAAAATAAATTGTAAAAAAAATTATTTTAAGAATGGCCCAAGTGAAATATTGCAAGCCCAAAAGAAAAGGCCCATTTACATTGCTATCAAGGGAAACAGATATAAGCTGCACTTATTCACCTGAATTGCTTGGACCAACTCAAATTTGACCATCTCCACTTTTATTCAGCAAAGAGATAAGAAGAGCAGATTACTCATTTGTAATTTTGTATTCGAAGAGAGAGAGAAAACAAGCATCTCTAATGTCAAATTCGAAGAGAGAGAAAAAATGTGAGCCTCCATTAATTCAGGCACTCTGAAGCTTTCCGATGGCGTCGTGGCTTCGACTTTCCGGCGAATAATTAGGTGGCTCAGATTAAAATTAAGAATAACCTTTTTATATACCAGTAATTATGTGGGATTCAAAGTCCACTGAAACAACACATTCTCTACAGCACAACCAAAATAAATCCTAAATACTAAAACAACCTATAAATCAAATACAATTACACTTTTCCTCCAAGACACATCATACAAAAACTAAAGAGAATTACACAAAATATCAAAAGCATAGATCGAATACAAATCAAAATCGAAATAATTGGGATACGCAATTCAGGCGATGGTGCAGACCAAAAAACAAACTATAACCGACGACAAACCATGTCACAACAATCAGCGAAGTACGGCGGTGGAAGCATGAAGGTGGAAGTGAGGAAAAACATAGCAATGTAATGATATATATATATATATATATATATATATATATATATATATACATACTAAAAAATCAATCCACGCAATAATTCCATAAAAAAATTAAAACAACACCTAAACAAAAGCTAATTAAGCCGGATAATATGTCATTCAATTGAACATAAATAAGGAATGACAAAGTCAACAAACAATGACACACTATTTTCAAGGGCAACTAATAATGACAGAAGACACCATATACTGAAGCAGAGAGTAAACGACGAAGATGAAATTATCAAAACAGATCAGACGGCTGTCAAAATCTCCCGCCCAAACTTAATTTAAGAAATTTTTTGTGTATTATATATTATAGATAGAATTCAACAATTGATCACCACCATTCGTTTCTCTTAGCATATGTATATATGGTATGGTTAAGTAATTAATTAATTTATTCTAACACATATAATTAATCTTACCGATAATTGTTGATTAGTCTTCAACTGTGACTATAATTTTAGATACATTATATATCTATTTAGAATTTAATTCAATATTGCCCGTTTATTTTGCTTGATTAATGACAATTGTGACTATAATTTTAGATACATTATATATCTATTTAGAATTTAATTCAATATTGCCCGTTTATTTTTCTTGATTAATGATATAATGAATTGCTACAGTTTAGGAACAATTATATATTTTCTCCTATTTATACGTATTCTTTTCACTGCATTCTTCTATCATCTATAATCCATTTTAAATCTTCAATATTGATTGAGAGATTTTGTATTTTGTGTTTGTGATGATTGAAAATGTATTTGAGATTTTTTGTTGGTGCTTTTCTATATTTCATAGATGAATGGAGATAAATTGTGCATTTTTCATAGATCGAGGGAGATAAATTGAGGTATACTATCGAAATTGGCGACCCTGACAAGAAAGTTGTCTGGCTTGGAACATTCGACACAGTCGAGTAGGCAGTGCCCTGCCAGAGCAGCACAATCGAGTCCTCCAGGCGGCTTCAACTCCTCCCGCCTCGGTGTCGGCCCGATCTCGAAGTCACTATCGTGGAGGTTTGTGTTTCGAATCCCATTATCGGAATTTATTCGAGTTGTATGACCATAGTGTAGCGGTTTAACCTTATGTGTTTTGGCTTCTAACGCAACTTATAACTGAAGAATGGTAATGGAATGAAGGTGAGTTGTTTGGTAGAATGATATGAAATTTTTTTTTATCAGAAAAATTAAATTTTATTCCAAAACACCAGCAGCAAACCTGGAATATAAGGTACTACTTCCGTCCCAAGAAGTTTTTCACACTTAGGATGGACACATTTTTTAAGAAAAAAGGGAGTATGTGAGTGTGGAGTTGAATTAAATATTAATAACTAATAGTGATAATACGAATATTTAAATTTAAATTCAAATTCAAATATAATCTTGTACATATTTATAGCTAATCAGTTATAATCTTTAGGGATTCTTTTCCATGTATATCTCTGTAAATCCTATTATTAATACCAAGTTTTCTAATCACCAATTTAACGGTGATCACAATCCTGTTCTCACATGGTATCAGTCAGGATATCCTGAACAAACCCTAATTTTTTCATCTCACGTCTTCTTCCTAAACCTACCTTTCTCTTCTCTCTTCGGCCGCCAGATTTCTGGTTATCTCACGCCAAGCCTTTTCTTCGGCCGCCAGACTTTCCAACCTCTCATGGCTTCTTCCACCGACCCTCTCCCAGTTATAGCCATGATCAACATGGTTCCCATCAAACTTGATGCCTCCACTTATCTCATGTGGAGGGTTCAAACTATTTCCATGGCCGAATGCTTCGACATTCTCGGTCATCTCGACGGAACAACTCCTGCCCCTTCTCCAACCTTAACCTTTGATGTTGGTACATCCACTCTGAATCCGACATATTATGACTGGCGTAAGAAGGATAAGAAGCTCCTCGGTGTTCTCTTCACCTCTCTCACGCCGGAAGCTATGTCCGAAGTAATTGCCTGCAAGTCTTCTCATGAGGCATGGACCGTGCTCGCGGGTATTTATGCCCAGGCCTCGGAATCCCGTGTGTATCAATTGCGCCAAGATCTTCTCTCCCTTCGCCGTAACGATCTATCTGTTGATGATTACGGTTGTAAATTCAAGGCGTTTTGTGATCAATTGGCCGGGATTGGTCGTCCGATTCCCGAAATGGACAAAAGCCACTGGTTTCTCAGTGGCTTGGGTCCTCAGTTCACAGGTTTTGCTGATACAAGGATGGTGTTCACTCCGGTTCCAGGGTTTCGTGATCTCTTGAATCAAGCAAAACAGTACGAGTCCTTACAACGTGCCATGGAGGGCGCGGCTCCCGCACCAGTGGCTTTCACGACTGATCGCTCCAGTGCTCGTTCAACAGACCGCAACTCCGACGGTCATCGTCCACAGAATCCGGGCTCTAATACTTGGCAGCAGCCCTCGAGACATTCGGGCTCTACCTCCTGGCAACAGAGTTCGCATAGGGCTGGCCAAACTTCTACCTATAGGGGTAACAATAAGAACGGAAGTTCTTCTCATAGGTTCGGTTCCAATGGCAGTGGTGGTCGTCGTCCTCCACGCTATCAAATTTGTAGGGGAGATCATTACGCCGATAAATGTCCTCAGTTTATTAATGCTCGTTCTGCAGGTCACTCGGCTCAGTTGGCACAAGCTTTTAATTCACAGTGCACCATTTTGGATTCTGCTCCGGATTGGTATTTGGATTCTGGTGCTTCCGCCCATATGACTTCTCAACCTTCTGCATTGGATAATCCCGAGCCTTATAATGGTAACAGTTCTGTAATCGTTGGTAATGGGGAATCTTTAGCTATTTCTCATATTGGTTCTAGCAATTTGTCGTCTGATTTTAAATTGTTGGATGTGTTGGTCGTACCCCATATTACTAAAAACTTGTTGTCTATCAGTAAATTGACTTCGGATTTTTCGGTAGACGTCGTGTTTTTTGACAAATTTTTTTCTATTCAGAATCGGGTTACAAAGAAGGTACTGGCTCAGGGTAGATGTGACAGGGGCTTATACATACTTGATCGAGGTGTTCCAACTCTTGTAGCAGCAATTTGGACAAAGACTTTAAAGGCTAGCTTTGATTTGTGGCACTTGCGTCTGGGGCATGTCCCGTTTTCGGTTATATCTTTACTGAATAAATTAGGACATTTATCAGTTACTTCTATTTTACCGAATCCTAGTCTTTGTTCTTCTTGCCAGTTAGCAAAGAGTAAGAGATTGTCGTTTGCTTTAAATAATAAACGAGCTTCTGCTATGCTTGATTTAGTTCACTGTGATTTGTGGGGTCCAGCTCCAATTTCTACATCTGATGGCTTTCGTTATTATGTTGCCTTTGTGGATGACTTCTCACGTTTTACTTGGTTTTATCCTTTGCGTGCTAAGTCGGATTTTTTTGACACGTTTGTTCGATTTCGTACATTTGTTTGCAATCAATTTTCTCGCTCTGTAAAAATATTTCAGAGTGATGGTGGCAAATAATTCATAAATTCAAGAGTTAATTCTTTCATGAATCAACATGGGATTCATCATCGCTTATCGTGTCTGTATACACCTCAACAGAATGGCCGTGCCGAACGAAAGCATCGTCATATCTCTGAGACCGGTCTTTCCATGATGTTTCATGCCAACGCTCCGACTTCTCTCTGGTTTGATGCTTTTTCTAGTGCTGTGTTCATTATTAATAGGTTTCCATCGTCAATTTTGAATAACACTTCTCCTTTTAAGCTTTTATTTGGCACTGTCCCTAATTATGCGAACTTTAAGCCATTCGGCTGTCGGGCCTTTCCGTATCTCAGGGATTATGCACCTAATAAATTAGCATCGCGCAGTCACCCATGCATCTTTCTAGGGTATAGTAGCATCTACAAAGGTTTTCGTTGCTTCGATCCGGATACTTCAAAGGTTTACACAACTCGTCATGCTCAATTTGACGAGCTGTTTTTTCCATTTTCTCAAGGCTCGACACCCGCCACATCTGCTGCTGACTTGAAGCGATTTTACTAACTTCTACTAGTCGCTCACCCGCAAGCGGACGGGTTCACTGTAGTAAGAGTAAGTATAATGACCAAGTAGTATCGAACCCAAGGGATGGTGTATATGCGAATAGATCCCTGAAGATCTACGCGTCGTAGTTAATATGAGTGTGTGTTTTTGGATTTTTTTTAGAAAGATTAATTAAAACTAAAATAAACTAATTAAACTAAAATACTAAAGCAAACGAATTAACTAAGGGTTGGATTCAAATAAGAGATGGTGATGCTTAAGATAGGAATCCCTACGTATACTAACGGAGCAGGTACATAATCAAAATAACCGTGACACACAAGAATTAACCTAAGTAAAAGAATGCAAGGTGAAAGCTCAAGATTCTAAACCCTAATACTTTACCCTAACACTCGACTTCACTAATCCACTAACAAATTAATGGATTGTGCTCAATTAATGAGACCCTAATTTAACTAAGGTGATGCGGTCGTCCTCCTTCGCTAAACCGGTAGATGAATTAACCTTTCCTAAACCTTCTCGTTAAGACTACTAGTTGTTATTGAGTGATGCGGTCGTCCTCTCTCTAACACTTTCGTACGAAATTCAAAGGTAGAGTTAAGATTAATTATAAGAATTCATTAATTAAGAGAATTAAAACTAACGTCACGAATTACCCTAATTACGTACCCACATCCTACTTCTACGAGTTCATCCTACCCTAAGCATGCAAGGGTTTTAGCCGGACATGGTTTTAACAAAAATAAAAGCAATAGAAGAAACAACGAACATAAACATAATGAATTGAACGAAGAAAATAAGAAACATGAACTAGGGTTTAAAAAAGAAAATAAATACGAAGAACTGAAATTTGAATTGATAAAAACAAAATTTAAACGTGTTCAAAGTAACGAACTAATGAAAAGAAACTAAGAATTGAAAAGAAACTAGAATTCGTATGAAAAACCTCAACAACGTAAAAGTAAAGCTTGTTCCTCTTCTTCCTCTCCAAAAACTAAGTCTAAAATTATTTCTAAAGTTATGGGATCCTTCAAAACGTGTTTGGAAGAGGTATATATAGGCACGGGTCGAAACGGGAGTTAATGGGCCGAAAATACGCATCCGGAGGCAAAAATCCAAGGGTGCTCGAGCAAAACGCTCGAGCGGTCCCGCTCGAGCAGTGTAGCTCGAATGACGCAATCGCTCGAGCGGTGAAAATGCACTGTATGTTTTGGGCGCTCGAGCAATTCGCTCGAGCGGTGGCGCTCGAGCTGCTCGAGCGCAAGAAAAGTTCTGTACGTTTAGGCGCTCGAGCAATGCGCTTGAGCGGTGGCGCTCGACCTAGTCACTCGAGTGACCTCCAACTCATCCCAACTGATACTTTTCCTCGTCCGCACTAATACCAATCGTATTTCTTCAATATCTTCTCATCCGGGCATCCGTTTGAGTCGATTCAAAGTCCTACGAACTCCGTTTTTCGTCCTCTATTCACCTATGATCATCAAAGAGACAAATTCATCAATGTGTAGAAATAATGCTCAATTGACTCTAAATACTCTATAAACTCGACCAAAACTAGGGCGTTTCGGGCACCAAAACATAACAATTTCACGCCTAATCAACCCCCCCAAACTTACCATGTTGCTTGTCCCCAAGCAATGAAATAATAAGTCAAGTGAAATTGTTAGGAATGAATCAAGAATCAAATCATGCAAGTAATTGAACTCGAGCTTCAAAGATCGATCACACGTATACTCACTCACTTTCTTTTATCGTACTCATGCAACAATAATAAGAAACACCAAGATCAAGCATGGATGTGCACTCAACGATGTGTTTCACTCCCTCACAAGTGTATATCAATGATTAAGAGACTCACTCAAACAATCAATCACTCATATCGGCAACCATAGGCTTGTAAGCACTCTCAACTCCGACCATACTCTAGAAATCAATGCCGAATCAAAAAGGGCTTTTCTCAAGGTTGTAATGTAGGCTCTTTGGACGGGTGGGATAACAATATGGTAAAGTGACTCAAGTGAATGGAGAATAGAAAATCAAACTTTGGCACTTCGAGATTAGGAACAGACTACTTCAAATATATTCAATCAACACTCTTTCAATTCCACTTCTCTCAACACTTTAATCTTTTATTTCTCACTCTTTTCACTTTTTTTTTTTTTTCAATCACTTCACTTTTTTTCTCTTTTTCGCACAAACACATGAGCTCATTTTTTCTTTTGCTCATTCTCAATTTTTTTTGTTCTTCTCCACAACTCAAATCTTCATCACACCTTTTCATATTCACTCAACAAACAACCTTTTCCTTTTTCAACTCAATTCACTCCCTTCATATTCACACTTTCCTATTCTCCACTCAAATTGGGACAAAAAGGCTTAGGAATTGGAATAGTGTTCATATGTGCTAGCAAATAAAATAGGCTTTCGGCTCAAAGGGGCTAACAAGGGACAAATATCAATGGTAAGGAAAATTTTTGGCTAAGTGACTCATTCAAATCAAAGATGGCCTAAGATCACATTCGGCATTTCAAACTAGACACAATCAAGAAGCAAGAGCACACACAAGTTCTGGCATCCTCTAAGGTGACGATTCACTCACAAACGAAGAGATTAAAGCATGCATTTAAATCTCGTAAGGCTCAACTCTCACGGCTTTCACATCCATGCTAGTCCTAGTGAATTCTCACTCTCATCACACAAGCACTCAAAAGAAAACTCATAAGCATGCGGGTTCTCTCCCTAATCAGCTCAAACTCAAACACTCACACAAAAGAATTTCTAACTCACTCTTACTACTCACTCTACTCATCAAATCATACTCAAAGATAGCAATCAACAAGCATAAGATGATTGATAGGCATGAAATATGCAATAGCGAGTCAAATCATAATCACCCCAAGGAGTATCTCAACAAACCAATAATCAATCAAACTCAACTCAAAGATAAGGGGGTGCATGCATGTGCAATGTAACATAAAACAATTAAAAAACTCCACCCCCCCAAACTTCGACCTTGCTAGAGGTCTAAGTTTGGGGTTGTGGGTTACCTCAACCAAATAATTCAATTTCTCTCAATAGCTTTGCACACTTCCTTGTCTCAAGTTGGTTCCTTCAATCTGAGTAACTCCATGATACCTTTACTCCTTTAGAGACAAGCCTCCAAACGACTCACTCAAATACGAGGTTAAACATACGACTCAAAATAACTCCCTAATAACTAAAAAAAATACTCAAAGCAAATAATAAAAAAAATAATGGGTTGCCTCCCATTCAGCGCTATTTTTAAGGTCCTCATGCCGGACCAAGCTCAAAGGAGCTTATGGGACATCATACTCAAATTTACCTCCCTTACTCTCATAAGAGTGATGTTTGAACTCCTTTCCTTGATGCCCCACCATCATGAGCTCTTTTGCTCCCTTCTCATCCCCAAGTGTTATGGGTCTCAACTCCTTCTTGCCTTTATCTGGAGGAGTCTTACTAAACAACTTCTTGAGTTTGGACTTCTTCTTATTAACTTCTCCTTTTCCCTCTAGCTGGACCACATCCACACTTTTCACCTTTTCATCCTTCAACTTCTTCACTTCATCCCTATCAAAATAATCAAGAACATAATGCTCATGGGTTAACTCAACAGGTGAAGGACTAACAAAATCATGAACATGAGAAAGATTAGGGATAGGAGGTGTGTCTTCAACACTAGGATCAATGGCATCCATGCAATACAAGCTCTCATCCTCCTTCGGGTGCTTCATGGCTTCATATAGGGAAATCTTCACTTCTTGATCATCAACCTTCAGCGTAATCTTTCCGTTTGCCACATCTAGCACCATCCCCGCCGTAGCTAAGAACGGTCTTCCCAAAATCAGGGGCACGTGCTCATCTTCCTCCATCTCTAGCACTACAAAGTCAGCTGGAAAAATGTGATCTCCAACTCTCACTAGAACGTCTTCAACAACATCTTGAGGTCGAGTAATAGACCGATCGGCTAGTTGAAGCGTCATCATTGTGGATTGAAGTTCTCCACCTTCAAACTTCTTGAAAAGCGACAGTGGCATCAAATTAATGCTCGCCCCGAGGTCGCACAATGCTCCCTTCTTGATCCCGTTCCCAATATTACATAGGATCGTGAAACTCCCGGGATCCTTCAGCTTCGGTGGCAGCGCCTTGTGCACTAATGCACTCACCTCGTGGTTCAGCTGCACCAACTTCGGCTCATCCACTCGCCGTCTTTTCGCGATCAAGTCCTTCAAAAACTTCGCATAGTGCGGCATCTGTTCCAAAGCATCATAAAAAGGAATGTTAATGTGAAGTTGTTTAAAAACATCAAGAAATTTTGCAAATTTTTCATCAAGCTTCTTTTTCATGAAGCGCTGTGGATATGGGACGGGTATCACAGATTTGGGTACCCCCCATTCATCTCTTTCTGTTTCTTTCACTTTCTCCATTGCTTCCTTTGCCTTCTTCCACTTAGGAACTCTCTCTATCTCTTCAAAGTCTTTGCCCTTCTGGGACTCATCTATATCTTTATGCTTCTCAATCCCTTCACTTTCAATCTCATTCTCAACTTGGGGCGTCTCAGAATCAGCAGGCATCTGAGGCCCTTCATAGTTGGTTCCACTTCTAAGCTGGATCACCTTGCAATGCTCTTTCGGGTTCCCCTCCGGCATTCTATTCATTGATTTTGCAATCTGGCTCATCTGGAACTCTAAAGAAGTGAACCTTCGATTGTTCTCTTGTTGAGTTCTAGTCCATTCAACGTTCATCTTCTGGAGCTCTTGATCACGTTGATCACCTTTCTTATGCAACTCCTTCACATCGTACTCCAAGGATGACAACCGCTTGCTCCCTTCCTCCACCTTCTGAAGGATCGCTCTCAACATCTCCTCGGTTGATGCACCGCCTTCTCCACCAGGAGGTTTAGACCCCGGATCAACACCTGCAGGAACAGTAACACCAGCTTTTGGGTTAGCATAAGAAAAGTTCTCATTTTTCCTCCATGTGTTTTGAGGAGGCTGCTGGCCTCCTTGAACTCCTTGTGTGTTCCTCCATTGATTTTGAAGCGGCTGAGGACCTGGAGGTACAAATGGTTGGCCATAAGAAGGCCTTCCATACTGGTTTCCACCTTGGTAGCCATGCTGATTGTAATACGGACCTCCCATGTAATTGGCTACCTCTTGCTGTCCACTGGGCTGGTCTACTCTCTCATTCTCTACTGCATGCTCTCCACCCAAACTCTTTCCCAACTCGAGGTTGTTGATCTTTTCCATCATGGCCATCAATAGCCTTCTCGTTCCTTCTCCCTCTTCAACCTGATGCACTCTCTGGAAATCTGCATCTCCACTCCAAGCACCGGCATTCGTGACAATGTTGTCCACGATTTCCCTACACCTCTCTATGCCTTGATTCAGGAATGCTCCCCCCGCACACGCGTCTAAATGGTCTTGCCCCGCCTTGTTGGCACCACTGTAGAAGAATGCCATAATATCACCCTCATTGTACCCGTGCTGCGGGCACTCAATCAGCATGTTTGAGTATCTCTCCCACGCTTGGCGTAAATCTTCTCCAGACTTCTGGCGAAAGGACGAGATCTCAATTCTAGCCTTGATCGTCCTAGATGGAGGGTAGAATCGCTCGAAGAACAGACGCTCGAGCTCGGCCCAAGTGGTAATACCTCCCCGCGGAAGCGTATTATCGTACCACTCCTTGGCTATTCCCGTCAATGAGAATGGGAACAGCCTAAGCCTCTTGGCATCTTCAGACATGCCATTATAATTAAATGTTGAGGCTATCATGAGAAAGCTCCTCAAGTGAGTGTGAGGATTCTCCTTCCCGATCACCCCTTTGAACTGATTCTCGGTAAGCAACTTTAAAATCCCCGGGGATATCGAGAAGTTGTTTGCCTCAACAGGAGGCAAAGCCACTCCATCATAGTACCGCTGTGGCTGCGCTGCAAACCTCCCTCGAATAGCCATATTGTGATCTACGTTCTGAGGAACGTGGTGAGGATTAGCAGCAGGTACTGGTACTTGTTGGGGTGGTGGTGGGTAAACAGGTGGTTGATTATAGACTGGTGGTGGATGATATGGATATGGTGGGTAAGGATAAGGTGGGTATGGGTAATGTTGGTATACTGGGTTGTTAAAAGGGTTATTTGGGTTTTGTGGGTAAGCAGGGTTGTTATGAGGATTATGGACAAGGTTCTGAGCTGGATTCCCTACGTTTTGTGTATCCGGGTTTAGGCTCTGGCTATCCCCTAATGGAATTTGATTCTGGCTACCACTAACTCCAGTGCCTTCAACTCGGTCTACTGCCTGATTGAAATCGTTGGCAGCATCGTCCAACTCATTATTGATATCCATTGGTTCCTTTCCTAAGTCGGCAGCGTTCATCCTTCTCAAGAAGGCTCGGTTCCTTCTGGCTATTGTCTCAGGGTCCAACGGTATTCTCTTTTCGTTCGTATTGCTTTGTGAGCGTGTTTTCCTAAACCTGACACACTAGCAGAAGGGTCAAAACGCAACTGCCGATTGAATACAAATAAAAATAAAAACAGAAAATAAATCACCCACTACTAATTACTAAGCTATCTACAAGTCCTATTCAAAAGCATACAACGCCATCCCCGGCAACGGCGCCATTGACTTGAAGCGATTTTACTAACTTCTACTAGTCGCTCACCCGCAAGCGGACGGGTTCACTGTAGTAAGAGTAAGTATAATGACCAAGTAGTATCGAACCCAAGGGATGGTGTATATGCGAATAGATCCCTGAAGATCTACGCGTCGTAGTTAATATGAGTGTGTGTTTTTGGATTTTTTTTTAGAAAGATTAATTAAAACTAAAATAAACTAATTAAACTAAAATACTAAAGCAAACGAATTAACTAAGGGTTGGATTCAAATAAGAGATGGTGATGCTTAAGATAGGAATCCTTACGTATACTAACGGAGCAGGTACATAATCAAAATAACTGTGACACACAAGAATTAACCTAAGTAAAAGAATGCAAGGTGAAAGCTCAAGATTCTAAACCCTAATACTTTACCCTAACACTCGACTTCACTAATCCACTAACAAATTAATGGATTGTGCTCAATTAATGAGACCCTAATTTAACTAAGGTGATGTGGTCGTCCTCCTTCGCTAAACCGGTAGATGAATTAACCTTTCCTAAACCTTCTCGTTAAGACTACTAGTTGTTATTGAGTGATGCGGTCGTCCTCTCTCTAACACTTTCGTACGAAATTCAAAGGTAGAGTTAAGATTAATTATAAGAATTCATTAATTAAGAGAATTAAAACTAACGTCACGAATTACCCTAATTACGTACCCACATCCTACTTCTACGAGTTCATCCTACCCTAAGCATGCAAGGGTTTTAGTCGGACATGGTTTTAACAAAAATAAAAGCAATAGAAGAAACAACGAACATAAACATAATGAATTGAACGAAGAAAATAAGAAACATGAACTAGGGTTTAAAAAAAGAAAATAAATACGAAGAACTGAAATTTGAATTGATAAAAACAAAATTTAAACGTGTTCAAAGTAACGAACTAATGAAAAGAAACTAAGAATTGAAAAGAAACTAGAATTCGTATGAAAAACCTCAACAACGTAAAAGTAAAGCTTGTTCCTCTTCTTCCTCTCCAAAAACTAAGTCTAAAATTATTTCTAAAGTTCGGGGATCCTTCAAAACGTGTTTGGAAGAGGTATATATAGGCACGGGTCGAAACGGGAGTTAATGGGCCGAAAATACGCATCCGGAGGCAAAAATCCAAGGGTGCTCGAGCAAAACGCTCGAGCGGTCCCGCTCGAGCAGTGTAGCTCGAATGACACAATCGCTCGAGCGGTTCCGCTCGAGCCGGTCGAGCGGTGAAAATGCACTGTATGTTTTGGGCGCTCAAGCAATTCGCTCAAGCGGTGGCGCTCGAGCTGCTCGAGCGCAAGAAAAGTTCTGTACGTTTAGGCGCTCGAGCAATGCGCTCGAGCGGTGGCGCTCGACCTAGTCACTCGAGTGACCTCCAACTCATCCCAACTGATACTTTTCCTCGTCCGCACTAATACCAATCGTATTTCTTCAATATCTTCTCATCCGGGCATCCGTTTGAGTCGATTCAAAGTCCTACGAACTCCGTTTTTCGTCCTCTATTCACCTATGAGCATCAAAGAGACAAATTCATCAATGTGTAGAAATAATGCTCAATTGACTCTAAATACTCTATAAACTCGACCAAAACTAGGGCGTTTCGGGCACCAAAACATAACAATTTCACGCCTAATCAGCTGCACATCTTGAGTTACCCACCTTCTTGGAAAACTGTGGCTGCTCTCCACCGCCTTCGGCTCCCTCTGCTCTTCCACGGTCATTGTCGATTTTTCGTGCTTTGCCTCTCCCTGCAGATGAGTGTGTGATTCGATCCCGCCTACTGTTGTGGTTCCCGAGACCAACATGCTCCTATGCCTGATCCAGCCCCTATGCCCGATCCGGCCCCTATGCCCAATCCGGTGCCGCCCGTCCTAGCAGCTACACCATCCGCTGCCTCAACTCATCCTATGGTCACTCGAAGCTGGGCTGGAATCTTTAAACCCAAATATCCTGTTCTTCTTGTTGCGACCTCGTTACTCTTGGCGCTCACTACCACTTCGGAACCTCGTGGTTTCAAATCCGCTGCCAAGTCTCCTGAATGGTTGGCAGTTATGCAAGAAGAAATTGATGCTCTTAGGTCCAATAATACGTGGGATCTCGTGCCCCGACCTTCGGACACAAATATTGTTGGTTCCAAATGGGTTTTTCGCACCAAATACCATGTTGATGGCTCGATAGAACGTCATAAAGCTCGCCTTGTCGCCCAAGGCTTCACTCAGGTTCTGGGCACTGATTTTCATCACACCTTTAGCCTGGTTGTCAAGGCTACCACTGTCCGTATTGTTCTTGCACTTGCTGTTCATCGAAATTGGCCCTTGTATCAGCTCGATGTCAAGAATGCCTTTCTTCATGGTGTCTTAACAAAGCCCGTTTTCATGGCTCAGCCTCCGGGGTTCATTGACTCTCATTTTTCGGAACATGTTCGTCGTCTGAAGAAAGTGTTGTATGGTCTTTGTCAGGCTCCTCTCGCTTGGTTTCAGCGCTTCAGCTCATATCTTCTGAGCTTGGGCTTTCTACAGAGTCGCTCCGATTCCTCACTATTCCATTTTCAGAGAGGTACATCTATCATTTATCTTCTATTATATATAGATGATATAATTATAACAGGAAGTGACACTTCGGTTCTTCGTCGCTTTATTGATCGGACACATACAGAGTTTGCGATCAAATATCTTGGTCGTCTAAACTATTTCTTGGGTCTTGAGGTTTCTTATACATCGGATGGCTTATTTATTGGTCAAGCCAAATACTCTCATGACATCCTCACTCGTGCTGAGCTCGTCGACTCGAAGCCGATCGGCACCCCACTGGCTGTGGGTGATACTCTCGTTAGTTCCGGTTCTCCGTTCAAAGATCCCACACTTTATCGATCTCTTGTCGGGGCCCTGCAATATCTCACCATCACTCGTCCGGATCTATCCTATGCTGTGAATCAAGTCAGTTAGTTCCTTCATTCACCCACAGATGACCATTTCTTGGTGGTCAAACTTATCCTTCGATACGTCAAAGGAACGATTCACTTTGGTCTCTCTTACACTCGTCTCTCAGACATATCAGTTGTTGGGTATTCGGATGCTGATTGGGCTAGGTGCATTAAAACTCGTCGCTCTACATATGGCTACTCAATATTCTTGGAAGGTAATCTCGTGTCTTGGAGTGCCAAAAAGCAGCCCACGGTTGCCCGTTCTAGTTGTGAATCTGAGTATCGTGCTATGGCGAATGTTGCAGCTGAGTTAATCTGGACTACGAATTTGTTGCAAGAACTTCGCTCTCTTCCTCAATCTTAGACTGTTCTTCTCTGCGATAATTGAAGTACCATATTCTTGAGCCAAAATCTGGTGGCTCACAAGAGGGCGAAACACATTGATCTTGACTATCACTTTGTCAGAGAGCTCGTAGCTTCAGGCAAAATCACCACCAGTTTTGTCCCGTCTCATCTCCAGTTAGCAGACATCTTCACGAAGGGATTGCCTCGTCCTGCTTTCAAGTTCCTGCGATCCAAGCTCTGCATTCGTCTCAACCCCACACATCGCTTGAGGGGGGTAATAGTGATAATATGAATATTTAAATTCAAATTCAAATATAATATTGTACATATTTATAGTTAATCAGTTGTAATCTTTAGGGATTCTTTTCCATGTATATCTCTGTAAATCCTATTATTAATACCAAGTTTTCTAATCACCAATTTAACGGTGATCACAATCCTGTTCTCACAATAACTTTATGTTTTATTGATTTTTGTGAGAGAGAGTTATTTCCTCTTTTGGGTGTGAAGAAAATATTGGAATATCCATTTAAGGCAAGTGTGAATAAAATGTTGGGACGGGGGTATATCCTAATTTGCCCATCACACCTTTACAAAAACAAAGGAGCTACAATTTCCAGATTCTCGGAAAAATTACAACTCCTAAACTAATAAAGAAACAATCTCCAAATTCTAAAAAAGATTACAACTTCTAAACTATTAAAGAAACAGATGGCCGCATTACCCTTGAGTGATGAAAGGCCTAGGATTTTGACTCCATGCGCTAAAAGAACCAGTTCGTACTCGATCATCGCTTACAGTTAACCACGACCAAGTTCGAGCTTTGATTTTGTTCCACGTTTTCTCTACATCGACTCCTGTCCCATTGAAAGTCCGTTCATTTCGAGCCTTCCAAATGAACCACACGATTCCAATCCAAATAGTATCCGCAAATTTTGTCATTTTTCCGAGACCGAAAACTGAACCGTGTTGCAAGAAATGATCAACGGGGTTGTTGTGTGCCACCATACTGATTCCGAGCCACTGGTAATATTTTGTCCAAATCTTTGTTGCGAAATCACATAGAAGAAACAGATGTGCTACGCTCTCATTTTCTGCAGAACACATGACACAATATGGATCACCTGCTATTGATAAAATACTACGCTTGATCAAATTATCCTTCGTCGCGAGTTGTCCCCTTAACAATTTCCAAGCTCCTGCCTGATTACGTCTAGGAGCATAGTTTTTCCAGAGTCTTGAAAATGCTTTCTTTTCGTTCAGATTGTTGTTGTCATCTACTTCTTTCTACACCAACTAGTCGTAGGCCAAGTTGGTCGAACATAGCCCATTTCCTGCGATGTTTCATTCCCACCTATCATTTGTTTCCTTCTGCAAATTTATCCTGTTAAGACAATCCATCAGTATATTAAGAGATGTTAGTTCCCTATGCCTAAGCTCCCGACTCCATTTCAGCTCTCATTCCCACCCTCTAACCCTCTCCAACTCCCCATTTGACTCACTAAACACCTCTTTTGCTCACTCAGCCTATATAATCTGCTAAATTTATCACAAAAGCTTCTTCACCCTCCCACTTTTCTTCCCAAAACAGAGTGTTACTATCATCCCGTACCCGCCTCCTAAAATTTTCCTTTACACCCCCCTCTCCAGATTTTCGTATATCTCACAAATCTCCTTCCACCACCCCAATTTTTTAACCCCAAACCTCCCAGCCCTCGCAATACTACCCCGACTCTCGCCCTCCCCATTCAAAGCTCCCACCATTTCGTATTTTGATTTTATTACTCTCACCCATAACCTATTAGGTTCACTAAAAAAATCTCCAAATCAACTTCCTCAATAATGCTTGATTAAATTTCCCCAATTCCCTAACCCCAAGTCCCCAAAAGATTTTGATTTGCAAACATCTTCCCACTTGACCCAAGGGGTCTTTTTTTAATCTTCTCTCCCACTCTCCCCCACTCCCACATATAGTTTCTCTGTAAACTCACTATTTTCTTAAGGGCTTTGACTGGTATGCGGTAGAAAAATAAGCAATAAACCGGTATTGTCGAAAGAACCGCTTGGACAAGCGTAATTCTCCCACCAAAATAAATGCGTTTATCCTCCCATTTAGCTAATCTTCTGCGAATTTTATCCACCACCCCGCTCCATACCTCAATATTTCTATGATTTATACCAACTGTGATTCCCAAGTACCCAATCTTACCAACCCCTGTAGTACATCCCAACTTGCTCGCCATTCCTTGAAGGGCAGCCTGCTCAATGTTATATCCCCATAGACAACACTTGTTGAAATTTACACCCAAACCCTAGAGCAGTTCAAAGTTTTGTAGAGTGTACTTGATCGCCTTAATGTTACTCATCTTGAATGATTGGTTAAGCATCACTATTCAAGGTTTCATATACTAAAACTATGGAATTAAAGGTATAGATTCATACATCAATATATTGGGAGGAATGAAAGTAATTCCCTCTAAAATTTCATATTATTACTTATTAAAAATTATTTTATCATTCAAAATTATTTTTATTATTATGTATAATATTTTTAAGCATTATTAATATATAATATATTTCTTTAATACCAAAAAAGTTATTAATGATAGTTTTTATTATTAGTGATTTTTGCAAAACCAATCACCTTTCTATGGTACCAAACAACTCAATAATAATTGATCATATTCATTACCATTCACTACTATTATCAAAGTCATTAACATTCTCATAAATAATTGCACGCATGTTAAAAATGAGATTGTATAGAGTGAAATTGGTTTATATATGAATCACTGAAGGGTATTAGTTGTTTTCAATGAAGAGTATCGGTTGCTTTTACTGAAGAGTATTACTGGTTTACACTGAAGAGTCTTAATTCATTTTCACTGAACAACTAAGACTCTTTAGGGTAAATCAGTAATACTCTTCAGTAAATACAACTAATACTCTTCAATGAAAACAACTAATACCCTTCAGTAATTCATGTACGAACAAACTTCACTCCATACTTTGTCGTTAAAAAAATACTTCCTCTTAAAATTTACATAATTTACTAAACCCTTATTCCTCATTGTTTCTTACTTTCCCAATATTTAAAAAATTGCACTTTATATATAAAGCCTTTTTCAACCGTATTATGGTATTGTCACAATAAATTACATGTAATTATAATAATTATTTTTATCAGAATCCATTGTCCATGATAGATATTAGCTAAGCGTGAAGGTCTCTTTTTTGTAAATAAAAAGATGTCATGAAAGTAACTTTGATAATTGAAGATAAAATCCAATATGTACTTGAATTCTAGATTTAACAAGAAGAAAAGTTCAATTTATCCATGTACAAAATGTTTAAAGAATTCCGTAGAGGATGCGAGTCATATATAGTCGAATGGAAATGATATAGTGCTCACCGGTGGACACATTATTTTTGTCCACCGCTTATGTGACAATGCCACTTCATCAAATATTTTAGGTATAATATTATAAGATATTTTAGTCCTTATTTATCTCTCTTATCCTTTTTTTTATCCTATGTTTAAATCATAAATTCTAGATTTTCTTTCATGATTTAGGCTACACATAAATAAGGAAAACTATTTTAATATAGATATTTATTTTTACAATTTTTAAACAGTATTATAATTGTGCGTATCTTTTTTTTTTTAATGTTAAACTATTGTTATCGCATGTAAACTTATAAAATGATGTATATTATTTTTAAACGCTATCAATATTTATAAAAAAAAAATCCTTTTTGTTTGAGCCTCACATGAAAACGGAAATCTTTAAGTAATTTTGATTGATCTAATTTTAACTATGAATATATATTTTTTAACTTAAAAACTATTGATTAACATAATATAAAAGAAATCGCGTATCATGTAAGAAAGGAATTGTGAAAATTTTTATTGAATAATTTTGATTATAATATAAAAATTCCTTTGATATTACGGAGTAATTTTTTTTGTTTAAACGAAATCATTATAATGCATATTTAATTTTATTAAATAATTTGATTAAGTATTGAAATTCTTTTTCTATGAAGACATTGTAGTATAAATCAAATTTATCTAAAAATATTTTTATAAATTGATCTAATCAAATATTATCTTACAAATTTGGTTTCAATTTATTTAATTAAATATATTTAAAAGTTTATTTAATAAAAAAATGTCACACTTATTTAATTTTGTGAATGTTTTGGTGATGCATAATTTTTATTCATTTGAAGAATCGAAGAGTAACTAAGAAGTTTTAATCAACCAAAATTGTTAAATTTTTTTTTTTTTTTTTTTTATACTGTAATGTCCAAAATTTCAAACCAAAAGATTTTTTTTTTTCATGATATTGACTAACATTTATAAACAATAATGTGCAACAATATAATTTTACGTGATTATTAATAATTTTATAATATTATTCATAAATTGTGAAAAGTAATTTATATCATTAAAATATTTTTTCTAATTATGAGAAGCTTCAATTATGAAAGTTAATCTAGAATTTCTGACTTAAAAAATATGAATGAAATAAGAAAATAGGGATAATAGAGATAAATAAGGACTAAAATATCTTATAATAGTATACCTAAAATATTTGATGAAGTGACATTGCCACATAAGCGGTGGACACAAATAATGTGCCCACCGGTGGGCACTATATCATTTCCGATAAAAGCCACTAAAATAAAGTATCAGACATGGCGTTCAATGCAAAATTTTCTAATGAAAATAGTTTTGGAATAGAGAATTATAACGAGAAAAATATTAGTATATTACTAGTGTATTACTCTAATTTTAAAATAAAATGGGACAAATATAATTATTGGTTAAAAAAATTGTGAATTATTGATCAATTTATTTTGAGTCTCATTACTTTGTAATCTCTCCATTCCAACTCTATTTTCATACTTGTGTTGTGTACACATAGGGGTGGAGCAAATACCGAAAATATCAGTATACCGCACTAATCATATCGAAAAATACCGAATTTATCGAAAATTTCGGTATACAATTATTTTCGGTACGGTATCGGTATCTATATTTAGAAAATTCAGGTATACTGTTCATACCGAAATATTGAAATATTTTCGGTATATGTTGGTATATACTGGTATCCCGAATACCGACAATATTTCAGTAATTCGGTATATACCGTACCAATAATTTATTATTAAAATTTAATATTTAATTTATTTTTATGAAATAATTAGTTAAATATTTCAGTATGACCGGTATTTTAGTATGAATCGGTATTTCGGTATGAACCGGTATATACCGAAATATCTGTAAGGTACGGCATACTACCGAATGTTCGGTATGATATGGTATGCAGTATGCTTTTTTGGTATACTGAAATTTTCGGTACGGTAATGCGGTAAGGTACGGTATGGACGGTACATTATGCCACCCCTATGTACACATATTAAGAAAAAATATTTTATTGATTATTCAACCTATGAAAGTGGGTGTTTATGTTTTTTTAGTGTATAAAGTGACTAAACATGAATATTTATATTGAGGTTTTATAAAGATGTGAAAAAGAGTTGAAATAGACCGAAATAAAAAGTATGAATACATCACGGGATAGAAAAAATATGAAAGTATGATGAAAGTTAATTTAACCGTCCTTTAACCTTATTAACTATCATAATTACGTACCTTATATCTTTTTCTATTTTTATTTCGACTGAAAAATTATGAATTTGGCGCCTATTTATTCATTGACGAGTGATGCTTCCAAAGTACTAACTTGAGATTTTCCAAGGTAGCAACTGCAGCATTGGCAGCCATGGACTGGTTGTTATTGGCCTTTTACTGTACTTCATGCATTGGGCATTTACTGTTGGTGGCCCATTTACAGTTAATAGGCTGATTTTTTTTTTTAATTTCTTAATGGGTCCGGCTATATACCCCTCCATTATTGGGAGATACACCTCTTACATACAAGAAAATTTATGAAAATCCTAAAATACCATCACCATTTTAAAGGGTAGGAGATACACCACCACTCTAACCCTAATATTGATATCTCTACCGTAAGGGGCTGCCCACCAAATCCAATCACCGCCGACCACCTCCGCCGTCCACCGATCATCGCCACACACCTCCGTTGACCGTCGCCGCCATCTACTGTCCAAGGCCTGTTAGATGCAAGCCAATTTAAATGTTGGCTACCTTAATTTTTTGGGGTTTACACCAACAAAACTCACAAACCAAAGAAGAGAAAGTGATATTTTGCAGTCTTAATTAGAATTGAGGGATGATCGTCTGGTCGTCGCCGGCGAGCTCTGGGAAGAAAATTTGAGATGGAAAATGATGCTTTGATTCAAATCATCAACTATGAAAATTTGAGGAGAAACGAATAAGAATTAAATAAAGAAAATTAATATCTACCTTTTCTATTTACGTGGGGGCGGCGGAGGTGGGGCGGGGATGGCGGCGGCGGCAACACATGAGAGCGGCGGGTGGGTGGTGGTGCCACATGGGGAGTGGCGGTGGGGGCTGCTGTGGAAGTTTGCAGAGGTTGGAAAAAGAACGGCGAGTGATGGAGAAATATTATTTGGGATTTTTTTTTTATTTAGAAAAGGGTATAATGAATATTTGATAATAAAGGTGTATCTTCTATTAGTGGAGGGGTATTTAGCTGGACCCTTTCTTAATAGGCTGAATTTTACTTAGGGCTATTTTAGTATAGGGTCTGGATAAATACATCTCAATCTTTAATACATGCACCCTACTTAATTTTTTATTTTAATATTAATATTCAATGACTTGTATACCCTTTATAATTAAAAATAACCTAAATAACTAGGATCCATACACCCCATCTCATATGCTGCATTTTTCTCCTTAACGCTATGAAATAATTTCTTCAACTACAAGATTTCACTCCTCTGACGTTGTTGTCCCCGAATACGAGTACTATTTGATTTTTCTGAAATATACTGTGCAAATGAGTAAAAATCATCATACATATATAAGTTTATCTCATCGTTATTGAGGCGTGGGTGTTTATGTTTTTTTTATTGGGGGAGGACAGTAGACGAGTGATAGGGTTTGACGATGATTGAGGCGTTAATTTTTTTCCCTACGATGCGAATGACCTTCTGCTCTTTTGCATATGAGGAATGGGAACATTTGGAATGTATTGGGGAAGAGGGAGATTTAAGAAAATGACAAGATTGAAATTTCTTGTGGGGTGTATCTACTAATAATGTAATTATGGTTAGGTGAACTAATAAAGATGTATATTATTAAGGATGGAAGGGTATTCACCCGGCCCCTTTAGTATATTTGGTGATTTGGTATGCTTCTTGGTTTTATACCCTACAAGAAAATTAGTTTCGGGGATGAAAATATAGTGAGGGCATGAATAACTCTGACTAAATGTGAATTTAATACAACTTTATTAAGAATTTAAAATTACTCTAATTAAAAATCAATTTTATTCCATCAAAGATCGGTTTTTCTTATATTAGACGCCCCATCGAATTGACTGGTATCAGTAACGGTATATAATTATGTCACATACCATCACACTGTGTCACTGACCTGCTACCTGTTGAATTAATATATTATTTTTTAAATTGTAGTTTTTAATTTACTGTATACCTATTTTTATTTAAAATTACATGAATATAAATCATTAAGTATATTCATCCATATTAATTTTTGTTTTCATGAAAGTTTATTCATCTTATATGAAACCTAACAATACTAATTAAAACCATCGCTACAAGAACGATGAAACAGCGGCACTCCCACCATAGGTCGTCGCTGCTCTCCCCATCCGCGACCGTCACTCACATCTTAATCTCACTGCCCACTGTCGCTCACACCGCTACCTCCACCGTCCGCCACAAGTATATTTTCTCACAAATATGACAGCGCTATAGGAACCCGATTAAAATAGTGGCGCCCTCATCGCCCGCCGTTCGCCGCCGTCACTCATGGCGCTAGTCTCACACCTCCCCCTCCTGGATTATTGAGCAATTTCTAATAAGCTTTCTAATTCAATTGAATTTATGATGTATTTTAATAATAATTTTAATTTTGATTTGTAGATTTCCATGAATTGATTATGTAATTCTAAGAGAGAAACATATATGACTTTTTTATGTCTTATATTTTTTTTCATTTTTTCTTGGACCTGGTTTTGGGGCTTCTCGTTTCGATTTCAGACTCAAAGTGCGATCATCCATTTGAAGAAAATATGAAATTCTGAATATTAAGAATCTATGATCCATGATCCACTGAAGCAACCAATTAAGAACAGTGGCAACGTTCTCCAATCGCGCTATGGTCGCTAAGGTGGGATTCAGAAGAAAGCAGCGGACGATTGCCGCCGAGAAGGGATGCGGTAGGAATCAGCAGCGTAGGGTAGGGCATGGCATGGCGGTGGAAAGATAATGTCATCGACTCCTCTATATGGGTCCAAATTAAAAGTATTGTTTTCTATACTTGGATTAGAAAGGATCAAATTGTTCAAAATTAAAGATGTCTAAAGGCAAAGAGTCCAAAAAAAATTAAAAAATCTAATCCACTTTATATAGTATGGTATTATAGATATAGATATAGATATAGATTCAATAAGGTTAATTTAGTAAATAAAATAATTATATATTTTTTAATTATTAAATTTAATATAATAATGGAATAATACGACACAACTCGATAGTACTCGATGCAAAACGATAGAAAGTTAGATGATTAACTCAACAAGTTGCAAGTCATCAATTTTAAACCATTAGATTTGATTTAATTTTAGATCTGATAGTTTATAAACTATACCTGATATCAGACAACTCGATAGAGTATCTGACCTAAGAAAACACCAACAAAGATAGTGTATTGTCACTATAATTAATACTCCATCCGTTCCAAAGTAAGAGGCGTGTATTCAATTTAGATTCTATTGGATTTTTTAAAACTTTAAAAAATATGTGGATTTAGAAAATTCATAGATTCTATGCAAAGTTTAACTGAATTTTTTTTATTGATTTACATGAATTTTCATAGACTCCGGCGCTGCAACTATTGATATAAATGCATACATAATTATTCAAATTATTTAACAAAAATACTAAAAATACATTAGTTAAAAAATACATTATTATTCATCACTATTATTCTCATCTTCGTTTCCATCACCTTTATACCTCGGGTTCATTTCCCATATAACATTAACAATACTTGTTCTCCATGCATTAGCTTCCGTTCTTTGTTGTAATTGGCTTTGAGAAAGCAATTCCAAATTTTCCTCTTCCATGTCGAGATGTGGTGAATCTTGATCTTCTTCATATTCGACTGGAAATTCATCAGAGCGGCATTCTTTCCGAAGAAAGCAATGTAATCCAACACATGCCAATACTAACTCTGCTTGTGTTTGAAATGAGGTGCGGTTTTGAAAATTGTGAATCGCAATGTGGAAATACCAAAAATTCTCTCAATCACATTTCATAATGATGCATGAGAAGATTGAATAACTCACTTGCATTTCTGGAATGACGACCTTGACCATCAAAATCTTTTAGATGATCTTGAACACCACGTAATGGAAGAGAATCTCTGGTTGTAGAAGGAATTTTGGAGAATGAAATCTATTTATATTTTTTTAAGAAAATAAAAGAAAGTCCATAAATTATTAAGATCCATAGACTATTGAATATCTAAAGATTTTGTAAGATTTTTTTAAATCCGTAGAAATCTCTGGTTGTTAGAAGAGATTTTGGAGGGTGAAAATCTATTTATATTTTTTTAAGAGAATCAAAGAAAATCCATAGGGTATTAAAATCCATAGACTGTTGAATACCTAATGATTTTTAGTACTTTTTAAAATCCGTATTGAATACCTCAAGATTTTAAAGACTTTTGAAAATTCGGATTGTATACCCTCCAAATTTTGGAAGTCTATAAAATTCCTACAGACTCCACAACCAATACACCTCCTAAGTTTTTATTTTTCATTTTCGGACATCGCACAATAAGTTTCTCCTTCTATATATACCAAAACCGACAATATATATATATATATATATATATATATATATATTAATAAATATTTTCTTAAATAACTACCCTTTACTTTTCACAAGAATCATAATATGGTACACCATATATTAATATATAAATATATATTTTAACAAAACAACAAAAAATTATAGAGAACTTACTGCTGAACGGAGTAAGTATTTACTTGGGAGATTACTGCACTTTTGGTCCTCACAATCATGGGGATCTGTGGTTTGGTCCCAAGACTTGCATTTTTAGTCCAAAATCCATTTTCATGCAAATTTGGTTCTAGTAACCTCTGAAAAATGTTGATTTTGGTTCCAATAACCTCTAAAATTTGGGACAAAAATCGAAATTTTCAGAAGTTATTTAGACCAAATTTGCATAAAAATGATTTTGAGATCAAAATGCAAGTCATGAGACCAAAAACGCGGATCTCGCGGTTGTTAGGACAAAAAAAATACAATTATCTAATTTGCATAGCTTCAGTAAGAGTAAATTAATGCTCTAATTTAAATATTACATTATGTGAGGAAATTTTAATTTACTATCACTAAATGGTGAAATCTATATAACTTTAGTGAAAGTAGAAAAGTAATCTTTAACTAAGAATATAACCACAAGAGTGATTCTTGTGTGCACTCCAGTGCATAACATGCATTGAATCTTGAGTCTAATTTCAAATTAATTTAGAATTTTCAAAGCCAAATTGACTTAATGAGCTTTAAAAAGTTAAAATTAATTTGAAATTGAACTCAAAATTCAAGTGCATGCTATGCACTGGAGTGCACACAAAGATTTATTAGACATAGGTGATAAAATGTTATAAGGAGACTGTGAACTTTTGTGAATTCCCTTATGTTCGCCTGTCGCTCATTGTAGGGCTCTGCGTTGCAAGGACTATGTACTAACGATTGTCCTTCAAGCATTATGTATAACTTTTAGGGGTCGTTTGCTTCACGAGACTGGATTGGACTAAATAGAATTGGATTAGATGAGATTGGATTGAAAGAGATTGAATTAGATTGAATTATTGGGTATGAATGTATGTTTGGATTGTAGGATTGAATTGTATGATTAAGTGAGATAAATCGGGCAGCGGTTAATTTTTATGAGGATAAATCGGGCGGCAATAATTTTTATTTTGAATAAGGATAGATTGATCACTTAAAATAGAAAATGAAGAATGATAATTGTAATTCAGTAGAACAAATAATCTCACCTACTTGTCAGGACTCAATAGTCCTTAAAATGGGGGATTAGCTGGAATTATGGACTCAGACCCTAATTTAGTCCAGGGCCATGATCCTTTGCAATTTTTTAAACCAAACATGAAATTACTTGGGATTATAAAGACAATCCTAAACATTTCTTCAAACCAAACGGTCCCTTAGTCTATTGATACTTAAACGCAATTGACAACCGTTAATAATGTGTGTATTCCTAAATCCTAAGTCTAGCAATTATTAGAAATATTTATCTCATTTATTTGTCCACTACAATATTTTAACCACATTATAATAATAAATTTCATGCTTGAATATTTATTAGTTCTATCTATTGTAAATAAGTGCGTAAATAAAGAGACACGATTTGTTGACCCAGTTCGTCGGAAACGACTACGTCTGGGGGAGATCCAAGCCAGGAGTTCCACTATTATTCTTGTGTATATGTGTATACAATTATGAGTACAAGGAGATATATATAATGGTAAAACCCTAGTCTAATGGATAAAGCCCAATATGTTTCTTGGTCCTTAAGTAATGTCCACACCAAATCTCCTAGATTTGGAATATTAAATCTTCTAGATTTATAACACTCCCCCTTGGACATTACGACATAACATAAATGTCTTGTCATAAAAACTCCACGTGCTAGGGATCGACCAAATAATAAGTAGGGAGGAATGTCATCGATTTTCTAGATCTAAATCTTCCAGATTTATTTCGAGGTTACCGCTCCCCCTGAAGACAACAACACTTTAAGTCTTTGCATCCCAATACCACGAACGTACTTTTCAAAAGTAGATGTAGGTAAGAACTTAGTAAACAGATCTGCTAGATTGTTACTAGATTGCACTTTTTGAATGGTAATCACGCCACTCTTCTGGAGTTCGTATGTGTAGAAAAACTTAGGTGAAACATGTTTTGTCAGGTTTCCCTTGACGTACCCATTACTCATTTGTGCGATGCAAGCAGCGTTGTCTTCAAATATAACGGTGGGAGGCGTATCGCCTTTAGCGATACCACACGAGTCACCAATGTGTTTTACCAATGACCTTAACCAAACACATTCTTGTGCGGCTTCAAATAAAGCTATGATCTCTGAGTGGTTTGAAGACGTGGTAACCATGGATTGTTTAACCAATCTCCATGAGATTGCGGTTCCACCACAGAGAAAAACATAACCAGTCTGGGATACGGCGTTGTGGGGATCAGACAAATAGCCAGCATCCGCATAACCTACTAAGGTTTTGTCTTGGTTCTTACGGTAAAACAGTCCAAGATCTTGAGATCCTTGGAGGTACCGTAGAACGTGCTTAACACCATTCCAATGTCTACTCATAGGAGAAGCGCTATATCTCACAAGCAAGTTGACAGCAAATGCAATGTCCTGCCGGGTGCAATTTGCAAGATAGAGCAAAGCTCCAACAGCGCTAAGATAAGGAACTTCCGGTCCCAGAATTTCTTCTGAATCTTCTCTTGACCTAAATGGGTCCTTATCCACTTCGAGGGATCGGACAACCATCGGGGTGCTAAGTGGATGAGATTTATCCATGTGAAATCTCTCCAATACCTTCTTCACGTAGGTCGACTGATGAACAAGGACTCCTTCTGGAAGGTGCTCGATCTACAAGCCGAGGCAGTACTTGGTTTTACCCAAGGACTTCATTTCGAATTTAGCTCTCAAGATTGAACTGGCTTCTTCAATCTCTTTGCATGTTCCGATTATGTTCAGGTCATCAACATATACAGATATGATGCAAAAACCGTCTTGCGATTTCTTCGTGAATACGCACGGGAAAGCTTTATCGAACGTGTATCCCTTCTTCTGAAGGAATTCACTAAGTCGGTTGTACCACATAAGGCCCGATTGCTTCAGGCCATACAACGACTCTCGCAGTTGTATGCTATACATGCTGCGGTTTTCACCATCCCTTAACTGAGGAATGTCAAATAAATCTGGGATTTTCATATAAATATCGGCATCTAGTGATCCGTATAAGTACGTGGTTACTATGTCCATTAATCTCATTTGGAGATTCAACTTAACTGCCAAAGATATCAAGTAGCGGAATGTTATTGAGTCCATGACGGGAGAATAGGTTTGATCAAAATCAATCTCGGATCTCTGCGAAAACCCTTGTGCTACCGGCCTCGCTTTATACCTCTCCACAGTATTGTTCTCATTTCGTTTTTGTACAAATACCCATTTATATCCTACAGGGATAGCGCGCGCGGGTGTACGAACGATAGAGCCAAATACTTGTCTTTTGTTAAGCGAGGCGAGCTCTGCATCAATTGCCTCTTTCCATTTAACCCAATCGGGGCGCTTCCGACACTCTGCGATTGTTTTGGGTTCAGGATCTAGATCATTTATAATGGAAAGAGCTTTGACGCTGCAAATGTGTCATCGACGACAGTAATATTTCTATTGTATGTTTCTCCCATATCTGTGAAGTTCACAAAGACTTCGACATTTACGTCAACCAGACATTCCTCATTTCCCATTGTATCTGGGTCTGGTCATTCCACGGTCCTAGTGCATGGAATGTTTTGTGCACGTGCTTCATCACTAGGACTCTCATCTCCTAGAGACTTGGGATTATCTAGACGGATCTCTTTTAGAGATTTTCCATTCGACTGACCAGATTGCTAGCCTTTCGTTTAGGTGTGTTACTATCTCTTGAGGGTCCCTTACGCTTTTGGCATGTGGGGGCATGAGTACTCATTTTGCTTGGGACTTCAACCCTTTGTGGAGCATTTACTGTAGGTATATGCGATCTAGTCACACCTCTATGGTCAGTGAATGCGTCTGGCAGGTTATTTGCTAAGTTCTGCAGGTTAATGATCTTCTGAACTTCTAGTTCAGATTGATTAGTGCGCGGATCTAGATACTGAAGATTACTTATGTTCCATGTAAGTCCCGGCATTCATTCAATTTTGAATTTGGATCTCCCCCTAATGCCGGGAAGTAATCTTCATCGAACGTGCAATCAGCGAACCGGGCCGTTAATTGATCTCCGGACAAAGGCTCGAGGTATTTCACGATGGATGGAGAGTCAAATCCTACGTAAATACCGAGTTTTCTTTGTGGGCCCATAGATATTCGCTTGGGTATCATAATTGGTACGTATACCGCACATCCGAAAATACGCAGATGGAAAATGCTAGGTTCTTTCCCACGCACTAACTGTAGGGGGGAATGATCATTATATGCAGTTTGACGGATTTGGATTAAGTGTGATGCATGAAGGACTGCATGCCCCCAGCATGAGGTGGGTAGTTTAGAGTTCATAAGCAATGATCTCGCGATAAATTTGATACGTTTTATTAGCGCCTCAGCAAGACCATTTTGGGTATGGACGTAGGGGACCGAATGCTCCACTTTAATTCCCAGGGCCATACAGTAATCTGTAAAGGCCTTCGAGCTAAACTCAGCTGCATTATCCATGTGAATCGACTTAATTGGATAATCAGGGAATTGAGCTCTAAGCTCGATAGTCTTCGCAATGAGCTTCGCAAAAACTTGATTGCGGGTGGACAGCAAACATGCAAATGCCCACCTAGTGGAGGCATCAATAAGGACCATGAAATAACAAAATGGTCCTGATGCTGGGTGAATCGGTCCGCAAATGTCTCCTTAAATTCGCTCAAGGAAAACCGGAGACTCTAGTCCAACCTTGATGCGCGACGGACGCACTATCAACTTATCCTTAGAACATGCATCACAGAAATATTCATCAACGGGAGGGATTCTATTATTCGAAATATTATGACCAGTTGAATTAGATAGAATCCTACGTATCATTGTTTGTCCCGGATGACCTAACCGCTGATGCCACAATTTAAAGGAATTTGGGTCATGGAATTTCATACTCATCGCTAGATGGGAACTAGACGGCCGGATGTAGGTATAGTACAAACCGGAGGAGAAGGAAGAGAGTTTTTCTATAACTTGCTTACGACTACCTCGAGTACTAGTCATCAAAAGGTATTCGTTATCGTTCTCAGTTATAGTTTCAATATGATACCCATTTATCCTAATGTCTCTAAAACTGAGTAGGGTACGCTTAGATTGCGGAAACAATAAAACATTATCAATTATTAATTCGATACCCATGGGGAGGACAATGGAAGCTCTTCCGGAGCCCACTATCAACGAACTATCATTAGCAATTATCGTTATACTCCCCTTACGTTCTATCAAGTTATGAAAATACTTCCTATCCTTTAGGATCGTATGTGTGGTGGCGCTATCTACCAAACATAAATCACTATGGGCATCCATCATGTAAGAGGAAATAGTCCAAACCTAATAACTGATTTGTTTACAAGCCATAAATGAGAACAACAATATCCAAAATAAATACATGGACAGCTATTAAGGTAAACATATCAAAGCTAATTCATTCATAAAAATATCCGAAAGAAAGGATCCAAAACATAATGTGAAATTGTTTTATTCAGAAAATAAAATACTAGGAATAACTAAATACGTAAATCTACTCGTCATCTCCAAATTCCTTAAGCTCAATGCCCTTATGATCTTCGTTGTCTAGGTCAGAGTCTGCTTCGGGCACACTGGCATGGTGAGTTTCAACTCTGGGAGCCTTCCCCTTATCGTCCTTCTGCTGCTTTTGATAAGCCTCGACCAAATGTTTGGGAGTGCGACACGTGCGAGACCAATGGCCCTTGCATCCGCATCTGTAGCAGGACTGTTCACCCTTATCTTGATTCTCAGATTTTCGGGTAGCGGAGTTCGTGTTAGGTGCAGCCTTCCCATGAACCTGAGCTTGATTGTCATTCAAGGCACCTGAACTACCAGATTTATTATGACCTCGGCCTTGGCTACGAGTTCGTTTACTCCCTCTCCCCCTTCCACGCTTGCGACCTCTTGTACCACTTTGAGCTACAACATGTGCTTCGGGCACCGCTATCGAGCCAACCGGCCTCACATTATGATTCTGCATAAGGAGCTAGTTGTGCTTTTCCGCTACTAGAAGTGCAGAAATTAGCTCAGAGTGTACAGTGTAGTTCTTAGCCCTATATTGCTGCTGGAGTACAAGGTTGCTTGCGTGGAAAGTCGACAAAGTCTTCTAAATTAAGTCGTCCTCAGTTACAGTTTTCTGACATAACTTTAACTTAGACACAATACGATGTAGGGCTGAGTTATACTCCGTTACAGACTTAAAGTCTTGGAAACGGAGGTTCAACCAATCGTATTGGGCTTGAGGGAGGAGTATATCATATTGTTGTTGGAAACGGTCCTTCAGGGACTTCCACAACGTTCCAGGATCTCTTTCAGTGAGATACTCATTTTTCAGGTCCTGATTGAGATGATGCCTAAGAAAAATCAAAGCTTTCGCCTTCTGGGCGTCAGTTGATTTTGGATCATTGACAATCGTGCCGCTAAGATTGTTCGAGGCTAGATGTATTTCGACATCTAGCGCCCATGTCAGGTAGTTACTACCATCAAGAGTAAGCTCAGCAAATTCTCTTTTGGTAATATCAGACATTATTCACTACAATTAAAGTGACATGGGTAAGAGGATTGACCAAAATCATAGACAACGGGGAGACAAGGATTTATTTAGTTATTCTAAGGCACATAGATGCACGTACTGGGCGCCGTCTACCAAGGCATAAATTTACGGCCCGACAAATACCGGGCGCCGCCTACCCGGGCATAAAAAGCGGACTATAAATAAACTATGTGCGCAGGATTAAAGCATGTAGGATAATATCACATAAACATGCAATAATAAATAATGACGATAATCACATGAAAATAATTTACAGAAAATATACGGTTTAATAGACAGAGGAAATAATCATGAGAATAATTATTTCATGTATATTAACGCAATTTAACGAAATATTTTCAGGATTGTATAATATAAATTTTGTGATACGAAACCGAAACAGGATCGGGATTATCACAAAATTCACAAGGGATATTCGCTACATGCGACTAAAAGTGCACGTAAGACGTGCAAGGTGCACACGGCGAGAGGAGAGAACCGAAAAACAAAGAAAAACGAAAAATAAAAAAAATTGGAGCCAGTCGCGCCTGGGGGACGCGACTGGCCTGGGTGATCGCGTTCCCAGGACGTGACTCCCAGCCTCCGATCGCGTCCTACAGGCGCGATCGAGGCCGATTCCCTGGTTCTCTTTCTCGGACGCGAAAGCGGCCGCGGGAGAAGGAGCGCCGCCTCGACGCGGCGCACGGGGGCGCGCGGAGGCGGCGGAGAAGCCCATGCCGGCGGGCGACCCAACGGGTGAAGCCACCATGCGGCACGACGGCGCAAGGCCGCATCGCTCGTGGTGGCTTCCAGCCACGTTGGTGGCGGCGACGTGGCCGCGAGGGAGACGGTAGCGCAGCGGCGGCACGGTGCTGCTGCAGGCGGCGCTTCGGGAGCGCGGCGGCGGCGGCGAGGAGGCCGCATGGGCGGTGTCGGCGAGGCGTTGCCATGGGCGGCGCTTCGGGGCCGATTCAGGCAGCGCGACGGCGTGAGTCACACGGCGGCGGCCGGCGTTCGTTTTTTCGATCTCAATCCAAGAATTAAAACAATAAATTCAACACAATAACGCATATGATTCAATTAATATCGAATATAAGAATCAAACAAGATAATAATATACAAGCATATAAATCATGCAAAACATGGTTCGAATAATTCAAGTACGGGAATTAATTCATGTGATTCAACGGGAATTAATTTTAGGGCGTACCGTTTAATCTCGGGCAGAGTCTCGTGCTGATAACGTATTGTAAATAAGTGCGTAAATAAAGAGACACGATTTGTTGACCCAGTTCGTCGGAAACGACTACGTCTGGGGGCGATCCAAGCCAGGAGTTCCACTATTATTCTTGTGTATATGTGTATACAATTATGAGTATAAGGAGATATATATAATGGTAAAACCCTAGTCTAATGGATAAAGCCCAATATGTTTCTTGGTCCTTAAGTAATGTCTACACCAAATCTCCTAGATTTGGAATATTAAATCTTCTAGATTTATAACACTATCATCAGTTGCTCCAAAATTTTATTCAAGACGAGCCGAGTACTAGAAAATTAAGCTCGACTCAAGCTCTTGTCGAGTTAAGCCGAGTTTAATAGAATTATAAAAAAAATATTAAGTATTGAGGCTAACGAGTCGAACTCGTTATAAGTCGAGTATTTAACGAGTTCGAGCTCGATTGATTTAACAATACGAGTCGAGCCAAATTTTCGAACAACTCAATTTGAATAACAAGACTATGCATAGCAGTTCTTGACGAACCAAAATATTACAAAGTGGTGACAAGGTTAAAAAAAAAAAAAAAAAAATTATAGGTTTAATATGACCATTTTCACAAGTAATTCCATACGATACGCAATAAACATGCAGAAGACTCCATAGTTAATTGTATAAATTAAAAGTCCATGTTCCAGTTAAATGCCTCTCCATAACAACCAAGTATGAATAAGCAGCTGCCAGACCTGACCATGTGGACCAATTAAATACCTAGTGCTTTAGATTCCCATCTCTTTCCTTTGAATAAGAATTAAGACCTCAAAAAAACAAAAATTAATTTTCCTACTCACTAAACACGTTTCTCAAATCTGGGTGGTTACAGTCAACTTTCTCCATCACCGCACTAATGTATCATATTGCACAAAATAGTTTATAATATTCCCCTGTTCCACTTTATACGTATACATATAATAAATACAAATCTTATGATGATTTTTTTATTAATACACTTTTATTTCATCAAGATAATAAAACAACAAAGTGAAATACATAAGGCGACACATCAATTTAAAGGTTTTGACTGTTTTGATTAAAGTTGAACTATGTCTACAACTTCACAATTGATTGAGTAATGTTAATCAAAGTAAGTTAAGTTAGAATATGTGATAATAATATACAATGCTATAATGTAATCTACTGTCTTGCTGCTTGTAAATTCCGTTGCAGATAATCTTCAGCTTCATCTCAACCTATTAACTTAAGATCTTGAATGTAAGGGCTAATCTGATTTCCACTTTTGCATACCAGATTACAAAGATGTCTACAATTGAACTTACTGAATGAATTGATTTAGTTGAATAATCATAATGCTTATATCATCGAGAGAACCTCTTGTAAGCGACAAATCGACAAGTTTCTTGCAAGCGGAGAACCACTCTGGCTTCTCCACACCAACACAGAGAGATTGAACTACATCCACCGCTTCTTGATTGCTAACCTGAAATGAGCAACACGGAAGAATTCAGCATCCAATGCATCATTTAAACATCAATAACAAATGGAATTTGGCCATCAAACATACAAACTAAACACTAGAAATAGATTGAGTTGAGTTAGAGAGTGAGTGAGTTGATTTCTACTAATCTTAGATCCATGCAAATTTGAGTTGAGTTAGAGAGTGAGTGAGTTGATTTCTACTAATCTTAGATCCATGCAAATTTGCACAAAGCATTAGTAATGATGAGTAAGTCTCTCATTGCAAATTACCCTAAAATAGACAAATTAAAAACAAGCGGGACAACCCACTTCTACTCAATTCTGAATGATTTGAGTTGAGTTTGAGCATGTGTTGATGTGTACTGATCTTAGATCCATGCAAATTTTTCATAAAAGTATTTGAGATATCATAAGTTCTTACATTGTCCCATAGGCCATCAGAGGCCAGGATCAAGAACTCAAGTTCTGGTCTAATCTTGAATACTTTAGTTTCTGGTTCAGCTGTCACCCATTGCTTTAGATGACGATCTCCAATCGCTCTCGATACAGCAAGAGATCCATGTACTCTCCAAACACCATGGCAGCAGTCAACATACCCACCCTATGAAAAGAAATTCATATACCAATCAGCAATTTATAATGCATAAACTCATCATTTACATTGTGATAAGATAGTTTTATGTAAACCAGCGTGCGTCTTGTGTGTATTTTTGAACAGTACTATATTTTTCATTCAAAAGCATTAATAAGAATGGGCATAATGCTTACCAAATTCTCAATCCTCTTTCTTTCTTCATCCAATGAAGGCCTATGATCAACTGTAAGGGCTTCTGCAACTCCTCCTCTGCTCATAACAGCCCGACAATCTCCAGTATTGGATACGACAAGATCTCCTTCGTGAATCAATGCTGTCACACAACAAGACCCGCCTCGGATTTCTCCCTTCAGGAAATCCGAATCAGTCGTGAGGTACCCCTCCTTCACCGCCTCTTCTATGGTTTCACTTCCTTTTGACACTTCATTCATAATGTTCTTCTCTAAATTCTTTGAAGCAAATTCTGCTGCTCCTGCTCCCCCATGACCATCAAATACACCAAAGAAAGCCTGTAATCACATTGATATTGACATCAGAATAATATTATAATAATATATCTCATTGTGCTCCTTATTTATATTGATTTCTGTTATTTATGGTAGTTTTCATCACCAATATAACAATCGATGCATAATCATAAGAACATAACACTGATGAACACAACCGGGGAGGAAAAGAACCTGAATCAGTGTTAATACTCCTCATTCCTAATATCTAAATAAGGAAATCCTAATAAAATTTCACAACTCTTTATATGATTTTGGTTTCAATACCTAATCAATCATCAACCAACCTTCAATCATCCAAATATCAATAGGAGATACATTAACAATCATCCATTCAATTAATTGTATACCAAAGCGTAAAATAAATCGACCCAAAACAACTGAAACGGAACATAATAAGATTTGAAGGTATGAAACTGGGAGAACAAACCTGTTTTGAATCTCCTTTAATGCCTAAAACGGCAGCGTAGCGATCTTCCAAAACGCCACCTCTTCTCCCTCTTTTAGAATACACCGAGTACCCCTCCCCTTCATACACAATCTCACTCGACCTATCCAAATCCGACGCCGTTTTACTACCTTCAAACCTCAAACTCGCCACCGGAATATCAATCCTCGCCGGCCTTTTCCTCTTCAAAATCGGCGACGCCTTCGACGGTCCTACTTCCTCCTCCGCTCCTCCACCCAACGGTTTCGCTATTTGTTTGAGCGCAAACGACGATTGAGAGGACAGCGACAGCGGCGGGGGAACAGCAGCGGCCTTGCAGAAAACCGGCGACATCTTTCTCGGCGACGGCGTGAATATCGGCGAGCTTACTGCAGCTACAGCACAATGCATGATTTTCGTCCCTTGATTTTTTCGTTAATTATAGTATCGTTCAATTTTTCCTCTTGATTTCTGATGCTCTCTTTCTTCTATTTCAGTGAAATGAATTTCGAGGTGTGATAATTGGGGGCTTTATATAGCCTTGATTATCTCTTAACTCTTGAATACGGTGTCGTTCCTCAGGTGAGGCAGATTTTGAGGCTTTTCGATTTCACGCGCCTACAGTGGCTGTTTGTAAATAACTCTCTTAATAGTCAAGTCAAATGTTTTTTCCGTTTATTTCGGTAATTTCTATATTACTTTTTTCTTTTATATTCTCAATATAAAATTCTTTTTCCATTTATTTTGGTAATTTCCATTTCTACTTTTCTCTTTTATATTCTCAATATAATTTTTCCCCATTTATTTCGATAATATCTACTTTTAAGTTATATTTGTTCTCCAAATTTATTCCTCTGAAAATAGATACCTGTTTTAAAAAAGGAGACAAAATAGAGAAAATAAGAATATTATGGAGTTCATTTGTGAATAAAGTGATTGCTTAAGGGTGATAATATTTTTTTTTTAATAAAATATATTTGGAGGACAAATAAAAATTGAAAGCGTGAATAAATCTAGAGAATGCAAAGAGTATCACTATTCTCTTTTATATTGCAAGAATATTACAATCAGATTACGTAGATTTTGATTTTGACTATTATTAAAGATTTAGCGATTGGAGTGCTAAATCGACAATCAACTAAATAATATTCGAATATGTTTCAAAGATTATTACTACTACTATTGGTTTTTCAATTGCAAATTTTGGTAATGGTCAATATTACATTACTTTGACCATAAGATAAAAATCTTTATTACCACTATCAATGGAAATGATCAAGCATTTATTATGGTCACATCTTAATAAACCTCACAGATGATTTATTAAATGCAAATTATTAGATAAATAAATATTATTGTACATTTTGTATTTTAGGTGTATTCTAAAACAATATAAATAGTTCAATTAGAAATTATAAAAATATCATATATTCACTAATGAATATCAGTTTATATATTCACCAACCATCGTCTTGTTTATGTGATATCACTACATAGTTATTGAACATATAAAATAGTAACCACAGCTGACATACTTTTTACAAAAATATTCATTTGAAAACTATAATCCTAATCGGTAAAATCTAGAAAGTAATGCGAAAAAGTTGCAAATGAATTATATTTAACAAAAATCTATGTGAATTTACATGAATTTGATTTTTTCAGTATTATTATTATATATATATTATCATTGTTATACATGTTAATTATATATTTTTTAAAAGTCGAGTATTTACAATAATATTAAAAAAATCAAGTGAAATCGGGTTTATAGAAGACCTACTCATTATATTATATTATTGGTTATGATAACACTTATAAATGAGCGTGTAGTCCATAATAGTATATGATTATGAATAAAATGATAATGGTGAATTTGAAATTAATATACAAAATATTCGTTTCAATAAAAGGAATGTAAAATAGAGGAGTGGAAAAAACGTAGTTGGTATGCAAGTGGTTGATGGAAAGTGTAGTGGCAATAGAATAGGGCGGTCAACTGAGGGGGAAGGCTTTTAATGACTACATCTATATCGTGTCAATGGTCAAACACGCAAATTCCGCTGTTTTTACTGAGAAAATTTCGCTTTTCTTCTTCTCAAAGTATTTCGATTTTCAAGTAGTGGAAAATAGACTACTACTATTATTGTCTTTGGTACAAACTAGAAGCGATTAAAGAATGGCCTCCTCTTGGCATGTAACCATTATATTTCAGTATAAAGAATGACCCACTCTTTTACAAAATCAACACATAAAAACATGGCTTCTATGGAGGGATTGTTTAATAACATTTTCAGTTACACTTATCTTAAATGAACGTTATAATATTTTCTTTAAGAAAAAAAAAAAAACAACTCTCTTTCACAAAAATCAATAAAATATAAAATTATCATTATTTTATTCAACTCCACACTCACATACTCTTTTTTTTTCTTAAATAATGGGTCAAACACAAGTATGAACAAGTTTTTGGGATAGATAATTTTTCATATTATTCGTTCAACAAATATAGTTAACTGCGACAGTTTTATATGAGACGGTCTTATACAAAATACAGAGTTACCGTTTAATATTTACACATCATTTTATTTTGAGTCATGATTCGAGTAAAAATCATAAGTCCACAAATCATATCATATAAAAGGATGGTAATTTATTTTATTGTTGAGACTATTTCATACAAATTTTATTTAGTTAATATAACTGGGGGAGTCTTTGATGAGATGAGACATGATGCTCATGTATGTTTTGTAATACTTTTAAATTTGAGTATTACAAATATTAACAATAGTATCATGCCTCAGATGTGTTTTTGAGATAATTAATTAAATAATAAATTTCTATTTGTAATTTTTTTTTTTTGGAATCATATTCATTTACTTATATTTCATATTACATTTTACTTTTTTAATTTTGACATATAAAATTTTAATTTAGGGAAGACCTTGTGTGAGCTCCAATTAATATTTTGATCAATTTAATTTGATTTTAAGAAATAGTATTCGTCTTACGAAGTAATGAAATCCATGAAATAGTCTACACAAATTTTAATGTTTGAATTAAATCACATGGTGTTGATTCTTTTCAAATTAGCGCAAGGAGATGTATAGAAATCTGAGGGTATGTATGTTAATATGACTGTATGAAATTATGGTCGAATGAAATGAACTCATGAATGGAACCAAGATCTGAATGAAATAACATAGAAATGACCATTTTTATAATTGTTATTGATTAAGAATGAGATGTTATACTATTTAAATTGATTTTAAGTTATTAATATTATGTGGTGTTGAAATTATTATTTCATAATAATAATATTGATTATTGCTATCATTTATATTATTAATAATATATTATTTTATTATTGATAGTTTAATAATAATTATTGATAGAAGAGTTATTATTAACATATATTTATATTATTATTGATTATATCATTTATATTAATTATAATATAAATATATTTTAAATAAAGATACAATTTTTTAAAATTAAAGATAATAAAATTGTTTTTATTATTATCTTATTAAATTATAATATTATTTTATATATTTTTGTTAATACAATATTGAGAATTATTATATTATTATTATTGTAAAAAAAAGAATATTATTATTGGAGATTATAATATTAGGATTCGATTTTTTTAATAATAATATTATTCTTGAAAGTTATTATATTATTTCTCATACTATTATTTTTATGATTATTAATATATTTTTTAAATAATTTTGAAAAATAATATTATTTATAATGTTGAAATTATTATATTGATATTAATATTTTTATTATTAAAAAAATTGACTTCTCACGGAATGACTACACAAATTTATGTACTTGAATTTTGAAAAAAATAATCCTTGCAGAAATCAATAATACACCAAAAAATAACCAGTGATACCCAAAAAGTAGTCAGTAATACTTCAAGAAGTAGTCAGTAATACTCCAACCGCAAAAAAAAAAAACAAACACATAGTTCAGTGCGTTAAAAAAAAAAACAAAATTGAATTTAAAATTCAAGTGCATGCTAGAATTTGTGTATATCAATTATAGAATTTAGCATGTATGTTGCAAACTAAGAAGTTCTATTATTCTATACAAACAAGTACATATGTACTTCACTGCACCCTATTTATTATTATTTTTTTATTTTATTTTTTTATCTTGAACGTTTGAGTTCAAAGTAAATTCGATCTAAGTAATAGGTTAATATTATCAATTTCCTTTTAAAGTTTTGTTGCCTACTGAAGACCCAAGGAATAAAATACTACTAAATTTTAATCTCTCATCATTAAGATTTTTGTTGCCCTGCTTTTAAATTGATATGATTAAATAAATATTAAAATCAAAATTGAACTTAAAATCCAAGTGCATGCTAGAATTTGTGTATATCAATTATAGAATTTAGTATGTACTCCCTTCGTTCCTGAGTAAATTTATGACTTTTTTTTTGTCACCCAGTAAACTTCTCATTTCATAAATGACAAAAATAACACTCTATTACATATAACATTTAACCTTCAAATTCACACAATATTACCAAAATGACACTCATTCAATTCGCTTTTCAACACTATTCATTACTTTATCCCAAAAGTCAACATGTGACCCACCATATATTAATAAACAAATACATTTTCTTAAACCATTCAACAAAAAGAAGTGGGAAGAAAGCTCGGGAAAGGAGGGAGTATGTTGCAAACTAAGAAGTCCTATTATTCTAGACAAACAAGTGCTTATGTACTTCACGGCACCCTATTTTTTTTCTTGAACGTCTGGTTCGAATATAGCGAGTTCAAAGTAAATTCGACCTGAGTAATAGGTTAATATTATCAATTTCCTTTTAAAGTTTCGTTGCCTACCGAAGACCCAGAGAATAGAATACATCTAAATTTTAATCTCTCAATCATTCAACCAACCTCTGAGATTTTTGTTGCCCTGCTTTTACATTGATATGATTAAAAAACTTTAGTGTTGAACCCTGCACAGTTTAGGTAAACTAATTTTAAAATACTTTTTTTTTTAAAAACTTGTTCAAAATATGAACCTAATACTGTTATATGTATTAGTTGGTACTGTAACATTTTATATTATGGTTTCAGTTTTTAAGCTTAATGACATTAGTAAGTACATGTGATAGTATAAGTAATACATGTAATGATATAAACTTCATAGGGAAAAGGGTCAAATAAGCCCCTTAACTTATTAGTGAGGATCAAGTAAGCCCCTCAACTAATTTTTTGTACAATTAAACCCTTTACCTTTTGAATGGGGATCAAATAGGCCCTTTGTTTTCATAAAACTGAACAATCAGACATTTTCCGTCAAAATAAACTTAACGTCGTTAAGTTGCGGGGCCCACTCCATGAGATTCACATGTCTGCATTTTTTCAAAATCGCAAATCATCTTCTTCCCTACTGTTGATGAGAAGGCCGTGATGCAAACAAGCCGTCTGTTAAATTCCCAACGAAGAAGACTGCAAAGTTAAGTAGTCAAACAAATGAAAAAGAAGAAAGATAAGAACAAGAAAAAGTCTCATAAACCAGTTAGAGAAACTACCAGTGATTCCATGGTTGAGTACATGGTGGAGTGAAACAGAATATGCAGATTTTCTTAGACCACTCCTTTGTGTGTATGGTATTAATATAATTGTTCTTCTATTCGAGGAGAATTATCAAATTATTTGCTCTTGGATTCACGCCGATTAGGACTAATTGCATATGTTCGAGTACTTTAACTCGACGCCGATGACGACCCATCTTTTTATTTGAAGAAAATTTTGTTTCTCAAATAAATTCTCTCTCTAACAATTTGGGTAATTAGGGCTTTAGTGTGGTGCGACCGTACGAGAAGGTGGGAATTGAGGGCAGTATATTTTGGAGAAGAATATGTGAATCTCATGGAGTGGGCCCCACAAATTAACAGTATTAACTTTATTTTGACAGAAAAGGTTTAATTGTTTGAATTTATAAGAACGAAGGGCCTGTTTGATCCAAATTCAAAAGAAAAAGGGTTTAGGTGTACCAAAAAATAGTTGAGGGACTTATTTGATCCTCACTTATAACTTTAGAGGCTTATTTGACCATTTTCCCAAATTCATACTGTGAAACTTGATCATATGACATTTTGTGCTAATTTTATTGCATAATTAATTTGCATTTTGTATGTATTTCTAAATAGTACTACCTCCATCCTAAGGTAAGTTTAACATTTTGCCAAATTAGGCCTCCCAATGTATATTTAACATTTCCATTTTAGGAAAGTTTACAACCACACAACAATTAATAACTATTCTAATTTTTACACTATCTCCACCTTTTTACTTTTTATACACTAATATCACAATTTTACAATGAAATAGAGTATTCCTTAAAATTTGGGTCAACTCCCCAAATGCTAAACTTACATTAGAATGGAGGGAATATTAATTATCTCATTAAAATATATTTATTAATAGTTCTCATTAAAAATATTATGTGCTTTATAAGTGTTAGTTGTTATTGCATGATAAAATAGTTTTATATAAGACCAGCTTCAAGATGAAAAATAATAAACAACTTTTTCCGTCCTATAAAACACTCCACACTTTGTGAGGCATACACGTTAAGAAAAATTGCTAGCTGAAAAATAATTTTTTTAGAGTTACTTTGAATATAAAATGATATAATGAGGGTTTTATAATTTAGTGTTATTTTATTTTAGAACTGTGAAGAGTATTATAGGACAGAGAGAGTATAATTTTACCAATTAAATTGTTGGTCTTATTCCTTTTTAATAAAAAAAAATCACAAAATGATACTCCATCCGTTTCCAAAATATGTTTAGAGGAAAAAAATAAAAATAAAGTAGATAAAAAAAATTGTGGGGTCCATTTATGAATAAAATGGTTATTTGTGAATATAAATATAAAGACAAAAGCTTGTATGAGACTATACAAATTAACACCTACCCCTGTCAAAGTGTTAATGAGTCAATGTCCTAGTTACATTCATTCTCATTGTCTTATACCATTAAACGGTCTCATACAAAACCTAATCCAATATAAAATAATTGTATCCGAAAATAGAATGAACATATTTTTAAGGGACGGGAAGAGTGTACTATACTAAAAGAACTTTTTTTTTTTTTTTTTTCCACGTGAAATCAAATTTATGGGCTTCACAGCCTCACTGAGTCAAAAACAAGGGACGAGTTGAGTGGTTAGCGAAAACGCAAGAATCGCGCCAACACCGTTGGATTGGAACGAGTTGAACCGGCAGTCGAGTTTGCCTTTTCTTTACCCTGATTTATTCTTGCCTTTTGCCGTCTTGTTTTGCCAATTCCCATGCAGAAATTTCTCTAATTTGACAATTTTAAAATGTTGGAAACGAAATTTATTTAAAATTTTAATAATTCCCTTTCCAGTATATGCGTCAAGTGATGGGGAATTGCTAATTTTGAAACTTTGTATGTGGATTGTGTAATAGTTAAATTTTGATGCATTTAAAATATTGAGTTTTGAGTATAATTTTTTGTTTATTTTATATACTTATATTATTAAATGCAAAATAGTATTTACGTGTGCACTAACCCGCGAAACATACACACGTGAGAAGGATTTATGCATAAATGAGTGAAAGTAGGCTAGGTCAGATTTTACATTAAAAAGTCAGGACTAGTTTAAAAAGATATAGCCTGAACCTGACATATTATCTATAATAGACTTTTTTATAGGCTCGATCTAACATTTTTAACTAAACATATCAGACCTACGGGCCTTTTAGAAGTCTATTAGAACTTGATGTATACTATATTCAATATTTAAAATTGCAATTCTTTACATATTTTTAAAACTTTTTAAAATTATTTCAGTCTATTTTTACTACCGTCATATCAAATTGAGGTTGTTAGCATCAACTCAAAAAATATGAACTGAAATTTTTAAAAAATTAAAAGAAAAAATAAAGATAATAAATAGTACTCCCTCAGTCCTAGAAGAATTTGCACATTTTCCTTATTTGATCATCTCACACCAATTTGCACACTACCTAAAAAAGAAACATTGATTTGCGTGCACGCTTACAAAAACATACACATATTTACTAATATGCCACTACTTTACCTCTTTTCTTATTTCACGTACAATCTCATGGATGCAAATACCTCTGAGACGGAGGGAGTAACTTTGAAATTATTATTTATCCTTTCGCGTTTCTTATTTAAGACTTAACCATATTATACAATACAATATAATAAATAAATAAAATATACTCCCTCTGTCCTTTAAAAGTATGCACCATTTTCTGCACGTGGATTAATGCAATATGTCGGAGGGTATTTAGGGGTCTTATGAAGTCCGTTTATGAATAAAATTATTGTTTATGGTAAGTATGCATAGAAACGTTACTATAAACAATCATTTTATTCATAAACGAACCTCACAAGACCCCTAAATATCCTCTGACATATTGCATTAAACGAGGTGCAGAGAATGATGCATACTTTTCAAGGACAGAGAGATTATAATAAAGAAAAAGTTGTTCGCCCCAAACATCCACAAGCCCCCACACGAACTGATTTCAGTCAATAGTCCGTGACCATTTGCGAAATGGGGAATTGACCTCATCGGGCCTTTTTTGCCGGGAAAAGAAAATGTTCGATTCGCAGTGGTAGCAGTAGACTATTACACAAAGTAAGCTGAAGCAGAAGCGCTTGTGCGAATTACACAAGAGAAAATTATCAATTTCATATGGAGAAACATTGTTTGTCGCTTCGGGGTACCTCAAGCAATTGTGACAGGGAAAACAGTTTGAAGGAAAAAAGTTAAGAAAATTTTGTGAAAGGCGGGGAATGAAGAAACACTTTTCAACACCATACCACCCCCAATCAAACGGCCAAGTGGAAGCCGTAAACAAAATAATTAAACACATTTTGAAGATCCGCTTAGCCGACAAACAGGGAAAATGGTCCGAAGAATTGCCAGAAGTATTGTGGGCATATCGGGTGTCCCACAGAACAAGCACGGGCGAAACACCATTCACAATGGCGTTCGGGACAGAAGTTGTAATACCAGTTGAGCTGAAAGTCCCAACAGAACGAACAACTGTGTTTGACGAAGAGGCGAACAACTCTGCACTAGCAACCGAGTTGGACTTGCTTGAAGAAAAGAGAATAACAACAGAAATGAAAAATGGAATCTATAAGAAAAGAGCAGCAAAATACTATAATTCTCAAGTAAAAGTAAGAGATTTTGAAATCGGAGATTTAGTGCTTCAGAAAGTTTTGGCACCACCACCAGGAGTATTCGACCCGACTTGGGAGGGCCCATACAAGGTGACAAATAAGTGGCACAACGGTACATATTGTTGATAGACGAACAACATCTAAATATGGAGCAAACAACAATTAAAGTCTAAACAAAGAAAATCACGATTTGGGTGCATTAACCAATCTGGGAGGTGTATAAAGTGACGAACAACTCCCCCGACGAACAACTAATAGGCGAACAGGTTTTAAGACCCGAGACCAAGGATGAGCCAATCATGAAGTCACCAATGACGAGCAACTTGGTCAAAATATGATACAACAATCAGCCAAAGAGGTGTGCACATGAACAAAGGACTAAGATCCCAAAGCCAAGCTGAACGAAGCCATAAGGCGAACAACTTCCAAAGTACAACCTCAAGAGGCGAACAACTTTCAGTTGAAGGGTCACCAAGATCAGTCAAGCCGACCTAGGCGAACAACAATGAGTCCGAGATAAGGCCCAAAAGAAGACTTTGTAACTAAGATTCAGCTTAGATAAGGTCAAACTAAGGTCAAAGGACACATGTCAGGCATGCAAGCTAGGGAGACCAAGAGTCAGTAGCACCTCATGCTTGCTAGCCTCTATAAATAGTTGTTCTCCAGCTTATTTATATAATTTCGAATTTTAGACAAAAATACACACACAAACACACCCTAACCTACACATACACGAAATAAGTTCAATTTCAAATTCGATAAATTCACACCCCGATTTACCATTTACGGTGGTAATCAATCACACGTTATTGATTGGTGACGTAAAAACGGATTAAAACAGCCACTGATCCTTACGATTAGATTCGTTCACCAACAATTTGGCGCTAGAAGGAGGGTTCGAACCTCCGGTTTAGTGTGATTACTCAAGAACTTCGAGTTGAAAACTTGAAGATTCATAGGAAATCTCAAGAAATATTTGAAGATACAAACAAAAGTGTTCTTGGTGTTCTTCAGTTTATAAATTAAGAAATAATTTAAATTGAAATGCCTCAATCTAAAGAAACCCAAGGATCACGTTTGTCGAAAAGAGCATCTCAGACCCGGGTCACGTCGGCCGACCACCAGGACCGTGACCCGAGACATGCGAACAGGTCACAGCATACAGCCATAACACATAACCTCCCTCCTGAGATGGAGGCTTTGGCGAACAACCCCAATGAGTTGGCCAAAACCATAGCTGCTCTCCAGGCCCTCCAGAGGCAACAAGAGCAGGTCAGGCCAACACAAGCAAGGCCAAGGGACAAGTCCCTAGAGGTTGTTAGGCCCAGGACTACTAGGGGCGAACAGCGAGAGGTTGATAGTGCCCAAGTTAGACGGAATAAGGGAAAGGCCAAGGTGGTCGACCAGAGAGAAGTGCAGGCTGAGTCTGGTCGCGGACGAACAACTATGTCTAGCCATGGAACAACGCGTTCCAGTGCCCAGGACAGGCTTAGCCAACCCCAGCAACGGGAAGCTGCTCGCCGGGGAACAGAAGATGGGCGAGCAACTTTTGAACAGCCTCGCCCATCAGTCCATGAAAGACTCTCCCAGTCAGCCTTCAGGCGCCTAGGGCCAAATGCAGCGAACAACCTTAGGAGGCAAGCCCAGGAAGTGCCCACTCCAAGCGAGGGACTGCGACGAGTAGAAAGGCTAATGCCTTTGCTCGCCGAACAGCCTCCAAGTCAGGGGGCACCTCTTGATGAATTATCAAGCCTAAGGAGGGCTGTGGAGAACATGCAGGGGCAACTAGACCAACAGAGGGGGATGGGAACGACCAGCATGCCATCCTCACCTTTGGCAGCTCACATTTTGAAGGCCCCGATACAGAAAAAGATTCAATTTCCGGCTAGCATTCAATATGAAGGCATCGCCGACTCCCGGGTCCACTTAACGAAGTATACGGACTACATGGTCTCCGTGGGGGCCAGCGATGCCACCCAATGCCGGAATTTTCCTTTAACATTGGGCGATCGGGTTCACAAGTGGTTTTCATCAATGCCCCCGGCATCAATTCACTCGTTCGCCCAACTAAGTCGAGAATTTCTTTCTCACTTTTCAACGGCGGGGTCGTATCTTTCCCAAAAACACCGGCTGTCGGATTTGAGGCAAAATGATGATGAAACTGACCGGGCGTTTATGGAAAGATTCGATAAAGTTTTGCTAGAAGGAGAACCTGTAAGCGAAGATACAAAGATCGTCGCTGTGATGGCCAGGTTGAAAAAAGGGTCGAAGTTATGGAAGGAGGTACGTCTTAAGTGCCCAAAGACTTATGCCGAGTTCAGAAACCAAGTTGGCATTTTTGTTTCCATGCACGAGGCCCTACAAACAAATTTGGGGGAGAACAAAGCTGATCCCAAGGAGAATAACAAAAAGCCCGTCGGGACAAACTACAGGGTCCCAAAGAATATGAAGGCATTCACCGAAGGGTCGAATTTAAAGGAAAAATTGAACCAAGTGTTGACAGTATCAGTTGATACTGTGTATGAGAGCGTAAAGGAGAAAGAGTTGCTTTCCCCACCACATAAAATCCGCCAGGATACTGGCAAACTCAACCCAAACAAGTATTGTGCCTACCATCAAAGTGTGGGGCACTTTACGAGTGAGTGTACAGATTTGCTTAAGCAACTCTGGCGATTTTATGAGGAGGGAAAGCTCTCCGATTTCGTTAAAAAGCAACCTGGGAAAAGAGCCCGGGAGAACAACTCAGAAGACGAAGAGGATGGTCAACCTCAGAGAAACAACAGACCCGGGCGACCAGTTCCCAGTATTCCGGCTCAACCTTTAGAAGATCTGTTCATGATGGAACCCGCAGGTCCCGCGGGAGGGTGTTTTGATGGACAACCACCCGACTCTAATCGGAAGAGGAAAGCGGAGCTCCGAGCAATTGGCCAAGTACAAGAAATGGGAGTTAAGCCGTCCATCATGCAAACGGCGGAATTGACCTTCACCGAAAAGGACCTTGAAGGCGTCTTAACTCCGCATAATGATTCGCTCGTAATCTGCGCAAAGATTATGGGGACCAGAGTCCACAGACTGTTGGTGGATACCGGAGCCTACACCAACATCTTATTCAAGAAGACCCTCGATAATCTGGGAGATTATTCGGGTTATGTTCGGAATACAACACATAGAATCATAGGTTTCGGGAATGCTGTGACAACACCGTTAGGAATTGTAACATTAGCAGTACAACTTGTAATGGCTAATGAACCCGAGAAAAATATAACAAGAATGGTAGATTTCTTGGTTGTAGACCAGGAGTCGACCTATAACGGGTTTCTTGGCCGACCTTTTCTCAATGAATTCAAAGCTGCGTGTTCCACTTACCACTATTGTTTGAAATTTCCAACAGCCAGTGGAGCAGGCACAGTTAAGGGAGACCAACGGAAAGCACGAGAATGCATTCAACAGCTACAAGCAAAATTTGTACAAATATCCATGGTGGAAACAACAAGTTATCCCGTCGACGAACCATCAATACTGAACAATATGATGGACGTAGACGACCACATGGATACGGACGAACAACACTTGAATGAGCAAGTGTTGGATGAACAACTCGTTACCACCCGCGAGGAACCTCCATCTGACGAACAATAAAGGGGTGATGACGAACAACCTTCAGTGGGGGACTTGGAGGGCCAAGTACAAACGAACAACAATGGGACGGAGCCAACTGATGATCTAGAACCCCGCCTGGGGGCAGAGCCCATGAACATCGAAAATGATTTCAATCCTGAGGAACCCATACTTGATCCCCGTTGGAAGGGACAAAAACGACGAGCAACTCCAGTCGAAGAACTGGAGGCGTTCAAAGTTAATCCCGACAACGAAGATCTTGAATTATTCATAGGATCTGAGCTCCCAGAGCCTTACAGATCCCGAATGAAAGAGTTCCTTACCAAGAATCTAGATGTCTTTGCTTGGTCTCACGCAGATATGGTGGGGATAGACCCGAAACATGCTTGCCACAGGCTGAACATAAACCAAGCAAGAAAGCCCGTCCATCAAAAGCGGAGGAAGTACGGCCCAAACAAATACCAAGCTTTGAATGAAGAAGTTAAGAAGTTGCTAGACAACGATCTCATTCGACAAGCACTCTGTCCACAATGGGTAGCAAACCCAGTACTCGTGAGGAAACCAAATGGGACCTGGAGGCTATGCATAGATTTTACAGATCAGAATGCAGCATGCCCGAAGGACAATTTTCCTCTCCCACATATCGATCAATTGGTGGACAGCACTGCAGGTCACGAGATGTTGACATTTATGGATGCTTTTGCCGGGTATCATCAAATTACTATGCATCCAGATGATCAGGAGAACACAGCGTTTTATACAAACAAAAACTTGCTGTGTTGGAAAAGAATGCCGTTTGGCCTCATAAATGCCGGAGCAACATATCAAAGACTGGTGAACAAGATGTTTGATCAACAAATTGGAGACACGGTTGAGGTCTATGTAGACGATATCGTAGTCAAAAGTCCCAAGAAGGAAGACCATCTTCAACATCTGACTCAAGTGTTCGAAATTCTTCGACACTATAACATGAAGTTGAATCCAAAGAAAAGCAGCTTTGGAGTTCACTCAGGGAAATTCTTGGGTCATCTTGTTAGCCAGCGGGGAATTGAGGCCAACCCTTCAAAGGTTAAAGCCATCATGGATATGCAACCACCACGTTCGGTGAAAGAAGTGCAAAGACTCACCGGATGCCTAGCAGCATTGAACCGGTTCATATCCAGATCGGGGGACAAGTGCCGTCCATTCTTCGAGGCCATCAAAAAAGGAAAGTTTGCATGGACTAACAACTGCCAAGCGGTCTTCGATCAACTCAAAGATTACCTGGGAGATGTTAAAATCCTATCAAAACCAATCCCAGGAGAGAAGTTATTCCTATACTTGGCCGCATCAGAAGTTGCCATCAGCTCTGTTTTGGTGCGCGAAGACGGCAAATTCCACCAACCTATATACTACGTCAGCCAGGCTTTGCATGAAGCAGAGATCAAATACTCCCCAACGGAGAAGCTGGCATATGCCCTGGTTATGAGTGTGCGAAAGTTAAGACCATACTTTTTCGATCATCAAGTCGAAGTACTAACAACTTTCCCGCTCAGACAAATCCTCCATCGCCCTGACACTGCTGGACGTCTTCTAAAATGGTCACTGGAGATTAGCCAATTTGGGGTGACCTATGCTCCTCGAACAGCGATCAAAGGGCAAGCATTAGCCGACTTTATAGTCGAGCTAACCTTCCCACCAGATCCGACGAGAGGACTAGATCACCCCTGGCATCTCTATGTTGACGGATCCTCGACAAATGTGGCTTCAGGTGCAGGAGTGGTATTAATCAGCCCAGACAGACAAGTATTCACTTCGGCGATCAGATTTGGTTTCATGGCAACCAACAATGAAGCCGAGTATGAAGCTCTCATTGCTGGTCTCCACCTATCTCTCGCAGTTGGTGTCAGACGCTTGCAAATATTCGGCGACTCACAATTGATCGTGAACCAAGTCCGAGGTGAATACGAAGCAAAAGATGATCACATGATCAAGTATCAACGGATTGTTGCTCACCTGATGTCCATGTTGCAGCAAGTTTTCATACAACAAATTCCAAGGACGAGCAACACTCAAGCAGACGCGCTTGCCCGACTAGTAACAAGTGAAGGCCCCGTAGAGTTGGCAGATATTATAGTCACAAAGATGAAAGACCCATCAACAGTAAGCTATAATGTCAACCAACTCGACGATCGAACCAGTGAAGAAGAAGACTGGAGAACAAGTATAGTCAAATACTTGAAAAGTGGCGAAAAACCAAACAATCCTTTTGAAGCTGCCAAGCTAACAAAGCGAGCCGCTAGATATACTCTGGTGGGCGAGCAACTCTTCAAAAGGGGAATATCAATCCCACTTCTCAAGTGTTTGCCTAGGGGGCAAGGGCAAGCGGTACTCGAAGAAATACATGCTGGAGTATGTGGAAACCATACTGGGGGGCAAGCTTTGGCATACAAGACAATCAGACAAGGCTATTATTGGCCGACTTTACGTCAGGACGCAATAAAAAAAACCAAGACTTGCCATCAATGTCAGATTTTTGCCCCAGGCATCCACACCCCTGCTCAGGAACTTGTATCTGTATACAGCCCATGGCCATTTGCAAGATGGGGGATGGACATTATTGGTCCTTTCCCGGCTGGAGTCGGAAACGTTCGATTTGCCGTGGTGGCAGTCGATTATTACACTAAATGGGCGGAAACAGAGGCCATGGTGAACATCACACAATAGAAGATGATCAACTTTATTTGGAAGAACATTGTCTGTCGTTTTGGAGTTCCACAAGCAATTGTGACAGACAATGGTCCACAGTTTGATGGACAAGAGTTGAGAGAATTCTGTACGAAGTGGGGGATCAAGAAGCATTACTCCACACCTTATCACCCCCAGTCGAACGGACAAGTTGAAGCTGTGAATAAAATCATAAAGCATACATTAAAAGTGCGACTGGCGGAGAGTAAAAACAGTTGGTCTATTGAACTCCCGGAAGTTTTGTGGGCATACAGAGTTTCTCCCAGGTCAAGCACCGGAGAAACACCCTTTGCAATGGCTTTCGGGACAGAGGCTGTAATACCAATTGAGTTAAAGGCCAATACATTCAGGACGACCAACTTTGATGAACAGGCGAACAACTCTGCTTTGGCTGCAGAAATGGATTTGCTCGAAGAAAAAAGATTAAATGCGGAGCTAAAAAATGCCACCTATAAACAGCGAGCAGAACGTTACTATAATTCCCATGTTAAACTTAGGGAATTCAGAGTTGGAGATTTGGTTCTAAGAAAGTTGCTCGCCCAACCTCCAGGTGTATTGGGACCAACTTGGGAGGGCCCGTATCGTATAACGGAAAAATTCGTTAATGGCGTATACGATATTGAGGATATGGAAGGCGAGCCGGCCCAATACTCCTGGAATGCTGTACATCTGAAGAAGTACTATCAATAAGTTTGAAGTTGGGCGAACAAGTGTCTTGGGGGGCAAGGGATGCGTATGAGCTGAAGGAAGGCGCTAAAAACTTGCCTAATTTTTTAAATTTTCCTAAGTATAGATTCAAAAGTTGCTCGGCACATTGTATAGTCTGGTGCTAGTTCTTTTGATTTTGTAGATAGAGTTGCTCGGCAAAAATATTATAAGCGAGCAAGTTTTAGTTTGTGTTTAAAGTTGTTCGTCAGATTGTATATGATAGTGATGGACAGTCTTACAACACTTGTAATTATTTCGCAATGTAAATATAATAGTTGTTCGTCAAAAAGGAAAAGTCCAAAAGCTCGAGGTACAAGTCCATTTAAAGGTTGTTCGTTTTACAAATGAACAGAACCTAAGGACCAAAGCCACTTAAAGGTTGTTCGTTTTTTTTAAAATGAACAGAACCTAAGGCTGAACCCTGATTCCACTAAAGGCAAAGTTCAATTCGAACAAAAGCCCAACACTATATGTTATAATTGCAAAGACATTGATAAAAATGTAAAGGCAATTAACATATAAAGAAAATGAGCGAACATAAGAAAGACATTCCATTAATCAAAGGCTTTGAAGCCCCAAAAATAGTACAAGTACTACAAAAAAGGAACGAACAACTATTGCAAAAGACAAAAAGCTAAGTCCTAGAAACTATTGTTGCTCGGCGGGGGGAAGATGTTGAGCTTGCTCGACAGGGGGTTCGACGATTATTTCACGAGCCAAATCTTCAGCAGCCTTATGCTCAGCCTCTTTTGCGTTCTGCTCGTCAGCCACGGCCACCTCTTCCTCTTGCTCGCCTTCATCAGTTGGGGGCGGAGGATGAGTAATGGAAATACTAGGGTCAAGTTTGTCAAGTTTAACCCCTAGTACTGCCAGATCCGCCAGCTGAATCTCGATATTGTTTGGCGGAGGATAGTGCTCCAGGAATTCGTTTAGATCTTTGCTCATCTCTTCAACTAAATCCTTGAAGTCATAAGCATCGGCCGTGCGAATGCTGTCCGCGTAGGCGCAGATATAACCCAAGTTTGAGATAGGCCCACTCCGAGCTTGAAATTCTTGCTCGGCTTCTTCCCTAGAGAGCATCTCGGACATTTGCTTCTTCAGCCGAGCAACTTCTTCTTCTGCTTCTTCCCTCTTCTTCCTCTCTTCATCCAGCGCAGCTTTAGAGGAAAGTAGCTCGGCCTTTGTATTCTTAAGCTCGCCAGAGACAAGTTGATAATCCTCGATACGCTTCTTCTCCATGTCATCGGCCAGCTTTAATTGATCCTTTAAGCGAGCAATTTGGCCATTGAAATTATTCACCACTTTCTCCTTCTCCTCGGTAAGCTGGCGAATGGAAGCGGCGTGATGACGAGCAGTCTCCTCTAGCTCGGCAACTTGAGCCATCCCCCTTTGAGCAGAAACAAGGGAGTTGGCGGCTTGAACCATTGATAGGTGAAAATTATCAATGGGGCCCTGGGCGAGGACAGCCTTGTTCAGCGGTCGCGACCAGGCGCGAGCAACAATTTCAGTTGCTCGGCGAACATGTTCATCCAGAATGTCACGGATGTTCGCCGGGGTCTTAGAGCAGGCAAAATGGTGAACCAAGTCTGCTCGCCCTGGGTGATCGCTGGGCCGGTACCTGCAAACAAAAAAGAAGATCAACACTTGGAAAATTTGACAAAAGAAAAACTTGTTCGGCAAGAGAGTAAGGACTTACTCAGAGAATTTTCGTTCGTCCCGGCCTAGGTATGTAATGTCCTCTGGGCCTCGAGGGGAGCCAGTGTCTTTGCTCGCTTTGCCAGATCTCTCCGTAGGCTCTACCAACGAACGGCGCACAACATTCCCTTCAGGGCGAGCATGGCTCGAACTCACTTTCTCTTTCCCCTTATCCGGAACATCATGGGATACTGGAGTCCCGTCTGCCTTCTTTAAACGTTTCCCCCCACGAGGAGGGGAAATGGAAGGAGAATGAACTTGAGTAGGGGGAGCAGCCTGTCTTGGAACTCTGGCCCCCTCAGGCTTGTTCGTCATGGCGAGCACCTTTTGAGGGGGGTCACCTCTCATTTTCTTCCCTCTTGGCGGCGCCATTTCGAGAACCCTTTGCTCAAGGTGGGCGTATGAGGGAGGAACGACAACTGTTACTTGTTCGGCTAAAAAAAAAAGAGTTAGAATTAGACGAGCAAGTTAAACAAGTCAACGACGAACAAGACTTGAACCAGAAGTTAGGAATTTTCATACCTGGGGGCACCTCAGCTTGGGCCTCCAGGTGATGAGGGTAAGTCAAAAGGCGAGCAACTCTTTGACACCTTGCTCGGCAAAGATAGTCAATAGTCCTATCTGCCCTATTGCGGAGGCCAACCAAGCACGAAGTAAATAGAAACTCGGAGCTCAACTCCTCTTCCGAATCCCACTTGGGTAGACGAGGGCCTGCGAACAGACAAGAAAAGTTAAATTAGAACCACTTAGCCCAAAAGCGAGCAAGAAATAGACTTACGTTTCAGTTTTCCATAGACTGCTGGAGAATTTATTCGTCCAGGGCCGCCGTATGGACCAGAAGATGCTCGCCAATCACCCCCAATCCAGAAGAAGTGTTGCTTCCAGTCACGAATCTTGTTCGGCACCTCTTCCACCATTTTCAACCCAGTTCTGGCCTTGAGATAGTGATAACCTTCTTCTCCTAAGGGGCAGTTTGTAATTGTCATCAAGTAGTTGATTTCTTCCGCAGTGATCCGATCAACATACCCCTCCAAGGCGAACAAGCACATGGAGCCTAAAAGATTCATCCACCCAATTGGAGTAATTTGGGTGATGGCCAAGTTGGTCGCCTCTAGGAATCGACCAACAACGGGTGGAAGAGGCAGCTTTAGTCCGGCAATTAAGGTGTGAATGTTGATCGCCGTGCACCCTGGAGGTGGGCGATCATCTCTTTCCTTTCTCCGAGGAGCCCACATGTGAATATCATATGGGATCTTGTAGTCCTTCCGGATAGAGTCCAGTTCATCTTCGCGAACAACACTTTTAATCTTGCTCGCCTGGTATCCAGTTTTCACCTTGTCCATTATTTGTCTCTGTGGGCGAGGAAAGCTGTTCGCGTATTCCTCAACATATGCTCGCCATTCGAATGGCCGAGCAACTCCCGTTGGAATCTCATTTTCCAACATCTTTGGGGATGGGAAGTTAATACCCTCCAAGAACTCGCGAGTGAGTTCGTTAAGATCTGGATCTTCAGATTCAGCAGAAGACGAAGAGCTTTCGTCCAAATTGTTGTTCGCCACAACTGTTAGTTCTCTCCCAGATGGGCCCGCACCGGTGTCCTCCACAGAGCGAACAACTGAATCCACGTGAGCGTTCGATGCTGAAGAAACTCCAACGGGTTGTGGATCGTAAGCAACAGTTGGGAAAATGGGATCTAAGGTCTCCTCAGTTTTATTGCTCGAATGCGAAGACATAGGAGGGAAAGGAAGAATCCGGGTGGTGGCGGATAGTGTAGCAGACGGCGGCGCTTTCCCGGAGAAGACGGTGGCGCTCGGATCCACACGGCGGCGATAGAGTTTCCGAGAGAAAAAATAGAGAAAAAGATGAAAAAAAAAATAGAGTAACTACCTGGGAATTGAAACTTGAAGTCAAATACTGAAGGACGGACGCCGGAAAGCTTGAAATCGCCGGAGGGAGGTGGAAATCGCCGGAGCACTGTAACAAGAGGGGGAAAAGTGGGAAAAATTTCAGTTTTCCCACTATTTATACCCCAAGTAAAAACGGGGTCCCAGACGTAATTTCCCAAAAGCTCAGGGACTAAATTGAAAGAAGACGGGGTTAATTCCGAGCTAAACCACAAGTTGAAGGGCCTATAAGCAATTATAGGGGCGCGTGGCCTCGGGGTTGCTCGCGCGTGAACGGCGCGCAATCATTTGCGCTGGCGTCATCTTCGTGATCTCACCAGATCATGGGAAGACGAAACGGTTATCCCAATATTGCTCGTCACAAAGATGCTGTTCGTCCAAATCTTGGCCAAGACGATATCCTAACTACAGTTGCTCGCCACAAAGTTGCTCGTCTGATGCAACATCTAGTCAGGATAGGGGGCAATTGTTGATAGGCGAACATCATCTAAATATGGAGCAAACAACAATTAAAGTCTAAACAAAGAAAATCGCGATTTGGGTGCATTAACCAATCTGTGAGGTGTATAAAGTGACGAACAACTCCCCCGACGAACAACTAATAGGCGAACAGGTTTTAAGACCCGAGACCAAGGATGAGCCAATCATGAAGTCACCAATGACGAGCAACTTGGTCAAAATATGATACAACAATCAGCCAAAGAGGTGTGCACATGAACAAAGGACTAAGATCCCAAAGCTAAGCTGAACGAAGCCATAAGGCGAACAACTTCCAAAGTACAACCTGAAGAGGCGAACAACTTTCAGTTGAAGGGTCACCAAGATCAGTCAAGCCGACCTAGGCGAACAACAATGAGTCCGAGATAAGGCCCAAAAGAAGACTTTGTAACTAAGATTCAGCTTAGATAAGGTCAAACTAAGGTCAAAGGACACATGTCAGGCATGCAAGCTAGGGAGACCAAGAGTCAGTAGCACCTCATGCTTGCTAGCCTCTATAAATAGTTGTTCTCCAGCTTATTTATATAATTTCGAATTTTAGACAAAAATACACACACAAACACACCCTAACCTACACATACACGAAATAAGTTCAATTTCAAATTCGATAAATTCACACCCCGATTTACCATTTACGGTGGTAATCAATCACACGTTATTGATTGGTGACGTAAAAACGGATTAAAACAGCCACTAATCCTTACGATTAGATTCGTTCACCAACACATATGACCTTGAAGACATGGAAGACAAGTCGTCCCAATACTCCTAGAATGCAACTTTACTAAAAAAGTACTATCAATAAAGTCCTGTAAGTCTTAGAAGTTTTACATTGTAGATCTTTTGAGAATCCCTTGTAAATTTCTATAAATTTAAATTTTTTGCACAAGTTTATGTATATAAGCGAGCAGCTGTGCATCGCTAGGCTAACAGACGTGTGATTAGGCGTGAAATTGTCATGATTCGTAGCTTGAAATACCCCAATCTTGGTCGAGTTTATAGAGTATTTAGAGTCAATTGAGCATTATTTTTACACGTTGATGAATTTGTCTCTTTGATGCTCATAGGTGAATAGAGGACGAAAAACGGAGTTCGTAGGACTTTGAATCGACTCAAACGGATGCCCGGATGAGAAGATATTGAAGAAATACGATTAGTATTAGTGCGGACGAGGAAAAGTATCAGTTGGGAGGAGTTGTAAGTCACTCGAGTGACTAGGTCGAGCGCCACCGCTCGAGCGAATTGCTCGAGCGCCTAAACGTACAGAACTTTTCTTGCGCTCGAGCAGCTCGAGCGCCACCGCTCGAGCGAATTGCTCGAGCGCCCAAAACATACAGTGTGATTTCAGCGCTCGACCGGCTCGAGCGGAACCGCTCGAGCGATTGTGTCATTCGAGCTACACTGCTCGAGCGGGACCGCTCGAGCGTTTTGCTCGAGCAACCTTGGATTTTTGCCTCCGGATGCGTATTTTCGGCCCATTAACTCCCGTTTCGACCCGTGCCTATATATACCTCTTCCAAACATGTTTTGAAGGATCCCCGACTTTTAGACATCACTTTATAGAGAATTTTGAGAGAGAGAAGGAAGAGAAGAGACGAACAAGTTATAGTTTTACGGTTTTGAGGTTTTGTTTACGAATTCACTTTACGATTTCACGTTTGAGTTTCGTTCTTAATATCTTTTGTTCTTTTATTCTTGAATACGTTGAGACCTAGTTTTGTCAATTAATTTCAGTATTCTTTTATATCTTAAAACCCCAGTTTATGTTCGATCTTTTCTTAGTTTTCATTACCATGTTCATGTTCGTCACTCGTTTAATTGTTATTGTTTACGTTCAATCTATGTCTAACTAAAATCCTTGCATGCTTAAGATAGGAGGAACTCGTAGAAGTAGGTTGTGGGTATGTAATTAGAGTAACTTGTGACGTTAGGTTTTAATTCTCTTGGTTAATGAATTCTTAAAATTAATCTAGATTTCACTCTTGAATTTCGTTCGAAAGGTGTTAGAGAGAGGACGACCGTATCACTCTTTAACAACGAGTAGACTTAACAAGAGAGTTTAGGAAAGGTTAATTCATCTACCGGTTTAGCGAAGGAGGACGACCGCATCACCTTAGTTAAATTAGGGTCTCATTAATTAAGCGCTATCTATTAACTTGTTAGTAGATTAGTGAAGTCGAGTGTTAGGGTAAAGTATTAGGGTTTAGAATCTTGAGCTTTCACCTTGCATTCTTAGACTTAGGTTAATTCTTGTGTGTCACAGTTATTCTGATTATGTACCTGCTCCGTTAGTATACGTAGGGATTCCTGTCTTAAGCATCACCACCTCATATTTGAAAACACACCTTTTGTTACTTAGTTTAATTTTCCTTTTGCATTCGTAGGATAATTGAGTTTAGTTTAATTAATCTTTCAAAAATCCAAAAACAATACACTCATATTAACTATAACGCGTAGATCTTCAGGGATCTATTCGCATATACACTATCCCGTGGGTTCGATATACTTGGTCGTTATACTTGCTAATACTACAGTGAACCCGTGCGCTTGTGGGTGAGCGATTAGTAGAAGTTAGAGTAAAATCGCTTCAAGTCAATGGCGCCGTTGCCGGGGATGGCGTTATATGCTTTTTGAATAGGACTTGTCGATAGCTTAGTAGTTAGTAGTGGGTGCTTATTTTCTATTTTTATTTCTTATTGTTATTTTTATTTATTCGGCAGTTGCGTTTTGATCCATCTGCTAGTGTGTCAGGTTTATGAAACACGCTCACAGGGCAATACGAGCGAAGAGAGAATACCGTTGGACCCTGAGACAATAGCCAGAAGGAACCGAGCTTACTTGAGAAGAATGAACGCAGCCGACTTAGGGAAGGAACCAATGGATCTCAATAATGAGTTGGATGATGCTGCCAACGATTTCAATCAGGCAGTAGACCGGGTTGATGGCTCTGGAGGGAGTGGTGGTCAGAATCAAGACCAGTTCGTGGATAGTCAGAGCCAGAACCCGGGTGCACAAAATGTAAACAATCCAGCTCAGAATCTTGTCCAAAATCCTCTGAACAACCCTGCTTACCCACAAAACCCAAATAACCCTTTCCACAACCCAGCATACCAACATTACCCATACCCACCATATCCTTATCCACCGTACCCATACCCTCCACCTCCTGTCTATAACCAACCACCTGTGTACCAACAACCTCCAATTCAACACATACCAGCACCACCTGTCGCTCCTCAGCCTGCGCCCCAGAACGCAGATCAGAATATGGCAATTCGGGGCAGGTTCGTGGCACAACCGCAGAGGTACTACGATGGAGTGGCCTTACCACCTGTTGAGGCGAATAACTTTTCAATTTCCCCAGGAATTCTCAAGCTGCTTACTGAGAATCAATTCAAGGGGGAAGTTGGGAAGGAGAACCCTCACACTCACTTGAGGAGTTTCCTCATGATAGCATCTACTTTCAATTACAATGGCATGTCTGAAGATGCCAAAAGGCTCGGGTTGTTCCCATTCTCTCTTACGGGGATAGCCAAGGAATGGTATGATAACACGCTCCCACGGGGAGGTGTTAACACATGGGCCGAGCTCGAGCGTCTGTTCCTCGAGCGATTCTACCCTCCATCGAGAACGATTAAAGCAAGAATTGAGATCTCTTCCTTTCGCCAGAAGTCTGGAGAGGATTTACGCCAAGCGTGGGAGAGATACTCAAATATGTTGATCGAGTGCCCGCAGCACGGGTACAACGAGGGAGATATTATGGCGTTCTTCTACAGTGGAGCCAGCAAGGCTGGCCAAGCCCACTTAGATGCATGTGCAAGTGGAGCTTTTCTGAACCAAGGGGTAGCGAGGTGTAGAGAGATCGTGGACAATATTGTCACGAATGCTGGTGCATGGAACGAGGACCCAGAATTTCAGAGGGTATGCAAGTTGGAGGAGAATGAGGGTACGAGGAAGCTGTTGATGGCTATGATGGAGAATATCAGCAACCTTGAGATGGGGCAGAACTTGGTTGGAGGGAATGTAGCAGCAAGCGAGAAAGTGGACCCACCCACGAATCAGCAAGAAGAGTCCAACTATATGGGAAGGCCTAATTACCCACAAGGGGGGTATCCACAAGGTGGAAACCAGTATGGAAGACCTTCTTATGGTCAACCATTTGTACCTCCAGGCCCACAGCCGCCTCAAAATCAATGGAGGAACACACAAGGGTATCAAGGAGGCCAGCAGCCTCCTCAAAACACATGGAGGAAAAATGAGAATTTTTCTTATGCTAACCCAAAAGCTGGTATTACTGTTCCTGCAGGTGTTGATCCGGGGTCTAAACCTCCTGGTGGAGAGGGCGGTGCATCAACCGAGGAGATGTTGAGAGCGATCCTTCAGAAGGTGAAGGAAGGTAGCAAGCGATTGTCCTCTTTGGAGTACGATGTGAAGGAGTTGCATAAGAAAGGCGATCTTCGAGATCAAGAACTCCAGAAGAGAGACATCGAGTGGAATCGAGTTCAGCAAGAGAACAACAGAAGATTCAATTCTATCGAGTACCAAATTAGTCAGATCGCAAAGTCTCAGCCGAGAGAGCCTGGCAAGTATCCGTCAATGCCCGAGGATAACCCAAAGGAACATTGCAAGGCTATTGAGTTGAGAAGTGGGACCAAATATGATGGTCCCGAGATGCCTGCTGATTCTGAGACGCTCAAAGAAGAAGTTGAGACAGAAGGGATAGAGTCTCAAAGTGATGGAGTTGAGAGAGAGAAGGAAGAGAAGAGACGAGCAAGTTATAGTTTTACGGTTTTGAGGTTTTGTTTACGAATTCACTTTACGATTTCACGTTTGAGTTTCGTTCTTAATATCTTTTGTTCTTTTGTTCTTGAATACGTTGAGACCTAGTTTTGTCAATTAATTTCAGCATTCTTTTATATCTTAAAACCCCAGTTTATGTTCGATCTTTTCTTCGTTTTCATTACCATGTTCATGTTCGTCACTCGTTTAATTGTTATTGTTTACGTTCAATCTATGTCTAACTAAAATCCTTGCATGCTTAAGGTAGGAGGAACTCGTAGAAGTAGGTTGTGGGTATGTAATTAGAGTAACTTGTGACGTTAGGTTTTAATTCTCTTGGTTAATGAATTCTTAAAATTAATCTAGATTTCACTCTTGAATTTCGTTCGAAAGGTGTTAGAGAGAGGACGACCGTATCACTCTTTAACAACGAGTAGACTTAACGAGAGAGTTTAGGAAAGGTTAATTCATCTACCGGTTTAGCGAAGGAGGACGACCGCATCACCTTAGTTAAATTAGGGTCTCATTAATTAAGCGCTATCTATTAACTTGTTAGTAGATTAGTGAAGTCGAGTGTTAGGGTAAAGTATTAGGGTTTAGAATCTTGAGCTTTCACCTTGCATTCTTAGACTTAGGTTAATTCTTGTGTGTCACAGTTATTCTGATTATGTACCTGCTCCGTTAGTATACGTAGGGATTCCTATCTTAAGCATCACCACCTCATATTTGAAAACACACCTTTTGTTACTTAGTTTAATTTTCCTTTTGCATTCGTAGGATAATTGAGTTTAGTTTAATTAATCTTTCAAAAATCCTAAAACAATACACTCATATTAACTATAACGCGTAGATCTTCAGGGATCTATTCGCATATACACTATCCCGTGGGTTCGATATACTTGGTCGTTATACTTACTCTTACTACAGTGAACCCGTGCGCTTGCGGGTGAGCGATTAGTAGAAGTTAGAGTAAAATCGCTTCAAGTCAACGTGCATCACTATAATTGAGCGAGCAATAGTGTATAATATCGGTGTAAACCTATGAGCCACTAGTCTAAGTCCTAAATTACTCAGTTGCTCGCCCAAAACTTGCAAAGCACAAGTCTATCATAAGACGAACAATTGAGCTTAATAAATGCAAAAATAAGGCTAAGTCCATAATGGACAGAGAGCCCACACTAATACAAAGTCAAGTCCACAAGTGACCAAGGGCCCAAATAATTAAAGGTCGAGTCCTATAAAAACCAAATGGCCAACTAAAAATTTCACTAAGTATTTACCTTAAGAATAAAAGGAACACTTAGAAACAAATGAAGTCATATGCAAAGCAGTAAGCGAGCAATTGAGTAAGATAGGAATAAAGGCACAAAACTGAAAATTGACAAAAACTTTCATTTCATTAAGACAAAAGATGTTTTACAATAGGAGCGATAAGTACAAAAAGAGGAATATAAATCCTATTGTAAACTAAGAGCTGAGCCTTCAAGCGGGAGGAGGAGCATCTGCGCCAGTGGTCGCCCCAGAGCTCGGCTGCTCGCCGGGGACATTCGAGGTACCAGCTCCATCAATGGGAGTCAAAGGAAGTGAAGATAAACCATCAAAGACCTCATCGTTCGTCGCTGCCGGGACTTCCTCCGGTTGACCGCCATAAGTAGGAGGCACGATATTGACATCCTCGCCGAAGATATCCAAGGGAAAACCCAAGGTAGTAAAATCGGCGAGGAACAGGGTAGATCCGGGAGCAGGAGAGTAGTTCTTGATATACTCAATGAAGTCCATCCTCACCGCACCGCGAATATCTTGATTGTGGTCATGAGCGAAGTGAACGGACCTCAAGCCTTCAGCAAAGGCACATATGTACCCGAAGTTAGTCTTATCCATCACCTCCTGCTCGTGCACCTCATAATCAACCATGTGTTTACGCTCCTCTTCCAACCTCTTGATCTGTTCCTCGGCGAGCAGCTAAGTCTGCTCGCTCCTTCTCCGCTCTTTCAGCCCGTAAGTCGGCAGACTTGACCTCCAACAACATTTTCTCAGCCTTGTCCAAGGCATTCTTCTCGCTCATCAGGGTAGCTTCCACCTTCTTCTCCATCAGCGCCAACTCTTTGGCATGCTCAGCTTTGCACTCTTTGACAATAGCAACTTTCTCCTCATCCATCTCCTCGATATGACGCCCCAAATTCCAGTTTGTTCGCTCAAACTCTGTTATTTGGTCAAGCAACATCTGGGACATAACCAGTTGATGACCAGCATTGTAGCTCATCAAACGAGCATTATCACTCGCAGTCTAACCGACGACGAGAGTGTTAGCCGATTTGGTCCAAGCCCTTGGGACTGTTTCAGTTGCTCGACGAACATGAGCATCAGAAATGTCGTAGAGCGAGGAGGGTGCATCTTTCACAACACTGAAGTGGTGGAGTGTTGTCCTTCGACTGGGGTAATGCTCCGGATTGTACCTGGTCAAATAAAGAGATAAAATAAGAATTAATACAAAAAAAAGAAGGAGGCGAGCAGCAGAGCTAGGAGAAGAGAACAACCCACTCCTTAATTTTAACAGGATCCCAACCCAAATAAGAAGTATCTTTGGGATAGTTCCCTTTCTTGGTCGCCGCCACACTAGCGACCACTTGTTGTTCGTCCACCACCTCCAGGAAAGTGGACTTGGAACCTGGAGACCTCGGAGCCCCACTGCTCGCCTCCTCGCCAGCCTTGGAACGCTTTGAAGAGCGTTCATCGCCCCTTCCTCCGCGACCACCATCTCCTTGCGGTGCCTTCCTCTTATCCTTCTCTCTCTCTCTTTCTCGCTCTCCCTCCTTGTATCCCCAGGAGAAGGAGGGGGCTTGGCTCCCTGCTTGGGGTGAGCAACACCACCACGCGGGCGAGCAGTTGGGTCTTGTCCCGATCGAAGATAGAGAATTACAAGGGGAGGATCCATTTTCTTCCTTGAAACATCGTGGGATGCCATTTGCTTTACCTTCTCAGCGAGCAAGTAATAGGACCCAGGAACGGAAGGGACGACAATAGTGACTTGTTGCTCTAAAAAAAGAGAAGTTAGATAAAAAACGAGCAACAAGGGTGGCGAGCAACAGAGATGGCGAACAATAGAAATAAGCTAGCAACTGAGTCAGGCTAACAACGATGAATGGAAAAATAAGAAAAAATTACCTTCAGGGATTGCTGCTTGTGCCTCAAGGTGATGAGTACTAGTGGTCAGGAGAGCAAGCTTGCGACAATGGGCCTTTGACAAGTGAGCCAAGTCGCGATCAACAGCGTTACGCAATGAGACAACGACAAAGGTGAATAAGTACTCGTCACTCAGGTCAGGATGCCCCCACTTCAAGATCCTCGGACCTGCAAGACAACAAAGAGAGAAAAATTAAAATTAGTCCTACTAGTTTTACGGTAAGATAAAACTAAACTTACGTTTAATTTGCCCGAAGCCTTCAGGTGATGGGATGCGCGCCTGTCCGCCAGCAAACCCCTCAGTTACTCGCCAATCCGCCAATAAAGAAAAACTGGCCATGCCAACCCTAACTTTATTGGGAACTCCTTCGATTAGCTTTACCCCGCTCCTTGCCTTAACATAATACCACCCCACACCATCCTCGTTTTGCGCCGAAATCATTAAGGCATAGTAAAGTTCAACTGTGCTTATCTTGTTTTTGTAACCTTCAAGACCAAAAAGGGTCATGAAGGCCAACAAATTGCTCCAGCCATTCGGGGTTATCTGGGTGATCGCCTGATTCACATCCAGTAAGAAACGACCAATTAGGGGGTGCAAAGGGAGCGGGAAGCCTGTGTTGAGCACATCCAAGTTGATCGCTGTGCAACCAGGCGGGGGGCGATCAACTGTCTCTCCAGCCTTCGGAGCATACATATAAATATCATAAGGGATTTTGTACACCCTCCGGATGCTCGCCAAATCATCTTCAGTGATGATGCTCGAAATCTTACTCGCGGCGTAGATACTTTCTTGGGCCTTCATGATCACTCGTGAACGAGGAACAAAAGTCTTCGAGTAACGAGCATCATAATCCTCTCATTCATTGTCGCGAGCAACTCCTTCGGGGATTTGAGATTCTGGCGTGACTTTGGACATCGGGAAGTTGGTTTCCTTCAAGAACTCCCAAGTGATGCCAAGGTCTTGTTGCTCGCCACCGACGACCAACTGCTCGTCCTCTTGATCAACTGCTCTCTCTATTTCAGCGACCACTTCTTCAGAGTCTTCTCCAAGATCTAAGGAGGTATCCCCCTCTTGACGAGGGCGAGCAGGTGGGTAATGGCCCTCCTGTTCGCCCGAGCGATCAGCCGCGTACCCCTCTACTGAGCGAACAACCGAGCTTGTGTTGGAGTCCATTTCTTCATCCACCAACAACGTACGCAGGTTGCTCGCTAAGGCCTGGCGAGGAAATCTACGGGGCGAGGCGACCTGGCCCTCCATGGGTCTTTTCTTCGGGTTTCGCCCAAGCCCGGATAGAGAAACACCCAACGAGGGAGAATCCATTCAAATAATATGAAGGGGAAATTTTAAACTTTCCTACGCCGGAAAGTATGATGATGGACGACGGCGCGAAGGAAGGACACCGGCGACACGGCGGAGATGCGGCGGTGGCGCGACAAAGAAGTGGCGGCGAAACGGCAGTGGCACAATGGAAATATAATAGAAATAGAGAATGGGGAACAAGGAAGGAACTGAGAAAGGAAAACAAAAAGACGATCAATAAATTACCTTAGGAAGAAGAAATTGCACGGCAAGAGCTTGAATAAAACGAGAAAACCATGAAGATGAAAGCTTGAGGATTCGTTAATGGCGGAAAGGGGTAAAAATTTCAAAGGAGAAAGGAAGAAGATGGAATGAACTATTTATAAGGGTGAAAATGGGGTCGAAAATGCAATTTCTACAAAATATATAGGCCCCTATGCGCAAATATGGGGACGCGTGTGACTGACGCGACGCCTCATCTCCCGCGCCTCAGGAAACCAACCGCCGCAATCCGAAAGGGCGCGCTCAGTTGCTCGCCACATTAAAACCCACCTGCTCGGTTGCTCGCCTGTCACGAAAGAAGACATCAAATCATAGCTTGGTCTCAGTTAGTCAATTTATATCCCAACATGAGATCAAGCTAGGGGGCAATTGTTGGTAGGCGAGCAGCTGAGCAAATGGTCAACGAAAGATAATCAAGACATTAAGCTTAATCGCGAACAACTAAGCAAGTTACTCACAACTGTGTAAGGCGAGCAGTGAGCGAGAAGCCAAGGCTAGCAGCCGAGCGAGAAGCCAAAGTTAGCAGCTGAGCGAGGAGTCAAGGCTAGCAGCTGAGGGAGGAGCCAAGACTAGCAACTGAGCGAGGAGCCAAGGCTAACAGCTGAGCGAGAGCCAAGGTGAGCAGCTGGTCAAAAGGCTAAGACGAGCAGCTGGTCAAAAGGCTAAAATGAACAGTTGGTCAAGATGATAACCATCCAAACGAGCAACTGTGCAAAGGTCACAAACATGGAGCGAACAACTGAGAGAGTAAATGTTCAAATACCCAACGAAGACATACAGACGAGCAACTGATCACCACGGAAAGCAACTGAGTAACCCTAATGGTCAAGTACAACATTGAGAACTCCAACAGTCAATAACTTAGATGTAGTCCAAGTGCCCTAACACTTGGCACCCATCCAATGGACAATAGCTTAGATGTAATACAAGTGTCTTAACACTTGACAAAGATCTAATGGTAGAATAGCTAGGATGGTGACACATGACCCCTTTGTATGTCTATAAATACTTCCTCATCTGCATGAAATAATAAGTTCCATAATTCAAAAAATAGACCAAGTTCTTGCAAATTTACTTCTTGATTCATACTTATCTAAATCCATGATCTTAGATCTTGTTTGATGGTTTTACTTGGTAAAAACAACCATTAATCACCATCGATTTTTTTTTTTTGATCGGTAAATGTTAGTTGTTAGTAGAAACTGGTATATACATGAATCATTGAAGGATAATAGTTGTTTTCATTGAAGAGTATTAGTTGTATTTATTGAAGAGCATTACTAATTTACACTAAAGAGTCTAAGTTGTTCAGTGAAAATGAACTAAGACTCTTCAATGTAAACCAGTAATACTCTTCAGTGAAAACAACTAATACCTTTCAGTTATTTATATATATAAACCAATTTAACTCTATACATACTTTATAATAAATATCTATCTACAATAATACAATAGTACATCATTTAACATAGGCCGGTTTGTTAGGTTTTTTAGGCATTTTATAAAATCTAAGCTTAATCTACTTAAATAAACTGATTTTTTTAATAAATCTTGGTTCGACTCATTTAATAAATAGGTTAGACCAGACTAAATCCATGATAGGTCAAGCCGTAGGCTCCTATTGCGTGACCCATTTCCTCCCCAGGCCCCGCCATACATGTCTTTGGCTTTGCAATGTTAAAAAATGATATAACAAAATTTGTTTTTTTTTTTTTACCCGTTAGCAATTAGTAAATGAGCACTTGGGTGTAAATTGTATGACAATCCAATAAAACTAAAAAATTGCATTTTTTTTATATACAATTCAATCAAGTATAATGCATATCAATTTCGTGGAATGTTGCGTCGGGAGAATCGATTATTTGTTATAGAAGTATGCACGGAATAAATAAATTAATTAATTTTGACCATTTCTTTTACTTTTGCAATTTTCAGAAATAATACAGTAACACTATTTAATAATTTTAAGATTATTAAAGTCATATTTTAAGTGTATTAAATACCACATAATATTCAATTAATAAGCAATCCAATGAAAACCAGAATATTCAAACGGCACACTTTCGGCAACGTTAAGCTTTATACTAAACTAATTGGAAATATTCCCTCGAAAACATAATTGTATACGACACCTATGAATTCAATTCAAATTCATATATTCCATTATAATATTAAACAAGCAGCATGCTTAGTAGCATTATCAAAATAGATGAGAAATAATTTTTATAATTATTTTGTACAATTTTTTTTGAAGTGCTTGGAGTAAAAGTCTTCGCTCTGTATTGAGGATGCAAAAATCTTGAATATGGTACATTCTTGACTTATGCTATTGACGAATTTTTTTTTTGGGAATTTTTCTCAAACTGCATGCAAATAAAACTTGTTTTGAAATTAGATGAACTCGTAATCTATTAAAAATGTGGGTCATTGGCTCCTAGAATTCTCTATGAGATTTCTAGTGAGATTCTTGCGCTGTTCATGGAGATGTGAATTTATGGCGATATTTTGGTTTGATCTGTCTTTTCGGTGTACTCCCACCTTCTCTCATTTACGTATCCTTTAACTAGATAATCCTAGATTGATGCTACCTCCATCACATGAGAGTTTGCGGGGAAACTTTGGCAAAAATATTAAAAAAAAAAAAAAAGTGTAATGAGTAAATATTGAGTGTAGAGATTGTGAAATGAAGATTTTGAGAGTGGATATTGTAAGAAATATTTTCACTTAGAGTATGCATATTTTTATGGGACAAACTAAAAAGGAAGATATGCGAACTTTTCAAGAACGGATGTAGTACTAAAAATTTGAACATATATTTGTAAGATGTAACTTAAATAAATTACATATCCTTTGATTTTTCACATTTTTTTTTTCGGTATTTTCTTATTATTACACACTCAACTCCATTTTGTGATAAAAAAAGTCATAGTTTAATGTCGTTGCCATCCCTTACTCCCTTACCGCCGCCGTCCCTACTCCTCACTGTCACCCCCTATCTTGCCTTGTTGGTTATTTTGTATTAACGACGCTATTACACTTGACAAAATAAAAAATAGCCATAAAATAATAATACAATAATGCAATATTACAACATTTCGTACTATCTTGAATTTGTAGTTTCCACTTTTAGTAGGTTTCCAAAAACACCATTTATGGCCCCAACACGAACTAAAACATCAACAAACCTACGAATAAAGCACGAACAACAAATAAAGAGGGCAAAATCGAATCAAGATTAGACCTTTGCCAGCAAAACAAACATGTCCCGACTAGTGCTCACGGTTTGATGTTGAAGTTCCCTAAGGTACAACAATTTTCGTCTCATTAACAAACAACACCACAATGTTAAAGAGCTTCAGCGAAATCAACATATGTGAAGACTGGACTACTTCTCTAGACTGAAAGAATAAATGCTATGCATTTTGAAAATTTTTCGTTCGATTTTTTCGATTCTTCGACTCTTCGATCCATTGAAAAATAACAAATGCATGTAACCTATATTGGTATGTCTATCGTATGGGAGACATAATATCAATTAAATCAGGCTCATAATACCAATTAATGTTATTCATGAAAATTTATTTTAATTTCATAACATCATCATTAATGATAGTTAATGCCACCATGTATCTAGCGATTATAGCTATTTTGAAACGTTAATGAACCTGGACGTCTCAAACATCCACGTTCGTATAACTCAAATTCAAATGCGCAAGTTGAATTAATTCAACTATGCCAACTCATTCCCCGATTGAGTTTGTATAATTGAATTGCTCATATTAAATATTCAATGTAGGATAATTGATTCACAATTCACTTTTCACACTACTAATAACACTTTAACCCATAAAATGTCTCATGATGTATCAACTTCGTGATTAAATTTCTCACTGTCACCGAAATTCAATTTTAAGATATAAATACATTACAACCATTACTAAGATAGTAGATCGATTCTATTATGTTTAATTTTTTCGGAAATTAAATTTTAAACCCTCATTTAATTGGTCAAATAACCCACAGAGCCTAGATCTACCGCCACTGCACCGCTTTCCCTCGCCGCCATTGTCTATCTCTTGATTTATTAAGGAGTTTTCTCTGGTTTTTTTAGTTTAACTGATCGTTCTTCTCCATCGGTGTTGTTACCATGTTGTCCGTGTGGTAGGTTGGTCTGCCGAATCACGATTTTTATTATGTTTCTATTTAGTTCTTTGTTTTCTGTTTTTATATTCTTTTGTTCCATTAATTAGTTTATGGACAAACTATTTTTTTAAAGTTCTGATAGTGTGCTAGATGCATTTTTTTATTCATCAATTTACTTGGTTGTTGTGCTGACCGAGAAGAGAAGGATGCGATGAAGATGGTGAAATACACCTTAGTGTGGGGTGTTCCTGCCCATCAAAAGATCTATAAGTTACTCACACATCTGTCTCTTGTGCTAACTTTCCATTTCCACACGATTAGATTGAAGCAACTTTTCTCAATGCTTGAAGATTTATCAGGAATTTTTCTATAACTCAAATCAATTTTTTTTATAACACACATAGATAAGTATACCATGACATGATTATACCAATTATTTTTCAGGCTTCTCCTATTAATTTTCTTCATTTTTCTCAAGCTTAACAACTCTTTCCTCAACATAATCATACAAATATTTATTGCAGAGTAAGTCATCCATCATAGTTTTTCATACATAATAATTTTATTCAATTAACTCAATTATTGAACCATCACTCTCCTCCATGGTTTCCTGAGAAAAAAAAAAACTCTCCTCCATGGTTTCAACCAGAGTTAGGGGGTCTGATACCACTATTCCGAAAGATGCAATATTAAAACTAAATATAGTTGCTATCACTCAGCACAGAAAATGCACAAAAACAACAACTCAACAATATTGATTGTTAACCATTGTTGAATCTGGCCGAAGGGCATGTCCATATTCACTACTGTGTAGACTAGAAAAAGATAGGTAAGCTAGTTAGTTAGATAAATGTAACTTAAAGTTAGTTACAACTTCTTCTATAACAAACTCTGAGGTAGGTTATAGAAGCAAAATCATCTCATGAGTCTATAAATATTGTAACACAGAAAGATGAAAATCATGAATGAAATTATAATTTTCAACATGGTATCAGAGCTCGGGTGATTCAACAATATTTTACTTTCATTAAACCTCAATTCAATTGCAGAATTAAGGCAATACATTGTGATATGGGTGGTGAGTTTTTAGCCCTCAAGCCCTTTCTTCAGCTCCTATGTGTTAATATTAGACACTCTTGTCCTCACACGCATCAACAAAACGGGTTAATTGAACGGAAACATCAACATATTACTGGTATGGGGTTCACATTGTTAGCTAAAGCTATGTTTCCGTTTAAGTTTTGGTGGGAGGCATTTTCCACTGCTGTTTTTCTCATTAACACCCTCCCCATCCCAGCTCTCTCCCACTCATCTCCTCATCAACTTCTCTATCATACACTTCCCAACTATTCTTTTCTCCGCACATTTGGGTGTGCTTGTTTTCATTTTCTTAGGCCTTACAATACATCAAATCTTCAATTCCGTTCTTCCAAATGTGTTATCCTTGGGTACAATTATTCGCATAAGGGGTACAAGTGTCTCAATCCTTCGGGTAGGGTTTATATGTCTAAAACAATAGATTTCAATGAGGTTGAATTCCCGTACACCTCTTTGTTTTCTTCTCCTCATCCCACCTCTGGACCTTCTAATTTTGTACAGTCTTTGTTACCACTCTTACCTTTACCATTACATGGCACTTTTCTCTCTACTAGCCCGTCTCCACCTGCTATACACTCCCCATATCCTTCGCACACATCTGGATCTGGTTCTACCAGTATTGCTCTAGCTTCAATCCCTATCTCTGGTCCTGCTCAATCTCGACACATTACACCTTCCCCTATACCCTCACATACATCTCCTCTACCTGCTACTCCTTCTATTTCTCCCCACCTCCTCCGCCATCTATTGCTTCTATTCACCCCATGGAAACGAGATCCAAATCTGGGATTTTTAAACCTAAGGTTCTTGTTGCTAATTTACCCTCTGGTCTGGATCTTTCTGAACCTCATACGACGGCGGAGGCTTTGGCTTCTCCTCGCTGGAAACTTGCCATGGAGGAAGAGCATTCTGCCTTAATCAAGAAAGGGACTTGGGAACTTGTTCCATGGACATCAGATATGAATGTTATCATAGCAAAGTGGATTTTCCGAGTTAAATATCACATGGATGGTTCAGTTGACAGATTTAAGGCACGTCTTGTTGCTTGGGGGTTTCAATAGACAACAAATGTTGATTATTTTGATACTTACAGTCCAGTCCTCAAGCCTATTACCCTACAAATAGTTCTTTCTCTTGCTGTAACACGGGGTTGACGTATCAAGCAAATCGACATTAACAATACTTTTCTCAATGGTGATTTGAGGGAACTCGTTTATATTCAGCAACCTCAAGATTTTGAGGATCCTCAGAAACCTGAGTATGTTTGTCGCCTAAGAAAGTCGTTGTATGGGTTAAAACATGCGCCTAAGTCCTGGTATGATAAGCTTAAGGGGTTTCTCCTTCATTATGGTTTTGTTCACTCCGTGTCGGACCACTGTCTGTTTCATATGATCCGCGATGGCAAGATGCTCCTATTATTGGTGTATGTTGATGATATCTTAGTTACCAGCGATGATTACCAGTTAATCTCCAAGCTAATCACAGATCTTGACACTCATTTTTCGCTTAAAAACCTTGGGCAGGTCAACTACTTTCTTGGTCTTGAGGCGGAAGTGTCTCCATCTTGTATCAAACTTACTCAGTCTAAATACATCACTGATCTCCTTACCAAAACTCATCTTTTTAATTGCAAACCTTCACCTACCCCCTCTTGTTCTAGTCATAAATTTTATGCTCTTGACTGTGCTCCGTACGATAATACCACTATTTATAGAAGTACTGTGGTGCTCTCTGATACCTGACTATGACCCGTCCTGATATTTCCTTTAGCGTTAACAAACTTAGCCAATTTCTCCAAAATCCAACCCAAATTCATTGGCAAGCATGTAAAAGGGTTCTTAGATATCTCAAGGGTACCACATTCCATGGTGTTTCTTTTTTCTCCATTCAAATTTTTTTTTGTAGGGTTACGCCGATGCAGATTATGCTTGTAATGTTGATGATCGCCGTAGTACCAGTGGTTATTCTGTATTTCTTGGGCCGAATCTCATTTCTTGGTGTTCCAAGAAGCATAGTGTGGTTTCTCGTAGCAGCACGGAAGCGGAATATCGCTCTCTTGCTCTTGCTACTACTGAACTACTTTGGATTCACAATCTATTTGTTGCGCTTCGTCTTCCATTATCTTCTCCCTCCTTGTTGTGGTGTGATAACTCTGGCGCCATCACCTTGGCCTTTAGTCCATCGTTTCACTCCAGAATGAAGCATGTTGAGGTCGACATTCATTTTTTACGGGAAAAGGTTCAAAGTAAAATGCTTGACATCTGGTTCGTTCCCTCCGATGATCAAGTTGCGGACATATTGACTAAATCGCTCTCTTCGACTCGGTTCCATGACCTGTGTCAGAAACTCAGATTGTCTTCTAACTCTCGTTTGGTTTCTAATGGAACATATTACCCATTGTTGAATCTGGCCGAAGGGCATGTCCACATTCACTACTGTGTAGCTAGAAAAAGATAGGTAAGCTAGTTAGTTAGATAAATGTAACCAAAAGTTAGTTACAACTTCTTCTGTAACAAACTCTGAGGTAGGTTATAGAAGCATCTAGATCATCTCATGAGTCTATAAATATTGTAACACAGAAAGATGAAAATCAGGAATGAATTATAATTTTCAACATTGATAATCAAGACTTTCATTGAAATTATACCAATAGGAAAATAAACCACAAGTGCGAATAAATTGAAGAACCGGGAAATGTTCCACCATTTCAAATTAGGGCTACACAGTCTCATTCTCTATTGCAAATAGAGGTATCAATACCAACATCACTAAACTATGCTTAAGAATACCATTCTTGGTAGGGATGTAATCAAACCAAGTAGTTCGCGAACTATGCAGAACTCAACTTGAAAAATATGCATTTGAGCTCGTTTAATAAAATACATCAACATAAACAAATACACTCAAATTCCAGTATATTAGATTTTGTTAGTTCATGCCCTTCACATAAACTTATACTCCCTCCGATTCATTTTTGATTATCCGTATTACCATAAAACGATTTTTTTTTTGTTTTCCACTTACTCAAAATAGCAAAAAGCAAACACTACCCCTTTCAACTTACCCCTTAAAAACACTATTTATTTACACTTATGCCACTACTTTATCAACTTTATACCCACAAATACTAATAAACAACTCTTATCCCTTTTAAAAATCTACTTTATACCCATAAATACTAATAAACAATTCATTTATTAAAACTCGTGCCACTTTGAAAGTAGAAATCAAAATCGAATCGGAGGGAGTAATGAATAGTTTGACTTTTAATTTATATTTTTAGCACTTAGTATACATGATCGATGATAAATATAAAACGTAGCATTTTTCATCAATTCTCATTGTACCTTTATGTAAATATCCCTTTATTATTTGGTGTAATTTGAATTTTCTTCTGTTACATGAAATCCTGGTATCTTTTGAAATGTTTCAACAGCCTCACAAATTCTGGGTTTTTTTAAGGAACACAAAATCTTATTTTTATGTTAATGGAAAATAGGCTAAATTTGGGCTTCAAATGTAGGCTTCTTTATTAGTTGTTTTGGGGCCAAGGTTAAATACAGTCCCATATTTGGTGAATACAAACCCACCCAAAAAATTGTTCGGAATTTTTTTTCCGAAAAATGTAACAATTTTCAGAAATTTTTTCCAAAAATTCATAAGTTCAGTGTTTTTTTTTTTAACTTTTGGAAAATTTTTCCGAAAATTGTCAAAATTTTCGGATTTTTTTCCGAACATTTTTTGGTGGGGTGGTATTAACAAAAGATAGGACTGTATATAAACTTGGCCTTGTTTTGGGCTCAACTATATTGGGCAAGCCCAACATAATTCACACGTTCACTTTATTCAAAGAGAGATTTATTCTCTCGATGGTCTATTGCACTCGATGTAATTTCTTTTAGATTTTTTTTTTTTTTTTTTTTGTAGAGTCAAGAGTCAAGACGATGATATCAATTTGATTTTAAAGGCATATATAATTATTTTCATGGCACGGGAATATGTTTTTTTTTTTAGATCGTAACTTGGTGGGTATAATAGAGAAGGAATTAAGAGAATATGAGCGAGCTGATTTTGTATCGATTAAATAATGCAACCTCAAAATTGGACTTATACCTATACAATAAGGCCCAAGTTGTATACAAGTCTTTTATATTTTGCTAATATACTTCATTAAAAAAATATTCGGAGAATAAAAATCTGAAAAACATAAGCATGTATTTTTTGCATTTTTGGGAAAAAAATCGAAAATTGTCAAGTTTTTCCAAATTTTTTTTCAATTTTTTTTTTTAGTGGAGTATATTAACAAAAAAAAAAAAAAGACTGTACTTAACATGAGCCATACAATAATACAACGGACGGGAAGCCCAAATTTAGTGATGGAGATGAAGCCGCGGCCTTTTATTCAAAAGGGCCGATCCTTTGAAGCCTTTGCAAATCAAGACCCTTTCTTTATTTAATTAAGTTTGCTTATATTTTTAAGTACTCTCGTTTTTGGATCCAGTTAATGGGCTTTTGTTGTGCCCTTTTATTTCCTGCACTATTTATACTCTTAATTGAGGGTTTTGAGAACTGGAATGATTTATGAATAATATTAGGGTTTCCCTTAATTTCCTATCTCTACGGTATTCGTTTACGAATCAACGTTAGATAGAAGGTGTTTGCCTCCAATCGACACGCCCGCTGCATCAGTTGGTATCCAGTTGCCAGGCACGTTCCGGAGATGCCGCCTCGCCCAGCCAACCGTGACGCCGCCCTTGCTACTCGTTTGGACGCTCTCACTGAGCAACTTGCCACTGTCGTCCAATTGCTTCAGACTCAAGCAACCGCGACGCGTGATTTGCCTGCTCGCCGTGTTGAACGCGATCACCCAGCGGATCCGTTCCCCGACCCGATGGTCTCGTCCGATGACGAGACGACCATCGATAATCCGTTTGCTGCGGTACAGCCCCCGGCTGCACGTCGCGTTGACGATCCCCGTGCTTGGGAGACGAGTTTTAAACTGGAACTCCCGGAATTTACCGGCGGCTTGGAACCGGATGAATTCCTTGATTGGTTGATTTCCGTGGAGGAAGTTTTGGATTTTAAGGACGTCCCGCAGGATCGGCGCGTCTCCCTTGTGGCGACTCGTTTTCGTGGGAGAGCCGCGGCATGGTGGCACCAGGCCAAGTCTGCCCGCGCCCGTTTGGGCAAACCTAAAGTTACTTCTTGGGAAAAGTTCAAGAAGCACTTACGTGATGAATTTCTTCCGTTCAACTATTCCCGTTCTCTTTATCAACGCCTACAAAATCTGAGACAGGGTACACGTTCGGTCGATGCATATACAGCGGAGTTTTATCAATTGTTGTCTCGCGTTTCCTTGGGTGAATCTACCGATACTTTGATTTCCCGTTACATCGGGGGGTTACGTATTCAATTCCAGGACGTTCTCAATCTCCTAACCCAGGTTTCCGTTTCGGAAGCCCACCAACAGGCCCTTGCCCTCGAACGCCAACTCGCACGCCGCGCTCCCGGCCCCTTCGCCCCGTCCTCGAGCCGCGCCCCACAAGCGTCCGCTTCGTCGGAGTCTCGTGGCCCAAACCCTCGCGGTCAACTTCCTCCCCTTCCCGCTAGGTCGGCGCCTCCCGCCACTCGCCCAATGCAATGCTTCTCTTGTGGCGAGCCGGGTCACCGTATGGCTCAATGCCCGAAGAACGCGGGTCGAGGTCTGCTCATTGACGAGGCTGCTGTACCCGAATACCTTGGTGCGCCTGTTTTTGACGATTATGATGATACCCAGCCTTCCGAGGCTGTTCTCTCGGGCGATTCGGGTCCGGCCCTTGTCATTCGTCGTGCATGTCTCGCCCCACGCCACACGGATGAGGATATACAACGTCATAGCCTCTTCGAGTCATCCTGCACTATTAATGGCAAGGTATGTCGCTTTATTATCGATTCCGGTGCTTGCGAAAATGTTATTGCTGCGGATGCTGTTCATAAATTATCTCTCCCTACTGAATCTCACCCACATCCGTATAGTCTATCTTGGCTTCAGAAAGGCACGTCTCTTACCATTGATCGTCGTGTTTTGGTTAAGTTTTCGATCGGTGATAAATACATTGACTCTGTTTGGTGTGATATTGTCCCGATGGATGCATGTCATTTGCTTTTGGGCCGCCCTTGGCAATTTGATAGGAGTGTCACTCACGATGGGCGTCGTAACACATATACATTTCTGCATTCGGGCATGAAAATAACCTTACTCCCGTCGATTCCTTCCCTGCCTTCACCACCCTCGAGTGGCAGTGTACTCTTTGCCACATGCAAAGAATTTCTGCGGGAAATGTCCACGGCACCTATGGTTTGTCTTCTCATGGCTTTTGATGTTAATGGCTCGTCGACCTTGCCCCCTATTGTGACCTCCCTTGTGCGGGAATTTGCGGACGTTTTTCCCGACGAACTTCCATCTGGCTTACCGCCCCTTCGCGACATCCAACATCACATTGACTTGATCCCAGGCGCTCCATTGCCCAACCGTCCTCACTATCGCATGAGTCCTGCTGAACACGAAGAGCTTCGCCGTCAAGTTGAGGATTTGTTACGTAAGGGTATGGTTCAAGAGAGTCTAAGTCCATGTGCCGTTCCTGCTTTGCTTATTCCAAAAAAGACCGGGGATTGGCGTATGTGTGTGGATAGCCGAGCGATTAACAAAATCACTGTTCGCTACCGCTTCCCGATACCGCGCCTGGATGACCTTTTAGATCAATTGAGTGGTGCAACCATCTTTTCTAAACTGGATTTAAAGAGTGGGTATCATCAAATCCGCATTCGCCCGGGCGACGAGTGGAAAACGGCGTTTAAAACGCGTGAGGGGTTATTCGAATGGTTAGTTATGCCTTTCGGCCTTTCGAATGCTCCGAGCACGTTTATGAGGGTTATGAATCAGGCCCTTCGCCCTCTTATTGGCGTATGTGTTGTTGTTTACTTTGACGACATCCTCATTTACAGCAACACCGTGGAAGCCCATCTTCAACATATTCGTGCAGTTCTACATATTCTGAGGCGTGAACAATTTTTTGCCGCTGCCACAAAGTGCACCTTTTGCACGGACTCTATTCTGTTTTTGGGTTATCGGATTTCGGGTGCCGGTATCCAAGTTGATGAACACAAAGTTGCGGCAATCCGCGATTGGCCGACCCCTACGTCTGCCACCCAAGTGCGGAGTTTCCACGGCCTTGCTTCCTTTTACAGACGTTTTATCTCGCATTTTAGCTCCATTATGGCTCCCCTCACAGACGCTATGCATGGCACGGTTTTCACTTGGACCAAAGAGGCTGATTCGGCTTTCCGTATTATTAAGCAGAAACTCACGCATGCTCCTCTTCTCGTACTTCCAGATTTTAACACTCCCTTTGAGCTACATTGTGATGCTTCCAAGACCGGCATCGGGGCGGTTTTGAGCCAAGGGGGTCGCCCGGTTGCCTATTTCAGCGAAAAAGTAACCGGAGCGCGTCTTCGCTATAGTACGTATGATATTGAGTTTTATGCTGTGGTCCGCGCGGTCCGGCATTGGCGACACTACTTATTTCAGCGTGAGTTTGTCTTGTACACAGATCATGAGGCTCTCAAGCACCTTGCGAATCAGGACTCCCTCTCGGCACGTCATGCAAAGTGGTCCTCCTTCCTTCAACAGTTCACGTTTGTTGTCCGTCACCAATCCGGGGTTTTGAATAAGGTTGCCGATGCTTTGAGTCGTCGCTTATGCTTGGTTGCGGACATGCGAGTGGAGGTAACGGGTTTTGATTGTTTCCGTGAGTTATATGCGTCCGATCCCTTCTTCGGCCCTATCCACACCCGTGTGATGTCGAGCCCTGATGCAACTTACTCGATTGTAGAGGGCTTCTTATTCAAGGGTCTGCTTCTGTGTGTCCCAGCATGCAGTCTTCGGCAGCGTTTGATTGCGGAAATTCACGGTACGGGTCATGTGGGCCGCGATCGTTCCACCGAGATCCTCTTTCGACGTTTCTTTTGGCCTACGGCGCGTCGGGATGTTGCACGTTTCGTGTCCCGCTGTCGCGTTTGTCAAACGTCCAAAGGCACCGCATCGAACGCCGGCCTTTACAGGCCTCTTCCCGTGCCTTCTCGTCCGTGGGCCGCGATTAGCATGGACTTTGTATTGGGACTTCCTCGTACTCAGCGCGGCCACGATTCCATCTTTGTTGTGGTCGATAGGTTCTCAAAAATGGTCCACTTCTTGCCATGCAAGCGCACGACAGATGCTGTCCATGTCGCGCAATTATTTTTCCGAGACATCTTTCGTTTGCATGGTCTCCCCTTGTCTATTGTTTCCGATCGGGACTCCCGCTTTTTAAGTCATTTTTGGCGCACGTTGTGGCGCTTGGCCAATACCGAACTCAACTTTAGTAGTGCTTACCACCCACAAACCGACGGACAAACCGAAGTTGTGAATCGCTCTCTTGGCAACATGCTCCGTTGTTTGGTTGGGGACAACCTGAAGTCATGGGACACCAAGCTTAGCTCGGCCGAATTCGCTCATAACCTGGCTGTGAATCGCAGTACAGGGTTTTGCCCCTTTTTGATAGTGTATGGCGTTCTTCCCCGTGCACCCATCGACTTGGTCACGCTGCCTTCGAAAGTACCTCAGGACCTCCGTGCAACTGAGTTGATCACGGGTATTCAGGAGCTGCACCGCTCGGCAAAGCAACACCTCGAGACGGCGAATGCCCGCTACAAGCGTGCTGCGGATGCCCACCGCCGGGACGTCCAATTCGAGGTAGGGGATTATGTTTGGGCTGTTTTGACAAAAGACAGATTTCCGCCACACGAATACAACAAGCTCGCTTCCCGTAAGATTGGTCCGGTCGAGATACTTGAGAAGATCAACCCGAATGCATATCGCCTACGTCTTCCTAGCCATGTTCGTACTGCCGATGTCTTCAACGTCAAACACTTGGTGCCGTTCGAAGGTGACAACACTTCTGGAGATGAAGCCGACTTCGATTCGAGGGCGAATCGTTCCAAAGCCGGCGAGAATGATGGAGATGAAGCCGCGGCCTTTTATTCAAAAGGGCCGATCCTTTGAAGCCTTTGCAAATCAAGACCCTTTCTTTATTTAATTAAGTTTGCTTATATTTTTAAGTACTCTCGTTTTTGGATCCAGTTAATGGGCTTTTGTTGTGCCCTTTTATTTCCTGCACTATTTATACTCTTAATTGAGGGTTTTGAGAACTGGAATGATTTATGAATAATATTAGGGTTTCCCTTAATTTCCTATCTCTACGGTATTCGTTTACGAATCAACGTTAGATAGAAGGTGTTTGCCTCCAATCGACACGCCCGCTGCATCAGTAGTTCAATTATTTTGTTTCACTTTTCATACATCATTTGGTATTCTACTTTGTTAGAATTTTAACACATGTCGGATAATACATAGTGGACCATCAAATTTAGCAATGATTTCATATGTATTAAATTATATCGGGAACTTTACAAATAAATTAACTTTACAATTTTTATATAAATTCAGAGTCGTTTATCTAATAAACATAACTACATCCATACATAGCTGAAACAGATTTGCAGTTGATCCTTTTAAAAATATTAGTAAATCCTAGCCATCTCATGATTCTCATCCAATTAAATGCCGCTTATGTTAGATCTATAGTTCTATACAAAATTACTGAACCCAACAAGAGACTTAAAAATCCCATGATAAATAAAAAAAAAAAAAAAACAATGGGGAACTTAAAATTACTTTTTTCAAAATTTATTTTTATTTTTATTTTTATTTTTAAAGTTGAGATAATATTGATACCCACTTATTATCCGAAATTTGTGAACGGGTTTAATCTTGTAATATTGTACTGAAAAGAAGAAGAAAACGAACTAACCTCAACTCAAGAGATTTAACTTGGGATTTATTGAAGTGAGGTATGTTCTCAACCACCTTAGAAACTTTCCATACAATAAAATATGGAAATCCCAAAGAAGGTAGTTTGAAATCTTTATTGCTTCATGGTTACGAATTGAGTAGGAACTAATTAAATCCCATCAACAAGACAGTGAAGCGTTCCATTAATTTATGCAGATTACATTTCAAATTGCTCAAGAAAACCAAAAAAAAAAAAAGAATTAAAGAATATTTGTGAAAACTGAAAGAAATTTATTATAAACAATCATATATTCAAGATCTGACCTGATGAATCAGAGATCGTTTGATCATTACTGAACAGGAAACAGAAAAAGAAAAAGGAAACTGGAAATTTGTGAAGACGATGAATGATTTATTTATTTATGTGAGGAATGGAGGGTATATATATAATGGAAATGGAAAAGTTTGTTTTGATATTTTGGTAGTGAAATAACGAAGGATTCGGTAAAAGGATACATCGTGTTAAAATGCAGTTGGCTATTTGACAATTATGATTTAAAAAATTAAAAGCATTTAGAAAATATTTGAGCGTACCCATTCGTAGGATGACACATAAGCCATATCACATGTGCCATCTTTTTCATTTGAAAGAGTTGGGCATCATTTGAGAGTACATTAGGTTGTCTTTTACTTTTCATTTGATCGAATCGATTCGTTTGCTTTTGTGCGTCTTCTAAAGTTTGATTTTGTGTCACAAATATGAATTTGTTTGTTAATTAATTTACGAGAAAAGAAAAGTGAAAATATTTCATTTGTTTTCCATTACAAAATTAAAGAAAGAGTCTTGAATCAGCCAGTCTGATCCATCCTTTATTTGTATAATATATTTGCTTTAAAAGTGTTTGTATTGAAGCCTCGTAAACCCAAAAGTCATATTATATAAGCAAATGAGGTCCGTCTAAATATTTTAAAATAGTACTCCCTCCGTTCACGAGCAAGTTTCCCACTTCTTTTTGTTGAATGATTTAAGAAAGTGTATTTGTTTATTAATATATGGTGGGCCACATGTTGACTTTTGGGATAAAGTAATGAATAGTGTTGAAAAATAAAGTGAATGAGTGGCATTTTTGTAATATTGTGTGAGTTTGAAGGTTAAAGTTTATATATAATAGAGTGTTGTTATTTCCATTTATGGAATGGGAAACTTACTCGTGGACGGCCCGAAAAGGAAAGTGGGAAGTTTACTCATGGACGGAGGGAGTATTAGTTATGTTTATTATACAGTATTATTATCAAACTAACTAATATTATTTCAAAGTACACGCAAAATGCAAACAAATTTTATAATAAAATTGATTCACAATTAATATACTTTGTTTTAAATTATTTAACAGACATACCCCTAATTTGAAAATTTTGGATCCAGGACTGTCTGCTGACCTGGTGGAAATTGCTTCATAGCCACTCCTATGTGGCAGCAGTTCTAATCCTTTGGCTTTAAACTTTGGAAATAGGTTTTAAAGGCTGAAATTTGAGCTGAGTCGTTATGCATGATTTGAATTCAAGTAATTATTTCTTTTACTTTTTTTTTTCCTCTTCACATAATATTTTTTTTAATTTAAAATTGTTAAATTATTTTGTGGGGATATATAAAACGACAATCATTAGTTTATATTAATAAATGTATCAATACCATTTTCTAAAACGTATTAGTTCCATAAACTAAAAAATGTATCCCCTTCATCTTTTTAGGTTGCTCAAACCCAAATTAACACCGGTTTTAATAAAAAAAATAGGGGTAGTTATTATTTACTACATTTCTAAGACCCTAAATATAAAATAGAGTACAAAAAATTCCATGTAACCTTTTGCTACATTTGGTGGTCCCCACTTGCTTTTTCAAAACCCCAAATTCATACAATACTGTCAGCTTTTAAATTCATTAAAAAATTGACTGCTGACACCTTTTTGTGCAGTCCCCGAGGTAAGAATTTGACAAGAAATATATGTTATTTCGAGTGTATAATGATTTTGAACATGAACATAAATTTTATGAACACAAGTACAAAATATTTTGGTGGTCCCCTCTGACACACTGTTGACTGCTGACACCTTTTTGCACAGTTCCCAATTCAAAAATTTAACCAGTAATATTTGTTATTTTCGGGTGTTTATTAATTTTGAACATAAACATAAATTTTATGAACACAAGTATAAAATAATTTTTGAACATAAATATAAGTATTTGAAAATTCTAGCAAGTCCAGATTCAAATTCAAGAACAATTCTTTCATTATTAATTTAAGAATTACATATAAAAAATTTTCAAAACTATTACATATACAAAATTAGGCACAAACAACTCAAAAAATTATGAACAGACTACTAAAAAAATGTGCACAGGAGCACACAAATTATGAACAAACACTTTAAAATTATGAACAAATGCCGCTAAACTATGAACAGAAGGCGTTTTCTCGTTTTTCTCCCATAAATTTTCAATCCCTTTCATATTTTGATACTTGAAATAAAAGGGGAGAAAAGTCAGTTCATGCTTTATATTTTGCTCCAAATTCGGAGTTTTACAGCAAACATCTCAATTTGCACATCAAACATCTCAATCCAATCTCCTAGAGAATTACTAACAATACACAAATCACATGGAAATCATAAGATTTTTCTCAGCCTTTCAACTTCTTGCTCCTCTCTTTCTTTTCGCTTTCGTAGAGCTCTTTCTCTTTCCTTCAATTTATCCTACAAGCAATGAAAATGCACAAACATGATTACACTAGTAGGTGGAATCAAAACTTGAATTTCATGCTCTCTTATAATGGCTAAATCCCAATTAATATACATTATTTTTCTTTCCCGTGATTCAGGGTGATTCTTGGGAGAACAAACATATCCTTTATCTATTACTTCAATCTAGTTTCCTAATCTAACCCTTCTGTAATTGAGGATGATTCTTCTGAGAAGATATCATTGATCTGAGTTTGCTATATGCTTGCTGCATATCTAGAATCCACTATAAAATTAAATTTCAATACAAAGCAACAATTCTGATGGTTTTTATGATTCTAAGCACACACATTTTTATATTAAGAAATAAACTTTTATTGCAAAAAATAGGGACGACACACACATTTTTCATTGTCTTTCTCCAAACAAAGAACAAGAATTATAACAGGTAAACACCAACTGACCAGCCCAGATCGGAACCGCCGTCTTCTCCCTCTCACGAGCGCCGCCAGCACCTCACCAGATCGGAACCGTCGTCGTATCCCCCTCACCAGCGCCGCCGTCGCCTCACCAACGCAGATCGAAACCGCCGTCGCCTTTTTCTCACCAGCGCCACCATCGCCTCACCAAAACCCAGATCGGAACCGCCCCGCCGTCGTCTTCCCCTTACCAGCGCCGCCATCGCCTACCCAGATCGGAACCGCCCTGCCGTCACCTTCCCCTCACCAGTGCCGCCATCGCCTACCCAGATCGAAACCGCCCCGCCGTCGCCTTCCCCTCACCAGCGGTGCCATCGCCTCACCAAACACAGATCGGAACCGCCGTCTTCTTCCCCTCACGAGCGCGGCCAGCGTCTCACCAGATTAGTGCAGAGGTACCATGGAGACATCCCCGACTTGGAGAGAGAGGAAGATGAATTTGAGAGGGGGAGAGAGAAAAATTTGATGGTTTAATAATAATAGAAAGAATTAAAAGGAAAAGAGACGTGGGAGAGAGTGTGTGTGGTGGGGCCTACCTTTAAAATTGCATAATACTAGTCAATTGTATGAAAATGTGTCATGGGGAAACTCATGTTTTAAAGTGTATTTAAGGCTTTAGGAATGTAGTATCTTGTATATTTTTCAAAAAAATATTTATTAGTATTAAAAAGTTTAAAATTAAAGATATATTGATCCGTTCTATTTTATAGAAGGGAGATTACTTTATTGCTTAAGAGTTTATTGAGATGTGGTGACATTAGGTCTAAATAATAGATTTTGCAAGAGGTTAATTTGAGGAGGTAGATTTTTTTTCTTTCATTTTGGGTATGTGAAAAAAAGAAGATAAATTTAAGGATTTTAAGCAATCCTAGAAAAGACAAAGGGAGAAATAGTTTCATAAGCAAAAATGTATCACTCTTTTACTGAACAACATTAATATCACTCTTAGTTACTTCATATTATCAATGAATTCACTTCGAACATATCACTCTTAGTAACTGAATAATATCATTAAATTCACTTATAACGTATCACTCTTTATTACTGAACATATCATTGAATTCTTTTAGTACTCCTTATTGAATAGTATCAATGAATTCACTAAAACGTATCACTCTTTATTACCGAACATTATCATTGAATTCTTTTAGTACTCTCTGTTATTGAATAGTATCAATGAATTCACTTAAAACGTATCACTTTTAATTACTGAGCAATATTACTAATTAAATTCACTTACTACATCACTCTTAGTTACTTTTATAAATAACAAAGTCTGAACCTTAATTCATAACAAAGTCTGAACCTTAATTCATTGATTGATTAATTTGAAACTTGAATGAGCCAACATATTAATCAACACAAAAATAATACCTAAAGGAACGAGAGGAAGACGAAAAATGAATCGAGTTTATAAAGGACATAGATTGATTTAGTTGGGCCAGTCGGAGTGGATGCAACGATCTTTGATTCATGTACCAGGTGCATGTGAAACTTTGTCATATTAAGGATGTGCTCAAAATAAAAAAAGAGAATTTTAAAATAAACATATAAGGAGAGACAAATAGAACGTTATCTTATCAGCCACGTGATAAAAAAAAAACTTTAAAATATAAGGAGACAAATAGAATGATACACAATTTGGGCAAAATTTGATCGGGAAGGGACTGAAACTAAGAAATCACATTAAATTGTTTTTGTCTTATAATTGATAAATTTAATTTATAGGTTTTGCTCTAAGAGAAAAAAAGAAAAAATCATGTTCTAGTCTTGACACCTGGTGTCCTAATTTTTTTAATTCCCAAGTGGTTATTCCTAACGTACACAATTCAGTGGTCCGTAATCATCAAACTAAAACTAGACTTAATCTAATAATTTCAAGATAATCAACCTCAAAATTGAACTCATAGCCCCAAAATACGAGAGTAGAAAAAGTGACCAAATTTCCAAAAAATAGACTCTGAATGTCAATTTAGCATTTGAATACTACCACATGGAGTCTGGAGATATACAATATGAAAAACCTACAAATAGAAATGCTCAGTTCGACTTGGGATTTTTGTTTTTTTTTTGAGAAAATGCAAAGGAAATCTTCAAGGGAAAGAATATCAAATTTGGCTGATCGTTGTATCTCTTTCTAAATCTCTCTCATCTCCACAAATGTGAGTGGAAATTTCATATGTTTGTATCCTCCAATCCGATCCAAGATTATACAAATAGTTGGGAAGAAGAGGGAATTGAAGAGAAAAATGGAATTTCAATTCATTTAACAACTAATTACAGTTACACGATGTTAACTTATAAATTCTAGATAACTGTTAACTTACAAATATGTTTTTTGTGATGCTTTTGAAATTCAAATTTCACAAAAACAGATTAGAGTATCACGTCTCGTACAAGTGTCTTTTGTGATGCTAAGTGCAGCTGTGCATAACATCAAAAGCAACACCCTGTTTCAAGCTTCCACCAATACGACTCGAATTCCCAAATTTGCCCCCACTTGTTAAGCCCATAAAAAATTTCACAACATCAACATAAATGCCATTACCAGGCACCATAGTCCACTTTTATGTACCACAATTACGGTCGTCGTCGATTGCCACAATAGAATAATCATTACTATTTATGCCCCTTTGAAAAGACTGCTTTCTTTGCACATTTAAATACATCGATGTCCCCAAACTTTGAAGGATTAGTGCACTTAATTAAGACCATACGATTTACACACCTCAGAGATGCGGAAATCCAAAGTGTTGAGAGCTTTCGGCATCCGAGTTTGTGGCAATCGACGACAACCGTAGCGGATAAACCAATTTTAGATTTATGCACTAGGTGCATATGAAACCTTGCCATAACAAGGATGCGCTATAGAAAAACCCCTTAAATAGAACACTATCCTATGAGTAACGTGATGAAGAAAAACCTTTAAAGTAGATGTATAAAAAGACACTACCAAAAATACACTGTTTAACATCCGTTGCAAAACGCTGTTTGCGACGAACACATGTCCATTGATAAAACAACCATAGCAGATATTTGCGAACAGAATTTTGCCGTCCATCGCAAATTTACAACGACTTAATCCGTCGCATATCAGTCGGGTCAAGACCCGATCCGATTGTCAAAATTTGCGATAGACATGTGGCCGTCGCATATAATCGAATTAACTTGATATTTTAATTACCCGCACCCCCTCCAAAATTTACGTAAGTGTCCATTGCAAATTTTGTATTTACGACGGACACGTGTCCGTTGCAAAACCTGAGTCTAGAAAAAAGAAAAAATGGTCAGTGTGGTTCAAATCCGGCCCCTCCGCGCACCCATGTGGACACAAACCACTGTGCCACGGCCCCCAAGCTATATTATTCGGTCCAACTTTCATATTAGCCTTATTGGGTCTTGAACAATAAATTCCATATTCGCGTCCAAGGGGAATCGACCTTCCGACCTCTCATGCATGTGTACACGAGCTTCAATTGTTCATTTAATTAATTGTATATGTATTTAAATTGACTCATTTTTTTTTCATATTTCACCAAATTAATTCCTTTTCTTTTCTAACTTATTTAAATTGATGTTGTGACCAACTAATTTTTTTTATTTTGTAAAATTATTTATTTCGACAATGCGTAAACTTATATTTCGTTTATTTGTATGCAATTAATTGTATATGTATCCAAATTGACTCATTTTGTTTTCATAATCCATCAAATTAATTTCTTTTCGTTTCTAACTTGTTTATATAATTGTTGTGCCCAACTTGTTTAATTCCAACAACGTGTAAACGTATAGTTCGTTCATTTGTATGCAATCAATAGTATATGTATCCAAATGAAGTCTTTTTCTTTTCATGTTTTACCAAATTAATTTTTTTTTTCGTTTCTAACTTGTTTAAAAAAATGATTTGTCCAACTTTTTATTTTATTTGTATAATTTTCTTTACTACTTATAAAATATAAAATATCCAAAACAATACAAAATTATCCAAAAATTAAACAAAATAAAAATCATCCAAAAAATAAAATAAAAGTAATGTGGATTCAAATAAAAAAAATGATTTTCACAAAATTTAAAATATAAAATTTTCTAACCATCGGATTGAAATCCGACATCCTCCCCATCTTCATCCTCATCCAGCTTTAGAATCGGCGGCTGCAGCGGTGGCATCTGCACCAACGGTGGCCGCGGTGGTGGTGGTAGAGACGATCCATCTATCGTGGAGGAGACCATTGTCCACCAGTTGTTCATTTTCTCCCTATGCTTCTGCTCTGCCTCCCGCTGCGCCGCCTGCCGCATCCTCCCATACTCTTTCTTGTCCCGCTGTTGCTTCTGGAGGTCCTTCATCTTCTTAACCACAGTCGAAAGTTGTCTCTCGAGCTCGCTGGAATGAGAGACGATGGAAGATTGAGAAGAGAATGAGCCTGATCTACGAGATCGGAGAAAGTTTTCCCAATCCAGTGAACCACCCTTTTTTAGCCTTGACGTTCTTGAAGTACAACTCATTTTGAATGTCCACAAAAGGCTAGTAATTAATATTAATAACTTTTTTAAAGTTGTCTCTTACAAATTGCATCCCGTGCTCCAAAATAGACTGAGAATTGGCCCGATCTCGTGAACCCTTCTCCATCAGGGCCACTAAGGCGATTCACCTTGTTCTTTCAGGCCTTCTCTTTAAACTCATCGCTATCCCAGTACGCGAGGAATTGGGGTAGCTTTCGCTATCCTTCCCCATATTCGTCGACGTCCCCGTCTTGTACCATGCTTCCCTAAATCGATACATGATGTTTCTGTATCGTTCACCGCCTTTTATACAAAAGTTCCCCACATCTGATCATCGTGCTCCTGTGCCCAGACACAATTTTTCTGCAATTACATTAAAATGTAGATATCAGTTTATATAATTTATATTAACAAACGATGAATAAATTAAATAATTAATAAATAAATAATTAAATAACTAATACCTTAAATTTCTCAAAGTAGATCCGCTTTCTCCGGTCAGACACAGCCTCCCAGTTGAAACCGGTGGGCTCAAATTTACCGTCCCAGATGGACTTGGACACCTGAGCAGTAGCCTCGTGGCCCAGAATCCAACTGTAACATTAAAACTTTAAAGTTAGTAAATTAATTAGGTTTTAATAAAAAATTGAGTGTAAAGTATTAAAACTTCAGTCATAAATACTCAATTTAAAGTTTACGATGACCTCGTCCTTTGCAAATCAATCGCCGACATTTATTAGGCACCATTTCCCGAAAGGTCGTGGTCAAACAGGCGGAGATTTTCGACGACCTAGGCCATCGCAAATCACAAAATTGAAATTTACAACGGGCTTACACATCGCAAAATGGTCGGCCACAATAAATTTGCACTATTTCCGAAAGGTTTCGATCAAACGGTCAGAGTTTGCGATGGCTACGGTTGTTGCAAATTATAAAATTAAATTTTACGACGGCTTTCCCATTGCAAATTTTGGCGGGGAGGTCGAAGGTCATCAGTCTGTTCATTTGCGACGGTCTAATATGTCGCAAACACTAAGAATTTGCGATGGATATGTCATGCCATCATAAAAATTGACCCTTTACGTCATCTGGTTACTATTCGTCGCAAATCCGTCATAAAACAGTAAGGCTTGTGATGGATATTGTTCCCGACGCAAAAGTCCATCGCTAAACTGAGCATTTTTTGTAGTGAGAGATGAACATAATGCTACATAACTTGATCCATGAATCATTAGAAATTGGCGGAGATTTGATCGGGAAGAGACTGACATTAAGAAATCACATGAGAAAAAATTTGCCTTATAATTGATAAACCTAAAATGGTGTTGCTCTAAGAATGAAATTTAAACCAAATTTGTCCTCCATCTTTTCATCTTTATTAAAAAGGTCCTCTATTTATCTATTTTATCAATTTAGTTATATATTAAAGTTTTGTCAATTAGGTCTTAATTGACTGGAAAATGCACAAAATGTGGCGATTTTGGTCTACTATTTATTCGTTTTATCTATTTAAATTTGGTCAATTAGATCCTAATTGAATGGAGAATGCACAAAATGCCGCCGTTTAGTCACATCCTAATTGGACAAAAAATGCAATATTTTTTTAAATCTTCAAAATCAAATTTAACCTTATATTTTTTTTTGGCTTGAATTGGATTGTCTAGATCTAGAATTGCATGTATTGTTGCAACAATGGCGAAAACGGCTGCACAAGTGAAGAAGATGATCTTTCTAATTTTTATTTTTTGTATTAATTTGGTCAAATTTAAGTTTTATCTTTATTTTAATTCATTTTTATATGTTGGAATTTACATTTTATTTTACGTTTTTGTAATAGGCGAAAATTACAATTTAGCATGCCATATGTAAAAAATGGGCCATGTAATCACCACCATCCAAAAACATAAGCATGCAACAAAAATAATGGTGTTATCCATATTTCCCGACCAATTAACACCTAATTGACGTAATTTGAATTGACACAGGACTATATTGATAAAATAAATAAATAGATAATCGAAACGGTGGCGTTTTGTCCATTTTTGGAATAGATACATGACTAAGTTTATAAATCAAATAAATACATGATATTTTTTTTCGGGCAAAATGTAAAAAATAATCCTGTAACTTTGCTCGAGTCCAACTTTGGTCCTTTATCTTCTTAATTTCTCACTTATGGTCCTTTTGTTATTAGAAAATGTCATTTTCGATGGAAATTTTAAAAAATCATCCAGAAATTACACGTGCTCTAGTGGTAAAGCTCGCGTGGTGTTCCAGGTCAATGAATTAGTTTCATGTCGCACTCCATTTGGATTAAATAAGGTCCACGTCAATGATGATAAATTCCATTTTCAACCAAATTAATTTGAATGGAGTGTGACATGGACCTTATAAAATAGACTTGGAGCGTCACACGAGCACTTATACCGGAGCATGTGTAAAGTTCTTGCATTTTAAAAAAAAATTCCATCGGAAATGAGCTTTTCTGATAACAAAAGGACTATAATTGAGAAATTAAGAAAATAAAGGACTAAATCTGGATTCGGGTAAAGTTACCGTTGGTGATCAAATTTAATCGATAGGATTAGTGACTGTTTTAATCTGGTTTAAGACCACCAATAAATTACGTGTGATTGATTACCACCGTAAATGATAAATCGAAGATTCAGGATGTGGAATGATAAACACGAAAGTCAAAATCATATTAATTTCGTATGTGTGTACGTTTAGGCGTGTTAGTGTGTGTTTTGAGAGTATTTAAGAATTTGAACTTGTATTTCTTAAGCTAGAGAACAACTATTTATAGAGACTAGCAAGCATGAGGTGTCTATGACTCTTGATCTCCCTAGCCTGCATGTTTGACAAGTGTCCTATTGACCTTTGTTTGACCTTATCTAAGCTGAATCTTAGTTACAAAGTCTTCTTTGGTCTTATCTCGGGCTCATTGTTGTTCGTCCAGGTCGGTTTAGTTGATCCAGACTGGTTCTTCCATAGAAGTTGTTCGCCTTTTGAGGTTATGGCTCAGAAGTTGTTCGCCTTTGTGTTTTACACAGATTGGCTTTGAGATCTTGATCCTTTGTTCGTTCACATACACCTCTTAAGCTGGTAAATGCACCATCTTTCATAATGTTGTTCGTCATTACAGACTTGGTGGAGGGTCCATATTTGGCTTCGGGTCTCTAGACTTGTTCGCCAATATGTTGTTCGTCAGTAGAGTTGTTCGTCATTTCATGCACCTCCTGGATTGCTTTGTACACTCCTGTTTGATTTTCTTTGTTAATCATCTTCTAAGGCCTTAATACTTGTTCGCCTAAGGGTAATTGATGCTCGCCTATCAACAATTGCCCCCTATCCTGACTATGTGTTGCCATTGACGAGCATCTTTTGAGCGAGCAACAATAGTTAGGATATTAAACTGATGAGGGTTGGGACGAACATCATGGGTCCTGGCGAGCAACAAATGGTTTGTCGTTCCGTCTCCCCAAGGTCTAGGGGTTGTACGACGATGACGTGGGCGGTATGATTGCGCGCCGCCCACGCGCGAGCATTCCCGAGGTGACGCGCCCCTATATTTGCATATAGGCCCTCCGATTTTCAGTCTTGCTCGGAATTAACCCCGTATTCCTTCAATTAAGCCCATATTTTGTTGGAAATTATGATCTGTACCCCATTTTTTGCTTGGGGTATAAATAGAAGAGGGAAACAAATATTTTCCCATTTTTTTGCTTCTTGCTACAGTGCTCCGGCGAATTCTCCATCTCTGACGACTTCAAGCTTTTTCCGACGATATTTTCTTCAAATTCTTGCTTTCGGCTTCAGATTTCATTCCCAAGGTAGTCACTCTTCTTATTTCTTCTCCTTTATCTCTTTTCTTTCCAAATTCGTACCATCACCGCCGTGGAAGGATTCTCGCCGCCGTCACCCGCCCAAAACCATCATCGGAGATCATAAACCCCATTTTAAAACTTAAAATCTTCATTCTCAAACTAATGTCCTCTCATTCAAGCAACCAAAATTCCGAGGAGAATTGGATCCCCTCTTTCCGATCGTACCTTTTGTCGAGCAGCCGCCGTTCGAGGTTTCCTCAGAAGCGCATCCCGATGTGGATTCGGTGGTTCGATCAGTGGAGGATTCTGGTGCTCGCCGATCCGGCGAAGAGGCTAGGGAGGCCACAAGCAGCTCTTCCAACGAGCAATCTTCATCTGGCTCTGAATCTGAGGAAGATCCGGAGTTTGACGAGCTTACCCCTGAATTTCTGGAAGGGATAGGGTTTCCAGGCCCTAAGATGCTCGAAAATGAGATTCCCACTGGTATTGCTCGCCCATTTAATTGGCGAGCATATTCTGATGAGTATGCGAAAAATTTTCTTCGCCCCCCGCGTCAAGTTTTGGATCTGGTGAGAACTGAGTACCAGGCGAGCAGAATTCGGAGTGTTGTTCGCAAGGACGAACTCAACCTCATACGGGAAACATATCAAATTCCCCATGACATCTTCATGTGGCTCCTAAGAGGAAGGAAAGAGCTGATCGTCCTCCTCCTGGGTGTACGGCGATCAACATAGACACGTTGATCGCGGGGTTAAGATTGCCACTTCCCCCCGTTGTTGGTCGCTTTCTGGAGGCGACCAACTTAGCCATCACCCAAATAACTCCTATTGGGTGGATGAACCTGCTCGGCATCATGGGCTTGTTCGCCCTGGAAGGATATGTCGACCGTATAACCGCCGAGGAGGTCAACTACTTGATGACCATCACCAAATGTCCGAGGGGCGAAAAAGGGTACTACTACTTGAAAGCCCGGGCTGGATTAAAATTGGTGGAAGGGGTGCCGAACAAGATTCGGGATTGGAAGGAGTATTTTTCTTCATTGGGGGCGATTGGCGAGCATCTTCTGGTCCTCACGGCGGTGCTGGGCGTATTTTTGAACCCACCACCTATGAGCAAATCAAATGTAAGGTCATCTTTGTTCGCCCTTGCATAAAGTTCTAATTTAACTTTTTTGTTTGCTCGCAGGTCCCCGGTTACTCAAGTGGAACTCGGAAGAGGAAGAGATCGGATCTGAGTTCCTCTTCACTTCGTGTTTGGTCGCCCTCCGAGATAAGACCGAGAGGACCATTGAGTACGTGAACAGACTAAAGTGCAAGAAAGCTGCTCGCCTGTTCACGTACCCCCACCATCTGGAAGCCCAGATTGAGGTGCCCCCAGGTACAGAAAGTTTCTAACTTTCAATATACATGTTGCTCGCCATTTGTTTCTAAAACTTGCTCGTCTAATTTCTCTTCTTTTTTTTTTAGCCGAGCAAGTCACCGTCGCTGTCCCTCCCTACTTTGGACTTTTAGAGCAAAGAGTCCACAAAATGCCATCTCCAAAGGGAAGGAGGAAGAAGGGTGACCCGCCATCCAAAGTGTTGGCAATGACGAATAAGGCAGAGGGGGCGAAAGTTGCTCGCCAAGCCGCGCCATCGTCCAATCTACCACCTTCTCCCCCTCCTGCACCATCACCCCGCGGTGCCAAGCGCCTAAAGAAAGGGGATGGGACCTTTGTGTCCCAGACTGCTCCTGCCGGGACCAAGGGCAAGGAGAAAGTGGGGCAGAGCCATGCTCGCCATCACACAGAGGGAGAAACTGTTCGCCCCTCCTCCAACGAGCCTGTGGAGAAGACAGGCAAGGCGGGCAGGGATTCCACTCCTGTTCGCGGTCCTGAGGATATCACCCATCTGGGTTGGGACGATCGAAAGTTCTAGGAGTAAGTCTACTTTCGCTTCTGCCGAACAAGATTCATTTTTTTTAATTTTTCTAAGTATCATTTGCTTTCTTGTTCGCAGATACCGTGCTGACGATCATCCTGGTCGAGCAAGTGCTGTTCACTAGTACGCTTGCTCGAAGACTCCCGTCAACATAAGGGAGATTCTCGACGATCACGTTCGCAGGGCGACGGAGCTGATCGCCCGAGCTTGGACACGTCCCCTGGAAAAAGCAGTCTTCCAATAAGGGCTGGCGGACAACGTCCATCTCTCCATGATGCTTCATGCTAATGGCCTCGTCACGGCTCAAAGGGCAATGGCCCAGATAGCCGAGCAAGAAGAAGCTGCCCGCCGCTACGCAAGCACTGCTCGGCAGCTCACGGAGGAGAAGGATGGCCTGGTCAGCCAGTATGAGGCCAAACTTGCTCGCCTCGAAAACCAGATCAGCGTCTATATCTGTAACGAGAAGAAACATCTTGAAGAAATTCAAGGTTTATCTGCCGAACTGAAAGGCAAAGACGTTGTGCTCGACAAAGGGGAGAAGAAGCTGCTCGCGGCCGAGCAAAGAAATACTGAGCTCGAAGCGGAGATTGCTCATTTGCGAGATGTAGAAACCAACTCTTTTTCACGCGAGCAACTCGAAGCCGAGGTTCAAGTTCGGTCTGCCCCCATCTCCAACCTGGGATACGTTTGTGCTTACGCGGATTATATCCGTATGGCCGACGCTTACAATTACAAAGACATGATAGAAGAGATGGGGAAAGACCTGACTGAATTCATCGAGCATTATCCGCCGCCGAACAACATCGAGATCCAGTTGGCAGACGTGGCTGAGTTGGGGGTCAAGATTGATAAACTTGACCCTAGCATCGTTGTTACTCGCCCTCCTATCCCAGCTGATGAGGGCGATCAAGAGGCAGAGCCGGCTGCCGAGGACGAGCAGGCTTCTAAGGAAATGGAGCAGAAAGCCGCCGAAGATATGGCGAGAGATTTGATCGTCGATCCTCCTGCCGACCAGATCCAAATCCCTCATACTGCTGAGCAGCAATAGACTTAGGACTTAGCCTTTTTTCTTTTCTTTGTAGTAGTTGTTCGTTCCTTTTGTAGTACCTTTGTAATGGCTTTTCAAAGCTGTACTATTTTTTAGGCTTCAAAACCTTTATTTTAATGAAAGTTCTTTCTTTTGTTCGCTCATTTTCTTATATATGTTAATTGCCTTTACATTTTTTTCAATGCTTTTGCAATTATAACATATAATGTTGGGCTTTTGTACGAATTGAACTTTGCCTTAATGGAATCTGGGTTTAGCCTTAGGTTCTACTCATCTTAAAAGACGAACAACCTTTAATTGGCTTTGGCCCTCAAAATGGAGTTGTACCTCGAGCTTTCAGACTTTTCCTTTTTGACGAACAACTATTTATACATAATGAAAAATTTACAAGTGTTAAAAAACTGCTCGTCACTAACATATACAACCTAACGAACAACTTTGAATACTAATTGAAAACAAGCTCGCTTATAATATTTTTGCCGAGCAACTTTGTCTAAAATTAAAAAAGATGAATCAGCACTAGACTATACAACGTGCCGAACAACTTTACATTCTATACTTAGCAAAATTTTAAAAAAATTAGGCAAATTTTTGGTTTTTGGTTTGCCCTACTTGGTTCACTTGCCCCCCAAGACATTTGTTCGCCCAATCAAGAACTTGTTCGTCTCATTGATAGTACTTCTTCAGATGTACAACATTCCAGGAGTATTGGGCCGGCTTGCCTTCCATATCCTCGATATCGTATATACCATTAACGAATTTTTCCGTTATACGATACGGGCCCTCCCAAGTTGGTCCCAATACACCTGGAGGTTGGGCGAGCAAATTTCTTAGAACCAAATCTCCAACTCTGAATTCCCTGATTTTAACATGGGAATTGTAATAACGTTCTGCTCGCTGCTTGTAGGTAGCATTTTTTAGCTCGACACTTAATCTTTTTTCTTCGAGCAAATCCATCTCAGTAGCTAGAGCAGAGTTGTTCGCCTGCTCATCAAAGTTGGTCGTTCTGAATGTGTTGGTCTTTAACTCGATTGGTATTACAGCTTCTGTTCCGAAAGCCATTGCAAAAGGCGTTTCTCCGGTGCTTGACATGGGAGAAACTCTATATGCCCACAGGACTTCCGGGAGTTCTTAAGACCAACTGCTTTTGCTCTCCGCTAGCCGTACTTTCAATGTATGCTTGATTATCTTGTTTACGACCTCGACTTGTCCATTTGATTGGGGATAATAGGGCGTAGAGTAATATTTTTTGATCCCCCACTTTATACAGAAATCTCTCAACTCTTTTCCATCAAACTGTGGACCATTGTCTGTCACGATGGTTTGTGGAACCCCAAAGCGACATACAATGTTCTTCCAAATGAAGTTGATCATTTTCTGCTGCGTGATTTTTACCATGGCCTCTGCTTCCGCCCATTTCATATAATAGTCGACTGCCACGACGGCAAATCGAACATTTCCAACTCCTGCTGGGAAAGGACCAATAATGTCCATCCCCCATCTTGCAAATGGCCACGGGCTATAAACTGATACGAGCTGTTGGGCCGGGGTATGAATGTTTGGGGCAAAAATCTGGCATTGATGGCAAGTTTTTGCTTTCTTGATCGCATCTTGGTGTAAAGTCGGCCAATAGTAGCCTTGTCTGATAGTTTTGTATGCCAAGACTTGTCCCCCAGTGTGATTTCCGCATACTCCGGTGTGTATTTCTTCAAGTATTGCTCGTCCTTGCCCCCTAGGCAAACATTTGAGAAGTGGGATTGATATTCCTCTTTTGTAAAGCTGCTCGCCTACCAGAGTATATCTGGCGGCTTGCTTTGTTAGCTTGGCAGCTTCAAAAGGGTTGTTCGGTTTTTCCCCACTTTTCAGATATTTGACTATACTTGTTCTCCAGTCTTCTTCTTCATTTGTTTGTTCGTCAAATTGGTTGACATTATAACTTCTCGTTGATGGATCATTCATCTTTGTAATTATAATGTCCGCCAACTCTGCAGGTCCCTCGCTTGTTGCTAGTCGGGCCAACGCATCTAATTGCGTGTTGCTTGTCCTTGGAATTTGTTCAATGAAGACTTGTTCTAACAAGGACATCAGGTAAGCAACAATTCGCTGATACTCGATCATATGATCGTCTTTCGCTTCGTATTCATCTCGGACTTGGTTCACAATCAATTGTGAATCGCCGAATATTTGTAACCGTCTAACACCTACTGCAAGAGATAGGTGGAGACCAACAATAAGAGCTTCATACTCAGCTTCGTTGTTGGTTGCCATGAAACCAAATCTAATCGCCGAGGTGAATACTTGTCTGTCAGGGCTGATTAGAACCACTCCTGCCCCCGAAGCTACGTTGGTTGAAGATCCGTCAACATAAAGATGCCAGGGGTGATCAAGTCCTCTTGTCGGATCTGGTGGGAAGGTTAATTCGACTATAAAGTCAGCTAACACTTGCCCTTTGATCGCTGTTCGAGGAGCATAGGTCATCCCGAATTGGCTAATCTCTAGTGACCATTTTAATAAGCGACCAGCTGTGTCGGGACGATGGAGAATTTGTCTGACTGGGAAGGTTGTTAGCACTTCAACTTGATGATCAAAGAAGTATGGTCGTAACTTCCTCACACTCATGACAAGTGCGTACGCCAGTTTCTTGGTTGGAGAGTATTTGATCTCCGCATCATGCAAAGCTTGGCTGACGTAGTAGATGGGTTGATGAAATTTGCCATCTTCTCGTACCAGAACAGAACTGATTGCCACTTCTGACGCCGCCAAGTACAAGTATAGCTTTTCTCCTGGGACGGGTTTTGATAGGATTTTGACATCTCCTAGGTAGTCTTTATGTTGGTCGAACGCCTTTTGACAGTTGCTAGTCCACGTGAACTGTCCTTTCTTGATGGCTTCAAAGAATGGACGACATTTGTCCCCCGACCTGGATATGAATCGATTCAATGTTGCTAGGCATCCTGTGAGCCTTTGCACTTCTTTTATTGAACGTGGTGGTTGCATATCCACGATTGCTTTGACTTTTGTTGGATTGGCTTCAATCCCTCGTTGACTAACAAGATGGCCCAAGAATTTTCCAGAATAGACTCCGAAACTACTCTTCTTCGGGTTCAGCTTCATATTGTAACGCCGAAGAATATCGAACACCTGGGTCAAATGTTGAAGATGGTCTTCTTTTCGGGGGCTTTTGACTACGATATCGTCTACATAGACTTCTACAGTATCTCCGATTTGTTCGTCGAACATTTTGTTCACCAACCTCTGGTATGTTGCTCCGGCGTTGATGAGGCCGAAGGGCATTCTCTTCCAACACAACAAGTTTTTATTTGTATAAAATGCTGTGTTCTCTTGATCGTCTGGATGCATTGGAATTTGATGGTACCCGACAAAGACATCCATGAATGTTAGCATTTCATGACCTGCAGTGCTGTCCACCAACTGGTCAATGTGAGGGAGAGGAAAGTTGTCCTTCGGGCATGCTGCATTCAGATCTGTAAAGTCTATGCATAGCCTCCAGGTCCCGTTTGGTTTCCTCACAAGGACTGGGTTTGCTACCCATTGTGGACAGAGTGCTTGTCGGATCAAGTCGTTGTCTAACAACTTCTTTACTTCTTCATTCAAAGCCTGATACTTGTCTGGGCCATATTTTCTTCGTTTTTGATGGACAAGCCTTTTTGCTTGATTAATGTTGAGTTTGTGACAAGCATGTTTTGGATCTATCCCCACCATGTCTGCATGAGACCAAGCAAAAACATCTAGATTCTTACTGAGGAATTCTTTCATTCTGGATCTATAAGGCTCAGGGAGCTCAGATCCTATATATAATTCGAGATCCTTGTTTTCAGGATTAACTTTGAACGCCTCCAGTTCTTCAACTGGAGTTGCTCGTCGTTTTTGTCCTTTCCAACGAGGATCAAGTATTGGTTCCTCAGGGTTGAAATCATTTTCGATGTTTATGGGCTCTGCTTCCAGGCGGGGATCTAGATCATCTGTTGGTTCCGACTTATTGTTGTTAGTCAACACCTGGCCCTCCAAGTCATTTGGCGTGTGTTGCTCGTCACCACCCCTTTGTTGTTCGTCGGGATGATGTTCCTCATGGGTGGTGGTGAGTTGTTCGTTCAACACTTGCTCGTCAAGATGTTGCTCGTCAGTATCCATGTGGTCCTTTTCTATGTCTATCATGTTTTCCAGTATTGACGGTTCATCAGCAGGATAGCTAGTTGTGGCTTCCACCATGGATACTAGTGCATGTTTGGCCTGCAACTGCAAGAGACATTCCCAGACCTTTCTTTGATCTCCTTTGATAGTGTCTGCTCCACTTGCTGTTGGGAATTTCAAACAATAGTGATAAGTGGAACATGCAGCTTTGAATTCATTTAAAAAGGGTCGACCAAGAAACCCGTTATAAGTTGAATCCTGGTCTACAACCAAGAAGTCAACCATTCTTGTAATATTTTTCTCGGGTTCGTTGGCCGTTACAAGTTGTACTGCTAAAGTAACTATTCCCAACGGGACTGTTACAGCATTCCCGAAGCCTACTATTCTGTGAGTTGAATCCCGAATATAGCCCGAATAATCTCCAAGGTGATCGAGCATCTTTTTGAATAGGATGTTGGTGTAGGCTCCGGTGTCCACCAACAATCTGTGGACTCGTGTTCCCATAATCTTTGCACAGATTATGAGCGAATCGTTGTGCGGAGTTAATATTCCTTCCAAGTTTTTTTCGGTGAAGGTCAATTCTACTGTCTGCATGATAGGCGGTTTAACCCCCATTTCTTGGACTTGATCGATCGCTCGTAACTCAGCCTTCCTCTTTCGGTTGGAGATTGGCGGTCGTCCATCAGAACACCCTCCTGCAAGGCCTGTGGGTTCCATCATGTATAAATCCTCCAACGGACGAGCAGGAATGGTTGGAATTGGTCATCCTAGCTTATTGTTTTTCTGAGGTTGATCATCCTCATCCTCAGAGTTGCTTTCCCAGATTCTTTTTCCAGGTTGTCTCTTAACAAAGTCGGAGAGTTTCCCCTCCTCGTAGAACCGCCAAAGCTGCTTGAGCAAATCTCTACACTCGCTCGTAAAGTGCCCCACGCTTTGATGGTAGGCACAATACTTGTTAGGGTTGAGTTTGCCGGTGTCTTGTCGGATTTTCCGTGGAGGGGAGAGCAATTCCTTCTCTTTCACATTTTCATAAACAGTATCGACTGACACTATTAGCACTTGATTCAACTTTTCCTTAAGCTCCGTCCCTTCAGTGAATGCCTTCATATTTTTCGGGACTCGATAGCTTGTTACGCCAGGTTTCTTGTTCTCCTTGGAATCAGCTTTGTTCTCCCCCAGGTTTGATTGCAAGGCCTCGTGCATGGAAACGAATATGCCGGCTTAATTCCTGAATTCGGCATAACTTCTTGGGCACTTCAGACGTACCTCTTTCCATAGCTTTGATCATTTTTTTTAACCCGGCCATAACGGTAACAATTTTTGTGTCCTCACTAACGGGTTCACCTTCCAACAGCACCTTGTCGAACCTTTCCATGAATGCCCGATCCGACTCGTCGTCATTTTATTTTAGGTCCGACAATCGATGTTTTTGGGATAAATATGACCCCGCCGTTGAGAAATAGGAAAGGAACTCTCGGCTTAGTTGAACGAACGAGTGGATGGATGCTGGTGGCAGTGCCGAAAACCACTTGTGCACCCGGTCCCCCAAAGTTAATGGGAAATTTCGGCATTGTTAGATGAACCCTGGGGTCAGCAAGGCCATCGTACTGGATACATGCTGAGAATTGGACCTTCTGAATCGGGGCTTTTAGAATGAGGGATGATAAAGGTGAAGATGGTAGGCTGGTCGTCCCCACTCCTCTTTGTTGGTCCAATTGTCCCTGCATGCTCTCCACTGCCCTTCTTAGACTTGATAGTTCATCCAGAGATGCCCCCTGGCTTGGAGGCTGTTCGGCGAGCAAAGGTACAAACCTTTCCGCTCGTCGCAGTCCCTCACTCGGAGTGGGCAAATCCTGGAGCTGTTTTTTAGGGTTGCTCGCCGCATTTGGCCCTAGACGTCTGAAGGCAGACTGGGAGAGTCTTTAATGAACTGATGGGCGTGGTTGTTCAAATGTTGTTCGCCCACGCTCTACTTCCTGGCGAGCAACTTTCTCCCGGAGTTGGGGCTGACCAAGTCTGTCCTGAGCACTGGAACATGTAGTCCCATGACTCGATATTGTTGTTCGCCCGCGAGCAGATTCAGCCTGGCCTTCTCTTGGTTCGACCACCTTGGCTTTGCCTTGATCCCGCCTGACCTGGGCACTGTTCACCTCGTGTTGTTCGCCCCTAGCTGACCTGGCCCTAACAACTTCTATGGGTCTGACCTTAGGCCTCACTTGTGTAGGCCTATTCTGATCTTGTTGTCTCTGAAGAGCTTGGAGAGCAGCAATAGTCTTGGCCAGTTCATTAGGGTTGTTCGCTAAGGCCTCCATTTCGGGTGGGAGATTATGAGTTATGGCAGTGTGTTGCGATCTGTTCGCATGCCTGGGATTACGATCCTGGTGGTCGGCCGATGAAGCTCGGGTAGGAGATGCTCTCCTCGACAAGCGTGATCCTTGTGTTTCCTTGGATTGAGGCATTTCAAATTAATTTGTCTTTGTTCTTGTGATGAAGAACACCAAGAACACCAAGAACACTTCTATTTGAATCTTCAAATGTTTCTTGAAACTTTCTTCAAATCTTCAAGTTTTCAACTTGAAGTTCTTGTCTAATCACACTAAACCGGAGGTTCGGACCCTTCTTCTAGCGCCAATTTATTGGTGATCAAATTTAATCGATAGGATTAGTGACTGTTTTAATCTGGTTTAAGACCACCAATCAATTACGTGTGATTGATTACCACCGTAAATGATAAATCGAAGATTCGGGATGTGGAATGATAAACACGAATGTCAAAATCGTATTAATTTCGTATGCATGTACGTTTAGGTGTGTTAGTGTGTGTTTTGGGAGTATTTAAGAATTTGAACTTGTATTTCTTAAGCTGGAGAACAACTATTTATAGAGACTAGCAAGCATGAGGTGTCTATGACTCTTGGTCTCCCTAGCCTGCATGCTTGACAAGTGTCCTATTGACCTTTGTTTGACCTTATCTAAGCTGAATCTTAGTTACAAAATCTTCTTTGGTCTTATCTCGGGCTCATTGTTGTTCGTCCAGGTCGGTTTAGTTGATCCAGACTGGTTCTTCCATAGAAGTTGTTCGCCTTTTGAGGTTATGGCTCAGAAGTTGTTCGCCTTTGTGTTTTACACAGATTGACTTTGGGATCTTGGTCCTTTGTTCGTTCACATACACCTCTTAAGCTGGTAAATGCACCATCTTTCATAATGTTGTTCGTCATTACTGACTTGGTGGAGGGTTCATATTTGGCTTCGGGTCTCTAGACCTGTTCGCCAATATGTTGTTCGTCGGTAGAGTTGTTCGTCATTTCATGCACCTCCTGGATTGCTTTGTACACTCCTGTTTTATTTTCTTTGTTAATCATCTTCTAAGGCCTTAATACTTGTTCGCCTAAAGGTAATTGATGCTCGCCTATCAACAGTTACAGGACCAATTTTGATATTTTCTCCTTTTTTTGACCATAATACAGGACAGTTTCAATTAAAAAAAAAAAAGATAAAAGGGAAAATTTGGTTTAAATCCCCTCTAAGATTGATAGCCGGATGACATAGTGTTCTAGTCCTGGCACCCTCAAAATGGAGTATATTATTTCCAAGTGTTTGTTACTAACTACTTACACAATTCAGTGGCGAGTATAAGTTCAAGCCAATCGATCTCAAAATTGAACTTATAGAGTTATAGTCCCCCAATTTCCGTCTAAGAATTAATCTATACTATATTAAAAAGTGACAAGAGGTTGAGAAACATTTTTAGACAATCTTGTCCTTAGCATATTTTAATCTTTACTATTATACCCAATTACCTATATTCATTTATTTTATTTTATAACTTTTGGAATTCTTCTATACTATATTAAAAAGTGACAAGAGGTTGAGAAACATTTTTAGACAATCTTGTCCTTAGCATATTTTAATCTTTACTATTATACCCAATTACCTATATTCATTTATTTTATTTTATAACTTTTGGAATTCTTACAATAAATTAGCCATGATATATTTTAATCTTGCTATACTATATTAAAAAGTGACATGACAAGAGGCTGAGAAACATTTTTGGACAATCTTGTTCTTAGCATATTTTAATCTTTACTATTATACCCAATTACCTATATTCATTTATTTTATTTTATAACTTTTGGAATTCTTACAATAAATTAGCCATGATATATTTTAATCTTGCTATACTATATTAAAAAGTGACAAGAGGTTGAGAAATATTTTTGGACAATCTTGTCCTTAACATATTTTAATCTTTACTATTATACCCAATTACCTATATTCATTTATTTTATTTTATAACTTTTCGAATTCTTACAATAAATTAGCCATGATATATTTTAATCTTGACTCATAACTGTCTATTTTATTTGTTCTACAACCTTTGAAATTTTTACATTAAAAATTATAATTAGTATTATATACATAGACTTTGCAGTAATCTAATAAACCCCAAAACCATTTTTCTCGGGTATTCCTTCATTTCCCTATGAAGTCAGCTCAATATTTTTCTATTTAGGTAATTATAATACAAATTTTGATTATCTATTTCATAGATTATCGTAATAGCATGAGTGGTAGCAATTAACGATTCAGAACTCGAATTTAATTTTTCTGACTCTGAGTTCGTTCATTCATATATTTTGAGATTTCTAGCTCTCTCTGTTTCAATTGCAAAATATGTCGAATAATTCTCTTCAATTTGATTAGTTTTACAGTAAATGTTAATTTATCATGAGTGGTAGCAATTAATGATTCAGAACTCGAATTTAATATTTCTAACTCTGAGTTAGTTCATTCATATATTCAGAGATTCTAGCTCAAAATTCAAATACTATATTTTATTTTATTTTATTAGTGGATTATTATTGGCTTCAAATTCAAAATTCAAATACTACGTTTTTTCTATAAGTTAACAAAATCTTATTCTTCATAATTTTGATGTTGACAGTCATATACACTTAACGAGAGCAACCTTCAAATCAACTTCTCTTATACATTCATGACAAAAGCTCGGAGAAGGAAAGACGAGAGGAGAGCTTAAATTTGAAAATTATTAATTACAAACTTTAGACAATTTTAACTATTAATTTATATAGGAAGAACATTCTACAAATTGATTTATTCATATAGTGTGTTTAAAATTGACATTTTTATTGATGCTTATAAAACCTTTTTTTTTTCATCCAAGAAAAGTTTTATTAATCAACTATTCTATTTTTCAATTCTTTGACTTCTTATATATTTTAACAAACTTGACAAGATCAATCATAGATGTATCCAGCATGTTTGATTAAAAATCAAAGAAACTTGCTTAACTTCTTTAATCAAGAAAAAGATTTAATAAATTTTAATTATGATAAATATCTTTAAATTTTAAAATTTAAAAACAAAATTTAAAACAAGTATGACATAAAAATTAGAGCTTTTTGTATTAAAAACTAAAAAAATCTAAACAAAATATTTATAATTCATAAATTATTTAAAAATTATCAAATAAAATTTAAGAACACACCTACATCAAATAAGATACCATGAAGAAGTTGACAACCTAAAAATTATACCCGAACGTAGAAGATCACGTGACATATAACTTTTCGATCTCTCTTAAAAATTATTTTTATGTTAAATTCATTGAAAAATCCTTGTGAATCACATATATGTGTATAAGCGAAACCTCTACACATTTTTCTTGAAAATTTAGAATATTGAAATCTTAATTTTAGTTTTTCAATTAGATTACATACAACGTGCAACACACGTGTATACAACTAGTCTAGTAGAAAAGAGTGATCAAATTTCCAAATGTGATTGGTCAAAAATGTGTACAAAGAAAATAAATTGCAGCTTGTTTTGAATTCTTCAATGAGAATGAGAATGAAAATTTACTTTCCATCTCCGCCCTTGGATATGTTGGAAGAATGATTATATTCATGGTGGTTACATCACTAGTGTTGTGCTATAATTTAAAAAAAAAATTAACAAAAGAAGAGGTTGTTGATTGGGGTACGTAGAAACGATTAAGGAAGAGGATTACCTTATTTAGGAAGGAAAATAGTGTTGTGCATTATCTTTTGTTCTCATTAACTATTACAATTACCTTATACTTATTTTCATTTTCATTTTCATTACTATGGAAGAATTTGCAAACCAAGTGGCATCTAAATCATTTAAAAGTAGTAAAATAACATAAACAAATAGACGCAATAAATAACAAGGTAATGTAAGAACACAACCAAACGAAGCCTAAGAACGGCTGAGCCAAGACCAAAATATATGTGCAAATTCATGATACACTAGCAGCAACCCTATTTTGGCAGTCACAAATACATGTGATATGACACTGTAATTCTCTAAACCTGCATTTAAGCTCGCTCACTTTTAAAACAAAAGTTCCGCACACTCTTACAACATTTTGACGACAATTACACTCCAAATCAATAGGTCCGAGTTTGAAAACTGATGCACTTATTTGTAAAATAAACTCGATAACCATTGGAGGAAAAGGATAATGAACAGTCATCTCCGGCGAAAATACATCGAACGGGTCGGCCCCACACCATTCTCTTCTATTCAGTGTCCGAGTTCTGGTATCCAAAACCCGATAACTATCTTCCCCGCCCGAAGAAGTGCATATGTTGTCCCCCTCAACCAAATGCAACTTCCCATCTCTAGATTCCACCAAATTCCTTTCTAAACAAGGATATGCATATATCCTAGGGCTAGGGTTAAGCATTGAATCAAATTCCCAAATACACCTCCCATTCATCAATCCCAAAGATTCGTCCCTGTATATTCACAATATCAACATATATATCACTCATACCATTACTGGCCACCAATGACCACTTATCACTGCCCGAATTTATAAACCACAACTTATTGAAGCACACAATATTCACCATCCTTAACCCCCTTTTTGTAAATTACTTTTTTACTCAAACTATACTCCCCATTCCGCCTAACACGAGTGGAAGTAGGATCCGCACATTTAAGAGCATAAGCCTTGCATACCTCGTAAATGCGAAAATCCAAAGTGTTGAGCGATTTGGGCAACTGGTGATGGCTAGCCAGCACAGCTTGCCATTGCTCAATCGTTCAACCTTGACTAAACATAAATTTTGTGGTTTTCCGCTGTATGGAAGTTTGATGAGATCAACGAGGGGGAACTTGGAGGCGCAGAAAGGGCTTAATGTGCACAAGTCAGTGTGGAGGATCAAACGGGGGAGGCTTTGAGTGGGGCTGACCCAAAGTATGTCTGCATATTCATGATACATTAGCAGCGACTCGATTTTACCAGTCACACACATCTGTTATGATCTTGTAATCCTCTAAACCTGAGTTTAACATCACGGGAATAGAAATATTAGTAAACTCTTATAATATTCTGACAATAACCGCACTACAAATCCTTATCCTTAATTTCCTAGTAAGATGCTCTTATTTGTATACAAAACCATTCAACACTTTGCCATTAGTCTATCAATGTCTCAACTTTGATTTCAAAAGTTGCCAGCAACCCAAACAACATAACTACTAACCCCATTATCCCTAACAAGACATCAGCTTGAAGAAAAAGCATGGTCATTTATACAAAACTACCCATTAGAGTAAACCAATTTGTCGACATGTTGATTCAAATTCCCAAGTATGTCCCAGCAACTCAATATCATAGATTTGTCCCTTCAAATTCACTAGATCAACATATAAAAGGCAACCCTCTACCACTATTAGTCATCAATTTCTACTTATCATCACAGGAATTTATATACGAAAAAATAAATATATTCGATCACTATTTTTATGTCCTTTCTGTAAATTACTTTCCTTGCGTATTTATGTTTAACAAAATTTGAACTATTCACATATTTAAGAGTATTAGCCTCACATACCTCAATAAGGCGGAAATCCAGAGTGTGAGCGCTTTGGGCATTTGGAATTCCGGGCATATATAAATTGATTTTTTTTTTTGCTGCCGCAGGGATGTTCCAGAAGATAAACCCTAGAAGAAGTACACAAAATTAGAAGATGAAATATTTTCTTGGGGATGATTTTAATTTGGGGTACGGTGTACACTTTTCACTAAAAAAAAAAAAAGGCTGATTTACAACGGCCACAATCGTTGCAAATCTCGGTAATTTGCGACTGAACTCATCAGTTGGTCCATTTTGACCAAATTAACGACGGATACTAAAATCCGACGTTACTTCCATTTGACTAAACGTTGCCGTTTTGCAAAAAATAGTGAGGGAAACCTGTCACTAATCCTAAATTGCAAATTTTGTGATATAAATACATTAGGCGGATTGGTGAACAATAATTGATCTGAGCCCATTGATGTGGTTATGAACTAAAAAAAACGAATAATCAAAATTAGTATGATAAACAAATAAAATCGACTAAAAGAATAAAAAATATTGAACACCGTCGATGAGCGATTTTTAGAATTATTTTTATTTACTTATTTATTTAAATGCCCAGTTTTTGTTAGGAGAGTGCAGCCGTGCGATGGAGTGCGACTAAAAAAGGATGATCAACGTACAAGCATCAATTGAAATTATTTTCTATTAAAAACAAAAAGTAAAATTGAAGAGAACAATCTAGCTTTGATACCTTTTCGTGTGGAGTCGAGGTGAATATCGGATGTCCTGTATCACAAATTCAAGGTAGAAGGGTGCTACAACAAAAGTACAATGGATGATGGAGACAAGCGGATGTGAGAGACTGAGAGAGTCAAGAATGATCTAGAGGAAAAAATGGAAATCTCTGAGTGAGACTGAGAGCGGGGAATGTGTTCAGGGTGCAGACAAGGGGAGGAAATGAAGATACAAGGTTTCTTTAAATTGAGGAGGGTGAGACTGATAGCGGCGCATGGGGAGAAAATGAAAATCTAAGGTTTCTTTAAATAGATGAGGGTGAGACTGAGAGCGGCGCATGGGGAGGAAATGAAGATTTAGGGTTTCTTTAAATTGATGAGGGTGAGAATAAGGGCGGCGCATGGGGAGGAACCAAAAATCTAGGGTTTTCTTAAATTGATGAGGGTGAAATTGAGAGCGGCGCATGGGGAGAAAATGAAAATCTAGGGTTTCGTAATACACTTCAGCACAATAATGTTCGGTTTTATGTAAAAAACAATTTATTTTTGTTTCTAAAGCCGAAATAAACAGAATTGATTCAGATTTTCTAAATATAAAAAATCAATTGTAACATTGTTGACACATGTTCTACATATACCACTCAAGTATAAGACACTACAAAAAAATGTGCTGTTTTGCGACGAAAATTTACACTACAAAAAAGATGGAGTTTAGCGACGGGAATTTTGCGACGGCAAGAATATCCGTCGCAAATTACTATCATTTGCGACGGATTTTTGTAAGTCGTCGCAAAAAATGAAAATTTGCGACGACTTAGGAAGTCCGTCGCAAATGATAGTAATTTGCGACGGATAAGCCGTCGCAAAATCTAGGGCCCACCGACTTGGTCTTGAACCGGCTACATTTGCGACGGAAAGGTCGTCGCAAATTTCAATTTTGAGTTTGCGACGGTCAATTCCGTCGCAAAACATACCCGTTTAAAGGTGACCGTTCGGGAAGCGACCCGTTTGACTGATTTCTACGGAAGAAGCCGTCGCAATTTTAAACTTTGTAATTGCGACGGACGAAAGCCGTCGCAATGCTTACATTTATATTCGCGACCTCTCGGGAAACGGCCCATTGACTGATTTGCGACGGAATGTCCGTCGCAAATTCGAGCCGTTTTACGCGTCTTATCGGGAAATGGTGCGTTGACTGATTTGCGACGGCTTTTCCGTCGCAAATCAGTAAGAAACGGCGTCGTTTTGCGTTTGACGGGCAAAATTTGCGACGGACAGGCGTCCGTCGTAAATTTTTTCCCACTTATTTATACAGGCCCGCCGCGTTGCAGACGGAGAAAGAGAGAAAAGGAGAAGAAGAAGAGGAAAAAGAGAGGAAAAGGAAGGAGAAGTCGGGTGCCGTCGCTGTAGAGCCAATCCGTCCCCACCGAGTTCTCGTTTCGTCATCTTCTACAAATAAACCGTAAGTTTTCTTCATTTTTACCGTTTAAAATTTAATTTTAAAGCATGTTTAGAGAATTGATTTTAGTTGAATTATTTGAATTATATTAGTAATGAATTGATTTTAGTTGATCGAATTTTAATTTAAAGCATGTTTAATTTTTTTTAAGTTTAGAATTGAATTAGTTGAATTGTTTGAATTATATTAAAAATAAATTAATTTTAGTTGAATTAGTTGAATTATAATTTAATTAGTTGATCGAATTTTAATTTAAAGTATGTTTAATTTTTGTTAAGTTTAGAATTGAATTAGTTGAATTGTTTGAATTATATTAGAAATGAATTGATTTTAGTTGAATTAGTTGAATTATAATTTAATTAGTTGATCGAATTTTAATTTAATTTTAAAGCATGTTTAGAAATAGTTGAATTTGTTAAGTTTAGAATTGATTTTAGCTGAGTTGTTTGATTTTAGTTGAATTGTTTTAGTAATTTGTTAATTTTTAATTGTTAAGCATGTTTAAATAATATTACAAAATAATTTTAGTTGCTTGATTTAAGTTTAATAATTTTACAAAATAATATTAGTTGATGATTGATTTTAATTTAGTTGAATGAATTTAGTTGAGTAGGTTGTTAATTGATTTTAAATAATATTAGTTGTTTGATTTTAAATAATATTAGTTGTTTGATTTTAGTTTAATATATAATTTATAAAATAATATTATTAGTTGATTGATTTTAATTTAGTTGACTGAATAATTCGTGAAATTTGTTATAGATGAGCGGACAAGGCAGTGGCAACGACAGTCAGCAGCCTCCGAGGGATGAGGAGGCGAGTCGAGGAGGACGAGGAGGGAGGAGACGACGGCCCTCACTAAGACCCGTGGTTCCACCTATTTTCAGGCCGAGGTCTCTATCACAGCCTGGTGCGAGCTCTTCACAGCCTGGTGCGAGCTCCTCCTCCTCCTCACAGCAGACTGCTGAGGGCTCATCCTCCTCCCGCCAGCATCCGATTGTTGAAGGACGGATGCCTGTTAAGCCATGTGGTCATATGTAAGGGATACTATTTTATACTCAATTTTTTTATTAATTAAAACCTAATTATTTTACTAACTTTGAAATTTTAATTTTACAATTGGATTCCAGGTCATGAGGCTGCTAATCAGGTTTCCGACTCCATCCTTCGCGGTGGATTCGAGCCCACCGCTTACAGTTGGAGGTTAGTGTCCGATGCAAGAAAAAAGACATACTTCGAGGAGTTTAAGGTATTATTTTAATTTATTAATTCACCGTTTATTAATATCAAATATATAAACATATATTTACATTTAAATTGTAATTGCAGAAAGAATGTGTCTGGGCACCGGAGCACGATGACCAGATGTGGAGGAATTTCGATAAATATGGAAAGGAAAGGTACAGAGACCTCCTTTACAGAATGAGGGAGAAGTGGTACAAGAAGGGAGAGGCCACCGACTTGGGGCTTGACAGTGAAAGACGGTCGATTTGGGACCAATTCCTCCGCTACTGGGATTCCCCTGAATTCCAAGAGAAGTCGGCGAAAAACAAGGCGAATCGGCGTAGTGACCCTGATGGAGAAGGGATGGCAAGACATCGGGCCGGTTCTCGGTCCATTTATGAGCACGGGTTGAGATTTGTAAGTTTCGTCTTCAATTTTGTCGTTTTTGAATTTATTATTTTTTTCCTAATTTTTATGAGTATTGTTAATTTTTACTATCTTTTTTTCTAATTAGGCAGCGGAGCAAGGACGCGAGCCCTCTCATTTTGAGAGATTGCAGCTCGCCCACCCATTCGTCGAGGAGACTGGGAAGTCTACCTACGGCCGTACCACCGAGATCCACGTAAGTATTATTTCAATATTAATAGTATTATTTAAATTTTTAATATTAAAAGTATTTTTTTTATATTTTGTGTTCAATTTATTTAATTTTTTGTATAATTAATTTGCAGAGAAAGATGCTCGAGGATCTTGCCTCTCAGCCTCAGCCTGAGGAAACGACACAGCCTTCTGTTGACGTTCAAAATGAATTGTACTTCAAGAACGTCAAGGCTAAAAAGGGGCGGTTCGCTGGATTGGGCAGCTTCGGAAAGAACTTTTTCCGACCTCGTGGCTCAGGCTCATCCTCCTCTCAGTCTTCCATCGACTCTCATCCCAGTGAGGTCGAGAGGCAGCTTGCCACGGTGGTGGAGCAGATGAAGAACATGCAGAGGCAGCAGCGAGAGAAGGAAGAGTATGAGAGGCAGCAGCGAGAGGCGCACGACCGGTATACAGCCGAGATGGAGCAGTATCGGGTCGAGGTGCAGGAGTATACAGCCGCCATGCAGGCGTGGTGGCAGATATTCGCCTCTGATTCAATGCCACGAGCGCAAATGCCTGCGCCACCGATGCCGCCGATCCCGCCGACCCAGCCATCGATGCCGCCGATCCCGCCGACCCAGCCATCGATGTCGCCGATTGTTAACCTGGGCGAGGATGAAGAGGAAGACGGATTTAATTCCGATTGTTAAAAAATTTTGATTTTTAATAACTATGAAGTACAATTTTTTTTTGTTTGAATTGTTACTTTAATTTAATTTTTGAATTGTTACTTTAATTTATAATTTTGTGAATTTATTAGTTTGAATTTACTTTTATTTAATGGACACAACATTTAAAAATAAGTTAAAAACGAAAATGAATTAATTTGGTGAATTATGAAAAAAAAATTTAAGCAAATGAACGAATTATAAATTTAAGCGGGAGTCGAAATAAATAGTTTTACAGAAATAATAAAAATTAAATGACCCCAATATTTATAAAAACAAGTTAGAAACGAAAATGAATTAATTTGGTGAATTGTAGAAAAAAAATGAGTCAATTTGGATACATATACAATTAATTGCGTACAAATGAACGAATTATAAATTTAAGCGGGAGTCGAAATAAATAGTTTTACAGAAATAATAAAAATTAAATGGCCCCAATATTTATAAAAACAAGTTAGAAACGAAAATGAATTAATTTGGTGAATTGTAGAAAAAAAAATGAGTCAATTTGGATACATATACAATTAATTGCGTACAAATGAACGAATTATAAATTTAAGCGGGAGTCGAAATAAATAGTTTTACAGAAATAATAAAAATTAAATGGCCCCAATATTTATAAAAACAAGTTAGAAACGAAAATGAATTAATTTGGTGAATTGTAGAAAAAAAAATGAGTCAATTTGGATACATATACAATTAATTGCGTACAAATGAACGAATTATAAATTTAAGCGGGAGTCGAAATAAATAGTTTTACAGAAATAATAAAAATTAAATGGCCCCAATATTTATAAAAACAAGTTAGAAACGAAAATAAATTAATTTGGTGAATTGTAGAAAAAAAAATGAGTCAATTGGATACATATACAATTAATTGCGTACAAATGAACGAATTATAAATTTAAGCGGGAGTCGAAATAAATAATTTTACAAAATAAAAAAAAGAGTTGGGCAAAATATTTTAATAAACAACTTAGATACGAAAAGAAATTAATTTGGTGAATTATAAAAAAAATGACTTAATTTGAATACATATACAATTAATTGCATAAAAATAAACGAAAGTAGCTTGTGCCCTAGTGGCGCGCGCCCCCTCCTCTTGCACAAGAGGTCCCGTGTTCGATTCCCCTTGGACGCAAAAATGGATTAATTGTTCAAGGCCTAATAAGACTAATATAGAAGGTGGGCCGCATATATTAAGCAATGGGCCGAGTGGCCCAGTGGTCCGCGCCCGCCCCGGCCGCCTCGGGTGCCCGGGCTCGAACCACGCGAGCCACTTTTTTTTTTGTATAGGCTCGGTAATTTGCGACGGCCATATTCCGTCGCAAGTATTTAATTTTGCGACGGAAAACAGCCCGTCGCAAATTATAACACAAAAAAGTATAAAAAATATATAAAAACATTTGCGACGGAATTTAGCCGTCGCAAATGTTGTTGACCCGATCGGGTCTGACCCGAAAAGTTTGCGACGGACTACTGTCCGTCGCAAATTCTTGACCCGGCCGGATCTGACCCGCCGATTTTGCGACGGATTTGTCCGTCGTTAATTTGCGACGGATGGCTGAATCCGTCGCAAAAATTTGCTACGGCTGTTTTAGGTACGGATACGTGTCCGTCGCAGATCCCGTCGCAAAACACTGTTTGCGACGGATTTTCCGTCGCTAATTCCGTCGCAAAACAGTGTTTTTTTTGTAGTGTTACGACGACCACTAAATCTGTTGCAAATATTGGTCATTTGCGATGGATCTACAACGGAAATAGTCAGTTGGTCAATTTTGACCAACTGTGCAACGGGATTTACAATCCGTTGCTAATTAGCGACGGACTTTAGTGATGGTTAGTCAATACGATGACGTTTTGTAAGGTTTTGTGATGGAAAGTCGTCACAAAATTTTAATTGATATTTGCAATGGACACATTATCGTTGTAAATTTTGTGACTTTATTACGTCAGATGGGTTGGTGGCCAATAATTGACCCGGACTCTTGAGTAGAGCGATTTGCGATGGACTGGCCATCGTTAATTTGGAAATTAGTGACAGATTTTTTGTCCGTCGCAAATTTTCGCTGCTATATGCAGGCAATCTCTTTCTTCCTACCACTTTTCAAGTATAATTAATGTTGAACGTTGTTTTGAAGTGCTCGTAGCTGGCGAACAACGCTATTTTTCATTACCTTCAACTTTACCGTACTTTTTCACACTTTTAACCGTTTAAATCTCTTGTTATGTAGTTTTAATTTTTTTAGTACACTATTAAAAAATGAGTGTGACATATGTTTTTGATGGATTTAATATGATTGATATATATACATATACATATATATATATGGTTATATTTTGATGGGTTGATTTTAATTTGCTTGATATTTATGCCTATTTTCAATATCTGCCCAATTTTTCTCTATACTATTAAACCATTTGTGTGGTGTTTGTCTATTTGATGATGATTGGTATGTGGTTATGATGGGTTGATTTTTTTTGAAGTAAAAATTTGTATATCCCTATATTTACTCGAAATTGTGCCCAAATTTTTACAAATAATGTGATATACTTTACATTTGTAACAGATGCAAATCCAGATCGTGGTTGGATGTACTCAATACCTAGAAATATAAGAGGATGAATTAACTCTGTCTTTTGCAATAAAGTTGATGAGTTTATTGAGTTTGCATTACAACATCCATACTTTATGGATTGTACGGGTAATATTAGGTGTCCATGTAAAGACAGAAGATGCAGGAATATGGATTCTTGAGTGTTGATGAGGTTAGAACTCATCTTGTGCTATCAAATTTTGTTCCCTTTTATTACAACTAGAACAGGCACGGTGAAGAACGGTGGAATGCTGACATCGAAACTGTAGAATACTTTTATATTAGATGGAGTGGTGGTGGAAATTATGATGATAGTGATTCAAGTCATAATACGCATACTCAATTCGAACCATATATGGATGATGAACCTGATAGATACCGGATGATGATTGCAGAATTTGTTTGGGGTGGTCAATCACAATTCAATGAAATACCTATAGAGGAGAAACCAAATCATCGGTCAAAAAAGTTTTTTGATATGCTTAGAATTGTTGATCAAAATCTCTTTCCTGGTTTTGAGACTAAAACAAAGTTGTCATTCAATGCTCAAATGTTGACCATCAAAACTGAAGACAAGGTCAGTCAAAAAATGTTCAATCAATTTCCTAAATTGTTAAAAAATGCTCTACCTAAAGACAACACGACGCCTGATAATTTCTATCAGTGAAAAAGACTATTGAAGGATATGGGTCTACCATTTGAGAAGATTGATTGTTGTAGAAATAGTTACATGTTCTTTTGGGGTGAGGATGAGGATCAGTGCAAGATTTGTGGACATCCCGGGTACAAACCATCTGGTCGTACGAAAAGTAAGAAGAAAGTTTAGTTGAAGGCTTATAAAGCAATGAATTACCTTCTCATCACTCCTCATTTGGTGAGGTTGTATTAGTCTAGTGCCATTGCTAAAGACATGACATGCCATGCCGAGAAGTGTTCTGATGAGAATTCTGGAGATATGCGACACCATGCATACTCAGAGGCATGAAAATATCTTGATAGGGAGTTTCCAGATTTTGCAAAGGAGACGAGAAATGTGAGGTTGGATTTGTACATGGATGGATTTGCTCCATTCGGAATACACAGAAAAAAGTATTCATTGTGGTCTGTGTTATTGACTCCGTACAATCTACCTCCTCTGTTGTGCATGAAGCCTCAACATATATTTCTTAATATCTTGGTGCCTAGTCCACACAACCCCAAGCATAAACTGGATGTATATCTTCAGCCACTGATTAAACAGTTGATATCTTTGTGGCGTACGGAAGTGGAGACCTACGACTTTTATGGGAAGTAGAACTTCACGATGCAGACTGCTCTTTTGTGGACTATTAGTGACTTTTTAACATTTTTTATGTTGTCCAGGTGGTTGACAACAGGAAAACTAGCATGCCCGTACTGCATGGATGGATTTGATGCATTCTATCTTTCGAAGAGTAAAAAGGTGTCATGGTTCGACAACCATCGCAAGTTTCTTCTTCCTGATCATGTCTTTCGGAGGAACAAAATATACTTTCTAAAGGGCAAAGATGCAAAACGTCGTGTAAAAACGAAGATTTGAAAAGGTATATATGGTTAACATTCTATATTTTTTAAATCAGTGAATCATTGTTTTGTTTTATTATAAGACTTTCTAAAAATATTAAACCAATTATTTTAGGTGAAAACTTGTTGTATGAGATTACGGCCATGAGGTTGATGAAGACAATTGGGTTTGGTGCAACGGAGAACAATAAAAAAATTCTGGGTAGTTGGAAGAAGAGGAGTATCTTCTAGGACTTGCCTTATTGTAGCAACTTGTTGATACGACATATTTTTGGACATGATGCATATAGAGAAGAATGTTTCGACAACTTAATTTCATATAGTCTTGGGTACTGAAGAGAAGACCGAAGACACTTCTAAATCCAAAGGTAAGTTGAGCCTCTTCTGTTCACGTGCCGAACTGCACAAGAATGAGCGGACAAAGACATATCCACAGACCTCTTATACAATTACTAAATTAGAGCGGAAGAATTTGTGTAAGTAGGTGACATAATTGAGCTTCCCTAATAATTATGTGTCGAAGTTGGGCGACAAAGTTGACACGGAAACCAGAAAGTTGTCTGGGATGAAGAGTCACGCTTGTCACGTATTCATGCAACGAGTGCTACCTATTACATTTCGGTACTCACTTTGGAAGACTGTATGGAGTGCCATCACAGAATTAGGTCTTTTTTCTAGACACTTAATGACATCAACAATTTCAGTTGAGGACATGAGGCGTTTGGATGAGGACATCCCTGTTATTCTATGCAAGCTTGAGCGGATTATTCCACCCAACTTCTTCGACTCGATGGAGCACCTACATGTTCACTTAGCGTATGAAGCCTCCATTGTTGGTCCTGTATAGTGTCGATAGATGTACCCTTTTGAGAGGTAATTCTATACTTTTTTTACATCGACTTTTATGATCAATACTGAATATTATGTCGAACACTTCTTATTTTAGGTATTTGCACAACTTGAAGCTCAATATTGAAAATTCGGCCCACATCAAAACATCCATTATTAACGCATACCTTACTGAAGGGGTTTGAACATTTTGTTCTTACTACTTTTGCAATAAAGTTCAAATCAAAATCAGAAACGTACCTCGCAACTACGATGGTCATGGAGTAGATCATCCCTTTCGTGATGTTGAAGGTATGTTATCTGTATTTTTGCATCCGGGTCGACCAATGGGTAAGTGCACCTCTAGATGGTTCAACAACAGTATGGAGGAGTAAGTAATCTTTGTATAGTTGTGTTTTTTTACAATATGTATATTGTTGATATCTGAAAAGTTATTAATTTTTTTTCCTGATATATAAGGATGTTCTGTGGGTATAAACGTGCACAAGAACTAGACATCACTAATGCAAAAGTTTTTTAGTTTATCCGTTGTGATTTCATGTTTTGGTTCCAACTTTACGTGAGTATCACTTAATTATATGATTTTACACGACTGTTGTGGATTTTTTTTACATGATAAATTTATATTTGCATGGAGAAAGTGACCTACTTGACAACCCAAATTTATATGAGGGAAATGAAATATTTCAGAAAAGATATTGTCAGTGTATGATACCAAAAAAATCTTGTCTTAATAATAGATTGTAATACAAAAATTTATTTTGGATAAAATTATTGCCGCCAAATTAGACTATTAAATTGTAAAGTACATATATTCTTTTCTAGACTAGGATTTCGATTTTACTTTTATATTGTTTTAACATACAAATATTAAAATAATATTGTAAATGATAAATAGGTAAAATACTGTTATATATTATATAATTAATGTATATATATATATATTTTTAAATATGTGGAGTAAATTTTTCATAGTTAAAAAATTATAATGTTGGACAAAAAGAAAAAAGAAAAAAGAAAGGACATTAAGTTTCTTTACTAACAATTTAAGTATTATAACTTAAAAAATATCTCACTAAAATATAATAAATCTGAATATATTTTAATCAATGAAAATAAAATATTTACGTATAATATGAAATATTATTTTAAATGTTAAATTAATGCAAATTAACAGATCTTTTATCACGGTTGAACGATTTTTTTTCTTAGATATTTTTGGAATTTATTTTTGCAAAATATTGATAAATGTGAAATTTGTAGAAGAGAATTGAAATGTTTCGAAAAGATGTTGTCACTGAGATAACATATGATTCTAAAAAATATTGTCACCAAATATAATATCTTACCTTTAATAATATATTGTAACATGATTTTTTTTATTTTTTGGATAAAATTCTTCCAGCAAAATAGAATTTGAAACTGTAAAACATAAATATTATTTTGAAGAGTAGGATTTTGATTTTGATTTTTTTTGCAAAATATATGTATATGTGAAATGTTTAGGAGGGAAATTAAATTTAAAAAAAAAAAATCAAGATTGACACTTAAATGTCAATTTTTATTGTTGAGCTGTGTATTATAAACACCAATTGTTCCCACATAAACTTCTACACAAAATATCATGTTAATGATGACATCTTTTTTGTCAAATGTTACCTTTAGATTTGAAATGTGTGATTCTATCTTTAGTGTTAAACTTTTGCGTTCGATTGTTATTGTATCTTCATACCATGAGGGAAAACTGGACATCCAACTATACAACAAATGTAATTTTAAGCAATACCGTGTTATACTAATTGAGATTGAATGTGTGAATTAATTAATATTTTTTAAATTTTCTACTTATTTATATTTTATTTTTCTTATTGTTCGTAGAATTATAATTACAATTTTAATATTATACCAAAATTATAAAATATTAAAAAAAATTAATATTTTTAATTTAAAATAATAGTAACACCGTGAAATTTGTGGGAAAATGTTACTCTTCCTTTATATTATCCTTTCAAATCTAATTGAGAGTTTTGTCTATCACGTGGTTTGATAAGATAATATTTTATTAAAGGAAATCCATTTTTAATTTTGCATATATCCTAATACTTCTTTTTTTTTTCTTTTTTAAGTCAAATGTCCTGATGAGGTAACGTTCTATTTTAGGAAACAAAAAATTATTTTGCTCTTATCCTTATAAAAATCAAAATTTATTATACACGCGGTCTGGAGATATAGTGTTCTATTCTGGGAATCAAAATTAATTTTGCGCATATCTTTATACATCAATTTGAAAGAATTTAGTTCCTCGAATTTTTTATTTTTTTTTTGAAAGAATTTATCTATCACGTGGTCGCTGGATGAGGGAAGTGATCACTGGATGAGGGAAGTGATCACATGTCCATCGATGGATATAAATTTTTTTGTTCAACACGAATGTGTTAATGACACATAAGTAGGGGGTCCACTATCATTTTAATTAATTGTTTATATCTGTTTATGTGTCATTAATACATTCGCGGTGAATATATAAATTTATGCTCAGCGATGGACATGTGATCAATTCCGAGTCAGATGTACACATATTTGCCTCCTGTATATGAACACATATTTGTGCTTATAATAATACACTTGGGAGCAATTTTTTTTTCTTGTCATGATACAATTTTTTGACCTGATTTGACCTACTAAGGATCCATATTGAACGTAATTTTTTTTTCTAAAGTGGTGCTCATAGCTAGAATATTAAAATTTTACTTTATTTTCACATGTTGCCTTTCAACCTACACATTTTCTATGATAATAAGTTTTAAAACGCAAATTAGAATGAGTTATACATTTCAAAATTCAAATTCGAGTTTTTAAAATCTAAAAAGAAAATAGCCTTAAGGTGGCAAATTACATTTAAGGTTGCAAATTATATGATTAAAATTTGATGGTGAGATTAGAAATTGAGGCAAGCAACCTAAATATGGTCAAACATAAGATAAATTGAACAAATAAAATCTAAGGGTCAAAATTAATCGAGCATTTCAGATCGACGACCATAAAAAAAGGCAAAAAAACTAAAAATGGAAAATCATTCATGTATTACATACATATTATTAGTACCCCCTTATTTCCATTTTGTTTGTTTTTGTAGAGATATTTTTTTTTTCCAAAATAATAGTCATTTTCCATTAATACAGAATAATTAAATACCATATTCTACTTTTGTCCCACAAATAATTTTTTTTATAATGCATTAAATGAATGTAAATCTGGTCATGTAGATAAATATAAAGGTAAAAATGTCACATTATATATTTATTTATGGTTATTTAATAACGTTCTTAATCCGTGTGAAGCAACTTTGAACAAAAATCAAAATGGGATTGTGAATAGTAATTATATTGAGTTACGAACAACACAAATGCATTAAATAGGGGCCAAAGTAGAAATGAAAATTTAATGATATTTGAAATATAGTAATTGACCTATTTTTTTTAGGACATATGAAATAGAAAATAAGTGTATATAAAATATTTCAACATTTGTGTAATTCGAGTTTATTTCTTTGTAGCAAAAGGCGAAGCCCTCGCTCCCAGGCCCCCCACCAATTCGAGTTTATTTCTATTTTAGTGTATTAGTGGGCGCTTGGAGAAAATTCTTTAATACGACTGAGAAAGAGTGTAGAAGTCGAAAATCGTTAGTTGGACATGTTTGGACCGCCTAACACCTAGTTAGGGATAGTTGTCATGATTTTTTTTAATAGCTTTAATATTTTTTTCTCTATGTCTTACCAATATTGTAAAAAAGTCACTTGATAACAATTTAAATACGACTTAAATTTTTATAGTTCATATAACTACACAAATCTATAATTCAACAAAAAAAAAAAAAAATCAATATATATATATATTGATTACAAATTATATATACATATATATATATATATATATATATATATATATATATACATAAATTACAAATTAATAAAAATTAAATGATAAGCAAAACACAAATCCCCTATTATACTAATAGGGAGTTCTTCCTGATGATGTGTCGATCTTACGTTCATTTGACCTATGTGTCATTTTGTAAAAAAATTTGAATAATTGTGTAATCATACATGTCATTTATGATCTTATGTGTCATCTATATATACCAATTTATGATCTTATGTGTCATCTATGTGACACTATAATTATGAGTTTAACTAAAAAAAATGCATCTAAGTGAACTTGAACCTTGCACCTCTTAGACAAAGATTATAATGTTTACCAATTACACCAACCACGAGTTTTATAAAATTTGAATATCTACTGTATATAATATGAGTGCATAAAAGTATATTAGAAATCTTATTATGAATGTATCAATTTACATTTAATTTTACTATATTTGATGTTTGAGCATATCCTATATTCAGAAAATTCTTAATTGTTCAATAATTTAAACAGATAAACTATTGCTAAATTGAATGATTAAATTTTTAAAAAATTATAATTATCTGAAATTTTAATATTTAATTGATTTATTTTTGTTGTGTCACTATAATTTTAATTTATTCTATTGATTAAATAATTACTTATAATTTAAAAATTCTGATTGTTTGAAATTATAACATCTAATTGATGAATTCTTATTGTTTAAAAAAAATTAAGTAAAATTCTAAATATTTGAATTTTTATTTTTCTCAAATCGTTTTTAGTATATCATTTTTCTTCTGACTTATGTTTAATACGTGAGATTATGTTAATATTTTATCCAATTAAAAATGCAGTAACATATATTTGAATTTGCACATATCTATAAATCTTTACGTACTTTGAATATAAGTATATTATATTTAACATAAATTTTTTATTTGTTTAAAATAGAGGGTCGACTTATATTATTATTGGGTCTAATAATGACGATTTTTTTTTAAATGCTAATTTTTTGTTTATTTAAATGTAATATTTTATAATATATAATTTATTTTTACAAAAATTCCGCGTAGTACGCGGGCACTCATCTAGTTAACAATATAATTTCAACTTTCAAATGCGAACAATCCAACTAGACAACAACAAATATGTTTCCCAATATATTAAGTGAAATTCCCTAAACGATGTTGTTCCACGATAGGGAAAAAAAAAAAAACAATGGGCGTCTTATCACGAAAAGTCTAATCTTCAGGATTATAATAAAATCAGGTTGACTGATGATTGGTTATGAGAAAGGGTATAAGATAATTATGGTGATAAATGAGAACAAAAGATTATCAATTACGATAAAGTATAGAGTGAAAATGGTTCATACATAAACCATTGAAGAGTATTAGTTGTTTTCACTAAAGAAGATTAGTTTTCTTCACTGAAGGGTATTAATTTTTTTTTTCATTGAAAAATATTAGTTGTTCATTTTAAACAAACTAAGACTCTTTAGTGAAAGCAACTGATATTTTTCAATGAAAACAACTAATATCATTCGATGATTAATATATGAACTAACTTCACTCTATACATACTCATCAATTACTTCTCCTCCAAAGTAAGGAAATCATTCACATTAACGTTCTACCTAGCTATGCCACAATTAACAACCTTGGTTGTTCCATTTTTTCAAAATTAAAGCACTATATTAATGATATAATCACTATGAAGACAACCAACAATCTTGTCATTATAACATTTCTAACTAAAAATCTTTAGTAACATGAAACAATTTTTATTAACAAGATCCGAAGAAATGTCAAATCTTTAAATGTACTTCAAAACCGAAAATGAAAGAAAATCACCATTTGCACCTAAAAATTGGAAAAAAAAAAACACTTAATAATTAATAGTTTCTGACAATAACAATTCCACAAATTTCAACCAAAGTTACAAAAGTATATATTTTAAACTAAATTTACTTAATACTAAACAATGAGACACTCTCATGTTAAATATTTCACATATAAAATATATCTAAAATAGACAAATATTAAAAAATTCGAAGATCGTGTCGCTCTAGGTCAAAATCGCGGATCCTAAACGGGTCAAACTGATTTTAAAAAAATAAAAATCGCACAAGGCTTATTTTCATAATTTTCGCTCCTAGATTGTATTACTATATGAGCAAATGTGTTACCGTAAGACAAAATGTGTGTTACTAGTCCTTAAAAAAAGTTTTTTGTACTTTAAAATAACAATAAGGACAAATATGTATTTTTGCAAAAAATGTGTTTTTAATTTATTCCTCATCCCTTTAAATCTAGACTTATTGTTTCATACATTAACATACACTTGCTCCAACAATAACATACATTTGCTCTAATATTAACACACTTTTACTCCAACATTAACACACATTTGCTCCAACATTAACACACGTTGCTGCAATAGCAACACACATTTCTTCTAACATTAACACACATTTGCTTCAATAGCAACACATATTTGTAGTAACATACATTTACTCTAACATTAGCACACATTTGCACTAACACATATTTACCCTAACATTAACACACATTTGCACTAACACATAATTACTCTAACATCAACACACATTTCCTCCACCAGTAACACACATTTGCTCTAACATTAACACATATTTGCTCCAACACTAACACACATTTGCTTTTACAGTAACATATGATTGTCATTATGGTAACACAACCTGGCAGGGTGCTTTTATGTATTTATGCAAATTATCTTTTGAGTAATACATTTGTGTTATTATAGTAATACACTATTCACTACCTTACATGTGTTATTGTATAAAAAATAATTATTTTTATAAAAATAAATAAATATTTGTGAAAACCAATATTTGAATAGATAGTAATATGCATTTTGCTCTTATATTGTATGAAGAAAATATTTATTTCAGTAAAAACACACAAAAATTGGTGAAAAAATAACATTTAGTCTAATAGTAACACACATGTAGCTCTTCAATAATATGCATTTGCCCATATAGTAACACAAACTGAGAGCGAAAATTCTGAAACTTAACTTATGCAAGACTTTGGAATTTATTACTAAATTCAACCCAATCCGGCCAAAATCCGCAAATTTTTCAAATATAGGTTATTCTATGAATCTAGAATCCATATAATATATCATATGACAATTTGTGTTAAACAATATATTCAAAAGGTTTTTATTTTCTTCAAAGAAAAAATCATTCAATACTTTAATCATGCTTGAGCCAAGAACTCTTTTACCATAGAAAAAAATTAATTTCATCTGAAAAATTGAATTTATAGAGAGATAATGAATCAATTCATTATATTAATTTCCTAACACTTTTACCGACAAGATATATCTATAAATTTTTACATATTTTAAATATCCATTTTGTACTTTTAGTGTTATTTTACAGAGACATATTATTACTCACAAATGAGTAATTTTTGTTATTCACGAATCTATCATTGATTTCAACTTTTTATTTTATTTTATCATGCAATGCTAATAAAAAGTGATAACTTAGCTATTTACTTTCTGCAATATTAATATAATATAAATTAATTGTTATTATAACTATCAATAATCTAGCAAAATTATGATAGTTAAAATTATTTGTAGATTATATTATTAAATTTAATCAAATGTGTAATAATTTCTTAATCTCCTCTTACATACATTGCTGAATATCTCAATTTTATGCGGCAGCACTAGAATAATCTAATACCTATTCGAACCTACGTGACATTTACAAATTTAATTACGACTAGAATTAATTGTGGTGAATCAATTAAAGATTAAGTATTTATTGTGTAATTATTTTTCCTATTTGATTTAGTCAATATTCAAAATTAGAAACCCATTATATCTAATAATACATACTCCATCCATCTTGGAATAGTTTTCATAAGAGAAAGACACACAAATTATGAATGTAGGGGAATGAGTAAGGATTTCAAGGGTAATTTAATAAAATTTTATGCATAAAGTAAAGAAATAAATTGAATTGTATTTATGTGTGGGACAAAGTAATAATATTTTGTATAAAATTGAGGATATTGTGAAGATTTAGTTTATGAAAGGTTTTTCATTTTAGGCTCTAAAATTTATAGTGAAACAGAAAAAAGAAGAAAGTGTGACGTTTATTTTGGGACGAATGTCATTTATAATTTAAAATGAGTTTGAAATTAAATTTATTCCCTTATATCTATTGTTGAATATCTTAATCCTACATGATAGTATCATATACTCAAAATTTCTATTTGAGCCTACGTGACAATATCCAAGCCCTCTAATTTATTTTTTTAATTGATTAATATTTTAAAAATCTAACCATTTTTTTTGTATTTGATTTAATCATATCTACATTTTTTTAACAGTAAGAATAAATTTTATTATAAAACTTGGAGAACAAGAGGTGCTCCCCTTACAATAAAAATAAAATTTTATTGTAAATCATATATACATTTAGAATACATTATATTTAAAAACACATATTATTGTTAGAAATAAAATCTGAGAAGCGTTAATACAAATAAAGTGTGTTCGCTAACCCGAGTAGATGTGTTCGATCAAATTGGGCGAACAAATCAACTTTGTTTTGCATATGCAGTCGATCGAATGATCTATATATATTCCACAAGTCTTTCCAAACCTAGGTCTTTTGTTCAAGTAAAGTGATCGCAAAAAAAATGTTCACGTACAGTTCCTCCTCATTTCGGAACATCAATGCATTCCTAATTTTTCACAACCAAATAATGCACTCTCAGATTCCGACAACATACTCTCTCCCATTCTTCCCTATCAACAGTTTGCTAAAATATAGCATATGGTGTCAACGGAAAAGCAGTAGCTGTTGGTGAACGAATCTAATCGTAAGGATTAATGGCTGTTTTAATCCGTTTTTACGTCACCAATCAATAACGTGTGATTGATTACCACCGTAAATGGTAAATCGGGGTTTAGGTTATCGAATTCGGATATATGAAAATCGAAATTGAAATAATTTCGTATGCGTGCGCGTTAAGGTGTACTTGTGTGTGTTTGGGAGTGTTTATGAATTTTTTCTTCCATTTCATAAGCTGGAGAGCAACTATTTATAGAGACGAGCAAGCAGGAGGTGTCTCTGACTCTTGGTCTCCCTAGCCTGCATGCTTGACATGTGTCCTTTGACTCTAGTTTGACCTTATCTAAGCTAAATCTTAGTTACAAAGTCTTCTTTGGTCTTATCTCGGACTCATTGTTGTTCGCCTAGGTCGGCTTGATGGATCTTGTTGATTCTCCAACCGAAAGTTGTTCGCCTCTTGAGGTTGTACTTGGGAAGTTGTTCGCCTTATGCATTTGTTTAGCTTGACTTTGGGATCTTTGTCCTTTGTTTACTTGTACACACCTCCTTGACTATTTGTTGTATCATATTCTGACCAAGTTGTTCGTCATGGATGACTCCACAGTTGGCTCATTCTTGGTCCCGGGCCTTAATACCTGTTCGCCCATTAGTTGTTCGTTGGGAGAGTTGTTCGTCACTTCATACACCTCCCAGGTTGGTTAATGCGTCCAAATAGTGATTTTCTTTGTTTTAGACTTCAATAATTGTTCGCTCCATATTTAGATGATGTTCGCCTATCAACAATTGCCCCCTATCCTGACTAGATGTTGCATCAGACGAGTAATTTTGCGGCGAGCAACTGTAGTTAGGATATCGTCTTGGCCAAGATTTAGACGAACAGCATCTCTGTGACGAGCAATGTTGGAATAACCGTTTCGTCTTCCCATGATCTGGGGAGATCACGAAGATGACGCCAGCGCAATGATTGCGCGCCGCTCACGCGCGAGCAGCCCCAAGGCGACGCGCCCCTATAATTATTTATAGGTCCTTCATCTTTTAGTTTAGCTCGGAATTTACCCCGTTTTCTCTCAATTGAGCCCCAGAACTTTCGGAAAATTACGCCTGGGACCCCGTTTTTGTTTGGGGTATAAATAGTGGGAAAACTGAAATTTTTCCCACTTTTCCCCCTCTTGCAACAGTACTCCGGCGATTCTTCCTACTCCGGCGATTCCAAGCTTCTCCGGCATCTATTCTTCCAGTGTTTGGCTCCCAATCCTCGAAACAAGGTAGTTATCCTCTTATTTCTTTTCTCTTCTTTACTTTTTCTCTCGAAAACGTCATCGCCGCCGTGTGGGTTCGAGCGCCACCGTCTTCTCCGGGATAGCGCCGCCGTCTGCAATTCTTTCTACCGCCGCCTGGATTTTTCTTCCTCTTCTATGTCTTCGCACTCGAGCAATAAGACTGAGGAGACCTTAGACCCACTATTTCCAGTCGCGGTCCCCATCGATCAACCTCCCTTCGAGATTTCCTCGGCGTCGGATCTTCACGTGGAATCTGTGGTTCGCTCTGTGGAGGACACCGGTGTGGGCCCATCTGGGAGAGAACTAACGGTTGTGGCGAACAAAAATCGGGACGAAAATTCTTCGTCTTCTGCCGAATCTGAAGATCCAGATCTCAACGAGCTCACTCGTGAATTTTTGGAGGGTATCAATTTTCCATCCCCAAGGATGCGGGAAAGTGAGATCCCGGCTGGGGTTGCTCGCCTATTCGAATGGCGAGCATATGCTGAAAGGTATGCGAACAGCTTTCCTCGTCCACAAAGACAAATAATGGACAAGGTGAAGACTGATTACCAGGCGAGCAAGATCAAGAGCGTTGTTCGCGAAGATGAACTGGACTCCATCCGGAAAGACTATAAGATCCCATATGATATCTACATGTGGGCTCCTCGGAGAAAGGAAAGAGCTGATCGCCCACCTCCCGGATGCACGGCGATCAACATCCACACCTTGATTGCTGGGTTGAAGTTACCTCTTCCACCTGTTGTTGGTCGATTCTTAGAGGCGACCAACTTGGCCATCACCCAAATTACTCCAATTGGGTGGATGAACCTTTTGGGCTCCATGTGCCTGTTCGCTTTGGAGGGGTACGTTGATCGGATCACTGCGGAAGAGATCAACTACCTGATGACAATCACAAGTTGCCCCCGAGGAGAAGATGGCTATCACTACCTCAAGGCCAGGACTGGGTTGAAAATGGTGGAAGAGGTGCCGAACAAGATTCGTGATTGGAAACAGCACTTCTTCTGGATTGGGGGTGACTGGCGAGCATCTTCTGGTCCACACGGCGGCCCTGGACGAATAAATTCTCCAGCAGCCTATGGAAAATTGAAACGTAAGTTCAATTCTTGCTCGCCTTTGGACAGTTGTTCTAATTTAACTTTTTTTGTTTGTTCGCAGGCCCTCGTCTACCCAAGTGGGATTCGAAAGAAGAGGAGTTGAACTCCGAGTTCCTGTTTACTTCGTGCTTGGTCGGCCTCCGCAATAAAGCAGATAGAACTATAGACTATCTCTGCCGATCAAGGTGTCAAAAAGCTGCTCGCCTTTTGACTTACCCACATCATTTGGAGGCTCAAGCTGAGGTGCCCCCTGGTATGGAAATTCCTAACTCCCTGCTTAAGTTTTGTTCGTCGTTAACATGTTTAACTTGCTCGTCTAATTTTAAGTTCTCTTTTTTTTCTTTTTTTTTTTTTTTTTTTAGCCGAGCAAGTAACAGTCGCCGTTCCCCCAAGCTACGCTCTTCTTGAACAGAGGGTCCTTGAAATGGGGCCACCAAGAGGGAAGAAAAGGAGAGGGGACCCTCCACAAGCCGTGCTCGCCATGTCGAACAGGCCTGAGGGGGCCAAAGTTCCAAGACCGGCTGCCCCCCCCAGTTCAGATTCGATCTCCTCCCGTCTCCCCACCTCGTGGTGGCAAGCGCCTTAAGAAGGCTGATGGGACCCCACTGGCCGGAGATGTCCCCGGCAAGGGGAAAGAAAAGGTGGGCGAAAGCCATGCTCGCCACGAAGAGGATGCTATAAGGCGTTCTGGGGAGCCCACGGAAAGGTCGGGGAAGGCGAGCAAGGATGTAGGCTCGCTCCGTGGCCCAGAAGATCTTACGTTCCTTGGATGGGACGATCGGAAGTTTGCCGAGTAAGTATCTATCCTCTCTTGCCGAACAACTTTCATCCATTTTTTTTATTTTTCTAAGTATCAATTGCTTTTTTGTTTGCAGATACCGTGCCGATGATTATCCCGGCCGAGCAAGTGTTGTACATCAGTACGCTTGCTCGAAGACTCCCGTAAACATAAGGGAGATTCCCGGCGAACATGTTCGCAAGGCGACGGAGTTGGTCGCCCGGGCCTGGACGCGTCCTCTGGACAAGGCCATCCTTCAGCAGGGGCAGATGGACAATCTCCATCTCTCAATGATGCTCGTCGCCAACGGCCTCGTCACTGCCCAAAGGGCAATCGCCCAAGTTGCCGAGCAGGAAGAGTCTGCTCGCCACTATGCTAGTACAGCTCGGCAACTCTCTGAAGAAAAAGATGGCCTGGTGAGCCAATATGAGGCCAAGATTGCTCGCCTTAACAACCAGATCAATGTTTACATTGATGCTGAACACAAGCGCCTTGAAGAGATTCAGGCCATGTCCAAAGAGCTGAAGGATAAGGAGAATTTGCTCGGCGAGGGAGAGAAAAGATTGACCTCGGCCGAACAAAGAATTGCTGAGCTCGAGGCGGAGAATGCTCGTCTCCGGGAAGCAGAGGCCAAACTCTTCACCCGCGAGCAACTTGAAGAGGAGGTTCAAACTCGCACCGGCCCCATCTCCAATCTTGGATATATTTGTGCCTACGCGGACAGCATCCGTACGGCTGATGCCTATGACTACAAGGAGATGGTGGAGGAGATGGCCAAGGATTTGAATGAGTTCCTCGAGAACTATCCTCCGCCGAACAACGTCAAAATCCAATTGGCGGATTTGGCTGTGCTGGGGGTTAAACTGGATAAACTCGACCCCAGCATCACCATCACTCATCCTCCACCAATTGTTGATGATGGCGAGCAAGAAGATGAACCGGCTGCCGCGGACGAGCGAAGTGCTAAAGAAGCGGAGGATAAGGCGGCCGAAGACCTTGCTCGGGACATGATTGTCGACCCCTCTGCCGAGCAACCTCAAGATCCTCCTCCCGCCGAACAGCAGTAGTTTTTAGGACTTAGCTTTTTTCTTTTCTTCTTTTGTAGTAGTTGCTCGCTCCTTTTTTGTAGTACTTGTAATGGCTGCTTCCAGCTTGTACTATTTTTGGGGCTTAATGCCTTTCTTTAATGGAAAATGTCTTTCTCATGTTCGCTCATTTTCTTATATATGTCAATTGCCTTTACATTTCTGTCAATGCTTTTACAATTATGACATATAGTATTGGGCTTTTGTTCGAATTGAACATTGCCTTTAGTGGAATCAGGGTTTAGCCTTAGGTTCTGTTCATTTTAAAAAACAAACAACCTTTAAGTGGCTTTGGTCCTTAGGTTCTGTTCATTTGTAAAACGAACAACCTTTGAATGGACTTGTACCTCGAGCTTTTGGATTTTTCCTCTTTTGGCGAACAACTATTATATTTACATTGCAAAATAATTACAAGTGTTATAAGACTGTCCATCACTATCATATACAATCTGACGAACAACTTTAAACACAAACTAAAACTTGCTCGCTTATAATATTTTGCCGAGCAACTCTTTCTATAAAATCAAAAGCACTAGCACCAGACTATACAACGTGCCGAGCAACTTTTGAATCTATACTTAAGAAAATTTTAAAAAATTAGGCAAGTTTTTAGCCTTCCTTCAACTCATACGCATCCCTTGCCCCCCAAGACATTTGTTCGCCTAACTTTATTGATAGTACTTCTTTAGATGTACAGCATTCCAGGAGTATTGGGCCGGCTTGCCATCCATGTCCTCAATATCGTATACGCCATTGACGTATTTTTCTGCTATTCGATACGGGCCCTCCCAAGTTGGTCCCAATATGCCTGGAGGTTGGGCGAGCAACTTTCTTAGAACCAAATCTCCAACTCTGAATTCCCTAACTTTTACATGGGAATTATAGTAACGTTCTGCTCGTTGCTTGTATGTGGCATTCTTTAGCTCGGCATTCAATCTTTTTTCTTCGAGCAAGTCCAATTCAGCATTTAGAGCAGAGTTGTTCGCCTGTTCATCAAAGTTGGTCGTCCTGAATGTAGTGGCCTCTAACTCAATTGGTATTACAGCCTCTGTTCCGAAAGCCATTGCAAAGGGTGTTTCTCCGGTGCTCGACCTGGGAGAAACTCTGTATGCCCATAAGACTTCTGGAAGTTCTGTAGACCAACTGCTTTTACTCTCCGCCAGTCGCACTTTTAACGTATGCTTTATAATTTTATTTACGGCTTCAACTTGTCCATTTGACTGGGGGTGATAAGGTGTGGAGTAATGTTTCTTGATCCCCCACTTCGTACAGAATTCTCTCAACTCTTGTCCATCAAACTGTGGACCATTGTCTGTCACAATTGCCTGTGGAACTCCGAAACGACAGACAATGTTCTTCCAAATAAAGTTGATCATCTTCTGCTGTGTTATATTCACCATAGCCTCTGCTTCCGCCCACTTTGTGTAATAATCGACTGCCACGACGGCGAATCGAACATTTCCAACTCCAGCCGGGAAAGGACCAATGATGTCCATCCCCCATCTTGCAAAAGGCCATGGGCTGTATACTGACACAAGTTCCTGAGCCGGGGTATGGATGCCTGGGGCAAAAATCTGACATTGATGGCAAGTTTTGGCTTTTTTGACTGCGTCTTGACGTAAGGTCGGCCAATAATAGCCTTGTCTGATTGTCTTGTATGCCAAAGCTTGCCCCCCAGTATGATTTCCACATACTCCAGCATGTATCTCTTCAAGTACTGCTTGCCCTTGCCCCCTAGGCAAACACTTGAGAAGTGGGATTGATATTCCCCTTTTGTAAAGTTGCCCACCCACCAGAGTATATCTGGCGGCTCGCTTTATTAGCTTGGCAGCTTCGAAAGGGTTGTTTGGTTTTTTCCCATTTCTCAAGTATTTGACTATACTTGTTCTCCAGTCTTCTTCTTCGCTGGTTTGATCGTCGAGTTGATTGACATTATAACTTACTGTTGATGGATCTTTCATCTTTGTAACTATAATATCTGCCAACTCTATGGGGCCTTCACTCGTTGCTAGTCGGGCAAGCGCGTCTGCTTGAGTGTTGCTCGTCCTTGGAATTTGCTGTATGAAAACTTGCTGCAACATGGACATCAGGTGAGCAACAATCCGTTGATACTCGATCATGTGATCATCTTTTGCTTCGTATTCACCTCGGACTTGATTCACGATCAATTGTGAATCGCCAAATATTTGCAAGCGTCTGACACCAACTGCGAGGGACAGGTGGAGACCAGCGATAAGAGCTTCATACTCAGCTTCGTTGTTGGTTGCTATGAAGCCAAATCTGATTGCCGAGGTGAATACTTGTCTGTTTGGACTTATTAATACTACTCCTGCCCCCGAGGCTATGTTGGTTGATGATCCGTCCACATAGAGATGCCAAGGATGATCAAGTCCTCTCGTCGGATCTGGTGGGAAAGTTAGTTCGACTATAAAGTCGGCTAATGCTTGCCCTTTGATCGCTGTTCGAGGAGCATAGGTCACCCCGAATTGGCCAATTTCCAGTGACCATTTTAAAAGACGACCTGCAGTGTCGGGGCGATGGAGAATTTGCCTGAGCGGGAAAGTTGTTAGAACTTCGACTTGATGGTCAAAGAAGTATGGTCGTAACTTTCTCACGCTCATAACCAAAGCATACGCCAGCTTTTCGGTTGGGGCATATTTGATCTCTGCTTCATGCAAAGCCTGGCTGACGTAATATATAGGTTGGTGGAATTTGCCGTCTTCGCGCACCAAGACAGAGCTGATGGCAACTTCTGATGCGGCTAAGTATAAAAAGAGCTTTTCTCCTGGGACTGGTTTTGATAAGATTTTGACATCTCCCAGGTAGTCTTTAAGTTGATCGAAGGCCGCCTGGCAGTTGTTAGTCCATGCAAACTTTCCTTTTTTGACGGCCTCGAAGAATGGACGGCACTTGTCCCCCGACCTGGATATGAACCGGTTCAACGCTGCTAGGCACCCGGTGAGTCTTTGCACCTCTTTCACTGAACGTGGTGGCTGCATATCCAGGATGGCTTTAACTTTTGAAGGGTTGGCCTCAATTCCCCGCTGGCTAACAAGATGACCCAAGAATTTCCCTGAATGGACTCCAAAGCTACTTTTCTTTGGATTCAACTTCATGTTATAGTGTCGAAGAATTTCGAACACTTGAGTCAGATGTTGAAGATGGTCTTCCTTCTTGGGACTTTTGACCACGATATCGTCTACATAGACTTCAACCGTGTCTCCAATTTGTTGATCAAACATCTTGTTCACCAGTCTTTGATATGTTGCTCCAGCATTTATGAGGCCAAATGGCATTCTCTTCCAGCACAGCAAGTTTTTGTTAGTATAAAAAGCTGTGCTTTCTTGATCGTCAGGATGCATTGGGATTTGATGATACCCTGCAAAAGCATCCATGAATGTTAGCATCTCGTGACCCGCAGTGCTGTCCACCAATTGATCGATGTGCGGGAGAGGAAAGTTGTCCTTCGGGCATGCTGCATTCAAATCTGTAAAGTCTATGCATAGCCTCCAGGTTCCGTTCGATTTTCTCACCAGCACAGGGTTTGCTACCCATTGTGGACAAAGTGCTTGACGGATCAGATCGTTGTCTAGCAGCTTTTTAACTTCTTCATTCAACGCTTGATATTTGTCTGGGCCGTACTTCCTTCGCTTTTGATGGACGGGCTTTTTTGCTTGATTTATGTTCAGCTTATGACAAGCATGTTTCGGGTCTATCCCCACCATATCTGCATGAGACCAAGCGAAGACATCTAGATTCTTGGTGAGGAACTCTTTCATTCGGGATCTGTAAGGCTCTGGGAGCTCAGATCCTATGAATAATTCAAGATCCTCGTTGTTGGGATTAACTTTGAACGCCTCCAGCTCTTCGACTGGAGTTGCTCGTCGTTTTTGTCCCTTCCAACGGGGATCAAGTATGGGTTCCTCAGGGTTGGAATCATTTTCGATGTCCATTGGCTCTGCCCCCAGGCGGGGTTCAAGATCATCAGTTGGCTCCGTCCCATTGTTGTTCGTTTGTACTTGGCCCTCCAAGTCCTCCACTGAAGGTTGTTCGTCATCACCCCTTTGTTGTTCGTCAGATGGAGGTTCCCCGCGGGTGGTAACGAGTTGTTCGTCCAACACTTGCTCGTTCAAGTGCTGTTCGTCCGCATCCATGTGGTCGTCTATGTCCATCATATGGTTTAGTATTGATGGTTCGTCGATGGGATAACTTGTTGCTTCCATCATGGATATTTGTACAAATTTTGCTCGTAGCTGTTGAACGCACTCTCGTGCTCTCCGTTGGTCTCCCTTAATTGTGCCTGTTCCACTAGCTGTTGGAAATTTCAAACAATAGTGGTAAGTGGAACACGCAGCTTTAAATTCATTAAGAAAAGGTCGGCCAAGAAACCCGTTATAGGTCGACTCCTGGTCTACAACCAAGAAATCTACCATTCTTGTTATATTTCTTTCGGGTTCATTGGCCGTTACAAGTTGTACAGCTAATGTTACAATTCCCAACGGCGTTGTCACAGCATTTCCGAAGCCTACAATTCTATGTGTTGTATTCCGAACATAACCCGAATAATCTCCCAGATTATCGAGGGTCTTCTTGAATAAGATGTTCGTGTAGGCTCCGGTGTCCACCAACAGTCTGTGGACTCTGGTCCCCATAATCTTGGCACAGATTACGAGCGAATCGTTGTGTGGAGTTAAGACGCCTTCAAGGTCTTTTTCGGTAAAAGTTAATTCCGCCGTTTGCATGATAGACGGTTTAACTCCCATCTCTTGTACTTGGCCAATCGCTCGTAGCTCCGCTTTCCTCTTCCGGTTTGAGTCGGGTGGTTGTCCATCAAAACACCCTCCCGCGGGACCTGCGGGTTCCATCATGAACAGGTCTTCTAAAGGTTGAGCTGGCATACTGGGAACTGGTCGCCCGGGTTTGTTGTTTCTCTGAGGTTGACCATCCTCTTCATCTTCTGAGTTGTTTTCCCGAGCTCTTTTCCCAGGTTGCCTCTTAACGAAATCGGAGAGCTTTCCCTCCTCATAAAATCGCCAGAGTTGCTTAAGCAAATCTCTACACTCACTCGTAAAATGCCCCACACTTTGATGGTAGGCACAATACTTGTTCGGGTTGAGTTTGCCAGTATCCTGACGGATTTTACGTGGTGGGGAAAGCAACTCTTTCTCCTTTACGCTCTCATACACAGTATCAACTGATGCTGTCAATACTTGGTTCAATTTTTCTTTCAAATCCGATCCTTCAGTGAATGCTTTCATGTTTTTCGAGACCCTGTAGCTTGTCCCGACAGGCTTTTTGTTATTCTCCTTAGGATCAGCTTTGTTCTCCCCTAAATTTGTTTGTAGGGCCTCGTGCATGGAAACGAAAATGCCAGCTTGGTTTCTGAACTCGGCATAAGTCTTTGGGCACTTCAGACGTACCTCCTTCCATAACTTCGACCCTTTTTTCAATCCGGCCATCACAGCGACGATCTTTGTATCTTCGCTCACTGGTTCTCCTTCTAGCAAAACTTTATCGAATCTTTCCATAAACGCCCGGTCAGTTTCATCATCATTTTGTCTTAAATCTGATAGCCGATGTTTTTGGGAAAGATACGACCCCGCCGTTGAAAAGTGAGAGAGAAATTCTCGACTTAGCTGAATGAACGAGTGGATTGATGCCGGCGGCATTGATGAAAACCACTTGTGAACCCGATCGCCTAATGTTAATGGAAAATTCCGGCATTGGGTGGCGTCGCTGGCCCCTACGGAGACCATGTAGTCCGTATACTTTGATAAGTGGACCCGGGGGTCAGTGATGCCCTCATATTGAATGCTTGCTGGGAATTGAACCTTTTTCTGGATCGGGGCCTTCAAAATGTGAGCTGCCAAAGGTGAGGACGGCATGCTGGTCGCTCCCATCCCCCTCTGTTGGTCTAGTTGCCCTTGCATGTTCTCCACAGCCCTCCTTAGGCTTGATAATTCATCAAGAGGTGCCCCCTGACTTGGAGGCTGTTCGGCGAGCAAAGGCATTAACCTTTCTGCTCGTCGCAGTCCCTCGCTTGGAGTGGGCACTTCTTGGACTTGCCTCCTAATGTTGTTCGCCGCATTTGGCCCAAGGCGCCTAAAGGCTGACTGGGAGAGTCTTTCATGGACAGATGGGCGAGGCTGATCAAAAGTTGCTCGCCCATCTTCTGCTCCCCGGCGAGCAGCTTCTCGTTGATGGGGTTGGCTAAGTCTGTCTTGGGCACTGGAACGTGTTGTTCCATGGCTAGACATAGTTGTTCGTCCGCGACCAGACTCAGCCTGTACTTCTCTTTGGTCGACCACCTTGGCCTTTCCCTTATTTCGTCTGACTTGAGCACTATCAACTTCTCGTTGCTCGCCCCTGGTAGTCTTGGGCCTAACAACCTCTAGGGACTTGTCCCTTGGCCTTACTTGTGTTGGCCTAACCCGCTCTTGTTGCCTCTGGAGGGCCTGGAGAGCAGCTATGGTTTTAGCCAACTCGTTGGGGTTGTTCGCCAAAGCCTCCATCTCAGGGGGGAGGTTATGTGTTATGGCTGTATGCTGTGACCTGTTCGCATGTTTTGGGTCACGGTCCTGGTGGTCGGCCGACGTGGCTCGGGTCTGAGACGCTCTCTTCGACAAACGTGATCCTTGGGTCTCTTTAGATTGAGGCATTTCAATTTAAATTGTTTCTTAATCTTAAAATTGAAGAACATCAAGAACACCAAGAACACTTTTGTTTATATCTTCAAATATTTCTTGAGACTTCCTTTGAATCTTCAAGTTTTCAACTTGAAGTTCTTGAGTAATCACACTAAACCGGAGGTTCGACCCCTCCTTCTAGCGCCAAATTGTTGGTGAACGAATCTAATCGTAAGGATTAATGGCTGTTTTAATCCGTTTTTACGTCACCAATCAATAACGTGTGATTGATTACCACCGTAAATGGTAAATCGGGGTTTAGGTTATCGAATTCGGATATATGAAAATCGAAATTGAAATAATTTCGTATGCGTGCGCGTTAAGGTGTACTTGTGTGTGTTTGGGAGTGTTTATGAATTTTTTCTTCCATTTCATAAGCTGGAGAGCAACTATTTATAGAGACGAGCAAGCAGGAGGTGTCTCTGACTCTTGGTCTCCCTAGCCTGCATGCTTGACATGTGTCCTTTGACTCTAGTTTGACCTTATCTAAGCTAAATCTTAGTTACAAAGTCTTCTTTGGTCTTATCTCGGACTCATTGTTGTTCGCCTAGGTCGGCTTGATGGATCTTGTTGATTCTCCAACCGAAAGTTGTTCGCCTCTTGAGGTTGTACTTGGGAAGTTGTTCGCCTTATGCATTTGTTTAGCTTGACTTTGGGATCTTTGTCCTTTGTTTACTTGTACACACCTCCTTGGCTATTTGTTGTATCATATTCTGACCAAGTTGTTCGTCATGGATGACTCCACAGTTGGCTCATTCTTGGTCCCGGGCCTTAATACCTGTTCGCCCATTAGTTGTTCGTTGGGAGAGTTGTTCGTCACTTCATACACCTCCCAGGTTGGTTAATGCGCCCAAATAGTGATTTTCTTTGTTTTAGACTTCAATAATTGTTCGCTCCATATTTAGATGATGTTCGCCTATCAACAGTAGCGATCCCCAACCATTTCATACAAATTTGATAAAAGAAGTCACACTCAAACAGAACATGACGTACCAGATACACTTTTACAAAAAACACATAGAAGGTTAAATGATATTGTTTTCACTTGTTATTAATTATTTTTATTAAACATTATTAATTGTTTTCATTGAACTAAATTTAGATGTTTCCACCGAACAATATTAATTGGTCAGTATTAGTTATTTACACTTAACAATATTAGTTAATTATATTTGTCAAATAATATTAACCGTGCATTAATTACACGATACAACTGATACATTGTTCTTATTATAAATAAGTTTGGTAGATGTGTGTTCTTCTAGAAGAGTAGTTGAAAATATTACTCCCTCCATTTAAAAATAAATGTCTTTTTAGCATTTTCATCTTTTGCAAAATAAATGTCTTCTTAGTTTTTGCAATACTTTCCGAAGCATATAAAGTAGCCTATAGGTTGTTTTGAACTAATGAAATCAATTCTTTTTTTAACAAGTACTAATATTTGTATATGGGCAATTATAATAAATATTAGATGTCTTAATATGTGTGAGGAAACCTGAAAAGACATTTATTTTGAAATGGAATACTTATTTGTTGCTACTTTATTGTTTGCACAAATTTTAAGAAAAAAATTGTTTATTATTATTTAAAGTGATAAAGTAGATGCTTTTGGTTAAAAGGATATGAAGAATATAATATTAAAAAGTATTGTTATTATTTTATTAAAAGTGGATGTAGTAAACAAATATGAGACATACCTTTTTGACAAGGTAACCAACAAGTATGAACGGAGGGAGCTAGCATAAATTTTTTTTAATAGTGTGTACTAAGTAAAAAAGTGGGCGTAAATAGCAACCCTAATTTTTTATTATATAAATTGAGGAGAGGATACAAGGAGAGCGTCATTAGCCAATAGCCACCCTAAGTCATTTCTCTTGTATTCATTCACTCGCATATCATCCCAGGGGTTTTCAAATTAATCAGAAATGGCAGTTCAATGGACCAATCTTCCCCCAGAGCTTATTGAGTCAATCGGCGAATGCCTTGACGCCGAGATCGACGTTCTCCGTTTCCGCGCCGTCTGCAAACAATGGCGATCCCTCAGGCCGCTGTTCAAGCATTTCCCTTGTGGAGACGTTGTGCTTCCGTCCCCATTCCATCCGACCTCCAACGCCTCCAACTTCACCCTCGAGGAAAGAATCGTTTATCGGTTCGAGCTTCCGGACAACACCAATCCAGCCAATTTCTGGCTGGTTAAGGTTGAGCGGTTGAGTAACGGTAAGCTGCGAATCTTCAATCCGGCTAGCCATCACCAGATCGATGGAACTAGGATGCCCAAATCGCTCAACACTTTGGATTTTCGCATTTACGAGGTATGCAAGTCTTATGCTCTTAAATGTGCGGATCCTACTTCCACTCGTGTTAGGCGGAATGGGGAGTATAGTTTGAGTAAAAAAGTAATTTACAAAAAGGGGGTCAAGGATGGTGAATATTCTGTTATGGCTATTGATACTTTCAATAAGCTGTGGTTTATAAATTCGGGCAGTGATAAGTGGACAATGGTGCCCACTAATGGTATGTCTGATATTTATGTTGATATTTTGAATGTAAAGGGCCGAATCCTTGGGATTGACGAGTGGGGGTGTGTCTGGGAATTTAACTCAATGCTTAACCCTAGCCCTAGGATATATGCATATAGTGCACTCCATCCTTGTTTAGGAAGAAATTTGGTGGAATCTAAGGATGGAAAGTTGCATTTGGTTGAGAAGGTGACGGGGGAGAACATATGCACTTCTTCGGGCGGGGGAGATAGGATTACTAGCTATCGGATTTCCGAAGCTGTTCTGGATACCAGAATTTGGACAATGAATAGGAGAGAATGGTGTGGGGCCAACCCGTTCAATGGCCTGATTATTTTCACCGGAGATGATTGTTCATTCTCCTTTTCCTCCAATGGTTATCGAGTTTATTTTACAAATAAGTGCATCAATTTTCAAACTCAGGAGGAAAGGGGGCCTCCGAGGAACCTTGATTTGGAGTGTAATTGCTGTAGCAATTGTCAAAATGTTCTAAGGGTGTATGGAGCTTTTGTTGCAACTGGTGAGGTCAAAAGAAGGTTTAGAGAATTGCAGGGTCATAACACGGGTGTGAGTGACTTTGTGACTGGCAAAATGGGGTCGTTGCTACTATATCATGAATTTGCAGATATATTTTGGCCACCTCCACCTTGGCTCACCCGCCCTTAAGCTTCTCTTCATACAAGTAAGCTCTTACAATTGCCCTTTTATTGATTGCATCTATATGTTTTTTATTTTTAATGGCTTGATTTGCTTTCTTAAGTTGATTTCTATGAGGTGTGTATACATTTTGAACAATCACTTGTTAGTATATGATGTTGCAATGATGCCTAATGATTTGTACGTGCACGGTTCATGCAATCATTAATTTCTCTGATTACTTATTTTGTATTTAGCTTGTAAAGTTACTAAATATTTCACTTGAATCTTGAATGCAGATCATTTAGATTTTGAGTTATGGGAAGATTTATTGTTCCGTTATGTATGCGAAATATAGAAAAAGAGAATCAAACCAATGTAATTTTTTGGGTTGACTAACACGTGTCGAATGAGGGACATCTCCGCACTTAGTGGATGGATTATGTGCATTTGCCTCGCGTTGTTAGATTAAATAGGATGACGTCATGTAGTCGTAATCAGTTATGGATGCTCATAATGAATTCCATTTTCCTTATGTTTTCAATCTTCATCTTTGTGACCTCAGTTCTCTCTTGAGTTTTCTTTCTCACATTGTACAATGATGATGAGATATGGTCTATTTAAAGGATTTCAAGTGAATATTATATGTTGTAAACATTGTTCTTCTGTTTTTAATCTTAATCTTTGTGACCTCAAACCTCCTTTCTACTCTCTTTACTTTACCATTTGTATAATCTTGGTAGAAATATAAGTCTCAACATTTTGTTTGTTTGTTTATATTATAAACACCATGTATATAAATGTAAGTCAATGAATTCTATGGATGCAGGTTGCGAACACCTTTGACGACATGTTTCACATTTCTTCAGCAGTTCTTTGCCCATACATTTGTTGAGGTTAGAGAAATTTAGAGACAGAATGTTGCAAGAATAATGTAATTTTGTAGTTTGGAAAATACATGTTGTAATTTTAAATTATTCGAGTAATATTGTGTGTATTTAGGCTTCACCGCAATTCAGATCTCATTAGCAGCATATATATTTTAGATTGTCCGTTTGGTGTAATTGAAATCAGATTAAAAATTATTAGGATGTGATTAGATGGAGATGTTTGGATCTGTCGATTCATTGGTAGCCAAATTCGTCCTCTTGTTTGATTGAAAAACTAAATCAATTAATTTATGAGTCCTTATTTATTAAAGGCCAAATTGTCAATTTTAGCCCATTTTTTTAAATTCATCTATATATTTTTATGAGTGCTTATTTTTTATAGGCCAAAATAGTTTACACTTTATCTTTTCATCACTTCTAGTTCATATTTTTTGTTACTACTTAAAAATACCTCAATCACATTTAAAAAAAAAAATACCTGTTTCATGTGGATGTTAGAATCCATATGTGATACTGATGTGTATCAATTATAATTAAAAAATTAAAAAAAAATTCACCATTGGCTTGATTCGCATCACTAGCGGACTCCAGCTAAGACTGATTTATTTGGCTCTTTTAAACAATGGTCTTATATTTCGTTTTCCTTGTTATTTGGTGGGTTTACCATTCCAATTTAATTTAATGTCAGTTTGGTAAAACATTTTTTTCCTAACAGTATGCTCTTAGCTATTGCTATTTTATTTTAGTATGTATAGAGTGAAATTGGTTTATACATGAATCATTGAAAAGTATCAGTTATTTTTACTAGAGTATTAGTTGATTTCATTGAAAAATATTCGGTGTTTGAAGAGTCTTAGTTTGTTTTTAGTAAATAACTAATACATTTCAGTAAACAACTAATACTCTTCAGTGAAAACAATTAATAATCTTAATAAAAATAATTAATACCCTTCAATGATTTATGTATAAACCATTTTCACTGAGAGTTTGTCTTGCTCTTTTCTATTGACGGTGCACTTCTTTCTGGCTACTTTGTCTCATTTTTCTCTCTTATTACGCTCTTTACCCATGCTTTCCCCTCTCAATCTCCCCTCTCGTTTTCTGTCTATTTCTCTCTCTCCTTATCTCTCCTCTCACATTTCCCCCACTCTCCGGGTAAGAGATATAGTATAAGTTTTCCCCTTCCATATATACGTGTGTGCGCGTCTAGAGGAGTGAAGAGAAGGATAGGGAGAGAGATGGGAAAAAGAGAATAGAGAAGAGTGTAAAATAAGTGTAGTTTATCGTGTTGTATTTGTATAAAGAAGGGAAAGGGTGAGATGGAGAGAGGAAAGAGAGATGATAGAAGGAAGATAAAGGCTTGGTTTCATTTTTAGTATTTAGGGGGAAGGCTTGGTTTCATTTTTAGTATTTAGGGGTGCTTGGTTAGCCATTTTTCAATGGTAATGAGAATGAAAATTAATTTTCATCTATGCCCTCATAATAAAAATAATATGTTAGGAGAATAAGTGTTCCAATGGTGACACTATTGCTAGTGTCATGCCCCAATTTTGGAATAGAAGTAGACAACAAATGGTTGTTGGTGGATGAAGAGAGGAGTGATTGAGGAGGATGATTGTAGGAAGATAATATGGTAATCAAAATGGAGTAGTGATTACCTTATTTAGTAGTAATCTCATTCCCATTACCATTACCATTGAAGAGTTGTTAACCAAACGCCCCTAAGAGTTGTAAACCAAGCGTTCCATTATACCATCTACGTACGACGGATCTTCACATACTACCTACGCTATCTCTAATGCGTATCCTCACCATTGAAGTTGCACACACTTAGCGCTCAGTGTGGCGCTGAAAAAAATCTGCATACTTTATTTCTTCTATTTATGTTTATTTTTAATACTCCGCCCATATACGAAAGTGTATTATGTATTTTAATTCTCATCTCCACATTTTATCTTTTAATTATGCACTACATGATATTAAAATGGTTATTTATTAATTTAAATAAAAACTTGCGTGAGACAGTCTTATGACATAAAACATGTACAAATTAACACACACTCATGTCAAAATGTTATATGCCCAATTTATATCCACACAAGACCTACTCATTAATTTATTAAGATATGTTGATGATTCAATAAAATTTGCATAGATATTTTTTTCAAGACTGTATAATAAATGTACATAATAAACATTTACAATTTCAATTAAAACCTAGATTATATATTATAAATTTACAATAGTTCAAATTATAATTAAATCAAACAAAATACATGTGTAAGATTGTATCTTCCTATCATGAAATTTAATTTAATGTATATAATTGTATCATGGAATTTAACTTAAAATGTAATTCTTTGATTCCTCGCGGTCTACTTTTGATTAATAACTTCGGGAATCCCATAGGTCACGTTTGTTTTCGTCTTGAGGTGGATGGGGGAAATCCGGATGGGGAAAAAAAGTGGATGGGCGAAATCCTGTGAATAGTAATCCTTTGTTTGTTTTGGGTTGGATGTAGTAGGGGTGGATGGGGCTTTATGTCAAATCAATAATGATGATATATTATTATATTATTATTTATTAAAGATGTAATGAATGAATAATTTTGTTGAATAGTAATATAAAATAATTAATATTATTATGTATAATTATATAATTATTTAATTATATTATATTATTTGAATTGAATTAAAACACAAAACAATTGAATTAATAAAAGATTCATAATGAATTATAAAATCATTTTAACTTGTCTGCCGTCTTAGAAAGATTTATAATATCATTTTTATTCTTTTTTTAAAGATTCATAATATTATTTTTATTTATTTTTAAATTTTGTGTCTAATAATGAATTATAAAATAAAACAAATAATCATTGTTTTAATGGATAGATATTCAATACAATTTTTTATAAGATGCATTTATTTATATGATAGGCATAATTAATGAAAATAACAATTAATTTCATGGATATTTAATATTAATATGTTTTCATTGGATTTTTTTGTAAATAATTAAAAATAAATATTATACTAATTTAATTGATGGTGTATTATAAAGTAGAAGATAAAGATTAATAAAATATATATATTTAATGTGAAAAGATAAAGTTGATTTGATAGATATTGAGTTATGTGAAAATAGGGGTGTAGGTGTATAATAGGGATGGATGTGTATTTGGATGGGGGATGGGATGTGCAAATCCGAAAAATGGCCGGGACGGGGGGAGGCCCATCCCCCATCCGGACTTCGTAAGCCGAAAACAAACAAGCCCATAAAGATTATGACCTGGACCAAATCGATTCTTTTTTGAATCTCTATGCGGGCAATTCCCTCGGCACCAGAAGATATTCTCATATTTTTTTGAACATAATTTTTGATAAAATTTCTTATTTTTTGATCTTCTTGTTCTTGTAGACCCTCAGAGTAATTTTTTGGTTGTGCAAACCAAAGGGAATGAAGGCTTTGGGTTGTACCAAGTCGGAAACCAAGTGAATTTATTTTTTGTCCCATACTACCTCACTATTATACCTATCATCATATACCATAGTTGTCTTTTTCCATCGGGGAGTTTTTTGTGCAATAATATTTTTTTTTACTTTTATGTATATATTATTTTTTAAATTACTAATAAAAAATATATTTAATAATTAATATATAATATAAAATAAAAAAGATTATGTAATTACTGAGTTTAAATTGTATAAATTCAATTCAATAAAAAATATAAATAGTAAGTATAGAGTATAATGTAGTATTGATGGTTGGAGATAGATTTGAGTGTAGCCGGTAGCACCAGCCACCAATTTTGTAGCAAAGCAGCGTGAAGCCTTGAAGGTGGTCTTTTATGTTTGTTCTCTCCATTTTTAGTTAGTCGCACGCCACCGCCGCACATTGTTACTGTTCACTCTTTATATTTAGAAATTTCAAATAAATCCAGTTTGATTTTGGCTTTAAAAATGAAAATTTGATTTTACCTAAATGTGAATCGAATTGAATGTACTAGTGATCGTTCTACCCGTGCTTCGCACGGACGGCGTTTGCTCTAATTTTTAATTTTAAAAATAAAATAATTACAAATACAATACATGTAAAATTCATATCATTTTAACAAAAATAATAAATATAACTAAACATTTCTTTGATATTTATCAACATTTTATTTGACAAAGATCTTGATACTCTACATTAGAGATTAATTCAATAGTTTTTATTTTTTATACTACCTAGAATCATTATTTCAAAGTAATCCTCATCTTACTTACTAACGAAAAATACACCTTTAAAGTCAAGTTTGAGTGAATATAGTTAAAATAAAAAACTCACCCTGGATATGTCAACCCAAAAAAACATATGTATACATTTTTCAAACATAAATTAGTTATTATTAACACAAAACAATGAGTACATTATACACACGATAAATAATAGTAGTTTTAGTGTGCAGTTGAGTGCATAATATGTATTTAGATTTTGAAAAAAATACCTCAAGTTAAAAAAATATTTGTAATAATCCAAGAAGGTATTAGTAATATCACAAACGTAAAAAAAAAAAAAAAAACACACTTCGGTGTGTGTTTGTATTTTGAAAAAAAAAATTGAAGTCAAAATTGAACTTAAAATCCGAGTTCATATTATGCACTTGGATGCACTATAAAATTTGCCCGTGAATAATGTTCTCACTAATTAAAATACGGTATGTAAACTAATGCATTAATTTTGGATTGCATGAAAAAGTATATTAAATTAAAATGGAAATATTACAATAAATATTTAAACAAATATAAAGAAATCCATTAGCAATCATTTTATGTGATAAGTTCGAGAATTTATGTATTTATCACAATACACTCTTTACTTTAAATTTAATAAGTAATTGTACTACTCATCCAAAGGTATATACACACAGTAGCTTTTATTAAAATGGTATTAACAATTCCTAAATTTTATATTAAAAAAAAATTGGAATCCAGGTGCCCTCCATTAATTAAATGAAGCATTTGATTGCAAGTTGGCTGACACGTTCTATAATTGTGCCTCCCACTCAACATAACAACTACACTATCCCTACTTACGATTATTCACTCCACCCGCCTTCATCGGTATGAGTAGTCGATATTTACAAAGTTATTAACAATCAATGGAGGAGAAATGAAGATAAAGAAAATTCCAGCACAATTACCCATCAATTCAACACCAAACGATACGTAGATATGTAAAACATCAGCACAATTATCCTTCAATTTAATATCCAGCAGAACACCCATCTCCGATTTAGAAGGTTAGTACACCTCAGACTCTGTTTCAAAATTTGTAAGTAATTTATACATGATCTGCAATGTGAAACTCTCAATCGAAAGCACGATAGTAAAATCTGATAATTTGTCCATTTGCCGAACAGATTAGGCATCCGTCAACTGTGAATGTACTACATGTTCAATTTCATGTTTGATTAAATGGGAGAGAAACTGCAAATATATCTGTATCAAGATGACCCTGACTTTTCATTCTTTATTTACGGAAAATGGGTGGCAGAAAAAGGTATTAATATCATCTTGAATATTACTCATAGATCTAGTAATTTGTCTAATGAAAAAACAGAGTACTCAGTTTACACATAAATAACACTAATATTGCACTTGCATGTTCAATTTAAATTGCAAGGAAAACAATTCACTGGTAAACTGTGTAATAACATTTCTACCCAGAAGAGTTGGGACTTTTGACTTATCATCCATGGAAATTGGGAATGAAGATTAAGATATTACTTTCACATTGACAGTTATCATTAACTCTGTTTGATTATTTTTTCTTGTATAAACCAATATTTATGAATCACAACTAATCTTTGATTGATTCTTAAATGGTTCAATTACAGACCATAAGGTAAATTAACAAATAAAGATCACACGGAAGTTTTGAAGATGCAAAAACTAAGGAAATACAAATCACACATATATGTCAAAGATGTGATGATTAGAGCAAACACGGTAAGTGCAGTAATCAATGTTTGTACACAAAGTATGTTTATCATATCTTTCTATTTCATTTAAGAAATAGATAAATCTAGGGGTTTTTCAACATAGGACACAAACCAAGCATAATAACTCCTTTGCATGTTAATTCAACAATTTAGAAAATAAAAATTCAAAAAAATTGTCCGTCTACTTTGGTATACGAATTATGAACAAAATCTTTAACCACTTTTTTGGTTAAAAAAATAATAATTATGAATCATATCACTGATTAATATAAATAATCGAAGAAATATTTTATTGCTCAAGTAATTTGACAAAAACACAGTGAAAGAGAAAGAAGTTCATAAAAATATGTTTTTGCTGCAACAAAGTATTCTTATGATTTGTACCGTGAGTTCACCATTTTGAATTATTAATTCCAGTAGATTGAATTTTAAAAAGAAGACCATAAAAAGTCAAAGGGCCAGTACCACATATAATCAACACAATAGAAACAAAATTGAGGATAGGAGATGTAAGATGAACAAAGCTCTACAATCTGCACATAATAGTCCAAGGTACATTCTATTTAACTCTACAACTCAAACTTGTGTGCAACCAACCGAGGTAAAATCTATTTAGTTTTAAAGCACTATAAATTGCATGCAATTAGTTTGTGTACAATCTATTAAATTTTAATCATTCATGCCTTATCCCTTTACATTTAAATGTCCATGATTCCCTGAATAATTATGATTACTATCAATAAACGACCAAAGAACGTGGTATATATATCTATACAAAGTGAATCTGTCTTCCTTCATAAATAATGTATTTAATTAAATTTAGTAAGTCATAAAAAAATTTAGGAAAATAACTCAATAACATTATTTCAAACAATAGAAAATGAACACATGTATACTTATAAAATAAAAAATTTATATGCAACAGTAAAACGTCATCATATAGCTTGATATGTATATTAACCACAATTCAAAATATACAAAAAAAAATTATAATTGATTATATTTATTACTAATACTTGATTAATAATAATTAGAGCAAAATATAGCTAAACAAAATAAATATCCATTAAAATTGCAACAGTAAACAATCAGAGAAATAATAAATGTCATGAGATGTACTACACATTTCTAAACACCTCTCGAAACACTACGTTTTTTGTAGTTTTACAATCAGAACCATCACCATTACACAATATTATTTTTAATCCCTTACGGCTAGTAATCCTTGACACAACAACATACAGTTGACCATGACTAAAGACGGGTTTTTTTAAGAAAAACACCGACATGTGAAAACGATTGACCATGGCTTTTATTAATTGACATAGCATATGAGACAACTAATGGGAATTGTCTCCGGGTAAATTTGAAAGGCAATCGAGGGTCCGATGGAGTCAAAGACAATCGAGGTATCAAGGCAAGTTCTCCAGCACTACTACCAGTAAGAACCTTAGCCTCAATGACCCTATCCCCAAGCCTAGTAATCACTAACCTGTAAGAAGAAAAAAAGTAAAGAAAAATATATGGAAAAGTATTCATTGTTAAATATATACACGCATTATAAATAAATTAGACTAACCTTGTTCCATTACACAGACCCCTCGAATGATCAATATTTCTCAATAGCATAACAGGTGTGCCAACCTTAAGATTAAGTTCATGATCAGGAACACCTGAGAACTTCAAAGTGTTGAGAAATTCAGGAGTATGAACATCTGATAAAACATCGCAATTAGAATCAGAACTACACAAACTGTCAGAACTGTAATACTTCCGACACTCTTTCTGATTTAATAAAACCATGTGATCATTTATAGCTCTAACAGAATCAAGTGTAGGAGCCAAAATTGCCCTGTCCTGTAAAAAATCATGATCGTACATCCGATTCACAAAATCTGGATAAATAGCATCAACAATAGCAGATATAGGATCAACACCACCGTTTAAAAGAACATCATCCGGTACAACTATATCACAACCATAATCAGTAGGGTGTCCAATAGTTCCATCTCCAATAGATTCAATCCACCCTGAAAATGCTCTCATTTCACTGGCATCACTGACAGAAGTACTATTAACCAATCTCATGTTCCTAGTCAACTTCAACACAGTACATGAACTTCATAAAGTAGACGAATTTATAGTAGCATGAACTATATCTTGCCTTTTACCTTTAGGTAAAACAGGTAATATTTGTCTAAAATCTCCTCCAAAAACTATCGTTTTCCCACCAAAGGGCAAATTAATACTATCAGGATTAGACAATTGCATTATATCTCTTAACGAAGTGTCCAATGCTTCAATACAATGTCTATGAACCATAGGGGCTTCATCCCATATTATTAAACTGCACTTGATCAAAAGCTCAGCAAGATGAGTACCCTGTTTAATGTTGCAAGTTGAATCTTCAAGACAATTGATAGGAATACAAAACCTTGAATGCGCAGTGCGCCCACCAGGAAGGAGAAGTGATGCAATACCACTCGATGCAACATTTAATACTATCTTCCCTTCAGATCTCAGCCCTGCAGATAAGGTTCTCCACAAAAATGTTTTACCAATTCCACCATAACCGTACACAAAAAAAACACCACCTACAACAGAACTAAGTGATGCATGAATTGAATCATAAACATTGCGTTGTTCATCATTCAATTTACCTAATAATAACTCAAACTCAACTCGGAGTTCAGCCCTATTATACGATAACTCCGACATAACCATCCTATTACGGGATGCTATGCTACCATCATCAACAGGTACGGGCATCCCATCAATATCACTCAAACTTTTACCAAGCAAACGCAATAAATTATCTATCTCCAATAGACAACAATTCCTAATTCCAGCTTCAGACATCCTCAATTCTACAAAATAGACAAAAAAATTACATTAACTTCATATACAAAGTACTTGCACCAAAAAGGTTTTTTCACTTTTAATATAAAAAATAAATGTATACTTATATTTTGTGAATTTGAAATTATATGTAATGAAAAAAAAAGAATACAAAGAATTTAAGTGTCACATTTATTTATAAATATAAACTAATTGTTTTTTATACATCATAAAAACAATTAAAATGGTATTGTATGTTAATTCTTAAACTTAGTTAAGCAAAGGAACAATATTATTGATACAAAGACATCAAAACACAACTAAAACCATATATAACAGTTTAATAATGAAAAAAATTATACACTGTAAAATTTAATTGGTAAATTTTAAAAATACCTGGATAATGCATAATCCTACGTCGCTTGTACAAAATATCATCCGAAAGATATTGCCAACACCTATTCCAAATGTCGAGAGGATTACTAAGAGATCCAGACGTAAGCAGGGTAACAAAGAGGGATCTCATAGATGACGCAGAAGCCCATTGGCTAGCCTGCTCAAAACCATCTACATATTCTCTATCATCATTCAATAATCCACGAGCAAAACAGGCATCACGAAAGGTTGGATAAACAATATTATTAAACGCCCTTATCTCTTCAAAAGATTCTGGTCCAATAACAACATTCAATAAAATTCTCAAATAATAGACCTCACCAGTTCCAGGTGGAACATAAGCAATACGACCAACATCAAATCCTCTCTGCCTCTCGACCCACTTTCTATCTTTTAGCTTCCAAACAAAAAATTGTGGTATTTCAACATACTAGTATTCGCCTCACCCGTGCTTCGCACGGCCGGAATTGTTTACTATTTAACATTAATAATAATAGTAATAATGTATTTTAAATTTTGAACATATGAATTATCATTGTTTGTAAAAAAATCTGCCAATATTTTTTTTATCTTAGACTAAATATATTCTTAATTTAATTTTGTGCACACATTATTTATAAAAAATAATAGAATAGTTTACATTTTTTTATTAATTAACATATTTTATTTTATATTTTTCAATAATAAAATAGTGAAATTCCCACTGCTTCACAGGAGGTTATAGACACACCAAAACTCTATTCATGACATAAAAATAATATATATATATAAATTTATACTCCCTCCAATTCTTTTTGTTTTCCACTTTCAAAGTGGCACGAGTTTTAATAAATGAGTTATTTATTAGTATTTGTGAATATAAAGTTGTTTTTGTGGATATAAAGTAAGGATAAAATGATCCTTTCAGCTTTTTAAGGATATAAAGTTAAAATGATATGTGTACTTTTTTTATCATTTTGGGAAATAGATTGAGAAAGTGGAAAACAAAAAAAAAATCTTTCATTTATGGTAATACAAACAATCTAAAATGAATCGGAAGGAATATCTATTAACGTGAATCTGAACATTTCAATTCTAATATATAGATATAAATAAATAGTAAGTTAATTTTAATATATGAAATTCAAAATTTAAATGATGCGATTATTTATATGAAATTATGAACTAATGATACACGAAGTAATATTTTTTAAAATTTGATATAATTACCAAATAAATAATCAATTATTGTTCAGTCTATCCTTTCTTACATGTCAAAATAAAAAAAATAAAAAAGAATAGATTAGGATATAACCTAAACATTACTATATTAACATTCTAGATAAAAGTTTCATCATAAATTAACATTCTTAACATTTTTTCAGGTGTCCAATCTTACACATGAACACCATAAATTTCGTCTTTGTTTCTTTTCTTCACTCGAATGTGTAGTTGTTTTTTTTTTTTGCTCAGCCTGGGGATAGAAAAAGTAAAGAAAATCATTATATGATGTATTATTACTCTTAGTCTGAACTAAAAAGGGAGTATTCCATTTGTAAACTCTTAAATAATTCCCCTAATGTCAAATTCTATATTAAGTTATGATTAGTGGACGGTGAATTATGGGTCCCCCGGATTAGTCGGCTAATGAGTCAAATACCGAGTACCTTAAAAAGTTACGATTAAAAGAAAATGAAAAATGATAGAATTTTTTAGATTAAATTTTTTAAAACAATTGTGGAAAGTTTACATTGTTTTCTTGATTTATTTTAAATTACTTAAATTATTAAAATTTTGCATATGGATATATAATTTCTAATATAATATCTATCAACAAATTAATCATTATATTATTTGAAACATATACAACAATAGTTTGATCATATCCATTTTTTTTATAGAATTAATTATTATGGTTTTTTTTAATTCACTTATTAAAAAAACAATGTTAGTCTTTTTTTAAGAGAAAAACAATGTTAGTAATAATAAGGGGATATAAACCAGTTTAGTTTCACAACTTACCACCTTTTTCGATTTGGTCCCAAAAAGTGTGATGTACGAATCTAATCCTATTTTTTTTAATTGTACAATTTTCATATCAAAAAAATCGCTAGAAGCTAGAAACAATATCATTTTCGATTATGCATCGGTTAAGTTAGGTTCCTTCTTAGTCATAAATGTTGACTATGTTAAGAAGAGATAATTTTTAAAGCCTATTACCATTATTGATATTCCATATCATTAATTTCTTTAAAATGCATTTTACCAATAATATTAAATTCCTAATTTCATATAATAATCTTTTATTTTCTGAAACTTTCAACCTCACGTGTCCGGTGCATGAACGAAAACAATGCTATTTCTCATTTCCATTAAAGAAAATGTTGTTAAACTATTTTAAAATAATGCATCTAGTTTTTTTAATTATCTAAATTATGGTGGTATTTTGTTAAAAAAAAACTTGAAAATTCATTACAATTTATATTTTATGATCTTTCATGGATCGATTTTTAGAATGTATAATAAATCAAGTTAAATACTATTTAGTTTTAGGTTTGAATTATTATCTTTGACTATGGCATTCTCATTATATATAGTATTACATTTATATAAAACTACATATGAGAATAATAATAATATTAAAATTAACAATATCAATTGATATATTATACTCCTTCCGTCCATCAAAACTGTGTCCTAGTATTTGGGCACAAGTTTTAAGAAAAATAGATAAAGTATGAATACAATAATTATTTGTGAGAGTAAAGTTTAGTGATTGTTGACAATTAAGAAAAAAAATGGTGGACAAACAAATAAGAAAAGTGGCACACTTTTAGTGGGTGGAAGGAGTATATGAATTTGCAAAATAAAATGCTCCAATAAATGCAAAACTACAATTTGAATATATCGATACCATAATTTTTTATACTGTGATTTCAGTTTATAAATCTAATATTATCAGTTAATGTATAAAATATTATTAGCAAATATATATAAAATAATATAAAATTAATACTGTTAAACTTGTTCATAGGAGATATTGTGTTATATTTTTTTAAATAATTTTTAAATTCAAATTCATGTTTAAAAATTCAACCTAATCTAACATTTCTAAAAATTCTTACCAAATTTTAGTGAGATTAATCGCGTGTCTGCCCATGTCACCAATAAATCTGGATTCATAATAAACCGAGAACAGTTTCAGTTATGAAATATTTCAATATAATGACCTCATTTTTTCTGCCCAAAAAATTATGGTCTTTCCTTTGTCACCCCCAGAGTTACGATTCTTAAAAGTATTTTTAAAAAATTATTTTATATTAATAAAGGAATAAACACACAAATAAAATAAAAAATTAAATATTTAAGTAAACTAATATAAAGAAAACTTCAAACCATAATAAAAATCACAAAATTTGAATTTGTATAACCCGACAATCAACTATTTTTAAACATTAACATTCACATAAAATAATAAATTTTCGATACAATTAAAAAAATTATATTGTTGTTAAACTATTGCAATACAAATAAATGAATGAACTTAATTAAAAAAAATTAACAATAAATGAACTTTATACCAAGTTTTAGCTAATCAAAGAATGTGATAATCCGTATCAACAATAAACATGGATTCATAATAAACTGAGAACAAATTTTAAGTTCTAACACACTTCAATATAATGTAATCTGATTCCATTTAAGTTTACACTTGACACTGCTATGAACTAAGAAAACAACAAAAAAGATGATAAATATATTAAATTTACAATTTCAGTAAAGAAAAAGAATGCATCCAAAGAAATATAACTATCACCAGACGACGTTTAAATTCAACATTATTGCATTTAACAAAAGCTCAATTACTTCACCAACATTCACTGGTTCTAATTTTCCTTCAAAACAATTTTTAAAATGATCAATTTGACTTTCAGCTGAAACATATGGAGGAACACTTAAATTATTTTTAAATGGTTCAATAACATTCTTCATTGTTCAAACAGAAAGTAACAAAAGAAGAAGAAGAATATAATGCAATTATAAAAAGATAATTATGTTTTCTTAAAAGAATATCTGAACAAATTACTTTTCTTTGTTGGTTTCTTTCTTACTCAATTTTAATTCTCTCCGACTTATAAAGACTCTTGTACAGTGACGTTAATCATGTTTTCCGCTGTTGTTTTGAAGAGGTAGGAGAGACGATATGTTTGATGGTATTGAGATTGAATGACATTGATTTCAATAAAAATATTTCGAGAAAAACATAAATTATCTATAGATGATCCAATTGAATATTTCATACTTTTTAAACAGTAAATAATAAAATATTTTATATAATAAAAAGATTAAAAGTTTATTATGTTAAAACTAAAAACACATATTACATACTAACGAATTATTTTGTTTTATTGGTTTCTTTCATACCAAATTCTCAATTCGTTAGCCGAATACCAATAGACACCATTGTGCAAGACGCTAATAAAAAAAAAAAATCCCTGCTAGAGCAGAAAGTTGAGGGAGTAAGTATATTTGGTAGTTGTATTAAAATTAAAGAGATTGGCGAGTATGTATCTTTAGAGACGCAGGTGCAAGTATCATATGTTGGATAAAATTATAATTTTAAAATTGTATATTTAGTAAAAAAAAAAAAGGTTAGTGAGTTAAGAAGTGGGTAAACTTATTAAAGTACAGTGGTAAGATAGCTACATTATATAAAAAAAATTACCCAATTTATTAATGTTAATGAAAAATATATATTATTTTTTGAATTAGAATAGTGTTAAGAATTGAAAATTCAAATCATAATATGACGATATTGAAAAATTTGCCCACAGTCAATACACTCAAATTAAAGATGAATTTGTACACAATGTTAAAATTTTATGAATGACTAATATACAAAAACATGTATGTGGACATGAAACTTAATTTGGAACATTAAGAAAATGTATAGTCTGTTAACATCCGGAAAATAGAATACTCACTCCCATTCTTAAATAAGTGTCATTCTAGAATTGTACTAAAAATTAAAGAATTTTTATAATGTCAAAAGTACTCTCCGTTAATGATAAATACTTCCTCCTATTCAAAATATGTGAAGTTTTAGAATTTGTTGTTAAAATTAAGAAGTGATGTATGTTGACTATTATACTCTTATGGTTTATTGAGAGTTTTTATCACCTCCTTAATTGTAGTTCCTTCCCTCTCCAAATATCTCATTCATTGTATAAATTTACTATATTTCCTCCAAATCACACCATCTCTATCTTTTAATTAACATGATTACTATATGTGCGCTTTGAAATCATAATCATAAACATTTAAACACAAAAGATTACACATAAATTTATTATATTTGTGTGAAATAATAAATAAATTAATATAAATTTTTACCATAAATGCATTTTGAAATAAAAAAAAGGGTAACCTTAATATTGAGTAACGTAATTACATTTGGAACTAATTTAATGTTGAAATCATAAATATCAAACCATATATCTGTGATTTACAAATACATCAATAATAATACATATTATCATAAAAATTACATGATAATACAATACAGGATCTGTGAAGCTTTGTACGCATCCATTGGTGACTTCTCTCTCTGGTTCAATTTGGAGCTTTCTAAAAATCCATTTAGATGTAAAAATATCTATTGACAACAAAAAAGGAGGCCTCGAAGCACAACCGGATCCGAATCATCTCCATTTTTTTAAAAGTTGATACTGCACCTGTAATTCAATCCCCACTGCAATAAAATATTATAAATTAAAAGTTCTGATTTAAACAGGAGATTGCTTCTATATATAAGAATTCAAATAGCATGCTGATGACAAAAAAACAGAACGTGGATTGCATATATATATGAATATAAAAGTAATGGTTGCTACATTTAAGGATTAATCTAATGGACACTAATAAATTATATGAAATTAAAAAAATAAAATAAAAATTCAATAATATAAAATCTTCCATATCCAAGGCAAAAGAAATCGGACGAATATAAAATAACTGAAATTTTGATCAACGGTCCGAACTGAATGGCGCCAAAACTATATAAGGAGATTATTAATCATGTTTTGTATCAATTGATGAGAGAGGTGGATGAGTAAATTTATTTTGTGGTTGTATTGAAATTAAATGAGACTGACGGTGAACTTTTTTTAGGGATGTGGTGCAAGTATTACATATTGAATAAAATATAATCTTAAAGTGGGCATATTTAGTAAAAAAAACATGTGGTGGATTTAGAAGTAAGTAAACTAAATAAAATAATGGGAATAGAAAATCATAAAATAAATTTATCTATAAACAATTTTATATTTAATTTAATAAGAATTACTAATTTTCACATTTGATTTTGAATATAAAAAAAATAAAAACAAACTCAAATACAAAATTTTAGCAATACAAATAAAAGAATCAACAAAGTAAATTAATTAAAATATTAAAGCAAATTATTATTTGAAAATAATTCATAATAAACTTATCATGAAAGAGTTTTAAAGTATCAAATATTTGACCAGATGTACCAGAAATCTCATCAAGAGTATCACTAATCTGGTCAGTAGTATTATATTGTAATTGTTGTAAATTTTCTTGACGCCAACTTTTGATACTCCTGATCAAATAAGCTTATTATGAACCATTTTCATATAAAACCTACTCAAAGATTAATTAAGCATATCATGTACTCCCCTCGCCCAAAAATCTTTTACCCCTTTATATATCGCTGGACACAAGGTTTAATAAAAATTAGTATTTTATAGAAAAAACTGATAAAGTAAGGGTATTGTGAGACTCAACTATTTATTTGTGAGTGATGTTTATTTAAAAAAAAAAAGAGTAAAAGATTGGTTGACATTCAAAAAGAAAAGTAGGTAAAATATTGGTCGACGGAGGGAGTAGTATGTTCTATTTAAAAAATGATAAACACAATACATAAATATAACATTTTTTTGCGACAGAAAAATAATGTAGGTGTGCATATAATCACGGGATGGAGGTAGTATATTACAATATAAATTTATTTTATGATTATATTTTTTACTTTTAAAAATAAAATATGGTGTGACATCAATTGGAATAATGACGATGCAATTTCCTTAAAAAATGGATGACGATGCAATTTTTCTTACATATAAAATCATTATAAAAATAATTTTTTATAAAATAGTGATAATATATTCATTATTACAATTTAAAATAATCTAATGTAATTGATAAGTTAATATTTTAAAAAATTAAAAAATTATAAAGCCAATGGTATTTCTAAAATTTTAAAATATTAACTTAATACATTAATATAATATATAAATATAATTGTATTCGAATAAACACTATTACTTCATAATTTTTTTTTTTAAAAGTGCATTTATTAATTATTATTACCAAATGTACTATGCATGTCTGTTTAACCCACAATTGCCAAAAGAAATATTAAAAACTTGTTACCATTATTGGTTAACAAAAGTTAGTTATTAATTTTCTTAACTTTCAGAATTGAAGTAAAACTTATGAAATTTTAGCAAAATTTTAAATAGTAAAAAAAATATATACACACACATATACATATGAGGATGGATAGTGTAAATAATTTTTATCGTAAAATTAGTTCGTCCTTTTGTGAGGACTACTATTACTCTTTAGTTAGAACAAATATTACTCTTCACTAATATCCTTTTCTGAAACAATTAATATTCTTTAATGAAAATAATCAACACTATTAAGTGAAATAACTAATACCCTTTAAACTTGTTCATGATGAAACTTGTTCACTATATAATTTGCTTATATATATTAATTTAGAGTATGCATAGAGTGAAACTGGTTCACACATGAACAACTTTGTAATACGTTTTAGTATAATAAAAAATACTCTTTTGTCTTTAAAAAAATCTTTTGAATAGAAACTAATTCCCTTTAATTAAGCAACTAATACTCTTCATACCCCTTCAACTAATACTCTTCGGTAAAAACAACTAATATTTTTCGGTAAAAAACAAATTAATATCATTTAGTGAAACACCGAATGCCTTTTAAAGTGAATCGTGTATGGACTAATTTCACCCTATACTTTGCCTTTTTTAGAAGGTTGGAATATTTGTCTAAAATTATTTTAAGAAAATCCTCATTTATAAATAATTATTACTTTTATATTTTTTGCAATTACTTAAATTTTGTATAATGAATTAGGATCACACACGAAATCAACATAGTGCGTGTGTCTATATATATTAATGTTGTCCAGTGAAAATTAGTGTACAACTATTATTGTTCAATTTAACCAACTAATATTATTCAATGAAAATAACTAATACTTACCACCTAACTTCTTTTTGCAAAACAAATAATAACATTTAAAAATATAGTTGAATTGCACGATGCAACTCATGCATAAGAGTATTTGTCAATGTAAACAGAGTATGTATAGAGTGAAATTAGTTTATACATGAATCACTAAAGGGCATTAGTTGTTTTTACTAAAGTGTATTAGTTATTTTTACTAAAGGGTATTGGTTGTATTTTCACAGAAGGGTCTTAGTTTATTTTCACTTAACAACTAAGACTCTTCAATGTAAATAATTAATGCGCTTCAGTGAAAACAACTAATACTCTTTAGTGAAAACAACTAATGCCCTTTAATGATTCATATATGTACCACTTTCACTCTATACTTTGTCATATAAATATATTAATTTTTTTTGAAACACATATAAATATATTAATTGAAATGTACTTTAGATTAATTTTCTTTTTCTAGAAGGATTGTATTGATACAAAATTATTTAAAAATCTTATCATTTATACATATTTATTACTTTAATATATTTTGTAGTTAAATATATTCTGTACTCATTTATTAGGATAATATGTATATATATATATATATATATACATGAAATCGACATAGTAAGAAAAATTATAAAGCAATGATGCTACATTATAAAATTTATATTTATGAGTCCTATCAAATTAAACATGATCCATGACAAACAATCATATTTTACATAATTAAAGGAATTTAACTAACTTATAGTATGTATATTGAAACTTAAACAATGAATATATATATAATACCGATTGATTATACCATCATTCCATTTTCTTTTTCAAATTAAAGATATTATAACAGTAATGCTAATGATGCTCCAATTTTATGTAATATATAAAATAACTATTGGGCATTAAATTTTATTCATGAAGATTATACAAATATCCATCGATAGTAGTGACTTGCTAATTTATATGATAATCTGAATATATATATATATATATATATATATATTTTTTTTTTTTTCAATATGATTTATATTTAGAAAAATAAATAAATCTATAATATATTGTGATATAAATTATTATATGAATAAAATACATGTTATAAATGTAGTCAATGTATATATAAGTTAAATTCCATTTATTTCGATAATATTAAAAAAAAAACATGCAATATGAATTATAAAGCAATGATGCTACATTATGAAATTTATATTTATGAATCCTATCAAATTAAACATGATCCATGACAAACAATCATATTATACTTAATTAAAGGAATTTAACTAACTTATAATATGTATATTGAAACTTAAACAATGAATATATATATATATATATATATATATATATATATATATATATATATATATAATACCGATTGATTATACCACCATTCCATTTTTTTTTTCAAATTCAAGATATTATAACAATAATGTTAATGATGTTCCAATTTTATGTAATTAAAAAATAACTACTGGGCATTAAATTTTTTATTCATGAAGATTATATAAATATCCATCGATAATAGTGACTTGCTAATTTATATGATAATCTAAATATATATATATATATATATATATATATATATATATATATATTCAATATGATTTATATTTAGAAAAATAAATAAATCTATAATATATTTTGATATAAATAATTATATGAATAAAATACATGTGATAAATGTATTCAATGTATATATAAGTTAAATTCCATTTATTTCGATAATATTAAAAAAAAACATGCAATATGAATTGTGCCATTGTTCAATGATATTAGTAAGATGTGGAATATTAATATATACTTGCTTAAACTAAGAGATTTAGATGATAACTTTTTTACTGGGATTTTGCAATATTGAGAAAATAATTAAGATATTAAATAAGAACATCATAATAATTTCTTAACTTGCTATATGAAATTTATTTATTTATAATTAAATACTGAACATTTATAAAATTCACCAAAAACTTGATAATTGCCTAAATGGTAGATTGATTTAATGGATTACATAGAATATGAATATATTATGCAAAAAAATCAATTAAAAAAAATCAAAACATGTTATTAGAAAGTTAATTAAATGCTAATAAAGTTAACAATACTTTCATTACGGAAAATTTTGTAACAATTTTCATATTGCAACCAATCATTTTGGAATTAAGAGATTTTGTACAAATAATTATAGTAATGACATACAATAAGAATTAAATTAACAATACCTTCAGTTAATGTATTGATTCTCGGTGCATTTGTCATCTAATTATAAAATCAACATTCAGTAAATAAATTATATATAGCATGTGACATCTTAATATTTATTTAATTAAAATAAATTAATTTAAATGGTATCAGTAGTTCCTTGTGATGCACAATTAATTATGTGGCACCTAAGCATTTTATATTGTTAATATAATTATTTAATTAGGTGTTTGTGGCTATCTAAATAGAATAATATTAATTACAATATTATCATAATATTATGTTACAAATCTTGTATATACTCTCAATTCAAACTTCTCCATATGTTGTAAACTTGTAATATGATATAATCACAAAAACTAACCAATTGTAGGTGATATTTCATCAATTACGTATTAGCTCGAAAAATTAATCTTTCAAAGCTCCAGACAATCATTCTACACAGCGATCTCGACTCCTTCACTTGATTTGCAGCAATAGTGCACTCGTTTTCACTCTATCTTCCGTTGATTGCACGCTCATGGCAATTCCTAACCGATGTTATCATGATTCTTTATATACACCTATACATATTCACTAAATCTTCAAAACAATGAAAAAATATTACGACTGTACACTCTATCTAAACGAAACATGAATTCAAATCACAGAAAATGGAGACTTGAAATGATGCATATGGTCCATGGAATGATGGTATAAATAGACTTAAAAAAAACACTGCTCCTAGATTTATGCACTTAATCCAAAGGTTCACATTTCATCACAAAAAATAAACGGTCAACCTTTGATTATGTTTACAACCAAATTAATTGATAATTTATAATAATTAAGAAAAGAAATGGACGGTGATGATCAAGTAAAGAAAAAAATGATCAATGGTCCAAAAACTCTCCCTCCAAAACTATTTTCGGAAGTTATTTTGCTATTATATATTTATGATGTCAATTTTTTGGCTTTAGCAGAAACATAATTAAGCTTAAACCAAGCTAAAAACATATTACTCTTCACACTCGGTTTATCCACTACAGAGTTCAAAGAATCTGAATCCCTAAATATAATATTCTGCTGATTTGGAAGATGAAATCCCAAACGCTCAACTGACGGATACCTATAATTAATTTCAAAACCTAAAATTCTCCAAACAGCTTCACAAGGAGAAATGTATCTACAATCATAGAACATCTTAATCTCATCAATATTAACCGAATTACCAGAATCACCAGAATTTTCAACAAAAGTAGCAGTGACACGATCATGACCCTTGTTGATATACTTAAATAAATATTTAATAGCGCGCGATTGATTGCACCATTCAACATTTATGTGAGCTCCATATTTCAAAAGAAGGTACCTGTTGTGTGGAACAACAAACCGATTGTCCAAAACAAAACCTTTCTTCGTCAGACTACGTCCGTCATCCCTTCTTCTGTATACCGGATATCCATCATCATCGATAGATGTTTCAGAAACAAAATTTTTGGGAAATTTTTTCGTACACTCACCCTCATCGGACATGCACGGTGAATACTTCACAGTAGGACCACAAGGACCATGCATCATGAAATCACGAACAGCTTCAAAGTACGGTTTATCAATTGTCTCATCCGGCAATTCAACTGAAATAATCCGGTCAATATCATTACCTGAAGGAACTTCGGAATATTTTTCAAGAAAAACCAGGATGTGTGCATGAGGTAAACCACGTTTCTGGAATTCTACTGTGTATAAAACTGGAAAATAGATAAAAGTAAGAAAGTAAAAATTAGTTAATCATTGTAAAAAAATGTAATAAAATATTTAATATAGTATAATAAAAAAAATCACGATAAATTAAAAATTACCTGACCTAACATTTCCAAATATTTTGTTACGACGAATACCACGGATCAGATCATCTAACTTGACCTTAAATATTCGACACACTATATCTGTACGATCCTCTGCTTTATGACCTCTAACAGTCAAATAACGCTGGATTTCAGGCCACTTTTGATTACATGTTATAGTAATAAACAATTGTGGATACCCAGTCCAACGACAAATAGCCATAGCATCCTGATAATTCTGGATCATGTATCTTGGACCACCAGTAAATGAAGGAGGAAGAATAATGCGCTTACCAATAGTCCTTGCATCCCTATCACCACTCAAATATGCATCCTGTACACCACTGTACATATCACAACGAAAATCCTTTTGATTATTTTTTATATACAACAACCTTCCAGATTCAATCATGGTATACGAATCAACAATAGATTGTTGAGTCAATCTTCTACAACACAATAGAGTAGGTGGTTCACAAGCTCTCTCCTGAATACGAAATGCAAAGAATTCACGAACACTAATACCAGTTCTAACACCAGCTCTACCAGACGAAGAATCAGAAAATGGAATATTTTCCCTATAACCATCCTCTCCGTATGGAAAAAGAAAAGGATACTGAAGAGCAAGATAAGATGGGTTCAACTCCGTTATACGCTGCAATTTACCAGAATGTGTCTTTATAATGATGTCCCGAGCACCAGTGGTACCATCAAGAACACCAGTGAAAACAGAAGCCACTTCCGAAGCAGAAGGTAGATTATAGGTCCTTGGATCAAAAGTTCTATCACCAATCAACTTCATAGTAACGGTTCTATGTCCAGCAACAAACTTATCCCGTGCAGTTCTAAATTTATTAACCAAAATATTATAACAATCTAACATCTCTTTAAGTTCAGCAACAATTTCAGCCTGGATTGTATTGACGGACCTTGCTGACCTGATAACGAAAAAAAAAATTCAGGATATTTTTAAGACAAAAACAATATTAATTATTAAAAAAATATAAAAACAAAGAAAACACCTGACAGATCTGATACAATTTACTATTTCATTATTAGTATCATAGATGTAAAGCTGTGCAAAAGCTGGAGGATCCTGACCAGTAGGAAGCAAACTACCAAGCTGGTGATAGTTTTGACCATGCAATCGGAAAACTGGAGGAGAATTTCCAGAATTCAATCTCCTATCAATAGTACCCCCCAACGAAGTAAAGGAAAACATGTTGTTAAATGACCGAATATTATCCAAATAATGTTTACTGCGTTGGCCATTTCCCCATATCAATTCACGAAGAAGCAAAGGTGGCATAAGCATCAAAGGCAATACAATTTTTCCCTGAAGGCAACATAGAGAGAATTTGGGAGCTAATGGATTGGTTGATGACTTCAAACGCTCCTCTAACCAAAAAATAGCACCACAAAAATTACAACGATGAATTGGATCTCCAATATCCCAATACTCAACAGCTGACAAAAAAACCACACAATACAAAAAATTATTAAAAATATGTGTAGATAAAGTAAATATATTAATAAATTATAAAAAGAAAAAAGAAAAAACATACACTCAACAACAATGTCATAGTTGGAAGAATCATCAGAATCGAGATCAATTATCTCTGGATTATCATCATCAGATGGAAACAGTTCATTAAAAACTGGATCTTTGGCTCGTAATTCATCCAAATGAACTCTATCTTCAGTCAAAGGATCGAAGCTTGAGAAATTAAAATGAGAAATACTATTCGGTGTCACCAAACCAACGGTCTGTGAATTAAGTTCATTATGTTTCTCACCCTTGACCTGTTTGCTAGATCCACCTTATAAATCAACAAATAAAATTAAATTTTAATCGACAATACCATAAATAGACTCCAAAACACAAACAATGTCATAAAAATTAATAATAAAAATTAATACTCTTTTTTTATTTAATACATTGAAAAAAATACCTTTATTATAGGTATTATAATTTTGTTGAGTTGGAGCTGAAAACTTATTTCCAAAAATATAACATGGATCAATAGATGAGTTTTCATGGGATCCATCAGACAATTATCCACATGAAACATCTGCAATGAAAGAAAAAATAATAATATTATGACAAAAAATAAAAAAAAGTAATAAATAACAAAGGGTTAAGATCAATTTGCAACGTGTATTATTGCTCTTTTTTCAACTTGCAGCCCAAACTAATTTTTTGATCATATTGCAACTTGTACTATGTAAATTTGAGAATTTGCAATCTTTGCTATATCTATGTATTGTTTTCCAGCAAAAGCTATACTTTTTAAATGTTATATTTGTCTTCTCAATTTATTAATTATTTTTTAGTAAATTTTTAACTTTTGAAAATTTAAAAACGCTAAATTCATAAAGAGAAATGAATAATGAGCGACACAAATTGTGATTTTTTTTAATAGGGGAAAGCTAAAGGTTTATTGTTTTTTTTTTATGTTTTCATGGCAATTGTATATTGTTACATGTTTATCAAAATTTCACGTTTTTCATTAATTTCAAGAAAATTATATTCTCTTTTTGTAAAAATTGAATTCTTTTAAAATGAGCAGAAATTGAAAAGGGAAATTAGATAAAGAAACAATACATAAAGAGAAAAGTTTTGCACAACAATAAATTGTATGTGCAGCATCATACCTCTGTCCTTTTCTTTTGTCTACATTTTTTGTTTTTAATGCAGTATTTTATTGTCGAATATCCCTTATTTCTATTATAAATTAGGGGTTCTTAAATTTAGGGCTTATTAATTTAAAAAAATATATATAATAAGAATAAATAAAAAATTGGAAGGACGAATATAAGTTTGATCAAATATAGTATTGGCTGAAAATAGAATAAGAATTGAGCTCAGGTTGGAAATAGTCACATTTATATAGTACGGATTGCAATTCGAAAAAAAATAGTATATGTTGCAAATTGAAAAGAGGGCAATAGTAAAGGTTGCAAATTGATATTAACCCAATAACAAAATAAACTAATTAAGTCAAGAAACATCACATATAGATAATTAGATACTCAGTAATTAGTTTTAATATAAATGTAGTTTTTTTTTAACATACCAATACGCATACTAATTTTAATGTTGTGAATAAAAAGATAAATAGAAAAATTAATATACTAAGAAAATAAATTCTATATACTACCACAAGATCATTTCATATGTGATACCTGGTATTTTTTCCCGAGTTGATACACCACTTTTATTAATGATCAACGAACCTTGAAGTTTGCGCATATTCACCTATCAATATATTAAATAAAAAAGTTATTCAACCACCCTATAAACAAAAAGTAAAAAAACAAATAACCACCTCTTACAAAATAAGGGACATTATCTGATGCACAATGCAATAAACTCAATAAAAAAACACTGAATAGAAAATAAAGAAAACAAACAATATAACAATACTAAACAAATCAATATGATTTTGAGTAGAAATTAATATTTTAAAAAATATATTATTATTACACAAATGTATCAAATAAAATAAAATAAAAAGAAACCAAATCCACTCCATTATATATCCAATATAAACAACATCAATTCAATAACAAATAATTGCATGGTTCAAAATGACATAACCATGTACATAAAAATGTTATAAAATGAAAATGAAGATAATAAAAAATTGTAGAATTAAAAAATCAAGGAAAAAATTTTGAACATTATTTATCATAAAAAAATAATACCAGCAAGATGAAGATTAGAAGAACCGATGCATGGAGCAATAAAACTCACGAAATAATTGGGTGGTGCATAAAGAAATAGTACAACTCCATATATACAAATATTTAGAAAAACAAAATATAGAAAGTGTATGCTTGTAAGGGCCAACATTAATACAAAATAAATTCCACATTAAAAAATAGAGTAAAATTAGGCCCATTATTTTAATACACATACATAGGTATTAATACCATACGGCTCACCACATATATTGGTTAGGATAAATAGTGTAAACAATTGGTAAGAAGATTAAAAAAGTTACACTACAAATGCTTGAAATACTACTGGTCCAAAATTTCATATAATCTTGTTATTATAGACTGAACCAATAATTCAAACTTGTTATTATACATTCATCTTAATATTAATAGTTTTGATGAGGGGTATTAGTCAATCACTTAACACTTATATGTCGTAAAAGATATGCATATTATTTATATTCATTTATGATTGAATCACCTAGTTATATTCAAATCAATGTATGATTTTACTAATTTGATAACTGCAATGAATTAGGCCTTGATGCAATGTTACATTATGAAGGAAAAAAATATTTACAAATTTATAACACTATTATATATATATATATATATATATATATTAATATATCATAAATATATATCTATACATATATAAACTTTCCTGTTTACAAAGTTTAGATTAATAATTTTCGAAAAAACAAAATACACATTTGAACTAATACTCACTTTGTCCAATATTAGTAGTCCTACTTTTTGAACTGTTATTTTTTTTTATCATAAGTTAGAGGGTATTAGGAGGTATTGTGAGGTTCATTTATCAATAAAGTGATTGTTTATGAAAAATATGATACTTATATTTTTCATAAATAATAATTTTATTGATAAATGAACCTCACAATACCTCCTAATACCCTCCAACTTATGCCAAAAAATAACAGTCCAAAAAGTAGGACTACTAATATTGGACGGAGAGAGTACTTATTAATACACGAATTAACTCGAACACGAATTAAAATTGACGCATAAAATTGAACTAATTAAATGGTTCAGCCATAGTTTAAAATTGATGAATAATCGCACCCCCCATTAGATAGCAAAAATCAATTAAAAACAAACTTAAAAGAATTAAAATACATCGTATTTTTTTAATTTTCTTTAATAAAAGTCATATTAAATAATTCTGGTTTCCGTTATGAGTAAAAAAATTAACATGTATTACACCATTATTTCATTTATATTATATATTCTTTAGTCTTTGCAAATACATATAAAATCACTATTTTCTAAAACTTGATTTTCTTCAATTTTAAACAATTCTATCCAGCGTCAAATTTGTTGGGTGATTAATTTGTGCGGCAAATAATCACCTTTGGAATTTGAGGTGATATATATATGTAGTATATGTTCTAAGTGTCAGAGAAGAGCAGTGGACTCATAATAAATTTTAGCAATGACTTGAAATAGTAACACTTAAATCTTCTTATATTAATTTTTTTTCGAGCTAAAAAAATTAATTCACCAAAAATATAATGAATTAATATTTATTAAATTTTGGATATTAAATATAACATGGATATGAATTTATGGTATATAAATTCACCCACATAATAACAAATTAATAGTGGTCAATGTAGGAAAAGGGAATATCACAAATAATGGATAATTTTTCGGCAATTGACACTGAATTTTGGATTACATACCTAAAATATCTATAAAATTAACAAAATATAAAAATATTTCCTTTAATATGTACCACAAAATTTCGGTTTTTAATAAAAGCTATATCAATTAATATTGGTTTCATTTATGAGATAAAAAAATTAATTAACAAAAAATATATAATGAATTAGTATGTATTTAATTTTGAGCATTAAATATATCATAGATATGAATTTATGGTGGATAAACTCACCCACGTGACAAATATTATCTTGGTCAACACATGACAAAGGAATATCACAAATAATGGAAAAAATTTCGGCAATCAAAACTGATTCTTGGATTACATACCTAAAATATCTAGTAAATTAACAAAATATAACAATATTCCCTTTAATCTGTACCAAAAATTATCGGACTTTAATAAAATTTATATCAATTAATTTTGTATTCATTTATGAGCTAAAAAAATTAATTCATAAAAAATATATAATGAATTGGTATTTATTTAATTTTGAGCATTAATTAAATATATAACAGATATGAATTTACGGTGGATGAAGACTGATGAAGTTCTCATAAAAAAATTAATTCATAAAGAATATATTTTTTAGGATTAATTAAATATATAATAGATAAGTATATATTTAATTTTGCGCATTAATCATAAATATAATAGATATGAATTTACGGTGGATGAAGAATGACGAAGTTTGATCGGTCTATGATTTGCATGGAATTAATTCGTGGTGGTTATAACAAAGATTGCAACTTGTGTATTGCGTACTCTTATATCATTAACTGCTATATGGTTTAAACACAAGTTGGAGACATTCCTGATTTGAGTTCCAAGTTATTTTTTCAAGCATATGCAGTGCTCCACTTTATTAATACATACATGATTTTTTAATTTGTGTTTGGCTTCAACATACGCAAAGCTAAAATATAATCTAAAATAAATAGGATAAATTATAAATACTTTCAACTACTTTTGTAGAAGAAATCATAATTTTTAACTTTAATAGACGAGAGAAATCAAAGTTTTCGAATAATGACAATGAAAATAAATAATTAAATAGTCGAATCGACAGTACAATAATAAAATAAAATATTACAACGAAGGTTCCAAAAACATCCTCTCCCTACCTAAACACGAAGATACAAAAAATTTAGTTCACCCTATCTAAACCAATATCTATTTAAACAAACCTCTACAAACAAATACACTGAAATACATGTTGCAAGACACCATCGACGGACGTTTACATTGAATCGACATCACGAACGCTTGACAAACAACAACACAATTGGAAGATGAAGAATGGTGAAAAAGAAAACAAAGATAAGACTATATATAGGCAATAATTAAATTGTAACGACTGCAAAAATTAAGGAGAAAAAAAAACTTACCATGTGAATATAACAAAAAAAAAGGAACGGCCATGATTAAAAACTGGAAATCAGATCGACGGCCAGCGGTGGTTCCCGCTCAAATCTATATATAGTATACTATGTTGTATTATATATTTATGATTAAAAAAAAAAACCCTAGATTTTCATCGGTTCGGTTCCTGAATCGATTGAACAAAATCGAAAAAAACTAAAAATTCAAATCATTAAAAAATTTAAAATTGAACGAAATATAGTTGAATCGAACACAAATTGAATTGAAATTATCGGTGCGGTTCTTAACCAAAAAAACCAAAATTTGTAAGAGGTATATACCTGAGAGCTATATCGTTCTTTTTTTCATTCTATTTTTATTTTTACAGAAATTTATCAACGAAAATACCTTCGAAATTTTTTGTTGTTTCCGTTGGCATATTGATTGAAGGGGGAATGCAAATGCATATATAATTAAATTTTTTTGTAAATACTATTAAAATTTTGTAAGTAATTTTTTATTTTCTTATAATATATTTTTTTCAACTTCATCTCCGCTCCGCTCCACTTATCTCCTCTCCTCCCGCTATCTTCGTACATATATGTAGGGGAAAGAGAGAGAAGAATAATGAGACGCTTGATTAACAATTCTTCAATGGTAATGAGAATACAAATTTATTTTCATCTATGCCCTCATAAGAAAAATGATATGTTAGGGGAAGAAGTGTTCCAATGGTGACACTATTGCTAGTGTCATGCCCCAATTTTGGAATAAAAGTTGACAACAAATAGTTGTTGGTGTAGGAATGGGGGAGTGATTGAGGAGGATGATTGTAGGAAGAGAATAGGGTAATCAAAATGAAGTAGTGATTACGTTATTTAGAAGGAGAAGTAGTGATTTTGTTTTTATAAATCATGCTAATTACACTAATTTTCAATCTTATTCCCATTACCATTGAAGAGTTGTTAACCAAGCGCCCCTAAGAGTTGGGGGAGCAAGAGAGAGGAATGGAAAAGATGGGAGGAGAGATGAGAGGGAGGGGAGAGGGAGGCTTGGTTTCAATTTTGATATTTAGAAACTTGGATTTAATTAAAATAAACGTTGCACCCCACGATCGAACAGTAGTGTTACAAATCGTTTTTTCATATTTAGAATTTTTTGATATTTAGATTTGATTCGATTTCTGCTTTAAAGCATAAAATAAAAAATCGATTTTTAGCTAAAATCAAACCGAATTAAGTGCGATATATAAGGAAACCCTAAATTTGGATTTCAAACCCTAGTCAACATGCGCCGCTCTCAATTTTCATTTTGTGATATATATAGTCTACACTCTCCCTCCCAGTCTCTCATCCTCCATAAAAAATTATCAAGACAACCGATCTTTGCCTTCATCTGCGGTCCGTACAAAGAGGTGCGTGAGCTAGATTGTTCTCCTTTTATTTTTATATTTAGACTTACAAGACATATTAAAAATAATTTCACTCGCTGCTCTACCTATTTTAGTGGCACTCCACCACCATACACTATTAAAAAAAAATGTCTACCATTCAATTTGTGTCCGGTTTCGTCTTTTTATCATACAAATTTTGATTAATCCAATTTTTGAATTGACCAATACAAACATCCCAACTATATATTACTCCCTCCGTCCCAAACGAATTTGCACACTTTCCTTATTGGGGTGTCCCAAACGAATTTGCACACTACCTAAAAAGGAAACATCGATTTGCGTGCACACTCACATAAATATACACATATTTACCCATATGCCACTACTTTATTGGTTTTCTTAATCCGCGTGCAACCAAGGGGTGCAAATTCCCTTGGGACGGAGGGAGTAATAATCACTGTACATCCCAAAAATCATATTTTCTAATTTTTTTTATTATGCTCCCAGTTTTTTTCAATTAATAGGCAATGGGTGGTAAAAGTGGAATAATTGGAGCTCAATGGCCTAAACACAATATCTGGGTGGTATGCTTTTAAGTATGTAAATAGTTCAAATTTTGATGAATATATAAATATGCAAGAAAAGTAATTTATAAAAAAATATGACTTTTTTGTCTTGCCAGTATTAAAATTCTGGTTATGTTATATTAATGCCTTTTATGTTGATCTTGTGAATTTGAAGGGACAAATCTATGGGATTGAGTTGCTGGGAAACATTTGGAAAATTTTGATCCAATGTTGGAGTCCACAAAATTTTCCAATTTTGAATTGAAGTGTTGGTGCTCCAAGTGGTGTAATCTAATGGGGAGTTTGAGGGGTAAAGACCCATGATTTTCTTTGAGTGTCTTGTTTCAGTGATCATTGCCTGGACATTGAATTAATACTCAAGAAAGAGAATTAATTGGCCGATGCCAAATTGTTGAGTAACTGAATTATTGTTGTAGGAGAAGATTGATCATTTCTATTTCTTTCAAAGAATTTGACAGCTGCAATGCTACTCGTGTTTCTCAACTCACAAGAAATTGGAGAAGAATGATCTAGAGTGTGGTTGCTATAGTTCTTGTCATGGTGTTGTAAGATTTTACAAATCTTTGGTTTGCACCGAGGATGTTAAACTCAAGTTTAGAGGATTATAAGATCACATCACAGGTGTATGACTTTGAGGCTGGTAAATTCGGGTCGCTGTTATTGTATCACGAATATGCGAGACATATTTTGGCTGCCTTCCTCTAGGCTTAGCCGTGCTTAGGCATCTAAAATATGTATGCATATTCATGATACATTAGCAGCGGCCCGATTTTACCAGTCTCAAACTTACACACTCTTTTGCTATAATCTTTAAACCTTAGTTTAACATATCCCCATTGAAAAAGATTTTTAAACCCCTGTAACATTATGACAAGAACAACTGACCATACCCCAGCTCTCAATCTTTTATTTCCTTATTATGAGTTTGAAAACAGATGCACTTGCATAAAAAACACGAGTACAATTGTAGCCGTCAAATTCTTTGGAAGAAAAAGAGAATGATCAACCTTCTCCTACAAAAATGATCCCCGGTCATTCAAACATTAGACCATTCTCTTTAATTTCTTAAACATTCAATGTCCAAATTTTGATCTCTGAAGTTGCTACCCAAACAACATAACTACTAAGCCCATTGTGAGCCGGTCACAGGCAACATGAATACACACTTATATAAGGTTCTTCTCTACATTACTACTCGTTGATTGTATGGATTTTGGTAATATCTTATTTGAGAAATGAGAAACCATTTTGCTGAGGAATTGTATTGCTTTTTATAATATCTGACTTAAGAAATTGTTTTTGATATTGGATTACATTACTACTTTCTACTCGGACTCTTGTTTAGTAGTACTAGTTTTATATATGTTTATTTCGTTAAAACTGTCTTTTGTTTGTAACATAGCATAATTTGATAACCCTTTATTCTTGTTTATTGATTGGATAGTTTGAAACCAAAAATATGGACAAAGAATTAATTTTAAGATCGTTTGTCATCTGAGTATGAGTGTGGAGTAGATTTTTCTTGCATTTGGTTTGCAAAATGTTGATGATACATTTGATGCCCTTATACATCAATGCTCGATTACCTAGATCTTTTTTTTAGCCAAGAAGAGAAAATTTAACTCAAATGGAACTGAATGGTTGCAGATAATTGGCTGACAATGAACAACAACTCCTATGCTGTGTTAAAAAAAATCAAGCTATGCTGAATAATATTAATGCTATAAACTAAATGTTAGAAATGTCGGCTGTTCTTAAGAATACATAGAATACATTACTGCATCCGGAGGTTAAATATGAGTTGGACACCCAAAATTTTTGCTGATATTTTTACTGGAACCTTTTTTATTTTTTGCTGAGTCGGATGTTCTTAAGAATACATATAGAATACATTGCTGGAATGTTTTTTTTTTTTATTAGTTAGAGCTGGCAAATTGGGTTTTCCGGCCCGGCCCAACCCAACCCATCGGGCCAAGCCATGATCATGGGCTGGGCCGGTCCATTTTCAGATTGGACCTATCAAAATAGAGCCCAACCCAGCACAATCTAGCCCACGGGTTGATGGGCCAGTCCGGCCCATTTCAAATTTTTTTTTACACGAATTATGAACATAAAAAGTTATACTAAAAGGCCCAGGTTATTGGCACTACAAGGTGGAGTAAATACACTACACAAAATTTAATTCCTAAGACAAAAATAATTTTAGTAAATACACTACACCTCATTTTCATACTTCACTTTAGAACAAAGAAAACCATTTCGAACAATTCAAACGAGCTTCATACTTCAAGAATGTGACCCACCATTAATCGACCACTAGGCGCTTGAAACGTGTTGTGACAGCCTACATTATAAGGATGAACGATCCTCCATATCCGGAATACGTAGATGTAAGTGTTTTGGTATTTTTTAGAAACTAGGTTTTTTAAATGTTGAATAATATATTTTTTGTTGATATTGTGATGTTTTCCATGCATATCATTGTTGGGTAAATTGCAAGGATGGTCCCATGAGAATTTGTACTTGACAGATTTGGTCCCATGTTCTTTTTTGGTCCCATTTTTAGCAGAAAAGGTCCCATCCGTTAAATATTTTACAGTTTTCTATGGAGTACTGGATGGAAAAACCTTTTCAACTTGATATTTGGAGGAAAATGGGCCAGCTTTTGCTATTAACAATCATTTCAAGATAAAATGCAAGTATGGAGACGATTATGCAACTTTAGTTCATAGAGTTTTAAGATGTTGGAAATTAATTAATTTTAAGTTGGAAATTATACGCGCGAGTTTTTGACAGAAAACTAACGGGCGTGTGGGCCTCATGCTCGTTAATGTGTTATTTTTTGACGGAAAAATCGTATGAGACATTTGCGCTTAAAAAAAGACCAAATTCATGAGGACCAATTCTTATGAGACCATTTCTGCAGTTTCTCCTATCATTGTTCATTGAGTGTATAAAATTGTATGTGTATGATAATATTATTGTTGTTTGCTTGTTTTGAACATTTTTTTTTGAAAATTGCGATTGCACTTGTTCGGCTCTAGTTATCCGAACATGACCATAATGTTCGTAATTTTTTTCCGAACATGAACATAATTTTCGTAAAAAAAAATTCGAACAAAAGTGTACGAATTTTTTTTCCAAAAATTGTGTTCATGTTCGGTTAACTAGAGTCGAACAACAGTCATCGAGATTTTTGAATTTGACTGATGACAAGCGGACGACGGTGGGGCGGGAGATGAGTTCTCTTTGTGATGGCAACAGACGACGGTGTTGTGGCTGTGGCTGTGGCTATGGACGACGTCGAAGAATGTTGAAGATGGAGTGTATTCAAAATATTTAGGGTATTTTAGGAATAAAATGTAGTGTATTCATCCTAAGTGTAGTAAATTTATCCATGTAGTGTATTTACTCCATATTGTAGTGCCAATAACCTGGGCCATACTAAAAATACTACAATATGACTACTCATCACACTTTCACAATCCATATATATATTTTATAGGCTTGACTATATACCCCTCCGTTATTGTTAGATACACCCACATTTATATTGGGAAAATAGGGGTGCCCGGAATCTATTCGGGATGAAATTTAAATACGAATTTAAATATAATTATTACTAGCATGAATTAATCCTAATTAATTCAAAATTTCAAATAATAATTCCAACAACCAATTAACATCATGCATGTTGAATTAATTCACATATAATCTATGACGGAATAAACAAGAAAATATGTGACTTACGTACCTCTTGTAGAACTAGGCCTTTGAATAAAACGGGACAAACACTTACGCGTTTTATCAACCCAAAAACCTTCTCAAGTATTTCCCTTTCGCCTTATTCGATCACCGGTGGGAGATGCTTTCGAATAATTTAAATAACTAAGGAAAAAGAAAAATATCTATGCTCTTGATTTTTCCAACACATGGAATTATGTATTTGGGGATGAAATAATCATCCCCTATTTATAATATGGAGGTGGACGAAATTTACAATATTTTAGGCTTGGAGAAAATCTTTTCTTAGTCTTTAAGAAATCTTGAATATATCTCATATATTCTTTTCTCCAAAATAAAATATTTCATAAAAATCTCACTCTCATATTTAACTTGTAATTCTCAAAAACTTTAAGAAGAAAATCCAAGATTTGGATCTTCTTGAATATATGAGATAATCTTGTATTCCAAGAATACTTATCTTCCATAATATCTTTCCAAGAAAATCAACAAAATCTTTTCTCTTCCTAACTCCTTATTTTCGAAAATTAATGAAAAAAATCAGCATTATATTATCTTTTTATTTTAATCACCTTATCATTATTGGGCTACTTAATGGGCTACTTGAGGGGCCTTTAAGGAGAATTAAGATTGGACCTCCTAATGGACTTCTGAATTTCAATATTGAGCCCCATTATAATTCAATCCATTAATATTAATTATTACCACTAATAAATTAATATTGCACTATCCATCTTAATCCATATTACGATAATATGGGCTCCCGGTTATTATTTCCCGCGTTTAAGATTATCAAGTCCATTAATTAATTAAGCTTCTGAATAGCTCTAAATTAATTAATATATTTCACCTTGGAGTAAAGACATCTCAACATTATTATCCGTACCGAAGAAACTGATTCTTCACTTGCAAGATTTGGTACGATAAAACTTCTGAGCCCACCAAGGGGACTAATCACATGAGCCGTACTCGCACGCGTTTCTCCGTATTAAATCTTAGCAACCGTCGTATGATTAATATTACTGCCCAAAGCACAAGGTTCGAAGTCACAATGATTCTCACCCAACATGAATCAAAGCAGTAACCATTAAGCACACACAATCCTATTTAAGTGACGGAGATTAAGAAATCAACAACCACTGAGGTCTAATTCTTCACATATCAGAACAGAAAAATTTATCCTCGCTGTAGGTCCTCTTCAACACATACTAAATGTGCTAGTGCAATCTCTTAGTCAAAACAGACCAATCTGAGACTTACACATCGACCTTTCACGGCGGATTGTTCAATTCCACCTAGGTCGTGAAAATGTACGTTTAGTTACAAGGAGACTGTTAATGTTGTCTTCCGTGATCGGGTATCACCACATTAACTACAATGCAACTAGTACCATATATTGAACGGTTTGCAATAGATATTCAACATTCAACCATAACTAAAGCAAATGTGATAAAAGAATTGTTCTCATAAAACAAGTGTTTGATACACGAGTTATACAAAGTAAAATCATACTTTCACGTATAACTCCAACAATCTCCCACTTATACTTAAAGTCTGCTTTTTAGTATACATCATGCATATCTTAGTGTAGTGGCTCTACGTGACATCTCATGTCAACCTACACTAACCTAATAATTCCTCCCACTTATACTTAAAACAGATTGACAATAGTCTTGACTCTCATTCCATCCACATGTCTCTCGAATGTACTCTGAGGCAGACCCTTTGTGAATGGATATACTAGGTTATCCTCCGACATTTATCTTTGCCACCTCTTTATCTCCTCTCTTAACGATTTCTCGTATAAGATGGTATTTTCTTTCAATGTGTTTGCTGACCTTGTGGGCTCTCGGTTCCCTTGAATTTGCAACTGCTCCGGCACAATGATTGTGATGGGCAAATTCGGAACAACGTCCAAGTCCACTAAGAAGTACTTGAGCCAAACCGCTTCTTTCGCTGCTTCACAAGCAGTTACTTATTCGGCTTTCATGGTCTAATCGGCGATGCATTTCTACAAATCGCTTTTCCATGTCATGACTCCTTCTCCCATGCAAAACACACTACCCGAGGTAGATATTCTGGATTCTACATCTGATTGGAAATTTGAGTCCGTGTATCCCATGAGAATTAAATTGTCTGACTGTTAAATCAGCATTCCATCATAAGTTCTTTTCAGAAACTACAGAACGCATTTAATTGCAATCTAATGTGCTTTCCCGGGGTTACTTTGATATCTTACCAACATGCTCACGACAAAGTAGATATCCGGTCTCGTACACAACGTTGCATACATAAGACTTCATACGTTCGAAACGTACGGAACATCTTTCATGTCATCTATCTCCACTTGCGTCTTAGGGCATATTTTTTTAGATAGATGGATTCCATGCCTAAAAGGTACAAAACCTTTTCTTGGAATCTTGCACGCTGAAATGCTTTAAAACAGTAGCTTTGTATGAAACTTGCGATAAGCCCAACATCCTCCTCTTGCGATCTTGATCCCAAGGATGTGACCGACTTTCCCTAAGTCCTTCATATCAAACTGATTTGACAGCCATACCCTTACGTCTGACAATACCTTTACATTGTTTCCAATGAGCAGAATATCTTCTACGTATAATACTAAGAATACCATCGCAGTTCCGTCACACCTTTTATACACACAACTTTCGAATTTATTTTGATCACAAACCCATAAGACTTAATAACTTGATCAAAACACTGGTTCCAAGTACGCGATGGTATTCTTAGTATACCTTGGAGAATAACTTGATATTCAGGGGCTTTCTTAGTGCTCAATCGATAAAGCCAATGATGTTTTTCATTTTCTTTTTCCTTTGTTTAGGACTATCAACGTGTTATCTTAGTGGCTCCTTTTTTATTTTTTTTTATAATTGCTTGAGTTATTTGTAATTTTGATACAAACGAATCTTCAATTCACTACCTTCTGTAGGAAATAATCCTTGAGTAATGTATTTCCACAAATGGATATATATACAGTTACAGAGAATCCCCAATCAATATGGGATGGTCAATATTCTATATTAATGTACATCTAATAAAATCTATACATATAATATGGGACGGTCAATATTCTATCACACCCCCGCAGTCGGAACGGGAGGGGGCCGAACGTTGAGACTGGACCGAAAATCATCGAATAAACATCGAGGTAATCCCTTTGTAAAGATATCGGCAATCTGGAACCGAGTGGGGGCATGTCGAACACGAACCTCGCCACGAGCTACCTTTTCTCAAACAAATAAAATATCCATTTCTATGTGCTTTGTGCGTTGATGTTGAACTGGATTGCTGGAGAGGTAAATGACACTAACATTGTCACAGTAGACAATGGTAGCTTGGCGAAGAGGCATATGAAGCTCCAATAGAAGATTGTGAAGCCAGCAACTTTCAGAAACGGCATTGGCAATGCCTCTATATTCTGCTTCAGCGCTGGAACGAGAAAGGGTAGGCTGACGCTTTGAAGACCATGAGATGAGAGAAGATCCTAAATAAACGCAGTAACCGGAGGTGGAGCGACGGGTATCAGGACACCCTCCCCAGTCGGCATCTGTGTATGCCGTGAGGGAGGAAACGGGTCCACGGCTAAGGTGAATGCCGTAGGAAGAGGTACCTTGCACATAGCGCAATAATCTTTTTAAAGCGGCCATATGCTCAACAGATGGATTATGCATATGGAGACATATTTGCTGGACGGCATATGAAATATCAGGACGCGTGAATGTGAGGTATTGGAGAGCACCAGCAAGACTACGATATAATGTGGGATTATCATAGGGAGCACCACCAGCGGCAGAGAGCTTGGGTTTGGTGTCGACGGGTGTAGATGAGGGATTGCAGAACCCCATGCCAGAGCGTTCCAGGATTTCGCGGGCATACTTCTGCTGATGTAAAAACAACCCAGAAGGAGTATGGGTAACAGCGACACCTAAGAAATAATGAAGAGGACCGAGATCCTTCAATGCAAACTCCTTTGCCAAACTGTTAATAAAGAACTTGCGAAGGTCATCAGTGGAGGCGGTAAGAATGATATCATCCACATACACAAGCAGATAGGCCATAGCAGTTCCACTAGAGTATATAAAGAGAGAATGATCAAATTTGCTCTATTTGAACCCCATAGACTGAACAAAAGACCCAAACCGGTTGTACCAAGCACGAGGAGCTTGTCTGAGGCCGTAAAGGGATTTGCGAAGAAGACACACATGATCAGGCCGCTGAGAATCACGGAAACCATAGGGCTGGTGCATATACACCGTTTCTTTAAGATGACCATGGAGGAAAGCGTTTTTGACATCCAGCTGATGGATAGACCATGCCTTGGACAAGGCAAGAGTAAGAACAGTCCGAATAGTTGCTGGTTTGACAACAGGACTGCAAGTTTCGTCGCAATCCACTCCAACCTGTTGCGATCTGCCATCACAAACAAGATGGGCTTTGTGCCGCTCAAAAGATCCGTCAGATTTACTTTTGTGACAAAATATCCACATGCATCGAATAATATTCACATCATGAGGTCGTGGTACTAATTCCCACGTATTGTTGACAGGCGAACATAAATCAATGATGGGCGAACAAGGATTAAAGCCATAAAAAGGATTACGAGAAATCAACCCCAAATCAAAGATGATCAATAAAGAAAATCAAGCCGGGATGTATAAACTAATCCAAGGAGTGTATAAAGTGACGAACAACTATAACGACGAACAGCTAATCGACGAACAGGTTTGAAGGCCCAAGACCAGAGATGAACATTCTGCTAAGTCACTGATGACGAGCAATATTGATAAAATGTGGTGAATCTACCAACCTAAGAGGTGCATGTCGACGAACAAAGGATCAATATCCCAACATCAATCTGTGTAAAACACAGAGGCGAACAACTTCTGAGCCATGTACCCAAAAGGCGAACAACTTTAATAAAAAAACCATCCTGGATCAGCTAAGCCGACCTGGGCGAACAACAATAAAGTCCGAGATAAGACCAAAGAAGACTTTGTAACTAAGATTCAGCTTAGATAAGGTCAAACTAAGGTCAAAGGACACATGTCAAGCATGCAAGCTAGGGAGACCAAGAGTCATAGACACCTCATGCTTGCTAGTCTCTATAAATAGTTGTTCTCCAGCTTAAGAAATACAAGTTCAAATTCACAAATGCTCCAAAAACACACACTTAAACACCTAAACATGCACACATACGAAATTATTACGATTTCGACTTTCACAATTACTAGTTCATAACCCGAACCCTCGATTTACCATTTACGGTGGTAACCAATCACACGTAATTGATTGATGATCTTTAAATCGAACTTAAACAGTCACTAATCCACCCGATAAAAATTGATCACCAACACGTATTATTAGAAATGAGTGCATCATATTCTTGTTGCATAGCAAGTTTCCAATTAGGGTCAGTCAATGCAGCTTTAGGATTAAGTGGGATAGGCGAGGGTCGGGTAGTGGTAGAGAGATTAAAGATCTGCTTAGGTTTTGTTATTCCATGCATGCTGCGTGTGACAATGGTGCGTGGTGGAGTTTGAGATGAGTGTGTAGGAGCAGAAGGTGGTGATTGTGGCGGGATCGGGAATTGCGGTGGTGGAGGTGGAACAGGTGGCGGGTGTTGGACATGTGATTGTCCAAGGTTGGGCGGTATTGAGTAAAACGGGTGGACAGGGTCAGATGGTGTTGAGTCAAAGAAAACCTCAAGAAATACTTGAAGATTCAAAGAAAACTTGAAGATTCAAAGAAAACCTCAAGAAATACTTAAAGATTCAAACAAAAGTGTTCTTAGTGTTCATCATAAGAATTAAGACAGATTAATTAGGAATGCCTCAATCAAAGGAAACCCAAGCATCACGTTTGTCAAGGAGAGCATCTCCCACCCGAGCCTCGTCGGCCGACCACCAGGATCGTAATCCCAGACATGTGAACAGGTCACAACATACTGCCATAACTCATAATCTCCCACCTGAAATGGAGGCCCTGGCGAACAACCCTAACGAATTAGCCAAAACCATTGCTGCTCTCCAGGCTCTACAGAGACAGCAAGATCAAAATAGGCCTTCACAAGTGAGGCCTAAAGATAGAGCCGTAGAAGTTATTAGGGCTAGATCGACCAGGGGCGAACAACAAGAGGTGAACAGTGCCCAGGTCAGGCGGGATAAGGGCAAAGCAAAGATGGTCGAACCAAGAGAGGGTTAGGCTGAATCTGCTCGCGGGCGAACAACAATGTCGAGCCACGGAACAACCCGCTCTAGTGCCCAGGACAGACTTGGCCAACCCCAGCAACAGGAGAAAGTTGCTCGCCAGGAAGCTGAGCGTGGGCGAGCAACATTTGAGCAACCACGCCCATCAATTCATGAGAGACTCTCTCAATCTGCCTTCAGGCGTCTAGGGCCAAATGCAGCGAGCAACCCTAGAAAACAGATCCAGGAGTTGCCCACTCCAAGTGAGGGACTGCGACGAGCAGAAAGGTTGGTACCTTTGCTCGCCGAACAGCCTCCAAGTCAGGGGGCATCTTTGGATGAGCTATCAAGTTTAAGAAGGGCAGTGGAGAACATGCAGGGACAGTTGGACCAACAAAGAGGTGTGGGGACAACTAGTTTGCCATCCTCACCACTATCACCTGTCATTCTGAAAGCCCCGATTCAGAAGAAGGTCCAGTTCCCAGCAAGCATACAATATGACGGCGTTGCTGATCTCAGAGTTCATCTAACAAAGTATTCAGATTATATGGTCTCGGTGGGAGCCAGCGACGTCACTCAATGCCGAAATTTCCCTTTAACTTTGGGGGATCGGGTGCACAAGTGGTTTTCGGCGATGCCGCCAGCATCTATCCACTCTTTCACTCAACTGAGTCGAGAATTCCTTTCTCATTTCTCAATGGCGGGATCATACTTATCCCAAAAACATCGATTGTCGGACCTAAAATAAAATGACGATGAGTCAGATCGGGCATTCATGGAAAGGTTCGACAAGGTGTTGTTGGAAGGTGAACCCGCCAGTGAAGAAACAAAAATCGTTGCCGTTATGGCTGGGTTGAAGAAAGGATCAAAGCTATGGAAAGAGGTACGTCTGAAGTGCCCAAGAAATTATGCCGAATTCAGGAATCAAGCCGGCATATTCATTTCCATGCATGAGGCTTTGCAATCAAACTTGGGGGAGAACAAAACTGATCCCAAGGAGAACAACAAGAAACCTGGTGCAACAAGCTATCGAGTCCCTAAAAACATGAAGGCATTCACTGAAGGGACAGAACTCAAGGAGAAATTGAATCAGGTGCTAACAGTGTCAGTTGATACTGTTTATGAAAATGTGAAGGATAAAGAGTTGCTCTCCCCTCCCCGGAAAATTCGCCAAGACACTGGCAAACTCAACCCTAACAAGTATTGTGCCTACCATCAAAGCGTGGGGCACTTTACGAGTGAATGTAGAGATTTTCTCAGGCAGCTCTGGCGTTTCTACGAGGACGGAAAGCTCTCCGACTTTGTCAAAAGACAACCCGGGAAGAGAGTCCGGGAGAACAACTCTGAGGACGAAGATGATCAACCCCAGAAGAACAATAAACCGGCACGGCCAGTTCCTGCCATTCCTACTCGTCCATTGGAAGATTTGTATATGATGGAACCTGCAGGTCCCGCAGGAGGATGTTCTGATGGACGACCACCAATCTCCAACCGGAAAAGAAAGGCTGAATTATGAGCAATCGATCAAGTCCAAGAAATGGGGGTCAAACCATCTATCATGCAAAGAGCAGAACTGACCTTTACCGAAAATGACTTGGAAGGAATCCTAACTCCGCACAACGATTCGCTCGTAATATGTGCAAAAATTATGCGAACACGAGTCCACAGATTATTGGTGGACACCGGAGCCTACACCAATATCCTATTCAAAAAGACGCTCGATCATCTTGGAGATTATTCGGGCTATATTCGGGATACGACTCACAGAATAATAGGCTTCGGGAACACTGTAACGGACCCATTGGGAATAGTTACTTTAGCAGTACAACTTGTAACGGCCAACGAACCCGAGAAAAATATTACGAGAATGGTTGACTTCTTGGTTGTAGACCAGGATTCAACTTATAACGGGTTTCTTGGTCAACCCTTTTTAAATGAATTCAAAGCTGCATGTTCCACTTACCATTATTGTTTGAAATTCCCAACAGCAAGTGGAGCAGGTACTATCAAAGGAGATCAAAGAAAGGCCAGGGAATGTCTCTTACAGTTGTAGGCCAAACATATATCAGTATCCATGATGGAAGCCACAACTAGCTATCCTACTGGTGAACCATCAATACTGGAGAACATGATGGACATAGAGGAAGACCACATGGATACTGACGAACAACATCATGACGAGCAGGTGTTGGACGAACAACTCATTACCACCCAGGAAGAACATCATCCTGACGAACAACAAAGGGGTGGTGACGAGCAGCATTCATCTGATGGCTTGGAGGGCCAGGTGTTGACTAACAACAATGGATCAGGGCCAACAGATGATCTAGATCCCCGCATGGGGGCAGAGCCAATGAACATCGAAAATGATTTCAACTCTGAGGGACCAATACTTGATCCTCGGTGGAAAGGACAAAAACGACGAGCAACTCCAGTTGAAGAACTGGAGGCGTTCAAAGTTAATCCTGAAAACCCGGATCTCGAATTATACATAGGATCTGAGCTCCCTGAGCCTTACAGATCCCGAATGAAAGAGTTCCTCAGCAAAAATCTAGATGTTTTTGCTTGGTCTCATGCAGACATGGTGGGGATATATCCAAAACATGCTTGTCACAAGCTCAATATCAATCAAGCAAAAAGGCCTATCCATCAAAAACGAAGAAAGTATGGCCCAGACAAGTATCAAGCTTTGAACGAAGAAGTAAAAAAGTTGTTAGACAACGACCTAATCCGACAAGCACTCTGTCCACAATGGGTAGCAAACCCAGTCCTTGTGAGGAAACCAAACGGGACCTGGAGGCTATGCATAGACTTTACAGATCTGAATGCAGCATGCCCGAAGGACAACTTTCCACTCCCTCACATTGACCAGTTGGTGGACAGCACTGCAGGTCATGAAATGCTAATATTCATGGATGCCTTTGTCGGGTATCATCAAATTCCAATGCATCCAGACGATCAAGAGAACACAACATTTTATACGAACAAAAACTTGTTGTGTTGGAAAAGAATGCCCTTCGTCCTCATCAACGCCGGAGCAACATACCAGAGGTTGGTGAACAAGATGTTCGACGAATAAATCGGTGATACGGTAGAAGTCTATGTGGACGATATCGTAGTCAAAAGCCCCCGAAGGGAAGACCATCTTCAACATTTGACCTAGGTGTTCGAAATCCTTCGACACTACAACATGGAGCTGAATCCAAAGAAGAGCAGTTTCGGAGTTCATTCAGGAAAATTCCTGGGCCATCTTGTTAGTCAACGAGGGATTGAAGCCAATCCAACAAAAGTTAAAACAATCGTAGATATGCAACCTCCACGTTCAATAAAAGAAGTGCAAAGGCTCACAGGATGCCTAGCAGCATTGAATCGGTTCATATCCAGATCGGGGGACAAATGCCGTCCATTCTTTGAAGCCATCAAGAAAGGACAGTTCACATGGACTAACAACTGTCAAAAGGCGTTCGATCAACTCAAAGACTACCTGGGAGATGTTAAAATCCTATCAAAACCTACCCAGGAGAGAAGCTATATTTATACTTAGCAGCGTCAGAAGTGGCTATCAGCTTTGTCCTGGTGCGAGAAGATGGCAAATTTCATCAACCTATCTACTACGTCAGTCAAGCTTTACACGATGCGGAGATCAAATACTCTCCAACCGAGAAACTGGCGTACGCACTTGTTATGAGTGTGAGGAAGTTACGACCATACTTTTTTGACCATCAAGTGGAGGTACTAACAACTTTCCCACTCAGACAAATTCTCCATCGCCCCGACACAGCTGGTCGCCTATTAAAGTGGTCACTAGAGATTAGCCAATTCGGGGTAACCTATGCTCCTCGAACTGCGATCAAAGGGCAAGCGTTAGCCGACTTTATTGTCGAACTAACCTTCCCACCAGATCCGACGAGAGGACTTGATCACCACTGGTATCTCTACGTGGACGGGTCTTCAACCAATATAGCCTCGGGGGCAGGAGTAGTTCTAATCAGTCCAGACAGACAAGTATTCTCCTCGGCAATCAAATTTGGTTTCATGGCAACCAACAACAAAGCCGAGTACGAGGCTCTTATCGCTGGTCCCCACCTATCTCTTGCAGTAGGTGTTAGACGGCTGCAAATATTTGGCGACTTACAATTGATTGTGAACCAAGTCCGAGGTGAATACGAAGCAAAAGACGATCACATGATCGAGTATCAGCGAATTGTTGCTTACCTGATGTCCTTGTTAGAACAAGTCTTCATTGAACAAATTCCAAGGACAAGCAACACGCAAGCAGATGCGTTGGCCGGACTAGCAACAAGTGAGGGGCCAATAGAGTTGGCAGACATTATAATTACAAAGATGAATGATCCATCAATAAGAAGTTACAATGTCAACCAACTTAATGAACAAGCAAGTGAAGAAGAAGACTGGAGAGCAAATATAGTCAAATATTTGAAAAGTGGAGAAAAACCAAACAACTCTTTTGAAGCTGCCAAGCTAATTAAGCAAGCCGCCAGATATACTCTGGTAGGCGAGCAGCTTTACAAAAGGGGAATATCAATCCCACTTCTCAAATGTTTGACTAGGGGGCAAGGACGAGCAATACTCGAAGAAATACATGCCGGAGTATGCGGAAATCATACCGGGGGGCAAGCCTTGGCATACAAACTATCAGACAAGGCTATTATTGGCCAACTTTACGTCAAGATGCAATCAAGAAAGCGAAGACTTGCCATCAATGTCAAATCTTTGCCCCAAACATTCATACCCCGGCCCAACAGCTCGTATCAGTTTATAGCCCGTGGCCATTTACAAGATGTGGGATGGACATTATTGGTCCCTTCCCATCGGGAGTTGGATGAGTTTGATTTGCCGTTGTGGCAGTCGACTATTATACAAAATGGGCAGAAGCAGAGGCCATGTTGAAAATCACGCAACAGAAAATGATCAACTTCATTTGGAAGAACATTGTCTGTCGTTTTGGAGTTCCACAAACCATCGTGACAGACAATGGTCCGCAGTTTGATGGAAAAGAGTTGAGAGATTTCTGTACGAAGTGGGGGATCAAGAAACATTATTCTACGCCCTATCATCCCCAGTCGAATGGACAAGTCGAAGCCGTAAACAAAATCATCAAGCATACGTTAAAAGTATGGCTAGCGGAGAGCAAAAGCAGTTGGTCTACAGAGCTTCCGGAAGTCCTATGGGCATACAGAGTTTCTCCCAGGTCAAGCACCGGAGAAACACCTTTTGCAATGGCTTTCGGAACAGAAGCTGTAATACCAATCGAGTTAAAGACCAACACATACCGGACGACCAACTTTGATGAGCAGGCGAAAAACTCTGCTCTAGCTACTGAAATGGATTTACTCGAAGAAAAAAGACTGAATGCCGAGCTAAAAAATGCTACTTACAAGCAGCGAGCAGAACGCTATTATAATTCCCATGTTAAAGTCAGGGAATTCAGAGTTGGAGATATAGTTCTAAGAAAGTTGCTCGCCCAACCTCCAGGTGTATTGGGACCAACTTGGGAGGGCCCATATCGTATAACGGAAAAATTCGTTAATGGTGTATACGATATCGAAGATATGGAAGGCAAGTCGGCCCAATACTCCTGGAATGCTGTACATCTAAAGAAGTACTATCAATGAGACGAACAAGTTCTTAATTGGGCGAACAAATATCTTGGGGGGCCAGTGAACCAAGTAAGATGAACCAAAAACTTGCCTAATTTTTTGAAAATTTTGCTAAGTATAGAATTCAAAGTTGCTCGGCACACTGTATAGTTTAGTGTTGTTTCATCTTTTAGTTTATAAACAGAGTTGCTCGGCTAAAATATTGTAAGCGAGCATGTTTTAGTTAATGTTCAAAGTTGTTCGTCAGATTATATTTGTTAGTAACGAGCAGTCTTACAACACTTGTAAATTTTTCATTATGTAAATATAGTAGTTGTTCGTCAAGAGGAAAAGTCCAAAAGCTCGAGGTACAAGTCCATCTTGAGGACCAAAGCCACTTAAAGGTTGTTCGTTTTTTAAAATGAACAGAACCTAAGGCTGAACCCTGATTCCACTAAAGGCAAAGTTCAATTCGAACAAAAGCCCAACACTATATGTTATAATTGCAAAGGCATTGATAAAAATGTAAAGGCAATTAACATATAAAGAAAATGAGCGAACATGAGAAAGACATTCCATTAATCAAAAGGCATTAAGCCCCAAAAATAGTACAGCTTTGGAAAGATATTACAAAAAGAACGAACAACTACTACAAAGAAAGGAGAAAAAGCTAAGTCCTAATAACTATTGTTGCTCGGCGGGAGGAGGATCTTGAGTTTGCTCGGCGGGAGGATCAACGATCAAATCTCGAGCCAAGTCTTCAGCTGCCTTATCCTCCGCCTCTTTAACATTTTGCTCGTCAACCACAACCACCTCTTCCTCTTGTTCGCCTTCATCAACTGGAGGAGGAGGATGAGTGATGACAATACTAGGGTCAAGTTTGTCAAGTTTAACCCCTAGTACAGCCAAATCCGCCAGCTGAATCTCAATATTGCTCGGCGGTGGATAGTTCTCCATGAATTCATTCAAGTCCTTGCTCATTTCTTCCACCATATCCTTATAATCATAAGCATCGGCCGTGCGGATGCTGTCCGCGTAGGCGCAAATGTACCCAAGGTTTGAAATGGGGGCAGTTCGAGCTTGAACTTCAGCTTCGAGTTGCTCGCTTGTGAAGAGGTTAGCCTCCGCCTCCTTAAGACGAGCAACTTCCGCTTTGAGCTCGGCAATCTCTTGTTCAGCCGCGGACAACTTCTTCTCCCCCTCGCCGAGCATGGCCTCTTTACCTCTCAATTCACCAGATAGACCCTGAATTTCTTCAAGATGCTTTTTCTCAGTATCAATGTAAACATTGATCTGGTTATTGAGACGGGCAAGTTTGCCCTCATATTGGCTGATGAGGCCATCCTTCTCCTCTGTGAGTTGCCGAGCAGTGCTGGCGTAGCGACGAGCAGATTCTTCTTGCTCGGCAATCTGGGCCATTGCCCTTTGGGCCGTGACAAGGCCATTAGCATGGAGCATCATAGAGAGATGGACATTGTCCGCCAGCCCTTGTTGGAGAACGGCTTTGTCCAGAGGACGTGTCCAGGCTCGGGCGATCAACTCCGTCGCCCTATGAACGTGCTCGCCAGGAATCTCCCTTATGTTGACGGGAGTCTTCGAGCAAGCATATTAATGTACAACACTTGCTCGACCGGGATGATCGTCAGCACGATATCTGCGAACAAGAAAGTAAAGGATACTTAGAAAAAAAAAGTGAATCTTGCTCGGCAAAGGCAAGGGTAGACTTACTCCTTAAATTTTCGATCATCCCAACCCAGATGGGTAAGGTCTTCAGGGCCACGGACAGGGGTGGAGTCCCTGCCCGCTTTGCCGGGTTTCTCTGTGGGCTCGATGGAGGAGTGCCGAACAGCATCCCCCTCAGGGCGAGCGTGACTGTGGCCCACCTTCTCCTTCCCCTTGCCACCACCGGGGATATCTTGGGCCAACGGAGTCCCATCGGCTTTTTTCAAACGCTTCCCCCCGCGAGGAGGAGAAATCGGAGAAGATGGCTGAGCAGGACCAGGGGGAGCAGCTGGTCGTGGAACTTTGGCTCCTTCAGCCTTGTTCGTCATCCCCAGAACCTTGGTAGGCGGGTCACCTCTCCTCTTTCGTCCCTTCGGAGGCGCCATTTCAAAAACTCTTTGTTCGAGGAGAGCAAAATAGGGGGGAACTGCAACAGTGACTTGCTCGGCTAAAAAAAAAAAGAATAGTTAGACGAGCAAGTTGTGGAAGTCAAATGACGAGCAAAGTTGGTATTAGGACTTAGAAATTTTTCATACCTGGGGGCACCTCAGCTTGTGCTTCCAAGTGATGAGGATAGGGAAACAAGCGAGCAGCTCTCAAGCACTTTCCCTCACGCAAATACTCAGTGGTCCTTTCCGCTTTATTGCGAAGGCCGACCAAGCAAGAGGTGAAGAGGAACTCCGATCCAATCTCTTCTTCCTCCGAGTTCCACTTGGGTAAACGAGGGCCTGCGAACAAACAAGAAAAGTTAAATTAGAACAGTACAGTTCGAGGACGAGCAAGAAAATAATCTTACGTTTAAATTTCCCATAGGAGGCTGGGGAATTTATTCGTCCATCACCACCGTGTGGACCAGAAGATGCTCGCCAATCACCCCCGATGAAGAAAAAATGTTGTTTCCAATTGCGGATTTTGTTCGGCACTTCCTCTACCATCTTCAATCCTGTCCTGGCCTTGAGGTAGTAGTAACCTTCCTCTCTAGGGGGACATCTTGTGATCGTCATAAGGTAGTTGGTCTCTTCTGCAGTTATACGATCAACATACCCCTCCAGTGCGAACAAACACATTGTCCCCAACAGGTTCATCCACCCATTCGGAGTAATTTGAGTGATTGCAAGGTTGGTCGCCTCTAGGAAGCGACCAACAATAGGTGGAAGAGGCAGTCTCAATCCAGCAATCAGAGTATGAATGTTGATCGCCGTGCATCCTGGAGGTGGGCGATCAGCTCTCTCTTTTCTCTTGGGGGCCCACATATGAATATCATAGGGAATCTTGTAGGTCTCCCGGATCGAGTCCAACTCATATTCGCGAACACCACTTTTAATCCTGCTCGCCTGGAATTCAGACTTCATCAAATCCAACACTTCTCTCTGTGGGCGAGCAAAGTTGTTCGTGTGTTCCTCAGCATATGCTTGCCATTCAAAACGCCGAGCAACTCCAGTTGGGATCTCATTTTCCATCATCTTTGGAGATGGGAACCCTATCCCTTCCAAAAATTCACGAGTCAACTCGTTGAATTGGGGATCTTCCGATTCAGCGCTGGACGAAGAGCCTTCGTCGGAATCTCTGTTCGCAGCGACCACTACCTCCCTCCCTGACGGGCGAGCACCCGTATCCTCTACCGATCGAACAACGGAGTCCACGTGGGGATCCGAGGCCGAAGAGACTTCAAAGGGGGGTCGATTCTCGTGTGCCACAATAGGGAAGATGGGTTTAAGAGTTTCCTCGGATTTGTTGCTCGAATGTGAAGACATAGGAAGAGAAAAGGAAAAAAATCTAGATGGCGGCGGATGAAGTTGCAGACGGCGGCGTATTTCCCGGAGAAGACGGTGGCGCGCGGTCCCACACGGTGGCGATAGAGGTTTTTTGAAGAAAATAGGAACGAAAAAGATGAAATAAGAAAAGTGACTACCTGGGGAATGGAATTTGGAGCCAAATACTGGAAGAACGGACGCCAGAAAAGCTTGGAATCGCCGGAGAAGGAAGAATCGCCGGAGCACTGTAGCAAAGATGGAAAAAGTGGGAAAAATTTCAGTTTCTCCCGTATTTATACCCCAAGCAAAAACGGGGTAAAATCCGTAATTACCCCAAAAAATGGGGACCGAATTGCCAAAAGACGGGGTAAAATTCGAGCAAGTGTGAAAATTGAAGGACCTACATGCAAACATAGGGGCGCGTGGCCTCGGGATTGCTCGCGCGTGGGCGGCGCACAATCATGCCGCCCACGTCATCTTCGTACAACCCCCAGACCTTGGGGAGACGGAACGACGTACCATTTGTTGCTCGCCAAGACCAATGATGTTTGTCCCAACCCTCATCAGAATAATATCCTAACTACAGTTGCTCGCTCAAAGATGCTCGTCAATAGCAACATCTAGTCAGGATAGGGGGCAATTGTTGACAGGCGAACATAAATCAATGATGGGCGAACAAGGATTAAAGCCATAAAAAGGATTACGAGAAATCAACCCCAAATCAAAGATGATCAATAAAGAAAATCAAGCCGGGGTGCATAAACTAATCCAAGGAGTGTATAAAGTGACGAACAACTATAACGACGAACAGCTAATCGGCGAACAGGTTTGAAGGCCCAAGACCAGAGATGAACATTCTGCTAAGTCACTAATGACGAGCAACATTGATAAAAGGTGGTGAATCTACCAACCTAAGAGGTGCATGTCGACGAACAAAGGATCAAGATCCCAACACCAATCTGTGTAAAACACAGAGGCGAACAACTTCTGAGCCATGTACCCAAAAGGCGAACAACTTTAATAAAAAAACCATCCTGGATCAGCTAAGCCGACCTGGGCGAACAACAATGAAGTCCGAGATAAGACCAAAGAAGACTTTGTAACTAAGATTCAGCTTAGATAAGGTCAAACTAAGGTCAAAGGACACATGTCAAGCATGCAAACTAGGGAGACCAAGAGTCATAGACACCTCATGCTTGTTAGTCTCTATAAATAGTTGTTCTCCAGCTTAAGAAATACAAGTTCAAATTCACAAATGCTCCAAAAACACACACACTTAAACACCTAAGCGTGCACACATATGAAATTATTACGATTTCGACTTTCACAATTACTAGTTCATAACCCGAACCCTCGATTTACCATTTACGGTGGTAACCAATCACACGTAATTGATTGATGATCTTTAAACTGAACTTAAACAGTCACTAATCCACCCGATAAAAATTGATCACCAACACGTATTATTAGAAATGAGTGCATCATATTCTTGTTGCATAGCAAGTTTCCAATTAGGGCCAGTCAATGCAGCTTTAGGATTAAGTGGGATAGGCGAGGGTCGGGTAGTGGTAGAGAGATTAAAGATCTGCTTAGGTTTTGTTATTCCACGCATGCTGCGTGTGACAATGGTGCGTGGTGGAGTTTGAGATGAGTGTGTAGGAGCAGAAGGTGGTGATTGTGGCGGGATCGGGAATTGCGGTGGTGGAGGTGGAACAGGTGGCGGGTGTTGGACATGTGATTGTCCAAGGTTGGGCGGTATTGAGTAAAACGGGTGGACAGGGTCAGACGGTGTTGAGTCATGCGTACGGGATTGTTGAGGGCTTGCAAACGGAAATACTGTTTCATTGAACTGGACATGTCTAGAGATAAGAATTTGTTTTGTAGTCAAATCATAGCATTTATACCCTCTATGGTCTGGAGGGTAGCCAAGGAAAACACACGGTCGAGAACGTGGCTGAAGTTTGTGGATAGTGGAAGTTGGAGAAAGAGGGTAGCAAAGGCATCCGAAAACGCGAAGATGAGAATACGTTGGAATAGAAGAGTATAAGACTTGTGTGGGTGATTTATTGTAAAGTTTTTGATGAGGAATAATATTGAGTAAGTATGTTGCCATTTCTAAAGCATGATGCCAAAAAGATATTGGAATATACGCATGATGGATGAGGGTGCGGACCAGATTATTGATTGTACGGATTGTTCGTTCAGCTTTCCCATTTTGAGAAGAGGTGTATGGGCAAGAGAAACGAAATTGAAGGCCATTATTTTGACAGAACTGACGGAAGCTATTGTTATCATATTCACGTCCATTATCACATTGAAGATTTTTTATGGGACGTTGGAACTGAGTGATAATGTATTTGAATAGTTGTAGAAATTTAGAGAAGACATCAGACTTGGAAGCAAGAGGAAAAGTCCATAAAAAATCAGAGAACTCATCTACAAACAATACGTAATATTTATGGCCAGCAGTACTAAGAACAGGAGATGTCCAAATGTCACTGTGAATAATATCAAATGGTAAAGCACACCATGTCTGTGATGTAGTAAACGGTAAAGCTGTATGTTTTCCTAAAATGCAAGAAGAACATAAAATAGAAGGCATCGAAGAACACGGGATGCAATCATTTTTCCTAAGAAACTGAAAAATAGTACGTCCCGGATGACCAAGTCGATTGTGCCATATTTGAGGCGATATGGCTGAGAGAGCTGTTTGGCGGGTAGAGGTGGTGACCGGGTATAAGGCACTGTTACAGTTGCATCGAAGAAGTGGAGTACCTGTCTGAATATCCTTCACAAAAAAACCATATGGATCAAATTCAACAGTGACATTGTTATCAGTGGTAAATTTGCGCACAGAAACTAGATTTTTAACAATAGCAGGCACATGGAGAGTATTATTCAAAGATAAAGAACGGCCAGAGGATGGGAAATTGCATTGACCAGAACCATGAATTGGAATTAAATTACCATTGCCAACAACAACACAAGAATTATGAGAAATCATTCTATTATACTGAGAAAGAGTACCTGACGACGATGTCATGTGCGAGCTAGCTCCTGTATCCATAAACCAGCGACCATCGGGAACATGGAGCGACATAGTTTGCATAGCATTGTCTATGTCAGTGGGATTATAGTCATTGGCATCATAAGTATTGGCAATGTGCGCCTGCTGTGGTCTTGGGCCAAGAATGCCTGCTGATGGAGGGCCGGAGTTCGGCGGTCGTGGCCAACCCGTGGTGGGATAAGGGCACGGTGGGCAGGCCCATGGGGTTGGAAACCAAGTTGCATTAGAAGACCACCATTGGTTGGTATTCCATGGGCGAGAAGAGGGGCTGGAGAAGTTACCCCTGCCACGTCCACGCGATCGTCCGCGACCACCTCGGCGTCCGGTATTATTACCTCGGCTACTGTCTGTGCGGTTGGTACAATCGGCAGGCGGTCGGCTATTGGAGTCAGCTGATTTAGGCTTGTTAGTTTCAGCATCAACAGTGATCATGGCGGCAGTGGGGGTATTGACGGCCGCTTGCTTCGCCTTACGCGTTTCCTCTAAGATGAGACGAGAGCGTGCTTCGTAAAATGATGGCAAGGGGTTGCTTTGTTGAATAAAGGTAGCAACACCATCAAAAGCTTCAGTCAAACCGGCAATGAGTTGTAGAACGAGCCGATCATCAGTGACAGGCGCTCCAACATTGGCCAGTTGATCACTTAGGACTTTCAGTTCCTGACAATAGGCAGAGACATTCGAGAAATTCTCAAGACGAACCTGTGTAAATTGAGATTCAAGGTATATAGCACGTGAGTGTTTGTTGTCCTGAAAAATGCTTTCCAAGCGTGCCCAGGCTTTCATTGCCGTAGAATCAGGTTCGAGGATAGTATGGAGGAGATCCGTAGAAATTGTGCCATAGATCCATTGGAGGACAATGGCATCTAGACGCTGCCAAAGATCAGACTCGGTTGAGGTAGACTCGACTTCTTTTCCGGAGTCAGCGGGATTGATGATGTGATCCATCACCTGGTATGCACGGCAGTGGATTTTAAAAAGCTCAGCCCAAGAGGAGTATTTTCCGTTTTCCATCTCTAGAGTAATCGGAATAAAATTCCGGATGTTGTTGATAGCGAGTGCGGGATGGAATTTGATTGTGTCAGACATGATAAAGAAGAAGAAAAATGACTGATTATCTAGAGGAATAGGAGAGGGGGATGAGAATTGTAGAGGATCGTAGTTAGTCTGATACCATGTAGGAAATAATCCTTGAGTAATGTATTTCCACAAATGGATATATATACAGTTACAGAGAATCCCCAATCAATATGGGATGGTCAATATTCTATATTAATGTACATCTAATCAAATCTATACATATAATATGGGACGGTCAATATTCTATCACCTTCAAATCGGTGCAACGAGCCACGAGTTCGAGGAAGCTAGAGCTGGTGCTTTAACTCGGGTAGATTTGACCACCCATTTTACATTCGGATCGTATTTTGCTGGAATCTCAGCTTTTTCTTTATGTTGGAATGGCGGAGATACAAGAATCTCCAAAATTATCCGTAAATCCTCACATTCTAGTTTTGGTTTTTCAGACGGTGCTCTTTGATGCGGACCAAAATATCCGCTGCTCAAGGGTTTTCATCTTCTCCACTATATGTTGGCCGGGTTCAAATATGATCTATTGAACTTGCAAAAGACACGCTAGGTGAGGCTTGGCGCGGGGACTCCCGACACTCAAGCCAATTCCATCCTCGAATTACATCTACATTTTGTTTTAGTATCACTATTAGAGGAGAGGTATCAAAGATTTACATTTTGTTTCAGTTAATCGGATGGTGTTTTAGTTTGACTCTTCTGATTCGAGTTGGTTTTCTTGTTCCTCCATAATTGGTGTGCCAAACCACGTTATTTTGACTTTCCAATGAAAATGAGATCAAAATTGGACGATTCAACAAATTATCGGACTAAAATTGAAAAGTTAAATTTTTTGGGATTAATATTGGGCACTAAACAAATTACGGGACAAAAACCCATTTTCCTCGTATATATTTATCGTTTCATTAATTGTTTTTCTCTTCTTACATGTTGAAATTGATTGTATATTGATTGTTTTTCTTTCTCATATATGTAGAGTCTGAAAGGATATTGAAATTATTAAGATGTCTGAATTATCAACAAAGAAACTCGAAGAAACTGAATTCAAAAATAAATACGGGTTGGAGGAAATGCTCGATGGAACAATTAAATACTGCAGACAAAATGACATTCTCTAAAATATCGATGACGAGCATGAGAGTTGTTGTTCCAATCTTATTATTTTATATTGTACAACATAAATAATCATCTATGTACTATTGGTGGAAACGAAATTGCGATAACAATTTGAGATTATTTAACGAAGATTTAGAGAATCAAAATATAGAAAAATTATATATTTATTTACTCTATCGCGATTTACATTCCTAGTTAGTAATTCAAATTTCATTATTGATATTTGTGGGAGCCTTGTAATTCATCTTAAACAATAATTATTAGAATAGAAAATTACTTGATTATACTTTTTCGTGTTTTATCGATTTTTTTCAAGTATTCGTGTTTGAATCAATAGAATTAACATATTAATCGTGTTTTATATTTCGGGTATTTTTAGAATCAACATACTTTATGTTATTGTATCGTGCCTCTGCTGCATCAACTCTAATTTTGGAGTACAATATTAACTAAGCAGGTGCATTTTCACTAATTATTACTGTGACTTCATACATAGAGAAGTGCGAGAAAAGTAGTATTTGATCCCATAACTTGTCTAGTGTCCAAATTTAGTCCAAAAAAATTTGACTTTTCAATATTTGTCCTATAACTTATTGAATCGTCCAATTTCACCAGAAAGTCGAAAATGACGCCATTCGGTATGTGCCAAACAACATCGTTTTCGACTTTTCAGCGAAAATGAGACCAAAATTGGACTATATTCAATAAGCAACGGGACAAAAATTGAAAAGTTAAATTTTTTAGGACCAATTAAACACTAGATAAATTACGGAACCAAAAAACTATTTTTCTACTTAAAAAGAATGATGGCCCAAAGAAAGGCCAAAGCTGAAATAGCCTTGGCATAAGAAAAAGTTGTGGCTGACCAACTTTAGCACCTCTTTTTCAACCCTTAGAAGAAAACAGTAACCAAATTTTTTTGTTCAGTCAACGGAATTGAAAATGTGTCAAGAATTGAAAATGGGTGTGGATAGCTACATCATTGCAAATATTTTTTTTTTTTTTTTTTTTTTTTTTTTTTTATCTTGGACTTAATATGTATAAATGCTAGTGACAATTAATTTATTGGACATAAATAAATCAGGCAAGTCGTGCTAAAACCCCAACAAATGGTGCAACATTATCGGTATCAGGTTCCGCTTGCTGGTAATTTTCCCGACTATCCGTATACTCATCATTAAAATTGGGGCCTCCAACAATTGCTCCTTCAAGCACGTTAGGGTTATCTGCATTTTTATGGAACCACGCATCGAATCCTCCTTGGCAGCTAACCGGAGTCGGGTCTTTCTTGATTGACACGATTGACGATCCTCTGTGATGAGCTCTTTTCGGGTAGTTTTCTCCAAATCCTACCATGTAACTCATATTCTTTGGATTTGAACCCAGTATGTAATCCACCTGCATGTTAAATGATGACACCAGAAATTTTAAATAATTAGATGTGGAATTTATTTTTATTGAAAACATTAATCATTTCAGCTTTCAGAATTCATAAGTAAAATTAGAAACATTTGCAAACACTCATACATTAACTTAGCTCCTAATTAAACTTGTCACTTTTTTTTTTCTTAAAAGACCTGATTCTGGAAAGAATTCAAACGTTGCAAAGTCATGAATCATGAACAAAATGTCAATTATGAAGATCCAGTAGGTGTGCAAATATTGGTTTTAGACATAAATATTATTTTTGAAAAAAAGAAATAAAAATACTACATTAGTAGAAAAATCAAGTATATTAGGCTTTTAGAGTTTAAAAAAAGTTTTTTGTCCATAATTTGTTAAGTGTTCAAATTTATTTTTAAAAATTCAATAATTTCGTAGTTCAAATATTCAAAATTCATATAATTGTTGCCCAAACACTAAAAGAAAATAAAAATTTTCCTTGAAATTTGTCACTATGACTACGAAATTTCTATAAAAAAAAATTCGTAGTGAGAATTGTCTACGTGCCTACAATTTTTTAAAATTATATAGACATTTTCATTCCTCACCTACAAACAATTTGCCTACGGAAATTTCGTAGACAAATTGTCTGTTGGTAATTTTTTGTAGACAAATGACTTTTAGGTAGTTATTTACCTAGGAATTTTTTTTCGTAGGTTGAGATATGAAGATGCATATATGACCCAACTATAAAATATTTTGTTAGAAAATTTCGTAGACAATTATTTATTTTCTTGTAATGAAAATCGCAGGAAAATAAAAAACTGGGTCGATTTGTGCCACACGAATGTTACATTTTGGTCCCAAATCAAATCCTGAGTGACATTCGCGGGACATAAAATAAGAATTTTCCTTCAATTTCTAGCCGACAAATTTCTTAATATCAATTCAACTCATTTAATTTTGCAAGAAATAACACCCTATGTAAGTGTATTTGTTAACCTGTGATTGAGCGAATGTGATTAAGTCTTTGGGCTCCGCTTCGCCCTTAGTGCAGCTGATGGTGGTTTTGGTGGCGGCGAGAGTGTCGGCGTAGGCGGCAATGAGGAAGGATGCACTAGTCACATACTGAAGATTGTCCCACTCCATGAACCAAACAAGTCCACCCGATGTTTTCTTAACGTTGGAGCTTCCTTTGTTCATGCAGTTGCAAATGAACTGCTCAGCGTTCTTTTTCATATCATTTAGGTTTCCAATTCCTCCATATTTCTTCTCTAGTACACTCTGAAATTTATATAATTTGGCACCATTGGTTCAATTAAATAGAAATACTATAAGTAAGGATTAAGTTATTTAATTATTTTCATCCATGATCAGGAGTGTCAAAATTCAAAATCCTCCCACAAATTGATTTTGATCCCTGTATGGGGAATAATTAAATGAAACCTCCTTATAAGTTCGGACTTTTAGATGAGATAATTTTTTTGGTATCAGAGCCAATAGGCTCACGGATAAAGATCCTTGGTTCGATTCCCGCTGAGAGCAACTCCACCTATATTAAACTGTCCACTCATTGGGCTTCTTCAAAGTGGAAAAATTGAGTTTGTCCCATGAGTGGGGGAGTCAAGTGTGTAACGGAAATAATTAAATGAATTAGTTCTAAACCTCTATATATAAGTTCGGACTTTTAGATGAGGCAAAATTCTTTCACTAGCTATGTTTGCAGGAAAATTTGAAACGACGCTGTTTCAAATTTCCCCACGAAAATAGGATCAAAATCGGATCAATTTGCAAGTTATGGATCTAAGTTGAAAAAAAAAAAAAAAAAAACTGGCCCTTTTGCAAAAGATTCAAAGTCATGGGAAAAAATTGAATTTTAACTCTAATCAGGAAACGAATTTGTGGTAGTTTCACATATATACCTTTGTAATTAGAACTTGAGCGCCTACGAATTTGTCATCCCATGAAAACGTTGTTCTGATGCCACCACTGGAAGCCCCGGTGATAAAGCTTATGTAACGGTCTTCCTTAGTAGCTAGGGCTAACCAGGCTGCAGCCCACAGCAATTCGTCCTGCACTTAAACGTGTAAGTACAAACCTTGATCTTACTTAGTTATACGAGAGCAAATATGTTATGTATTAATATTGTACCTCGTATCCACTGCTTGAGTAGAATTGCCCAGCGCTAGTAATGCTGTTTTGGTATGGACCCGTGTGTGTTGTAGCAAAATCAAATAGCTGCCATAGAATTGCAATTGATGATGAGTACGTTTTTTATTTATTTAAATTCTTTATATTCATAATACAGGATTTATATATTTTGTTAGGAACGAACAATTACATGGAATGTGCACACAGAAACCAGAATACTAGTGCCACATGAATTTTCCAAAACATTTTTGGTACTCATATTCAAATCTGGTAATTTTTTTCGCAATTTTGGTCTTAGTCATTAACTACTTGACAGAATTTGTTGCCCAAAATTGATAAAATAAGATCAATTTCATGCATAATTAATTCAAAACAACACGTATCTCAAGCATCTACATCCATTAGTTTTGGACAAAAAAATTAGGAAACCAAAATTGTTTAAGAAATCACTATTTTAGTGAGGCAAAAAAATTTTAGGACTGAAACGGCAATTTTTCCGTTAATTATCACGCTATTTGAATGAACGTACGACGCTAATAATAGAAAAAATCTAATTATATATTTTATAAGTAATTTATATGTTGAATGAGTTATCAAGTTAACATTATACATAAACTACTTAATTGATCACTTAATATTTCCTATAAACTACTCCCCCTGTCTCAATTTTATTTTCCGTTTGACTTTACACGGAGTTTAATGCAAGAGTTGAAATGTAGTATTTAAATGAATAAAATAGTCTTGTGAATGGTGAATAAAGTAACATTTAAATGAATAAAGTAGTTGAATTGTAGGGTGAAGTTTAATAAAGTGAATGTACTTTATTTCCATTTTGGGAATGGGAAAATAAAATTGGGACGGACATTTTTGGCAAATGGGAAAATAAAACTGGAACGGAGGGAATATTTCTTAAGAGAGAGAGCGAGAGAGATACCTGTGTTGCATGGACGAGAAGCTTGGCCGAATAACTAGATTTTGAGTTCCTGAAAGCAATGGAAGCTGCCGCAAAAGCTGCGGCTGATTCACCCGCCAGGTCGGATCCTGGGTGCTGTTCGTCGATCCGGTAAGCGGGTCGGGGCGTGGTCATGTCTTCAGGCCTTTGCCAGCACGCATGATCCGACCCGCCATCTCCAACTTGACCATATAGCACGTTGGGCTCAGGATGGGCTTTGATGAGATAATCAGTCCCCCATTTGATGGCATTAAGAGCATTCGACAACTCTTTTTGGGCCTCAAGTTGAGAACCGAATTGCACCACACTCCATGAAAGCATTGTCACCGCATACGCCATTGGAAACCCGAACTTAACGTTGTCTCCGGCGTCGTAATATCCTCCGGCCAAATCAGCCTGTTCCATATATATATATGCAAACCAAACAAATGAAACTATATTGAAAGCATTTTTATTCATATACAAATTTTGAAAAAAAAAAAAAAACTGCGGCTAAACTAACTCCCAAATTTACTATATATACCCAAAAACTTTTGACCAAAAATTCCTTTTTATAAAATGTCAATATTAAACATATACTTAAATTATAAATTAAATTTTATTCTTTTCTTTCTCATTGCCAAGAACCCGAAATCATCTTAAACCATCACGATTATTCATGTCATCATACAAAACAAACAATTTTGTTCTGTTCCAGAGTCGTATGATATTTTGGCCTAAATATGATTGACAATGGACGTTGAGCCTCAGGTTTGCGCTACTTTTCTGCACGCTTTGTCAGCAAGTATTTTAAATTCCACTTAATCCAAGATGCTCAATATTGTTGTGTTAAATTTTATCCTAATTTATTGGGTGAGGTGTCAATGAAAGAAGGAAGAAGAGGAGTATATGGGGATAATTTAGGAGAAGATTAGAAGATTAGTGAGGCATGAGAAACTGGGCAATAAAGAATGGAGAGGAATTCGATAAATAATGGATGAGTATCGCATGACGAACATGAATATCAAATTTCACTGACGGATTTCTCAATTAACCGGTGTTGATGAATGTCTTCAAGTTTTTCTTTTGTGTTTGTTTTTTTTTACAAAAGAGAAAAAATTGTCTAAATTGGGGTGTGAGTATGTAGTAATTTTAAAAATAATATATATTTGAATAGTGGTATAAATAGTAATTAGGATGTGTACATTAGACTCAGGTGTTTGGTTAGTCGTTCCAAAAAAAGAAAAAAAAATTGTACTTATGCAATTTTTTATTCATATACAATTTTTGGCAAGTACATTTGGTGTGTACATATATAGTTATTTTTATTTGTAAATAAAATAATTAAATGAATTAATCACGCCTCTACAATTTTGGACTTTTAGATGAGATGAAATTCGTCATGGTATCGGAGTTAAAAGACTCATACACAAACGAAGATTCTGGGATCGATTCCCGCTGGGAGCAACTCCACCAATATTAAAAATTTCAATTATTAAGCCTCTCCAAAGAGAAAAAATTGAGATTCCGGTCCATTAGTGAAGAAAATGTAAGGGAAATAATTAAATGAATTAATCTTCTGAAACTAACCTTAAATAAATGTTTACATTAATGAGAAATATAAACATTTATTAAGAGGAATAAATGCAATTTACCTTTTAATCGAACCCAGGTCACTCACTAGAGTGAGGAACTCGATGGCCAGGTGGGCTAAGCCACCTGGTTATTAATAATATATGTTAGGGATATAAATTAATAAATTGATTCCGCACCTCTCTACAAGTTTGAACTTATAGATGAGATGATTATTTTTCATGGTATCAGATCCAATCAATTCCACGTCTCTCTATAAATGACTTTTAAATGAGATGTAATTCTTTGAATTTAGTTGATAGTAATATATGTGCATTGGAATAATATATAAGAAGAGGGTAGAGTTCGAGAGATTTTTACCCCAGCAGTTTTGCCATCATTAAGAGCAGAATCACCACGCCATTGCACCCGTTGATCAGATGGTAACTTCCCTGATCTTTGTGCTTCAAAGTACAACAAAGATTTAGTCAAAGCTGCTCCGTAGTCATAACTTGAGAGACCATTCTGAACAAAACCTAAGAGACATAAAACATAAGCAAAGTAACGCAAACAAGACATAACTACTAGGTTTGCTAAGCACGATTTTTTTTTTGAGTGCAATATCTAAGGAGTTGTGTCTCTCTATTTATATGGTGATCAAAACGATCATATCTTGTTTTACTTTTTTGCAAGTAATAATTGTATTTTGCTAATAACATTTATTGAATTGTCAAAAGATTGCCTATAATTTATTTAGTTTAAAAAGCTGTAGTTGACATTTGGTTACATAGAAGAACTTTATATCATGATAAAACACTAAAAAAGTATTAATAGTTAATCTCATTATAGCTTCTCCAAAGTTTATAATGATATGATAATGATTTTTAGTAACATGTTCAGTTATTAAAGATTATTATTCTATCGCTAAAAACTTTTAGTTTGAAAAGCAATAAAAATAGGATTTTAGTCATTAAAGATCAATTTTTTAATCTTGAAAGTTACAAAAGGAACCATGTATTCAGCTTTTAATTGAATTAGAAATGGAAACAATAATATATTGAAACATTAGTAAAAGGCATTTAGAGATTCATAATTGTTTGTCCAAAAATAAAAATAAAAATAAAATAGAAATGTATTCTTACTAGCACGTATATATACCTGGATTTCGCTTGTGCAACACGACTCAGCCCTGATTGGTATGAACTATAAAGTAATAGGTTTAGAATATAATCAAAATATTCATTGATCCATTTTCAAATCTCATGCTTTGAAATGTTTTATTAAACTGAAATCATCATTTTTAGAATGTTGTATTAAATTGAAATCAACATTAGGAATGTTCATTCCCAAAAATAAAGAATATGATTCCTCCCCCAAATCTTTACGTATTCAATTTTTTTAGAATTAATTAAAGAATAATTTATTTATTATTTAATTATTCTCAATCAATACCAGTCATAATAATTATCATTAGTGTTATTTCTTTCTATCTATATTTCATTAATGTGTTCATTTCATTCGGCCATAATTTCATTCCATCGTACCAAACGTGCCATTAAAGTTGAATGGCATAATTAATTATTCAACATTAGAATAGTAGAAATCAATCCCAATTCTTTTCCAGGACTAGATATTGAATATTACACCGTACGTATAAATATGAATTTGGACATGATAGTTTATCATTTTAAGATTAACCAAGATTTTTCTCTCAAAAAAGGTTATCCTCGGGTCATTTTAACAAAGGAAAAAAAAAAAAAAAAAGCGCAAAACATCATTTTTAATGAATGAAAATACTTTCCTGCCCATTATCATAATTAAAATCAAAATGTGTCATCCCTGCACAGTAATGTAAATTTATGGACATATTATTATTATATATTAAACCGTTCATGGTATAACGTACAATCCTAATTAATGCTAATAAAATAACAATTATGTGGATATACATTGTTCTATGGTTGATAATTGTTGTAAATTTAGAAGATTTATTATTCCAAATCTAGAAGATTTGATGTGGACATTACTAATGGACCAATAACCCAATAAGCTTCATATCTTAAACTAGAGTTTTATTCTTAATTATAAATAGACTATTATACTCATAATTGTAATTACTCATACACAAGAATATTAGTGAAACTCCTGGCTCGCCCACAGACGTAGTCGATCCCGAAGAATTGGGTGAACAAATCTCGTCTTTTATTTTACGCACTTATTTACAACACGTTATCAGCACGAGACTCTGCCCGAGATTAAACGGTACGCCCTAAAATTAATTCTCTACAAATCATATGAATTAATCCCCGTACCGAATTATTTGATCCATGCGTTACATGATTTATATGCTCTAGAATTATTAATTTGATTTGTTCTTGTAATTAATTGAATCAAATCGTGTTTCGAATTGGATTAATTTCAAATTGAGAATCGAACGAGCAATGGCCGCCGCCCGCCAGCAGTGCCGCCGCCCATGCGTCGCGGCCCAGCAGCCGCCGCCGCCCAGCGCGATGCCCGCGGCCCAGCAGCCGCCGCCGCCCAGCACGACGCCCACGGCCCAGCAGCCGCCGCCGCCCAGCGCGATGTCTGCCGCCAGCGCGACGCTCCCCGTGCGCCGTCCGCCGCCGTCCGCACAGCGCTACCCGTGCGCTGCCGGTCGCCCCTTCGCGGCCTCTGCGCGCCTCCGTGCGCGGCGTCGAGGCGGCGCAAGCCCTCCGCACGTGGTGCCTTTCTCCCCGAAATTTTGTGAAATTCTAATCTAATTTCGGTTTCGTTTTAGGATAACACCAAATTTTAATTAATTTATTTTAAAAATCCTGAAAATATTTCGTTAAATTTCATTAATATACATGAAATATTTAGCCTCATGAATATGCATGCTTATTAAGTCGTAAATTTTCCTTGAAATTATTTTCATGTGATTATCGTTCATAATATATTATTTAATTTGCATGTATCTATGATTTAATTATCTTACATGCATTATTCCTTCCGCACATAGTTTATTTCTTATAGTCCGCATATTATGCCCGGGTAGGCAGCGCCCGGTATCTGTCGGACCGTAATTTATGTTTTGGGTAGACGGCGCCCAATTCTTGCTTCTATGTGCCCTAGAATAATCAAATAAATCCTTATTTCTCCGTTGTCAATAAATTGGTCACAATTCTTACCATGTCACTTTAAAATCGTAATGAATAATATCTGATATTACCATGAAAGAATTCGATGAGCTTGCTCTTGATGGTAATAACTACCTGACATGGGCGCTAGATGTCGAGATCCATCTAGCCTTAAATGAGTTGAACGAAATAATTATCGAAGGTTCGAAATCCACTAACGCCCAGAAGGCGAAAGCATTGATTTTTCTCATGAATCACCTGAGTGAGGAATTCATTTTTCAGATCCTCATTCAGGGACCCCGGAATGTTGTGGAAGTCTCTGAAGGACCGTTTCCAACAACAATATGATATACTCCTCCCACTGGTACAATACGATTGGTTGAGACTCCATTTCCAAGACCTTAAGTCTATAACGGAGTACAACTCTGCTTTGCAACGTATTGTAACCCAGTTGATGCAGAACACTCTGTCAACATTCCACGCTAGCGACCTTATACTCTAGCAGCAGTATAGGGACAATTATATGATTGGTCGCAAGCGTGGAAGGGGGAGAGAGAGTAAGATGATCTGGGTTAAAGGCCGAGGTCGTAGTACATCCGGTGGTCACAGAACATCGAATTTCGCTCTTCAAAAATCTGGCAAATCAAGATAAGGTTGAGCAATCCTGCTACAGATACGGATGCAGAGTCCATTGGTCTTGTACGTGTCGCACCCCCAAGCACTTGGTTGAGGCTTATCAATAGCAACAGAATGACGACAAGGGGGAGGCCCCTAGAATCGAATCTCACCATGCCAGCCTGCCTGAAGTAGACTTTGACCAAGACAACATCGATCCTCTGGGCATCGAGCTCAAGGACTTTGGAAATATTTGATTGTTTTAGTACTTTATTTTATGCATGATATTATGTTTTAGCTTCGATGTGTTTACCTTAACGCTGTCCATTAAATTTACTTGGATATTTCTATACATGGCTAGTAAACATATCAACTATTAGGTTTGGGCTATTTCCTCTGGCATGATGAATTGAGATTGTGATTTATGTTTGGTATATAGCACCACCACTCATACAATTTTAAGAGATAGGAATTATTTTCATAACTTGTTAAAACGTAAGGGAAGTATAATTACAATAGCAATGCTAGTAGGTTGATAGTGGGCTCCAGAAGAGCTCTCATTGTCCTCCCCGTAGGTACCGAACTCATAATCGATAATGCTTTATTGTTTCCACAATCTAAGCGTACCCTACTCAGTTTTAGAGACGTTAGGATAAACGGATATCATATTGAAACTGAAACTGAGAACAATAACATATACCTTTTGATGACTATTACTCGAGGTAACCGTAAACAAGTTATAGAAAAACTTCCTTCCTTCTCATCCGAATTGTACTATTCCTACATTCGACCGTCTAGTTCCCATCTAGCTATGAGTATGAAATTCCATGACCCGAATTCTTTTAAATTGTGGCATCAGTGGTTAGGTCATCCAGGACAAACTATGATACGTAGGATTCTATCTAATTCAACTGGTCATAATATTTCGAATAATAGAATCCCTCCTGTTGATGAATTTATTTGTGATGCATGTTCTAAGGGTAAGTTGATAGTACGCCCATCGCGCACTAAGGTTGGACTAGAGTCTCCAGTTTTCCTTGAACGAATTCAAGAAGACATTTGCGGACCGATTCACCTAGCATTAGGACCATTTAGTTATTTCATGGTCCTTATTGATGCCTCCACTAGGTGGACATATGTATGTTTGTTGTCCACCCGCAATCAAGCTTTTGCGAAGCTCATTGCAAAAACTATCGAGCTTAGAGCTCAATTCTTGGATTATCCAATCAAGTCGATTCGCATGGATAATGCTGCTGAATTCAGCTCAAAGGTCTTTACAGATTACTGTATGGCCCTGGGAATTAAAGTGGAACATTCAGTCCCCTACGTCCATACCCAAAATGGTCTTGCTGAGGCGCTTATAAAACGTATCAAACTTATCACGAGACCATTACTTATGAACTCTAAACTACACACTTCATGCTGGAGGCATGCAGCCCTACATGCATCGCACTTAATACAAATCCGTCCAACTGCATATAATGATCATTCCCCCTATAGTTAGTGCGTGGGAAACAACCTAGCATTTCCCATCTGCGTATTTTCGGATGTGCGGTATATGTTCCAATAACATTACCAAAGTGAACCTCTATGGGCCCACAAAGGAAACTCGGTATTTACGTAGGATTTGACTCTCCATCCATCGTGAAATACCTCGAGCCTTTGTCTAGGGATCAATTGACGGCCCGGTTCGCTGATTGCACGTTCAATGAAAATCACTTCCTGGCATTAGGGGGAGATCTGAATTCAAAATTGAATGAATGCCGGGAGCTTACGTGGAACATAAGTAATCTTCAGTATCTAGATCCACGCACTAATCAATCTGAACTAGAAGTTCAGAAGATCATTAACTTGCAAAATTTAGCAAACAATCTGCCAGACACGTTCACTGACCATAGAGGTGTAACTAAATCGCATATACCTGTAGTAAATGCTCCCTAAAAGGTTGAGGTCCCAAGGAAAACTAGTACTCATGCCCCTACACGCCAGAAGTGTAAATGACCCTCAAGAGATAGTAATACACCTAAACGAAAGGCTAGCAAATATGGTCAGTCGAATGTAAAATCTCTAGAAGAGATTCATCTAGATAACTCAAAGTCTCTAGGAGACGAGCGTCCTAGTGATGAAGCACGTGCACAAAATATTCAATACACTAGGACCGTGGAACGACCAGACCCAAATACAATGGGAAATGAGGAAGGTCTGGTTGATGTAAAAGTCAAAGTCTCTGTGAATTTCACAGATATGGGAGAAATATGTAATATAAATATTACTGTCGTCGACGACATATTTGCAGCGACATTTGATCTTTCCATTAACGATCCGGATCCAGCATCCAAAACTATCATTGAGTGCCGGAAGAGCTCCGATTGGGTAAAATGGAAAGAGACAATTGAAGTAGAGCTCGCATCGCTTAACAAAAGACAAGTATTTGACTCTTTCGTTCGTACACCCACGCGCGCTATCCCTGTAGGATATAAATGGATTTTTGTACGAAAACGAAATGAGAACAATACTATGGAGAGGTATAAAGCGAGGCTTGAAGCTCAAGGGTTTTCGCAGAGACCCGGGATTGATTTCGATCAAACCTATTCTCCCGTCATGGACTCAATAACGTTCCGCTACTTGATATCTTTGGCAGTTAAAATGAATCTCCAAATGAGATTAATGGACGTAGTAACCGCGTACTTATACAGATCACTTGATGTCGACATTTACATGAAAATTCCCGATGGATTTGACATTCCTCAGATGAGGGATAGTGAAAACCGCAGTATGTATATCATAAAACTGTAGAAGTCGTTGTATGGCATGAAACAATCAGGCCTCATGTGGTACAACCGACTTAGTGAATTCCTTCAGAAGAAGGAATAACACATTCGATAAAGCTTTTCCATGCGTATTCACGAAGAAATCGCAAAATGGTTTTTGCATCATATCCGTTTATGTTGATAACCTAAACAAAATCGGTACATGCAAAAAGATTGAAGAAGTCAGTTCAATCTTGAAAGCTGAATTCGAAATAAAAGTCTTGGGTAAAACCAAGTACTGCCTCGGCCTGCAGATCGAGCATCTCCCAGAAGGAATTCTTATGCATCAGTCGACCTACGTGAAGAAGGTATTGGAGAGATTTCACATGGATAAATCTCATCCACTTAGCACCCCTATTGTTGTTCGATCCCTCGAAGTGGATAAGGACCCATTTAGACCAAGAGAAGATTAAGAAGAAATTCTGGGGCCAAAAGTTACTTATCTTAGTGCTATTGGAGCATTGCTCTATTTCGCAAATTGCACTCGGTCGGACATTGCATTTGCTGTCAATTTGCTTGCAAAGCATAGCGCTTCTCCTACAAGGAGACACTGGAATGGTGTTAAGCATGTTCTACGGTACCTCCAAGGGTATCAAGATCTTGGACTGTTTTACCGTAAGAACCAAGACAAAGCCTTAGTAGGTTATGCGGATGCTGACTATTTGTCTGATTCCTACAACGTCATATCCCAAACTGGTTACGTATTTCTCTGTGGTGGTACCGCGATCTCATAGAGATCGGTTAAACAAACTATGGTTACCACGTCTTCAAACCACTCAGAGATAATAACTTTATTTGAAGCCGCACGAGAATATGTTTGGTTAAGGTCCTTGGTAAAACACATTGGTGACTCGTGTGGTATCGCTAAAGGCGATACACCTCCCACCGTTATATTTGAAGATAACACAGCTTGCATCGCACAAATGAGTAATGGGTACATCAAGGGAAACCTGACGAAACATATTTCACCTAAGTTTTTCTACCCATACGAACTCCAGAAGAGTGACGTGATTACCATTCAAAAGGTGCAATCTAGTAACAATCTAGCAGATCTGTTTACTAAGTCCTTACCTACGTCTACTTTTGAAAAGTACATTCGTGGTATTGTGATGCAAAGACTCAAAGTGTTGTTGTCTTCAGGGGGAGCGGTAACCCCGAAGCAAGACTAGAAGATTTGATCTAGAAGATCGATTACATTTCTCCCTAACTTATTATTTGGCCGATACCTAGCACGTGAAGTTTTTATGACAAGACATTTATGTTATATCATAATGTCCAAGGGGGAGTGTTGTAAATCTAGAAGATTTATTATTCCAAATCTAGAAGATTTGATGTGGACATTACTAATGGACCAATAACCCAATGTGCTTCATATCTTAGACTAGGGTTTTATTCTTATAAATAGACTATTGTACTCATAATTGTAATTACTCATACATAAGAACATTAGTGAAACTCCTGGCTTGGTTCGCCCCCAGACGTAGTCGTTCCCAACGAATTGGGTGAACAAATCTCGTCTTTTATTTTACGCACGTATTTACAACAATAATAATTAGAATCATAATTTTAGTACTAGTATCCTTAATTTGGTCATTCTATTTTTGTTAAAATGAATTTTACTATTTGTCGGTAAACTTATTATAATTTATAATGGATATAATTTGTGTAATTTCAAATTTTCTTTCTAAACTCAAATAAAGCCTAATTTTTGTATATCTCCTAATCTGCTTATATCCTAATTTTTTTATATTTCCTAATCTGCTTTTCTCCCTTAAATATTTTTAAACAATTTGCTGACTTAAAGTTTCTCTTCTGGGAAAATAAAATTCTTTTCAAAGGACAATTTTTCAAACTCAAGTAAAATATCAACTCATCATCATTCTAATCTCTATATTAGTATTAGTATATAGGGATGATAAACATTTCTAAAAGTCAAAATAAAGTTAATCTAATTTTGATAATAACATTTGCTAATCGTTAATTGATGCCTATTTTATTAATCAACATATTTTAAAAGTAGAAAAGTTTTTTCTTAAAGGAATTTTTAAGACCTAATTTTTCGAATCATTGATAAACTTATTTACTTGAATACGATTTTTGTGATTTAAAAGTTTATTATTAAAGGCAATTTTTTATGGGTTAATTGAAAAAAAAAAAAGAACTTTATTGTTTTTATAAAATTTTTAGGTATTTTTTTTCTTTGCAGTTGATCAATTTACTGTTTTTTTTTTTAAGTTTTGCAATTTGAAGTATTTGATAATTTTACATAACAATTAAATGACATGATTCCGGATATGCCACATAGAACCACATAAATGCTAACAAATAGTTTTTCATAATGAGAATAACATCCTTAAAATGCATTTTTAATTTAAAAAATAAATTGAAATGGTATTTTAAAGATGTATTTTCATTTTTTTTTAATTATTGTTTTTGTTGGCATTTACGTAGATATTTATGTGAAATTTTCGGCAACTGTGTCATTTAATTATTGCCAAAAAATTATCAGATCTTCTAAATTGAAAATTTTCAAAACATGATATATTAATTATATAAAAAAGTTCATGTTGCAATTTATAAAAATCATAAAGTTGGTGATTTTTATTTTGCAATTAATCCAACTTTTATTGATATTGATATATAATCACGAAAAAACATATTTCTTCAATCATCAATATTACATTAATTATTTATTGCAATAAATCTCAAGTATAAATAGCACATGAACTAACAATATATAAAAGGAATATCAAAGACCAAATTCGTCATACATATTAGTAGGGCAATTAATACCGTAAACCAATTACATTATATAATTCAAGTGTATTTTAAAATAAAATGAATTATTTATACTAAAGAAATTAGTTAGTTAGTAACAATTATTTTATTGGTTAACATTAAATATTTTTATTAAAAATTATTAATTATGCACAAGTTGCATTATGTACTATTTTTATGCACAATTGGACTATTTTAATTTTTATACAATAAGGTGTCACTCTCAAAAGCTATAAATGAAATAATCCAAATATATAAAATTAACCGAAACCGAACTGAAATGTCTTAAAACCGAAAATACCGAAATAAAAAATTTCGGTTCAGTTTCGGTAAATAATCGAAAAATCAAAATATAGTGGGTTTTTAAATTGGACCATATTTTTTTACACTTATAATGTGCTAACAACCCAACCTCATATATATTAATAGATTTCAACCAAGACAAATAACCAATAATAAAAAAATTCAAAATAACCGAAAGAATACAACCACATTGAAATATCAAAATACTCATAAATTTATAATCCATCCATAGTTTGTCCAGCAACAATGCAACACAACTAAAATAAACATTATCCAACCATAAAAATCAAAATAAATATTGTCTTGATTATAGATACTTATATATATATACTCCCATTTCGGTTATTTTGGTATATTTACCTAGATAACCGGAACCGAAAGCCAAAATTTCTAAAATTTAAAATCGATACCGAACCGAAAATCAAAATAACCGAAATGAATTGATATTTCGATTCGATTTGCCTCGATTTTTTGGTTTTAACCGAATTCTGTTCTCCCCTATGGAGTATTATAATATTACCACTGAAAATCGTTTAATTCTAAAAAATATATTATATACATGCATATAATTTTTATGAATAGAAATGGGTTATTATTATTTGTAAATTTCTTAAATAAAATTATTTAATTCATAGTTTTATTATAAAGTAATAGTATTATTTTTATTCTTATATTTTTTATTTTTATTTTTAATTTTGAGATTAGAAAATAATATTATGAAGATCTTTAATCTTTTAATTATGTGCTTCGATTAGATACAAATTTTTATGAGAAAAATGTATACTTGCACTCAATTTCTTCTATTATAAAGGTTTTTGGATGAATGTAGTAAAATTTTGTACGAAATTGATCATATGCCCACCGGTGGGCACAATATTATATACCCACCGCGAATGTGTTAATGACACATAAGCAATGTTGGTGATCGGTTCTAATCACGTGGATTAGTGGCTATTTTTATCCGGTTTTGGGACTACCAAACAAGATCGTGTGATTGATTACCACCGTTCATAGTAAATACGGAAGATCGGGTTATAATATTGTAAATACATGTATTGAATTCTTATTTATTTCGTATGTGTGCGTTTAAAGGTGTTTAAATGTGTGTAGGGGAGAATTTTGTGTATTTGAACTTATTTTTATTAATGGAGAGCAGCTTATTTATACTAACCACCAAGTAGGTGGTGTACATGACATTTGGACTTACAAGCTTGCATGCTTGACATGTGTCCTTTGACTACATTTGACCTTATCTAAGCTGAAACTTAGTTACAAAGTCTTGTTTTTTTTATCTTATCACGTCAGTTGTTCGCCTTTGATTATAAGACGGTTCTTCATATTGATTCTTATTTATTAGTTGTTCGCTTGATGGACTGATGGTCCAAGAGTTACTCGCCCACCAGTTCTTCATTAATTTGCCTCCGGATCTCTATATTTGGAGTTGTTCGTATAGTACCTATTCGTCAGCTGTGAGCGGGTGGGTGGCGTACACTCCTCTGAATAGTTTATACACCTCCCTTAATTACACTTGTTCGTCATCCATGTCTTAGTAATAATCTGGGTATATCTGGAATTCAACACCTGTTCGACATAATGCTGGTCGTCAAATTTATTGTCAGTCGTCGGATACACCACCTTTCCTGGTTCATACACCACTTTTGATTACTCTTGCTAATTATCTGTAGGTGGTTTACTTTGCTTCTTAACCTCCCTTTAGGCATTAATACTTGTTCGCATAATCATGCTTGTTGTTCGCCTATCAACAATTGCCCCCTATCCTGGCCATATGTTGTATTGAACGAGCAACTTGGTGGCGCCGTTTCATCTCCCAATATCTGGGGTCTTGTTCAAGAGTGACGTGGGCGGCATGATTACGCGCCATCCACACGCGGTCAAGATCGAGGCCATGCGCCCCTATATATGCCAATAGGCCTTTCGATTTTTAATATTGCTAAAAATGACCCCATTTTTTCCGTAGTTTAGCCACAAAATTGTTGAGAAATTATGGGTTTTACTCCATTTTCCTCCTCAATATAAATTCGATTGGGAAATGAAAATTTCTCACTCTTCACATTCTTCTTCAAAAAACTCCGGTGACTTCATTTAATTTCTTGCGTCTCATCGTATTCGGCCGTTTAATTTCAAGAGGTAGAGATTTCATCTAATTTTTCTTTGCATTCCTTATATTTTTCTTCTTCTCTCACTCTGTGAATCAAGAACCACCACCACCATCATCCCGCGGAAGTGCCGCCGCCGTTGCCTTCCTCCACAACTCATTTCACCTACGTTTCATCTTAAAATCTCCCAAACATTGTCCATTTGTCTTATTCCACTCAATGTCCTCTCAATCTACCAACAAAAATCCCCCATAAATTATTGAGAAATCATTCCTAGAGATCACTCCTTTCGAAGGGCAGCCTCCTTTCAAAGTTTCTTTCGATTCTGATCCGAACGCTAACTCCGTGGTAAGATCCGTGGAGCATACTAGAGCTTGCCCTTCTGGCGAGGAGATTGTGGAGGCTGCGAACAGAGAGACGGACGAGGGGGAGTCTTCATGCTCGAAATCTAAAGAAGAGTCAAATCCCAAATTTGACGAGCTAACCTGGGAATTCTTAGAAGGGATTGGGTTTCTAAACCCTAATTTAATGGAGAATGAGATCCCTGTTGGAGTTGCTCGCCCATTTGAATGGCGAGCATATGCCGAACAACATGCGAACAACTTTCCCCCTCCCAGAATGTTAAAGTATAAATCCCCAAGAACAGACTTCCAGGCAAGCAGGATTAAGAGTATTATTCGGCGTGACGAGCTTGACCTGATCCTGGAGACGTACTAGATCCCATATGACATTTATATGTAGGCGCCCAAGAAGAAAGAACGAGCTGATCACCCTCCACTTGGCTGTACGGTGATCAACGTGGACACCCTGACCACCGGGCTCAGACTGCCCCTTCCACCAATCGTTGGTTACTTCCTCGAGGTGACCAATTTTCATAACTCAAATAACTCCAATAGTGTGGATGAACCTGCTCGGCATCATGAGTTTGTTCGCCCTGGAGGGCTATGTAGATCGCATCACTCCCGATGAAGTCAATTATATGATGACGATCACACAATGCTCGACCGTGGAGAAATAATACTACTATCTGAAGGGATGACCAGGCCTCGAAGTAGTGGAGGGGGTGCCGAACAAGATTCAGAACTGGAAATAGCATTTCTTTTTCATTGGAGGGGATTGACGAGCATCCTCTGGCAGACATGGTGGTGGTGCTAAGGTTCAAACCCCAGAGGCTTATGGAAAAATCCATCGTGAGCCCATTCTTACTTGAGACTTTTTTCAAGTGAGACTAATTTAACTTTGTTTATTTTTATGCAGGTCCTCGTTTGCTTAAGTGGGCAAGCAGAGAAGAGGAGATCAACTCTGAGTTTCTGTTCACTTCCTGCCTGGTCGCCCTGTGAAACCGAGCCGATAGGACGATTGATTACCTTAACGAGGATAAGTGCAAAAAAGCCGCTCGCCTATACACTTATCCTCACCATCTTGAAGCACAAGCCGAGGTGTCCCCAGGTATAATACTTAGAAAATTTCATGTTTGCGATAATACTTGCTCGCTTTAACGATTTTTTTTAGCCGAGCAAGTGACTGTCGCCGTTCCCCCTAGTACTTTCTCTTGGAACAAAGGGTCTTCGAGATACCCCCTACTCGCGGTAGGAAAGTGAAAGGTGACCCTCCCGCCAAGATTGTCTCCTTGGTGACCAAGACTGCCTGAGCACAAGTTGCTCGGTAGAATGCCCCCACTCCGGCGGCTCCTTCCCCATCACCAGTGCCCCGATCTCCACCTCCTCATGGGTAAAAAAGGCTAAAACAAGCAGATGGCACAGTTGTTGCCTCCCCCCAACATCAAGTAGAGAAGGGGAAGAAGAAAGTGGGAGCACACACTGCTCGCCATTCAAATGAAGAAGTTGCTTGCTCTCCATCCACTGATGTGGTCGCCCATGGAGGAAAAGCAGGAAAGAGCCACTAGGCTGTGCGAACTAAAGGTCCCGAGGACCTCACATACTTAGGCTGGGATAGCCTCAAGTTCTCCGAGTAAAGTTTTTTACCTTACATTCTTCGTTATGAATTTTTTCCAAGTTTTTTTCTAACTCTTTTTTTATCTTGTTTGCAAATATCGGCCAAATGATCATCCTGGGCGAGCTGAGATGGTGCACCAGTTCGCGTGCTCTAAGACCCCATTATCCTTCCAAGATATCACCGATGATCATGTCCGCCGAGCAACTGAAGTAGTTGCTCGCGCTTGGACAAAGCCCTTGAACCGAGCCGTACAAACACAAGGGGATGTTGAGAACCTCCATCTCTCCATGATCAATACTACAAACTCTCTCACGACTGCTGAAAAAAGTTTATCCCAAATAGCCGAGTTAGAGGAAGCTACTCGTCGCCATGCTGCCACTGCTCGGCAGCTTACTGAGGAGAAAGATGGTCTGATCAACCAGTACAATGCTAAGACCACCCACCTCAATAAACAACTTAAGTTCGCCGATGACAAGGAGAAGAAACAGTTGGAGTCTTATCAAGAAGTCTCCGCCGAGCTTAAGGCCAAATCAAGCGAGCTCGCCAACTCCCAAATGACTCTTGAGGTGGAGATGAAGAGAAGGGAAGAGAGTGAGCAGAAAACTGCCGAGCTGGAGGCGGAGGTTGCTCGCCTTAAAGAACAAATAGCTGGGATGTTTACCCAATAAGAGTTCGACACCCAGTTGCAGGCCTATCTTGGACCCTGCTCAAACCTTGGCTATATCTGTGCCTATGCTGACTGTATCCATTTGGTCAATACGCACAATGTTCCCCACATAGTGGAGGACATTGGCCAGGACTTGACTGAGTTCTTGGAAGCTTATCCTTCTGCACCAGGTTCCACTCTTCAACTTGGTGATATGGCCGATTATGGGGTCAAGCTAGACTTCCTTGACCCCAGTATCACTCTCACTCGCCCCCCAGCCGCAGAAGGAAATGATGCGGGCGAGCAAGCCACTACTGAAGGCGAGCAACATGCAGCTGAAGATTTGGTCGCCGGGCTACTTGTGGATAACCCAGCAGACCAACCCCAAGATCCCACCTCTGCCGAGCAACAACAAAGCTAGGCCTTAGGATTTCTTCCACCTTTTCTCTTGTAATAGTTGTTCATCTTTTCTTTAAACTTTTGTACTCTTTTTGGGCTTAATGCCTTAGTATTAAATGAAATTATCTTTTGTTTGCTCATCTTCTAATATGTGCTAATTGCTTTTACATATTTTTCAATTCTTTGTAATTCTAACACATATAATTGGGCTTTGTTCGATTTGAACTTTGCCTTTAATAAACAGAATAAGGGTTCAGCCTTAGGCTTTGCTCGTCTTAAAAAATGAACAACCTTTATGGGCTTAGATCCTTTCGATCAGATTGATACCTCGAGCTTAGACTTTCTTCTTGAACGAACAACTATATTTATACTAAGAAAAATTTACAAGTGTTGAGAAATTGTTCGTCACTAACATGTACAGCCTGATGAACAACTCCATACAATACAAAATAAATACAAATATGAAATAACTGTTCGCTTATAGTAATTTTGCCGAACAACTTTTACATCAAATTTAACATGGCACTGACTATACATTGTGCCGAGCAACTTTTGCTATACTACCTTAGCAAAAATTTCAAAAAATTAGGCAAGTTTTTAGCTTTCTTGCATATGTCAATACTTGCTCGCGCAAATAAGGAACTTGTTCGCCTTACTGGTATTAATTTTTTAAATGTACTGTGTTCCAGGAGTATTGGGCCGGGTTGCCCTTCATGTCTTCAATATCGTATACTCCATTGGGTAACTTGTCTGTTACCCAAAACGGGCCCTCCCAAGTCGGTCCAAATATGCCTGGAGGTGGGGCGAGCAACTTGTGTAGGACCAAATCGCCAACTTTGAATTCCCTAACTTTGACCTGGGAATTGTAATAATATTTTGCTCGTTGCTTATAAGTAGCATTTTTTAGCTCGACATTTAATATTTTTTCCTCGAGCATATCTACTTCAGCAGCCAGAGCAGAGCTGCCCGCTTTTTCATTAAAGTTGGTCATCCTTATTGTGTTGGTCTTTAGCTCAATTGGGATAACAACTTCTGTTCCGAAAGCCATTGCAAATGGCATTTCTCCGGTGCTAGACCTGGGAGAAACTCCGTATGCCCATAAGACTTCCGGGAGCTCTTCAGACCAATTACCTTTGCTCTTCGTCAATCGTATCTTCAATACGTGCTTGATAATCTTGTGTAGGGCTTCAACCTAGCCGTTAGACTAGGGATGATACGGGGTAGAATAGTGCTTTCTGATCTCCCACCTGGTGCAGAAATCTCTCAACCCTTTCCCATCAAACCGCGGACCATTGTTTGTTACAATTGTTTGTGAAACTCCAAATCGACAGACAATGTTCTTCCAAATGAAGTTAATCATTTTCTGTTGTGTAATCTTTCACCATAGCCTCCACTTCTGCCCATTTTGTGTAATAATCGACTGCCACAACGGCAAATCGAACATTCCCTACCCCAGCTGGAAAAGGACCAATTATGTCCATCCCCCATCTTGCAAACGGCCAGGGACTATAAACTAAAACGAGCTCTTGAGCCAGAGTATGAATATTTGGAGCAAAAATCTGGCACCGATGACAAGTTTTTGCCATCCTGATTGCATCTTAGCATAAAGTTGACCAATAATAACCTTATCGGATGGTTCTATATGCCAAAGACTGCCCCCTGTACATACTCCAGTATGTATCTCTTCGAGTATAGCTCGTCCTTTCCCCTTAGGCAAACACTTGAGAAGTGGAAGTGATATTCCTATTTTGTAAAGCTGCTCAACGACCAGGTATACCTGGCGGCTCGCTTGATTAGCTTGGCAGCTTCAAATAAGTTGTTTGGTTTTTCTCCACTTTTCAAGTATTTGACTATTTCTGTTCTCCAGTCTTCATCCTTAGTCTGCTCGTTTAGCTGATTGAAATTATAGTTGATTGTTGATGGATTATTCATCTTGATTATAACAATATCTGACAACTCCGTGGGGCCTTCACTTGTTGCTAGTCGAGCTAGTGCATCTGCTTGAGTGTTGCTCGCCCTTGGTACTTGTTCGATGAAGACTTTGTCTAATAAGGACATAAGGTGAGCAACTATTCTTTGATATTCAATCAAGTGACCATCCTTGGCCTCATATTCACCTCGGACTTGGTTCACAATTAGTTGTGAGTCACCGAATATTTGTAGATGTCTGATTCCCACTGCTAAGGACAAGTGGAGACCAGCAATAAGAACTTCGTACTGGGCTTCGTTGTTGGTTGTCGTCAATCTAAATCTGATTTGCCGAGGTGAAAACTTATCTGTCGGGGCTTATCAATACGACTCCTACCCCCGAGGCCATGTTCGTGGATGATCCGTCAACTAGAGATGCCAAGGGTGATCAAGTCCTCTCGTCGGATCTTGGGGGAAAGTTAGTTCGACGATGAAATCAGCTAATGCTTGCCCCTTGATCGTTGTTCGAGGAGCATATGTCATCCCGAACTGGCTAATCTCCAATGACCACCTTAGTAGGCGATCAGCTGTATCTGGGCGGTGTAGAATCTGTCTGAGTGGGAAAGTTTTTAGCACTTCGACTTGATGGTCGAAGAAGTATGGCCTTAACTTTCTTACACTCATGACAAGTGCATACGCCATCTTTTCAGTTGGGGAGTATTTGATCTCTGCCTTATGCAGGGCCTGACTGACATAGTATATCGGTTGATGGAATTTCCCATTAGCCCACACTAGCACGGCGCTGATCGCCACTCCGATGATGCTAGGTATAAATAGAGTTTTTCACCTGAGACGAGTTTTGATAAGATTTTCACATCTCCCAGGTAATCTTTTAATTGCTCAAAAGCCCTTTAGCAGCTACTCGTCCATGAAAACTTTCCTTTCTTAATAGCTTCGAAGAAAGGACGACATTTGTCACCTGACCTGGATATGAACCTGTTCAGAGCTGCTAAGCAACCTGTTAGTCTTTGTACTTCCTTCACCGATCGAGGAGTCTGCATATCCACGCGATAGCTTTTACCTTTGCAGGGTTGGCTTCAATTCCCCGTTGGCTAACAAGATGGCCCAGGAACTTCCCTGAGTGAACTCCAAAGCTGCTATTCTTGGGATTCAGCTTCATGTTATACTGTCGGAGAATGTCAAAAACCTGGACCAGATGCTGGAGGTGGTCTTCCTTCCTGGGGCTTTTGACCACTATGTCATCAACATAGACCTCCACAGTATCTCCAATTTGGGCATCGAACATCTTGTTAACCAGCCTTTGATATGTTGCTCCTGCGTTGATGAGTCAGAACGACATCCTTTTCCAACACAACATATTTTTGTTTGTATAGAACGCCATATTTTCCTGATCGTCGAGATGCATCGGAATTTAATGGTAACCAGCAAAGGCATCCATGAATGTTAACATTTCATGTCCCGCAGTGCGTCCACCAACTGATCAATGTGCGGAAGGGAAAAATTATCCTTCGGGCAGACTACATTCAGATCTGTAAAGTCTATGCATGGCCTTCAGGTTCCATTGGGCTTCCGCACAAGGACTGGGTTCGCCACCCATTGAGGGCAAAGAGCTTGCCGAATTAAATCGTTGTCTAGCAACTTTTTCACCTCTTCATTGAGTGCTTGATATTTTTCTGGCCCATATTTTCTTCTTTTTTGATGGACCGGCTTTTTTGCTAGATCAATGTTGAGCCAATGAAAAGCATGTTTTGGGTCTATTCCCACCATGTCTGCATGAGACCATACAAAAACATCTAGATTGGCCTTGAGAGAATTTGCCATGCGGGTCCTGTAAGGCTCAGGAAGCTCAAACCCGATGTAAAGTTCCAGATCCTCATTTTCAGGACTAACTTTGAGGGCTTCCAACTCTTCGACTGGAGTTGCTCGTCATTTTTGTCCTTTCCAGTGAAGATCAATTATTGGTCCCTCAAGGTGTAAATCATTTTCGATGTTCGTGGGGTCTGCTCCCAGGCGGGGTTTGAGATCATCTGCTTGTTCGGGCCCATTATTATATATTGGATTTTAGCCCTCCAAGTCATTGATATTAGGTTGCTCGTCAATGTTCATCAGGTGTAGGCCCTTCATTGTTGGGCAGAAGTTGTTCGCCCACTGGTTGCTCGTCCTTTATGAGGAGTTGCTCGTCCAACTCCATACGGTCCACTCCGGTCCCCATTATATCGTCTAGCACCGATGGTTCACCTGCTGGATAGCTGGTGGAAGCTTCCATCATGGAGGCTCTTGTTTGGTTGGCTTGAAGTTGGAGGAGACATTCTCTTGCTTTTTTTTTTGTTTCCCTTTACCGACCCTGCACCTTTTGATGTTGGAAACTTTATACAGTAGTAGTAAGTCGAAATGGCCACTTTAAATTCATTCAAGAAAGGTCGATCGAGAAACCCATTATAAGTGGATAGCTGATCTACAATTAGGAATTCTATCATTCTTGTCAGCCTCATCTCCGGGTTCTCGGTTGATACAAGTTCGACTGACAACTTTATAATCCCCAACGGTGCTGTTATAGCATCATCGAAACTTAAAATCCTATGGTTTCAATCTTCAATGTAGCTCGTATAATCTCCAAGCTGGTCGAGCGTGCTTTTGAAGATGATGATGGAGTAGGCTCCAGTGTCTATGAACAAGCGATGGACCCTATTCCCATGATAGTTGCACATATCACTAAGGAATCATTGTGGGGAGTCAGGATTCCATCCAAATATTTTTCAGTGAAGGTCAGCTCTGGGAGCTGTTTGAGGGCGGGGTTGACCTGCATTTCCTGAATATGAGCTACAGCACGTAGCTCTGCCTTCATTTTTTGGTATGAAACTGGAGCTCGTCCGTCTGAGCATCCTCTTACAGGACTTGACTGCTCCATTATGTAGATATCTCTTGCTGGTCTTGCTGCTGCGGCAGGAGCTGCTCGCCCGAGCTTGTTGCTCCGGAGGGGTTGTTCGTTTTCTTCCTCCTCAGAGTTGTCCTCCTGGGCCCGCTTCCCAGACTGCCTTTTGACGATATCGGAGAGCTTGCCCTCCTCGTAGAATCGCTAGAGTTGTTTCAGCAAATCCCAACATTCACTCGTAAAATGCCCCACACTCTGATGATAGGCACAATACTTGTTAGGGTTGAGTTTACCTGTTTCCTGGCGGATTTTCCGAGGTGGGGAGAGCAAATCCTTTTCCTTTACATTATTGTACACCGTGTCAATCGACACGGTCAGCACCTGGTTTAGTTTTTCCTTCAACTTCGACCTTTCATTGAATGCTTTCATATTTTTTGGGACTCGGTAGCCGGTTCTGCCGGGTTTCTTCGTGTTCTCTTTCTGGTCGGCCTTGTTGTCCCCCAAGTTTGTCTGCAAAGCCTCATGCATGGGGACAAAAATGCTAGCCTGGTTCCGAAATTTGGTATAACTTTTTGGGCACTTCAGACATACCTCTTTTCACAAATCCGAACCCTTTTTCAACCTAGCCATCACGGCCACAATCTTCTTGTCCTCACTCACAGGTTCTCCTTCGAGCAATACTATATCGAACCTTTCCATGAATGCCCAGTCTGATTCGTTGTTATTTTGCTTTAGATCTGACAATCGGTGCTTCTGGGAAAGGTACGATCCAACTGTTGAAAAATGAGAGAGGAACTCACGGCCTAGTTGGGCGAAAGAATGAACGGATACTGGTGGCATGGCTGAGAACCACTTATGCACCCTGTCCCGAAAATTCTGACATTGAGTGGCATCACTGGCCCCCATAGAAATCATGTAGTCCGAGTATTTTATCGGATGAACACGGAGGTCGGCGGTGCCTTCATACTGGATGCTTGTCGGGAATTGGATCTTCTTCTGAATTGGGGCCTTCAGAATGATTAAAGACAGTTGAGTGTTGGCATGCTAGTCGCCCCGATCCCTTTCTACATGTCCAACTGCCCTTGCATGCTTTATATTGCTTTCCTTAAGGTTGATAGCTCATCTAGTGACGCCCCTTGTCTTGGAGGCTGTTCGGCGAGCAAAGAGGCATGACCCTCTGCTCGTCGCAGTCCCTCACTTGGAGGGGGGATCTCATGAGCCTGTCTTCTCGGGTTGTTCGCCGCATTAGGTCCCAGGCACCCAAAGACAGACCTGGTTAATCTTTTATGTACTAACGCGCAAACATGTTCGGGATATGCTCGCCCTTCTTTTGCTCTCGGGCGAGCAGCTTCTTGCTGATGCTGGGGTTTACCCAGTCTATCTTGTGCACTGGGACGGGAAGTCCCATGGCTTGAGGCAGCTGTTCGCCAGGGGGCAGATTCTGCCTGGCCCTCCAGCCGATTAGTTACCTTGGCCTTGCCTTTAACTCTTTGAACCTAGGTACTGTCGACTTCGTGTTGTTCATCGCGAGCTGACCTGGGTCTTGATGTCCCAACAGGCCTAGATCTTGCTCTCACTTGTGATTATTCCTGTTGTTTTTTAAGAGCTTGTAGAGCAGCAATAGTCCTGGATAGCTCGCCAGGGTTGTTAGCCAATGCCTCCAATTCTGGAGGCATTACATGAGTCACGGCTGAAGGTCGTGCTACGTTTGCATACCGTGGCTCTCGATCATGGTGTCCAGTAGATGAGGCTCTGGTTGGGGAAGCTCTCATAGAGGGATGAGAGGTTTGTGCTTCCCTGGATTGAGGCATCTCAATCAGAATTTATTTTGAATCTTTGAATTTATGTTGGTCGTCAAGTTTGTTGTCAGTCGTCGAATAGACCACCTTTCCTGGTTCATACACTACTTTTTGATTACTCTTGCTAATTATCTGTATGTGGTTTGCTTTGCTTCTTAACCTCCATTTAGGCATTAATACTTGTTCGCATAATCATGCTTGATGTTCGCCTATCAACAAGCAAGTATAAGCAATCAACTAAAATAATAGTGGACCCCCCTGCTTATGTGTCATTAATACATTCGCTATGAGTATATAATATTGTGTCCACCTGTGGGCATGTGATCATTTCCGAAATTTTGTAATATTAAAATATGGTTCATCTAATTCTTTGTTTGGGAACGTGATGAATTAATGGTCGTTGATCATAAGTCAATGGATCATATTGTACTGGGGGTAGTTCAAGGTATTCAATCAAACAATTTCTATTTAAATTTACATGGTTACACACACACACACACACACACACACATATATATATATATATATATATATATATATATATATATATATATATATATATATATATATATATATATAATTAGTCAAAATTTTAATTTTTAATTTAAAAAAAGTGCACATAGGATCACGCTATTCACCAAGAGGTATATTATGCATTTCTTGATATGATAGGGTTCAAGTATTTATACATGGTGAGCAAGTGGAAGCAAATATATTATAAAAAATATGAAAATGGTCATGCTGATGTGCCGCGTGAGGTGCGTATATCATTTGTCAAGTATTGAGACAACCATTTTGATGATAAAAATTTGATGATTGATAATTTGAAGTATTTGTAATATTGAATTAAACAATTAGAAACAAAGATGAATACTTTTTTTTTTTTAAATTGACTAAATTTGGATATATATACACAATGCAATGCCTAAAAATAAACAATTTATAAAGATTTATGGTAATCTAAATAATTAAATTTACAAAACAAAACAAAAAGTTGGTGAAATACATTTATATGAACAAATTAGAAACCAAAATGAATTAATTATATGAATTTAAAAAATGACTTAATTTGGATATATATACAATTAAATGCATAAACATGAACAAATTATAAAGTTTCCCGATATAAAATCATTAAATTCATAAAATAAAATAAAAGGTTGGTGAAAATAATTATATAAATAAATTAGAAACAAAAATGAATTAATTATATAATTTGGTCACATATACAATTAAATGCACAAATGAACAAATTATAAGTTTTTCAGTAGTTTATATCATTAAATTTATAAAATAAAATTAAAAATTGGTGAAAATATTTATATAAAATATTAGAAACAAAAAAGAATTAATTGTATAAATTTTTAAAAATTGATTTAATTTAAATACATATATAATTAAATTCATAAAAATGAACAAATGAAGTTCATGTCCTATTGGAGCACGCCTCCTCCGGGCACCCGGAGGTTGACGGTTCAAATTTGTATTATACTTATTATTGTTCCATACATAGGCCTATATAAAAGATGGTCTGCGTATAATATGGAATATTATTGTTCGCGCCTCGCCTGACCGCTTGATGGATATGAGTTCGAACAAGTTGGCCACAATTTTGTGTTATATCTGAGAATTTGCGACTGGCAATGTTGTCGTTATAGTTATTAATAAAAAATAAAAAATATTTTTGATGGAGCGACTAATCTCGTCCATCTTAAAATTTCGACTCGTTAAGGTATTGACCTGAAAAGATTAGCACGGTATCAAGCCTACTCAGATTTTGAGACGACTTTGTTCTGTTGCTAATTAGCAATGGACGTAAAAAAAATTAATCGTTAACTTTAGCTATGCCTATTTTAACTACGGACAAATCTTCGTCTTTAAACGGGTTTTTTTTTAGTGAATTGTAAAGTAATTAGAAATTATTTGTAATTATATATAAAATTAAACTAAGTAATAATAACAATAATAATAATAATAAAACTTAAATTTATTATTAACATTTTTTAAAGAGTTAGTTTCATTATGTTTGATTTATAAAATAAATTGAATATAAATTAATTTTAATAAAGATTGTGAAATATGTACATATATACATATTTGTAATAAAATAAACGAAGGTGTCATTCAATTCAAGTGTTAAAGCTCCACATATGGGCAAATATAGGGATTTAAACCAAATTCGTCCTTGTTGATAGGCGAACATCATCTAAATATGGAGCAAACAACAATTAAAGTCTAAAAAAAGAAAATCACGATTTGGGTGCATTAACCAATCTGGGAGGTGTATAAAGTGACGAACAACTCCCCCGACGAACAACTAATAGACGAACAGGTTTTAAGACCCGAGACCAAGGATGAGCCAATCGTGAAGTCACCAATGACGAGCAACTTGGTCAAAATATGATACAACAATCAGCCAAAGAGGTGTGCACATGAACAAAGGACTAAGATCCCAAAGCCGAGCTGAACGAAGCCATAAGGTGAACAACTTCCAAAGTACAACCTCAAGAGGCGAACAATTTTCAGTTGAAGGGTCATCAAGATCAGTCAAGCCGACCTAGGCGAACAACAATGAGTCCGAGATAAGGCCCAAAAGAAGACTTTGTAACTAAGATTCAGCTTAGATAAGGTCAAACTAAGGTCAAAGGACACATGTCAGGCATGCAAGCTAGGGAGACCAAGAGTCAGTAGCACCTCATGCTTGCTAGCCTCTATAAATAGTTGTTCTCCAACTTATTTATATAATTTCGAATTTTAGACAAAAATACACACACAAACACACCCTAACCTACACATACACGAAATAAGTTCAATTTCAAATTCGATAAATTCACACCCCGATTTACCATTTACGGTGGTAATCAATCACACGTTATTGATTGGTGACGTAAAAATGGATTAAAACAGCCACTAATCCTTACGATTAGATTCGTTCACCAACAATTTGGCGCTAGAAGGAGGGTTCGAACCTCCGGTTTAGTGTGATTACTCAAGAACTTCGAGTTGAAAACTTGAAGATTCATAGGAAATCTCAAGAAATATTTGAAGATACAAACAAAAGTGTTCTTGGTGTTCTTGGTGTTCTTGGTGTTCTTCAATTTATAAATTAAGAAATAATTTAAATTGAAATGCCTCAATCTAAAGAAACCCAAGGATCACGTTTGTTGAAAAGAGCATCTCAGACCCGGGCCACGTCGGCCGACCACCAGGACCGTGACCCGAGACATGCGAACAGGTCACAGCATACATCCATAACACATAACCTCCCTCCTGAGATGGAGGCTTTGGCGAACAACCCCAACGAGTTGGCCAAAACCATAGCTGCTCTCCAGGCCCTCCAGAGGCAACAAGAGCAGGTCAGGCCAACACAAGCAAGGCCAAGGGACAAGTCCCTAGAGGTTGTTAGGCCCAGGACTACTAGGGACGAACAACGAGAGGTTGATAGTGCCCAAGTTAGACGGAATAAGGGAAAGGCCAAGGTGGTCGACCAAAGAGAAGTGCAGGCTGAGTCTGGTCGCGGACGAACAACTATGTCTAGCCATGGAACAACGCGTTCCAGTGCCCAGGACAGGCTTAGCCAACCCCAGCAACGGGAAGCTGCTCACCGGGGAGCAGAAGATGGGCGAGCAACTTTTGAACAGCCTCGCCCATCAGTCCATGAAAGACTCTCCCAGTCAGCCTTCAGGCGCCTAGGGCCAAATGCAGTGAACAACCTTAGGAGGCAAGCCCAGGAAGTGCCCACTGTTAGGAAAATATAGGGGTGCCCGGAATCTATTCGGGATGAATTTTAAATACGAATTTAAATACAATTATTACTAGCATGAATTAATCCTAATTAATTCAAATAATAATTCCAACAACTAATTATCATCATGCATGTTGAATTAATTTCACATATTTAATTAAGCGGAATAAACAATTAAATATGCGATTAACGTACCTCTTGTAGAATTGGCCTTTGAATATACGGGACAATTATAATCTCGTTTTATCAACCCAAAGCCTTCTCAAGTATTTCCCTTTTCACCTCACTTGATCGCCGGTGGGAGACGCTTTCAAGTAATTTAATAACTAAGGAAAAAGAAAAATATCTATGCTTCTTGATTTTTCCAACACATGGAATTATGTACATGGGGATGAAAATATCACCCCCTATATATAGAGGTAATGACCGAAATTTTATGTGTTATTGGGCCTTGGAGAAAATCTTTTCTTAGACTCTAAGAAATCTTGAATATATCTCATATATTCTTTTCTCCACAATAAAATATTCCACAAAAATCTCATCCTCCATATTTGCTTGCAATTTTCGAAAATTACTAGGTGTAGATTCCAAGATTTGGATTTTCTTGAATATATTAGATAATCTTGTATTCCAAGAATACTTATCCTCCATAATATCTTTCCAAGAAAATCAACAAAATCTAATCTTCCCTAACAAGGCATATTTTCGAAAAACAAAGAAAAATCAGCATGTTTATTTTCTTTTTATTTTAATCACCTTATCATTATTGGGCTACTTAATTGGGCTACTTGAGGGGCCTTAAGGAGAATTAAGATTGGACCTCCTAATGGACTTCTGAATTTCAATATTGAGCCCCAATATAATTCAGCCCATTAATATTAATTATTACCACTAATAAATTAATATTGCACTATCCATCTTAATCCATATTACGATAATATGGGCTCCCGGTTATTATTTCCCGCGTTTAAGATTATCAAGTCCATTAATTAATTAAGCTTCTGAATAGCTCTAAATTAATTAACATCTTTCACCTTGGAGTAAAGACAGCTCAACATTATTATTCGTACCGAAGAAACTAATTCTTCACTTGCAAGATTTGGTACAATAAAACTCCTGAGCCCACCAAGGGGACTAATCACACGAGCCGTACTCGCACGCGTTTCTCCGTATTAAATCTTAGCAACCGTCGTATGATTAATATTACTGCCCAAGACACAAAGTTCGAAGTCACAATGATTCTCACCCAACATGAATCAAAGCAGTAACCATTAAGCACACACGGTCCTATTTAAGGGACGGAGATTAAGAAATCAACAACCACTGAGGTCTAATTCTTCACATTTCAGAACAGAAGAATTTATCCTCGCTGTAGGTCCTCTTCAACACATACTAAATGTACTAGTGCAATCTCTTAGTCAAGACAGACCAATCTGAGCCTTACACATCGACCTTTCACGGCGGATTGTTCAATTCCACCTAGGTCGTGAAAATGTACGTTTAGTTACAAGTAAACTGTTAATGTCGTCTTCTGTGATCGGGTATCACCACATTAACTACATTGTAACACGTACTATATATTGAACGGTTTGCAATAGAAATTCAACATTCAATCATAACTAAAGCAAATGCGATAAAAGAATTATTCTCATAAAACGAGTGTTTGATACACGAGTTATACAAAGTAAAAGCATACTTTCACGTATAACTCCAACAATCTCCCACTTATACTTAAAGTCTGCTTTTAGTATACATCACGCATGTCTTAGTGTAGTAGCTCTACGTGACATCTCATGTCAACCTACACTAACCTAATAATTCCTCCCACTTATACTTAAAGCATATTGGCAATAGTCTTGACTCCCATTCCATCCACATGTCTCTCGAATGTACTCAGAGGCAGACTCTTTGTGAATGGATGTACTAGGTTGTCCTCCGACATTTATCTTTGCCACCTCTTTATCTCCTCTTCTTAACGATTTCTCGTATAAGATTGTATTTTCTTTCAATGTGTTTGCTGGCCTTGTGGGCTCTCGGTTCCCTTGAATTTGCAACTGCTCCGGCATTGTCACAAAAGACAGTTATCTTGTCGGGCAAATTCGGAACAGCGTCCAAGTCCACTAAGAAGTACTTGAGCCAAACCGCTTCTTTCGCTGCTTCACAAGCAGTTACTTATTCGGCTTTCATGGTCGAATCGGCGATGCATTTCTACAAATCGCTTCTCCATATCATGGCTCCTTCTTCCATGCAAAACACACTACCCGAGGTAGATATTTTGGAGTCTATGTCTGATTGGAAATTTGAGTCCGTGTATCCCATGGGAATTAGATTGTCTGATTGTTAAATCAGCATTCCATACCAAGTTCTTTTCAGAAACTAAAGAACGCATTTAATTGCAACCTAATGTGCTTTCCCGGGGTTACTTTGATATCTTGCCATCATGCCCACGGCAAAGCAGATATTCGGTCTCGTACACTACGTTGCATACATAAGACTTCCTACGTCCGAAACGTACGGAACGTCTTTAATGTCATTTATCTCCACTTGAATCTTAGGGCATATTTCTTTGGATAGATGGATTCCGTGCCTAGAAGGTACAAAACCTTTCTTGGAATCTTGCACGCTGATATGCTTCAAAACAGTGGCTTTGTATGAAACTTGCGATAAGCCCAACATCTTCCTCTTGCGATCTCGAGTGAACTTGATCCCAAGGATGTGACCGGCTTTTCCCTAAGTCCTTCATATCAAACTGATTTGACAGCCATACCCTTACGTCTGACAATACCTTTACATTATTTCCAATGAGCAGAATATCGTCTACGTATAATACTAAGAATACCACCGCAGTTCCGTCACACCTTTTACACCCACAACTTTCGAACTTGTTTTGATCACAAACCCGTAAGACTTAATAACTTGATCAAAACACTGGTTCCAAGTACGCGACGCTTTCTTAAGTCCATAAATGGATCTCTTAAGCTTGCATACGAGGTGCTCTTGGCCTTTTTCAACGAAACCTTTGGGCTGTTGCATATAGATCCCATCAAGACTTCCGTTAAGGAAAGCTGCCTTGACATCCATTTGCCAGATCTCGTAATCTAAGTGCGCAGCGATCGACAAGAGAATACGGATAGACTTAAGCATAGCTACAGGCCACAGGCCACAAGCCTTGCTTTGAAGGTCTCTACCCTTCCGTCCGGTCCTCTTTTCCTCTTGTACACCCACTTGCATCCAATGGGCTCTACCCCATTAGGTGGATCAACCAACTCCCACACTTGATTATAATCCATCGAACCCACCTCGGTTTCCATTTCGGTTTGCCACACTTCCGCGTCTTTGTCTTGGATTGCCTCGTCGTACGTTCATGGGTCTGATTCATCGCCGGGAATCAAATCCGAAGATTCTCCAATTCCCATGAATCTCTCGGGTTGCCTTGCAATCCTCCCACTATGACGGGGTTCCGGTTGTGAAGGTATGACGTGTGGTATATCATCTTGTATACTTTGTATAGGAGTTTGCCCTCTTAACTCGTCTAAGGTAATCTCACTTCTGGGCTTTCTTTTGTTCATATAGTCTTCCTCCAAGAATTTAAAGTGCGAACTAATCACGGTCTTTCAATCCTTGAGACTATAGAACATACACCCTTTCGTTCCCATGGGATATCCTATAAACAACCTTAATTCCGAACATGGATCCAATTTACCGGCTTCCTTGTCTAGCACGTATGCCGGACAACCCCAAATCTGCAAGTGTCTTAGACTGGGCTTGCGCCCCGGTCCACAATTCCATTGGGGTTTTAGGAACCGATTTGGATGGCACCAAGTTTAGAATGTAAGTCATTGTTTCCAAGGCGTTACCCCAAAACGACTTGGGTGAATCCGAATAACTCATCATGGATCTGACTATTTCTAAAAGAGTCTGGCTCCTTTGTTCCGCCACACCGTTCTATTGAGGGGTTCCCGATGTGGTCAACAGGGATACAATCCCTTCTTCCGATAGGTAGTCCAAGAATTCATTGCTAAGGTATTCGCCTCCACGAACAAATTGTAGAGACTTGATACTTCTTTCCCTATGCATCATAAGGTAGATGTATCCGTATCTTGAGTAATCATCAAATTACTCATACCTCTTCTTGCTATGATCGTCATTGAACCACACATATCGGTATGAACGAGTTCTAACACTTCCGTAGTTCTATTCCCCTTGGCTCCAAATGCCCTCTTGGTCATTTTACCCTCTAAATAGGATTCACAAGTTGGAAACGGTTCGACTTGGAATGATTCCAAGGATCCGTCTTTCACCAATCTCTCTATCCACTTTAGATTAATATGACCTAGTCTAAGATGCCATAGAAGTGTTTCGTTCATCTCCGAAGAACGCTTTCTTTTATTACTCGAAATAATCGATGTGTTATTAGATTCAATTTTGTGAGAGGTGTGCCCAAATAATGGTATAAAGATCATCCATTAAAGTTCCGGAACGGATAAACTCATCGTTTCAAGCAATAATAACATCCTTATTAAAAGAAACTGAGTATATATTCAAACAGTTTAGAAACTGAAGGTTGAGTTCTTTCTAAACTAGGAACATGAGAAACGTCTCTCAAGACCATAACTCTATCTTCACAAGATAGGCGCACTTCTCCCACTGCTTCAGCTGCCACTCTCGTAGCATTACCCGATGTGATGGGGATCTCACTTCCGTTAAGTCGTCGGGTTAGCTTAAACCCATGAAACAAATGTGATCAGTAGCTCTCGTATCCACTATCCACGAATAGACAGCATACGCCACTTCACAAGTTTCGACGACTAAGGTGTGTGAATTACCTAACTTTCCTAGCCTCTTAGGCTTGGAACAGGCAGACCTCCATTGTCCTCTCTCACCGCAACTAAAACACTTCCCCTTCGATGCTTGCCTTTGCATTTGCCTTTCGCAACAATTGGATTTGCTTGGATCCGGCCTTTGGTTCTCTTCCTATTTTTCCCTCCCTTGGGACCAAAAGAGGTAGACGAACCATTAGCCACCATAGCACTAGACTGGTGCTCCATTATCACCTCCATCGAAACTAAAGCTTGCAAGAGCTCGGGCAAACGACTTGTCCGTTCATTCATCTGACAGTTCAGATGAAACTACTCAAAGCTTCTCGGTAGGGAATGGTATATGAAATCAATCAAAATCCGCACCAAGTACTTCCAACTTGTTAAGGTATGCCATTATCTCGAGAACGTGCTCCCTCACGGGCGTTCCTTCCACCATTTCCAACTTGACCGAGTCATGTTTGGTGAACTGATTAGTCATGGGATTCTGATGTGAAAACATCTCTTAAAGGTGTTCCATGATTTCAACAGCGGATACAATGTCTTCATGAACGCGCCTCAAATCCTCAGACATAAATGTCAAGATGATGCACTTCATTCATTGTCACGCTTCCGATCATAAACTGCCTCTTCCCATTGCTTGACTTATCATTAGGCTTGCCGGGTATATTAACATAAATAACCCAATTGTGTTTTCGTGCAGTAAGGACAAATTTAAAAAAAACATTTCCAATCGATATAATTCTCTCCAAAAAGTTTATTAACTTTAAGTATATTAAACAGTGGATTAAAAGGTTGCGACATGATGAAATGAGAATAAAACATACATTCATATCAATATCTAGAAAAATATGAAATTATCACATAATTCGATCACATCAATTATATTGAAACCTTAAAACAATATAATCATGCATCAGCCAACATCTCGAAACAATTTAAATGCGCCACGAGGGGTGGTCTATACATTTAAATACATTCAAGCGGATCACAAACTTAAAAGTTACAAATCCTTAATTCAAAATTAATAGTTGGCTCCCACTTTGACCACATAGAAATTGACAGGAACTCCGAGGGGAGTAAGTTAATATCAATTTCCTATGCCTAAGTAATAACCATAATTAAATACAGGATTATTATTTCGCTTTGAGCAAGCCACTCGTGGTGAGGGTCAATACCGCCACTAGTAATAATCCACAATCATCCTTTCGGAATTTATTCATGTGAAATCCGTTCTTTTGGCCGATCCGAGGGGGAAATGTATTCCAAAAGAACTTCACAAATAAATAAATTATGGAGGCCAAAATAATCCAATTTTAATATCCGGAATAAAATTGCGATTATAAAAACATACTTAGTAATTTTCGAAAGTAAGGTTTTTCTTGGACAATTAAATTCATGCAAACACATATTAACAAATAATAAAAATTGCACGAAATAAAACATCCATCAAAACAAAATTAAACACATTGGAGCACTCAATTCCAATTGTCACGGTTTAATTTCTTCACGTCTTGATGCGAAAAATCGTCCTTGTTGCTTTCCGACGTTCGTCTCGACGTGCTCCCACTCGAACAACAACACTTCATAAAAAACAGCATCGTTTGGGGTTCGGGACGACGTTTAAAATCACACGGAAAAAAAAACACGAACCGAAAAAATTCCACGGCCTGAGATACAGCGCGCGTCGGCCCACGAAGTGGGCCCGCGCGCTTCCCGGCCCGAGAAGCGCTGGAAAACAGCCCGAGGCGCGCCGAAGCGCAGCCCCGAGGCGCACCCGAGGCGCACCCGAGGCGCTGCACGGAGGCGCGCCGAGGCGCACCCGAGGCGCCCCGAGGCGTTGCAGGCCCTCGCCGAGGCGCGCGCGCGCGGTGCGCGCGGCGCCGTGCGCCCGCTGCGCACGGCGTGCGCCGTGCACCCCCGTGCGCCGTTTTTTCGTCGTTCGACCTCGTTTTCTTCACCCCTTGCATGATTTTACCTCCATACACGCGCCACGCTTGTATGCGTCGTCCGGGTACGCCGTTTTTAATTCTTCGTTCTTCGTCACGATCCGGTTACAATTTATTTTTACAAAAAAAAAAAAATACTAGATCTAGACTAGTCTATTACAATGATCGAATCAAAATAAAAACAACTAATCTACTCGTGGATTTTCTCACGAGAAAAACGAATTCGAACGAATCGAATTAAAAAATAATTAATTCACACGCATGAAATTAACAACATTAAAAACCATGACAATTGGATACCTGCAAAAAAGATCTAACAATTCTACTATCCAATTTCAATTTAATGTTTTAACAATTTAAATTCCAATTTAAAATTCAAAGCCCGAAACCGTGGCTCTGATACCAGTTGTTAGGAAAATATAGGGGTGCCCGGAATCTATTCGGGATGAATTTTAAATACAAATTTAAATACAATTATTACTAGCATGAATTAATCCTAATTAATTCAAATAATAATTCCAACAACTAATTATCATCATGCATGTTGAATTAATTTCACATATTTAATTAAGCGGAATAAACAATTAAATATGCGATTAACGTACCTCTTGTAGAATTGGCCTTTGAATATACGGGACAATTATAATCTCGCTTTATCAACCCAAAGCCTTCTCAAGTATTTCCCTTTTCACCTCACTTGATCGCCGGTGGGAGACGCTTTCAAGTAATTTAATAACTAAGGAAAAAGAAAAATATCTATGCTTCTTGATTTTTCCAACACATGGAATTATGTACATGGGGATGAAAATATCACCCCCTATATATAGAGGTAATGACCGAAATTTTATGTGTTATTGGGCCTTGGAGAAAATCTTTTCTTAGACTCTAAGAAATCTTGAATATATCTCATATATTCTTTTCTCCACAATAAAATATTCCACAAAAATCTCATCCTCCATATTTGCTTGCAATTTTCGAAAATTACTAGGTGTAGATTCCAAGATTTGGATTTTCTTGAATATATGAGATAATCTTGTATTCCAAGAATACTTATCCTCCATAATATCTTTCCAAGAAAATCAACAAAATCTAATCTTCCCTAACAAGGCATATTTTCGAAAAACAAAGAAAAATCAGCATGTTTATTTTCTTTTTATTTTAATCACCTTATCATTATTGGGCTACTTAATTGGGCTACTTGAGGGGCCTTAAGGAGAATTAAGATTGGACCTCCTAATGGACTTCTGAATTTCAATATTGAGCCCCAATATAATTCAGCCCATTAATATTAATTATTACCACTAATAAATTAATATTGCACTATCCATCTTAATCCATATTACGATAATATGGGCTCCCGGTTATTATTTCCCGCGTTTAAGATTATCAAGTCCATTAATTAATTAAGCTTCTGAATAGCTCTAAATTAATTAACATCTTTCACCTTGGAGTAAAGACAGCTCAACATTATTATTCGTACCGAAGAAACTAATTCTTCACTTGCAAGATTTGGTACAATAAAACTCCTGAGCCCACCAAGGGGACTAATCACACGAGCCGTACTCGCACGCGTTTCTCCGTATTAAATCTTAGCAACCGTCGTATGATTAATATTACTGCCCAAGACACAAAGTTCGAAGTCACAATGATTCTCACCCAACATGAATCAAAGCAGTAACCATTAAGCACACACGGTCCTATTTAAGGGACGGAGATTAAGAAATCAACAACCACTGAGGTCTAATTCTTCACATTTCAGAACAGAAGAATTTATCCTCGCTGTAGGTCCTCTTCAACACATACTAAATGTGCTAGTGCAATCTCTTAGTCAAGACAGACCAATCTGAGCCTTACACATCGACCTTTCACGGCGGATTGTTCAATTCCACCTAGGTCGTGAAAATGTACGTTTAGTTACAAGTAAACTGTTAATGTCGTCTTCCGTGATCGGGTATCACCACATTAACTACATTGTAACACGTACTATATATTGAACGGTTTGCAATAGAAATTCAACATTCAATCATAACTAAAGCAAATGCGATAAAAGAATTATTCTCATAAAACGAGTGTTTGATACACGAGTTATACAAAGTAAAAGCATACTTTCACGTATAACTCCAACACCCACTCCAAGCGAGGGACTGCGACGAGCAGAAAGGCTAATGCCTTTGCTCGCCGAACAGCCTCCAAGTTAGGGGGCAACTCTTGATGAATTATCAAGCCTAAGGAGAGCTGTGGAGAACATGCAGGGGCAACTAGACCAACAGAGGGGGATGGGAACGACCAGCATGCCATCCTCACCTTTGGCAGCTCACATTTTGAAGGCCCCGATACAGAAAAAGATTCAATTTCCGGCTAGCATTCAATATGAAGGCATCGCCGACCCCCGGGTCCACTTAACGAAGTATACGGACTACATGGTCTCCGTGGGGGCCAGGGATGCCACCCAATGTCGGAATTTTCCTTTAACATTGGGCGATCGGGTTCACAAGTGGTTTTCATCAATGCCCCCGGCATCAATTCACTCGTTCGCCCAACTAAGTCGAGAATTTCTTTCTCACTTTTCAACAGCGGGGTCGTATCTTTCCCAAAAACACCGGCTGTCGGATTTGAGGCAAAATGATGATGAAACTGACCGGGCGTTTATGGAAAGATTCGATAAAGTTTTGCTAGAAGGAGAACCGGTAAGCGAAGATACAAAGATCGTCGCTGTGATGGCCGGGTTGAAAAAAGGGTCGAAGTTATGGAAGGAGGTACGTCTTAAGTGCCCAAAGACTTATGCCGAGTTCAGAAACCAAGCTGGCATTTTTGTTTCCATGCACGAGGCCCTACAAATAAATTTGGGGGAGAACAAAGCTGATCCCAAGGAGAATAACAAAAAGCCCGTCGGGACAAGCTACAGGGTCCCAAAGAATATGAAGGCGTTCACCGAAGGGTCGGATTTGAAGGAAAAATTGAACCAAGTGTTGACAGTATCAGTTGATACTGTGTATGAGAGCGTAAAGGAGAAAGAGTTGCTTTCCCCACCACGTAAAATCCGCCAGGATACTGGCAAACTCAACCCAAACAAGTATTGTGCCTACCATCAAAGTGTGGGGCACTTTACGAGTGAGTGTAGAGATTTGCTTAAGAAACTCTGGCGATTTTATGAGGAGGGAAAGCTTTCCGATTTCGTTAAAAAACAACCTGGAAAAAGAGCCCGGGAGAACAACTCAGAAGACGAAGAGGATGGTCAACCTCAGAGAAACAACAGACCCGGGTGACCAGTTCCCAGTGTTCCGGCTCAACCTTTAGAAGATCTGTTCATGATGGAACCCGCAGGTCCCGCGGGAGGGTGTTTTGATGGACAACCACCCGACTCTAATCGAAAGAGGAAAGCGGAGCTCCGAGCAATTGGCCAAGTACAAGAAATGGGAGTTAAGCCGTCCATCATGCAAACGGCGGAATTGACCTTCACCGAAAAGGACCTCGAAGGCATCTTAACTCCGCATAATGATTCGCTCGTAATCTGCGCACAACTCTGCTTTGGCTGCAGAAATGGATTTGCTCGAAGAAAAAAGATTAAATGCGGAGCTAAAAAATGCCACCTATAAACAGCGAGCAGAACGTTACTATAATTCCCATGTTAAACTTAGGGAATTCAGAGTTGGAGATTTGGTTCTAAGAAAGTTGCTCGCCCAACCTCCAGGTGTATTGGGACCAACTTGGGAGGGCCCGTATCGTATAACGGAAAAATTCGTTAATGGCGTATACGATATTGAGGATATGGAAGGCAAGTCGGCCCAATACTCCTGGAATGCTGTACATCTGAAGAAGTACTATCAATAAGTTTGAATTTGGGCGAACAAGTATCTTGGGGGGCAAGGGATGCGTATGAGCTGAAGGAAGGCTAAAAAACTTGCCTAATTTTTTAAATTTTCCTAAGTATAGATTCAAAAGTTGCTCGGCACATTGTATAGTCTGGTGCTAGTTCTTTTGATTTTGTAGATAGAGTTGCTCGGCAAAAATATTATAAGCGAGCAAGTTTTAGTTTGTGTTTAAAGCTGTTCGTCAGATTGTATATGATAGTGATGGACAGTCTTACAACACTTGTAATTATTTCGCAATATAAATATAATAGTTGTTCGTCAAAAAGGAAAAGTCCAAAAGCTCGAGGTACAAGTCCATTTAAAGGTTGTTCGTTTTACAAATGAACAGAACCTAAGGACCAAAGCCACTTAAAGGTTGTTCGTTTTTTAAAATGAACAGAACCTAAGACTGAACCCTGATTCCACTAAAGGCAAAGTTCAATTCGAACAAAAGTCCAACACTATATGTTATAATTGCAAAGGCATTGATAAAAATGTAAAGGCAATTAACATATAAAGAAAATGAGCGAACATAAGAAAGACATTCCATTAATCAAAGGCTTTGAAGCCCCAAAAATAGTACAAGTACTACAAAAAAGGAACGAACAACTATTGCAAAAGACAAAAAGCTAAGTCCTAGAAACTATTGTTGCTCGGCGGGGGGAAGATCTTGAGCTTGCTCGACAGGGGGTTCGACGATCATTTCACGAGCCAAATCTTCAGCAGCCTTATCCTCAGCCTCTTTTGCGTTCTGCTCGTCAGCCACGGCCACCTCTTCCTCTTGCTCGCCTTCATCAGTTGGGGGCGGAGGATGAGTAATGGAAATACTAGGGTCAAGTTTGTCAAGTTTAACCCCTAGTACTGCCAGATCCGCCAGCTGAATCTCGATATTGTTTGGCGGAGGATAGTGCTCCAGGAATTCGTTTAGATCTTTGCTCATCTCTTCAACTAAATCCTTGAAGTCATAAGCATCGGCCGTGCGAATGTTGTCCGCGTAGGCGCAGATATAACCCAAGTTTGAGATAGGCCCACTCCGAGCTTGAAATTCTTGCTCGGCTTCTTCCCTAGAGAGCATCTCAGACATTTGTTTCTTCAGCCGAGCAACTTCTTCTTCTGCTTCTTCCCTCTTCTTCCTCTCTTCATCCAGCGCAGCTTTAGAGGAAAGTAGCTCGGCCTTTGTATTCTTAAGCTCGCCAGAGACAAGCTGATAGTCCTCGATACGCTTCTTCTCCAGGTCATCGGCCAGCTTTAATTGATCCTTTAAGCGAGCAATTTGGCCATTGAAATTATTCACCACTTTCTCCTTCTCCTCGGTAAGCTGGCGAATGGAAGCGGCGTGATGACGAGCAGTCTCCTCTAGCTCGGCAACTTGAGCCATCCCCCTTTGAGCAGAAACAAGGGAGTTGGCGGCTTGAACCATTGATAGGTGAAAATTATCAATGGGGCCCTGGGCGAGGACAGCCTTGTTCAGCGGCCGCGACCAGGCGCGAGCAACAATTTCAGTTGCTCGACGAACATGTTCATCCGGAATGTCACGGATGTTCGCCGGGGTCTTAGAGCAGGCAAAATGGTGAACCAAGTCTGCTCGCCCTGGGTGATCGCTGGGCCGGTACCTGCGAACAAAAAAGAAGATCAACACTTGGAAAATTTGACAAAAGAAAAACTTGTTCGGCAAGAGAGTAAGGACTTACTCAGAGAATTTTCGTTCGTCCCGGCCTAGGTATGTAATGTCCTCTGGGCCTCGAGGGGAGCCAGTGTCTTTGCTCGCTTTGCCAGATCTCTCCGTAGGCTCTACCGACGAACGGCGTACAACATTCCCTTCAGAGCGAGCATGGCTCGAACTCACTTTCTCTTTCCCCTTATCCGGAACATCATGGGACACTGGAGTCCCGTCTGCCTTCTTTAAACGTTTCCCCCCACGAGGAGGGGAAATGGGAGGAGAATGAACTTGAGTAGGGGGAGCAGCCTGTCTTGGAACTCTGGCCCCCTCAGGCTTGTTCGTCATGGCGAGCACCTTTTGAGGGGGGTCACCTCTCCTTTTCTTCCCTCTTGGCGGCGCCATTTCGAGAACCCTTTGCTCAAGAAGGGCGTATGAGGGAGGAACGGCAACTGTTACTTGTTCAGCTAAAAAAAAAAAAGTTAGAATTAGACGAGCAAGTTAAACAAGTCAACGACGAACAAGACTTGAACCAGAAGTTAGAAATTTTCATACCTAGGGGCACCTCAGCTTGGGCCTCCAGGTGATGAGGGTAAGTCAAAAGGCGAGCAGCTCTTTGACACCTTGCTCGGCCAAGATAGTCAATAGTCCTATCTGCCCTATTGCGGAGGCCAACCAAGCACGAAGTAAATAGAAACTCGGAGCTCAACTCCTCTTCCGAATCCCACTTGGGTAGACGAGGGCCTGCGAACAGACAAGAAAAGTTAAATTAGAACCACTTAGCCCAAAGGCGAGCAAGAAATAGACTTACGTTTCAGTTTTCCATAGGCTGCTGGAGAATTTATTCGTCCAGGGCCGCCGTGTGGACCAGAAGATGCTCGCCAATCACCCCCAATCCAGAAGAAGTGTTGCTTCCAGTCACGAATCTTGTTCGGCACCTCTTCCACCATTTTCAACCCAGTTCTGGCCTTGAGATAGTGATAGCCTTCTTCTCCTAAGGGGCAGTTTGTAATTGTCATCAAGTAGTTGATTTCTTCCGCAGTGATCCGATCAACATACCCCTCCAAGGCGAACAAGCACATGGAGCCTAAAAGATTCATCCACCCAATTGGAGTAATTTGGGTGATGGCCAAGTTGGTCGCCTCCAGGAATCGACCAACAACGGGTGGAAGAGGCAGCTTTAGTCCGGCAATTAAGGTGTGAATGTTGATCGCCGTGCACCCTGGAGGTGGGCGATCAGTTCTTTCCTTTCTCCGAGGAGCCCACATGTGAATATCATATGGGATCTTGTAGTCCTTCCGGATAGAGTCCAGTTCATCTTCGCGAACAACACTTTTAATCTTGCTCGCCTGGTATCCAGTTTTCACCTTGTCCATTATTTGTCTCTGTGGGCGAGGAAAGTTGTTCGCGTATTCCTCAACATATGCTCGCCATTCGAATGGCCGAGCAACTCCCGTTGGAATCTCATTTTCCAACATCTTTGGGGATGGGAAGTTAATACCCTCCAAGAACTCGCGGGTGAGTTCGTTAAGATCTGGATCTTCAGATTCAGCAGAAGACGAAGAGCTTTCGTCCAAATTGTTGTTCGCCACAACTGTTAGTTCTCTCCCAGATGGGCCCGCACCGGTGTCCTCCACAGAGCGAACAACTGAATCCACGTGAGCGTTCGATGCTGAAGAAACTCCAACGGGTTTTGGATCGTAAGCAACAGTTGGGAAAAGGGGATCTAAGGTCTCCTCAGTTTTATTGCTCGAATGCGAAGACATAGGAGGGAAAGGAAGAATCCGGGTGGTGGCGGATAGTGTTGCAGATGGCGGCGCTTTCCCGGAGAAGACGGTGGCGCTCGGATCCACACGGCGGCGATAGAGTTTTCGAGAGAAAAAGATGGAAAAAAATAGAGTAACTACCTGGGAATTGAAACTTGAAGTCAAATACTAAAGGACGGACGCCGGAAAGCTTGAAATCGCCGGAGGGAGGTGGAAATCGCCGGAGCACTGTAACAAGAGGGGAAAAAGTGGGAAAAATTTCAGTTTTCCCACTATTTATACCCCAAGCAAAAACGGGGTCCCAGACGTAATTTCCCAAAAGCTCAGGGACTAAATTGAAAGAAGACGGGGTTAATTCCGAGCTAAACCACAAGTTGAAGGGCCTATAAGCAATTATAGGGGCGCGTGGCCTCGGGGTTGCTCGCGCGTGAACGGCGCGCAATCATTTGCGCTGGCGTCATCTTCGTGATCTCCCCAGATCATGGGAAGACGAAACGGTTATCCCAATATTGCTCGTCACAAAGATGTTGTTCGTCCAAATCTTGGCCAAGACGATATCCTAACTACAGTTGCTCGCCACAAAGTTGCTCGTCTGATGCAACATCTAGTCAGGATAGGGGGCAATTGTTGATAGGCGAACATCATCTAAATATGGAGCAAACAACAATTAAAGTCTAAACAAAGAAAATCACGATTTGGGTGCATTAACCAATCTGGGAGGTGTATAAAGTGACGAACAACTCCCCCGACGAACAACTAATAGGCGAACAGGTTTTAAGACCCGAGACCAAGGATGAGCCAATCGTGAAGTCACCAATGACGAGCAACTTGGTCAAAATATGATACAACAATCAGCCAAAGAGGTGTGCACATGAACAAAGGACTAAGATCCCAAAGCCGAGCTGAACGAAGCCATAAGGCGAACAACTTCCAAAGTACAACCTCAAGAGGCGAACAACTTTCAGTTGAAGGGTCATCAAGATCAGTCAAGCCGACCTAGGCGAACAACAATGAGTCCGAGATAAGGCCCAAAAGAAGACTTTGTAACTAAGATTCAGCTTAGATAAGGTCAAACTAAGGTCAAAGGACACATGTCAGGCATGCAAGCTAGGGAGACCAAGAGTCAGTAGCACCTCATGCTTGCTAGCCTCTATAAATAGTTGTTCTCCAGCTTATTTATATAATTTCGAATTTTAGACAAAAATACACACACAAACACACCCTAACCTACACATACACGAAATAAGTTCAATTTCAAATTCGATAAATTCACACCCCGATTTACCATTTACGGTGGTAATCAATCACACGTTATTGATTGGTGACGTAAAAACGGATTAAAACAGCCACTAATCCTTACGATTAGATTCGTTCACCAAAAGTCCTTATATCAAAATAGTCTTTTATTTATTTGCTTTATTAATTTAGTCCTGTGTTTGTTCAAGATTTGTCAAAATGGTCATAATTTGGTGAAAAATGGTTCTAATTGATTTTTTGTATTTTATTTCAACACTAAGTTGTGGCGTACCAAGTTTAGCACTATTTTAATTATGTTCGATAAACAGAATTGCAAGCAGAATTTAAAGTGCCTTTCAAAATTTTATTGTATGTTGCACCTATGTATTAACTAACTGTTGCATCTTACGTGAGAGTCTAGTATAATATTTCTAAACTAAAAGCAGATGTGAAGTAAATTATTTAAGCAAGAAGTGCTAAAACTCCAACCAATGGTGCAACAGTAGCGGTAGCAGGCTCTGCTTGCTGGTAATTTTCCCGATTATCAGCATACTCATCATTAAAACTGGGGCCTCCAACAATTGCACCTTCAAGCACGTTAGGGTTATCTGCATTTCTATGGAACCACGCGTCGAATCCTCCTTGGCAGCTCACCGGGCTCGCGTCTTTCTTGATCGATGGAATTGATGCTCCTCTGTGATGAGCCCTTTTCGGATAATTATTTCCGAATCCTACCATGTAACTCATTTTCTTCGGGTTTGAACCCAGTATGTAATCCACCTATTCAACAAAAATAAATAATAATGCGAAATCCTACGGATGGCTTTTTCAATTTAATTTGACAAAAAAAAGTAACCTGTGATTGAGCAAATGTGATCAAGTCTTGGGGCCCCACGTTGCCGTTATTGCATCTGATGGTGGTTTTGGTGGCTGCTAGAGTGTCGGCATATGCAGCAACGAGGAAAGATGCACTGTTGACATACTGGAGATTTGCCCACTCTTGAAACCAAACAAGTCCACCCGGTGTTTTCTTAACGTTGGAGCTTCCTTTGTTCAGGCAATTGCAAATGAACTGCTCAGCGTTGTTTTTAATATCATTTAGGTTTCCAATTCCTCCGTACTTCTTCTCTAATACACTCTGAAATTTATATAATTTGATACTATTGGTTAATAAAATTTAAATAACTTATTAGTCCACCAACTTAATCAAAATTCAATTTTGGGTGCGCGACTTTCTTGCAAAAGGTATTCTACAAAATTTGGATTTTCAATTTAGTCCAATAATTTTTTCAATTGGTTCGAATGGTCCTACTCTAGCCAGAAAATTAGAAACGAAATCGTGTAATGTTGTATCCTACAACATCATTTTCAATTTTCCAAAAGCAAAATGACCAAAATCAAACCAATTTGTAACTTCAGGGACAAAAGAAGGGCAAAATATTTTAAGTGCCTTCAGGGGTTAAATTGAAAATTCCAAATTTTTGGGTACAAAATTCCTTTTTTTTTTTTTTTTATATATATATATTTAGGGCACACTTTGATTGAGGGTGATGATTATAGGGTAATGAGAATGATTTCATTAGTAGTGCTTAGTATTATCAATACATTGTAATAAGATTGAAAATGAGTTATAATTTAACTATCAAATGACTCCTCATTATCCTATAATCATCACTCCAACCAGGCGAACCCTTACTATCCGGACCAAATTAGATTTTAACTAAATTTTTCTCATGTATACCTTTGTAATAAGAACTTGAGCGGCGACGAATTTGTCATCCCATGAAAACGCTGGTCTGGTGCCACCAGCGGAATTTTGGGCAATGAAGCTTGTGTAACGGCCTCCTTTAGTAGCTAGGGCTAACCAGGCTGCAGCCCATACCAATTCGTCCTGCATTTACGTCGTGTAAGAACAAACCTTGATCGTACGTAGTTATACGAACAAATATGTAATGTATAATTGTACCTGGTATCCACTACTTGAATAGAATTGCCCAGCGCCATTAATGCTGTTTTGGTACAAACCAGTGTGCTTTGTAGCAAAATCAAATAGCTACCATGGAATTGCAATTGATGAGTATATTTGCTGCTGAATTTCAAATCTAAATATTTTTAATGCAGAATTTAGTATGTTAGGGAATTAATAACTACGGTGCTTATTTTGATTATCCATTTCAAAATGACACAATTTAAAAAATATATATTATTTAATAATATTTAAGTATGAAGTAGCTTTTTCAAAATTATTTATTAATATTTTTTCGTATAAAGTAGCTGTAAAAAAAAGTTGATTTTAATTTATTGAGTAATCTTGTCATTATTTGTCAATATAGTTCTTCTAGTTTAAAGTCATTAATGACAATAAACAACTTTTTTAATGACTAAAAATAATCTTTAATGACAGGATTTTGTCATTAAAAAATTTTACATAGAGAAATTATAACGAGGATTATTGTCACTAAATGTCAATTTTGTTTTAATTTTATAAGTGTTGAGTTCAAAAAGGTAGTATTTTTTTTTTTTTTTTTTTTTTTTGCCATTTCAATAAATGGACAAACAAAAAAAACTTATTATTATGGACTTTTGGATAAACAAAATTGAGATGCAGGAAATACATATAATGCATGTGCAATTAAAAAATACTCCGTCAATTTCATTGTGTGCGTTTTAGTAGGTAATTAAAAAATAAATGATTATAGCTCAAAATCTTCTGAACATACTTCATTTGTTAGATAAAGTCCAGTAAAATATAAATATTAATCTATATTACTAAATATGTATACCAGATTTCAAATTCCTATTTAAAAAAAATCTCTCAAATTCTATTTTATTCTTTAATTTATGTACCTGTGTTGCATGGACCAGAAGCTTGGCGGAATAACTAGTCATGTTTGATTTCCTGAAAGCAACGGAAGCAGACGCAAAAGCCGCGGCTGTTTCACCCGCCAGGTCGGATCCCGGGTGCTGCTCGTCGATCCGGTAAGCAGGCCGGGGCGTGGTCATGTCTTCGGGCCTTTGCCAGCACGCGTGATCCGATCCGCCATCTCCAACTTGACCATATAGCACGTTGGGCTCAGGATGGGCTTTGATCAAATAATCAGTCCCCCATTTGATGGCCTTGAGAGCATTAGACAGCTCATTTCGTGCCCGAAGTTGGGGCCCGAATTGCACCACGCTCCATGAAAGCATTGTCACCGTGTACGCCATTGGAAACCCGAATTTAACGTTGTCTCCGGCGTCGAAATATCCACCAGACAAATCAACCTGTTGCATAATTTCAACCAAACAAAATGAAACTACATTGGTAGCATTTTTTTTCTTTTTTTAAAAGGAATATTAAAAACATTTTTATTCAGATAAAAATTTCGTAAAAAAAATGTACATGTATAAATATTTATTCAAATACAGTTTTTTTTTTTTCAATTACATTTGCTATGTATGCATATTCATTCTTATTCACGTATGAGATTCCTTATATATATTTGTTACGTACGCATGGAAAAATGTTATGCATGTAGACATCTTATATAACAATAAATACAAAGTCCGTAAAATTGAATATTAACAAAAGATGTAAATTTAAAAAAAAAAATCATAAAAATCAATCTCAATAAAAAAAAACAATCTGTCCCCTCCTGTTATTTATAAATGATGATTTGATCATTCATTTAATTTGCAAATTAGATGACATGTTGTATTCACTCAAGACAAAGTATATTGTAACAAGTTTCTCCATTATTTGCATTTTATGTGTATTTTTTAACAATGTTAGTTTGTTTCATTAAAATATATTCCTTTAATGGATTTATCTTAGTAAAAAGAACTAATACCTTTTTGAGTTTTTCTTATTATATATGCATTGATCTAAATAGACATATTTATATTTAAACGGGAATAAAATATATAAGACACAAGTAGAGTAAGAGTGCTTTTTACCCCAGCAGTTCTGCCATCATTAAGAGCAGAATCACCACGCCATTGCACCCGTTGATCAGATGGTAACTTCCCTGATCTTTGTGCTTCAAAGTACAACAAAGATTTAGTCAAAGCCGCACCGTAGTCAGAACTTGAGAGACCATTCTGAACAAAACCTAAGAGAAATAAAAAATAGGCAAAGAAACGCAAGCAAGACATAATTACTAGGTTTGCTAAGCAGGAATTTTGTTGAGTGTAAAATTGAGGAGTTGTGTCTCCCCATTTATAGGGTGATATATCTTGTCTTGTTTTATTGCAAAGTAGTAAATTAAATATTCACTTTTGCTTATTAACAGGCATAAAATATTTTTTAATTTTTAAAAAAAGATTTAATTGACATTTGATTTCATAATGAAGATTCAATTCAGCATTTATTCATCTATAAATGTAAATTATATTGAAACATTAATAAAATTAGAAAATTAGAGATTCTTAGGTAAATATTGAAATTATATAAAAACATTATATTGAAATTATATTTAGAGATTCTAATGTTAATTGTGTCAAAACACTAGAAATTTATTCTTAGTACGTATACTAGGATCTTGTTTTTGCAACGCAACTTTAAATTGAATTGCGTAATCAACGTAATTAGAATATCAGAAATAATTCTATTCCGGACTAGATATTGTCTATAATTATACGGCCATTGGATCAAAAATTTGTTACTCCTACCCTCCACCAATTTTTCACCCTTTAGGCACATGATTTAATAAAAATTAATATTTTATTAAAAAATAGATAAAATAAGGATATTAATGTAGGATCCATCTATCTACTTATGTGGTTGTTTATTTCCAAAAAAATAAATGAATAAAATTGATGAACAACCCAAAAAAAAAAATGAGTAAAAAAAAATTGATTGGCAGGTGGAGTATTAACTTTGTCATGATATTCTAAAATTTTAAAAATTAAAGAAGATGCAACTCAAATGGTGAAGATATAACGTTGTTTCTCCAACCTATTAATGGAGTTTGTTATGAGTATTTTTTTTAAATTATTTTATTAATTTTAGGTTTCAAAACATTATTATATATATTTATATCTAATATTAAATGTTATACTAAACATAGAAATAAAAATTTCAACAGTAATTTTTTTACTAAATTTGATATGAATTTGATAAGCTGAACATTACTGATCAATAATACAAACAATAAATTATGTATTTAATATGATATTAAATGTTATACAAAAAAACAGAAATCAAAATTTGAACAGTAAAATTCTTACTAAATTTGACATGAATTCTAAAAGCTGTGCATTATTGATTAATAATATAAATAATAAATTATGAATTAGTATGGATATTTTTTTCAACTAGATTATAATATATATGAAAATGTATAATTTATATATTTAATTGTATGAATTACTATACATGCTATGTCATTAAATTAATTGATTAGTCCAATGACTATAATTTTCTTGTACGTATTATACCTAAAGTATTAGTTTAATTATTCTAAATTAAATATATTCTTACAATATCATGTTTGTAAAATTACAAAAAATAAAATAAAAAAATTGATGTATTACTGTGATATGTTGATAGTTTAAAAATTAATGAAAATCAGACTAGCTACTTTAGCATTTTCAACTTTATATTTTTCAACTCTTGTTTATATGTTTTTGAACGGGCAGATTTTGCGAACACATGTATTTAGTATATCAACATAATTTTTTTAATTATAATATGGTAATAAACAAATAAATTAATAAAATGAAATTACTTATTGGAGATCTTTCTTTTAAAGATGATAATTTGATTTCTTCGCAAAATGTAATTAGAAGTATGAATGTATAAAAAAATTAAATACATAACAATACTATAAATTAAAAAAAAAAATTCAACAAATACTAAAGTGAAACAACATTTCATGTATGCGATTGTATCACACATGAATCCCCTCTAAATCTATGCTTACTAGTGCTAAACTCGCAAATTCCACAGACTGAAAAATTAATGGATAAAAAAATGATATGATCATATTTCATGTGATAACAATATATACCAATTTATATACCAATATATTGAAGAATTACTGAGTTGAATATAATTTTAAATATCAGATAGTGTAACTATATATTTTTTTTCAATATCATATAAATTATATAAAACGCCAAGAGAGCAACAATATTTATCTTCTTTATGAAAAAAAAAATAGTAATTAAAAATTTTGGAATATTTCTTTATACACAACATTTGTTGTATAGTTGAATGGTCTACCATTAGAACCAAGACACAAAAATTTGCAATTCTCTCTTGCTTTTAACTCTAGATAATGCAACATGCATGAACTCTTTGTTGTAAAACATTAGTTTTCCATGATAATATATATAGGTTGGAAATCATGATCTAAAATTTCACATGTCATTTGATTTGTAGACCACCACAAACTCATAGGAATGGGTATAACTTTCAAATGAATTCTCTCTCATAGCTTTTTTTTGTTAACTTCATTATATTAGATGCACTGTATCAATAAGATATTAAGTAAAAATAATTTATTAAAAAATATTGGAACATAAGAATTTCGTACAACTATCTATAATAATTAGGGGTGAAAACGGATCGGATACGGACGGATAGTGCTTATACCGTATCCTAAACCATATTTTTTTCTCGAATTCGGAATCGGATACGGAAAAGTCGGATTCGGATACGAATTCGGAATATTCGGTATACGGATACGGGACGGATATCGGACAAATTCGGGCCGGATTCGAATAACTATAATCGGATAATATATTTCATACGAAAATCATCAAAATGTGATTGAAACACATAAAAAAAAACCACTTATGCAATATTTCATAGAAGTTTTAATGCAAATTATAAAAATTATATCTACGGCTAATAACATGAAACTAATAATATTAGAATTTAGAATGGGACTGATATTATATATTCAGGCAAAATATTATATGAAAATAGTTCATAATAAGCTTATCATGAAACAATTTTAAAGTATCATTAATCTCATCAGGGGTATCATTAGTCTGAGTTCAATAAAATTCAAAACAATTACAATATAATACCACTGACTCAAATTAGTGATAATCCTAACAAGTTTAATGATACTTTTGATGAGATTAATGATACTCTAAAACTATTTTATATTAAGCTTATTATGAAGCGTTTTCATATAAAACCTACTCATATAATATATATATTAATATAAAATATAAAATAAAATCCAGATATCCGGATATCCGGATTTGATATCCGAATAATATCCGATAAAATATGGTAAAATTCGAATACGGTCGGATATTCTATATTCCGAATCCGATTCCGAATTCAAAGTCAACTATCCGTATCCGATTCCGTATCCGCCCGGATACTAATTTTTTATACCGAATTCGATACCGACCGGATACGGCTCCGGATCGGTCGGGAAATATCCGATCCGTTTTCACCCCTAATAATAATTAAGGTATCACAACACAATAAAAGCAATGAGAGTATGCCCTTTAATAGTGCTCACAATATTACACCTTTCTAAAACCACTATTTTATCAAATGAATAATAGCTAATGTAATTATCAAATAACAGCTTAAAGTATGACAAATTGTTCTAATATGAGCCTTTCCTACAGAGTCTTATTCAACGCGGTAATACAAAATATAAGAATAAATAATCACTATTTTAAGTTGAATTTTATCTAAATAAAAAATATATAAATACAAATATTCATTTTCCTTATATATGGAGAAACCTATTACCTTATACATTTTGGTGTAAACTGCGCCAAACAAAATTCCTGAATGAGAATGTTAGATATTCTAGATTTTTTAATCTACTAATTGCTACAAATGTTCACTAAGAGATAGTATTTTTTTAAGACATTCAACAATATCACGTTATAAAAAACTCATATAGTAATAATATCGAGAACCTAATTAACTTAATATATGCATGTATTTGTAGCTTCATGTGAGGCCTCAAGCATTAGAACCAAACTTAAATTTTTTATTTTATATGCATCATATCTAGAATCTCACGTTTTACCACACATGAAATATATAAATTGTAAATATAGGTAGAAATTCATTATCTTAAATTTCACATGTTATTTAGTTTATCACCACACATAGGAATGAGCATATTTTTCGAAATATTTTTTTGTCATAACTCTCTTCCACCTAACTTCATTATATTGGAAAAAGTAGTTTTAGTGTGCATTTGAGTGCATGATATGCACTTAGATTTTGAAAAAATAATAATAAAAAATACCCCATCCAGAAATTAGTAATACTCCAAGAAGTAGTCAGCAATACCCCGAGAAGTAAGCAGTAATACCTCAATTGTAAAAAAATACAGAGTTCGATGTGTGTGCGCGATTTGAAATAATCAAAATTAAAGTCAAAATTGAGCTTAAAGTTCAAGTGCATGCTAGAATTTGTGTATTGAATGATACACTGTAAAATACCATTGCAATGAAAGAAAGAGAGTTTGTCTTTAAAAGTGATTCAATGCAAAAATTATACAAAATATGATATATTTCAAAATGTGTTCATATTATGAAACTAATAGCATTGCATTGTTGATATCATTACATATATTTATTGATACACGACATTTTGTAATATAAAATACTATATGATATCAACGAATACTTCTAATGATATAAATATCATATAATAAAATTGGTTCACTCTACATTTTCTCGTAAATATATTAAGATTGTCATATTGGATTATAAGTTTTGTATATTTTAAAATAATAAATAACTATAATGATAATCATTTTAAATTAGATAAGCAAATAAAAAGCTTAAATAGCAATAATGTAGAAAATTAATGTTCAATGCAATTTGTTGCATTTAGTACGTATACATACTTATTGATTTTGATTCATAAATTGACATAAAATATTGAGGCTTATCAATACAATATTATTGATTATATTAGGACTTCTAATTGACATTCAACTTGTATAGTTCTTTGACTTATTTAAAATAAATTGATATTTAATTTGGTGAAGTATAGTTCATTCAAAATAATACTAATCAATTGACTTTCCTGTATTAAATACGAAAATTAATGTAATGAGACATATAGATAACTTTATAATTGAATTGAAAAAAGTTGAATTATGGAGAATTAATGGGGCACACTAATTTAGGTCATACAATACTAGAACACTCTCTTGTGAAATATTTCACATGTAAATTATATCTAAAATAACCAAATATTAAAAAAATTGCGGGTCGGTCGCTCCAGGTCAAAAATTCGCAGATCCTAAGCAGGTCAAAATGATTTTAGAAAAAAAAAAAACGCACAAGGCTTATTTCAGAATTTTTGCTCCCAGGTTGTGTTATTCTATGAGCAAATGTGTATTACTGTAAAAACAAATTGTTGTACTTTAAAATAACAATAAGGACAAATATGTATTTTTAAAAGAACAAATATGTGTTATTACTGGGTAGTGTTCGATCACGAGACGATGGCAAAAATAGGGATTGTTGTATCGATGTGTATTGTATGGAGCATTTGGAATATTAGAAATGATTGTATTTTAACAATATATCTCCAAATTGGTCTAGAGTTGTGGAAGAAATTAAAGGGAGAACTTGGAATTGGCTAAGTGTCAAAGTATCAAGTTTTAGGAATGTGTCTTATGGGTATGCCGAACTGATCCTTGGTCCTATGTAAAGTAATTGTATTTGAATTTTAGGAAGTGGAGTGCTATAATGTGTTAGGCGAGGATAATTAATTTGTACATAATGTTAGGATTGAAGTACCACTTGTACTCCGTCTAATTGAATTTTTATTTTGCACAATAAAAAAAAAAAAAGAATAAATATGTATTTTTTAATTTATTTCTCATCTCTTTAAATCTAAATTTATTGTTTTATAGATTAACACACATTTGTTCCAACAATAACATACATTTTCTCTAACAATAACACCATTTTGCTCCAACAATAACATACATTTGTAGTAACACATATTTACTCATATTAACACATATTTGCTCTAACATTAATTAACACATTTTGCTCCAATAATAACACACAATTCTTCTAACATTAACACACATTTGCTCCAATAGTAACACACATTTACTCTAACATTAACACCTAGTTGCCTTAACACATATTTACTCTAATATTAACACACATTTGCTACAATAGTAACACATATTTGTGGTAACACACATTTACTTTAATATTAACACATATTTGTAGTAACACACATTGACTCTAATATTAACACACATTTGCTCCAATAGTAACACATATTTGTAGTAACACACATTTACTCTAATATTAGCACGCATTTGCAGTAACACATATTTACTCTAACATCAACACGCATTTTCTCCACCAGTACACATATTTGCTCTAATATTAATACATATTTACTTCAACAGTAACACATACTCCCTCCGTCCAATATTAGTAGTCCTACTTTTTGGGCTGTTATTTTTTGTCACAAGTTGGAGGGTATTATGAGATATTGTGAGGTTCATTTATCAATAAAGTTATTGTTTATGAAAAATATAAGTATCATATTTTCCGTAAACAATAACTTTATTGATAAATGAATCTCACAATACCTTATAATACCCTCCAGCTTATGATGAAAAATAACAGCCCAAAAAGTAGGACTACTGATATTGGACGGAGGGAGTATCTGTTTTTACAGTAACATATGATTATTCTTATGGTAACAAAACCTGGGAGGGTGCTTTTATGTATTTGTGCAAATACTCTTTATCCATTAAGTAAGTCATTTGTGTTATTATAATAACATAATTTTCACAACCTTACATGTGTTATTGTATGGAAAAATAATTATTTTTGTAAAAATATATTGATATTTGTCAAAACCAATATTTGAATAGATAGCAACACACATTTTGCTCTTATATTGTATGGAAAAATATTTATTTCAGTAAAAACACACAAAAATTGGTGAAAAAATAACATTTAGTCTAATAGTAATACACATTTTGCCCTTCAGTAACACAAACTGGGAGCGAAAATCCTGGAACTTGACTTGCGCGAGATTTTGAGAAAAATTCACCAAATTCCACCCTACTCGACCAAGATTCGTGAATTTATTAAATATGGATTATTCTACAAATCCTATGTCCATAGAATATTTCATATAACAATTTTCGTATAATAATTTATTTTATAAAATAGGTAAATATCTATTAATGACATTATTTAATTGAATTTTGTTAAGTAAAATTATTAGCAATATAAAGGATTATTCTCCAAAAAAAAACCGGCATTTATTATGAGGGAATACATTTCAACCAATCTATATATATTGACCTGTTGACTTTCATATATTAGTGAGATATATATTGATAAATTGAATTGGATTAAAACCATTGTGACAATCTTTATATACATATGAATGAATAAATATGGAAATTATCAGAATTGAGTGGTTCTAGCGTGCACTTGAGTGCATTATATGCACTTGAATTTTGGAAAAAATATCTCAAGTAGAAATAAGTAATACCCCAAGAGTAATCACTAATACCCCAATTGCAAAAAAAAAAAAAAAAATCAGTTCAAGATTGTAGGCGAGCAAAATCAATTGCAAATCAAAAGACGGCACGCGAAAATTTATGTGTTAAATATCAATTAAATTTATTATTTATTTTTAGGTATTTAAATGAATTTAATTCCTTAATAAATAAATAATTGATATATTGAATTCGGCCTCTAAAGTCTAATTAATTCAATTGGATCTTTAAAGTCCAATGTATTTGTTGTAAATAAGTGCGTAAATAAGAGACACAATTTGTTGACCCAGTTCGTCGGGAACGACTACGTCTGGGGGCGATCCAAGCCAGGAGTTCCACTAATATTCTTGTGTATGAGAGTACATAATTTATGAGTACAAAGGGATATATATAATAGTAAAACTCTAGTCTAATGGATAAAGCCCGATATGATTCTTGGTCCTTAAGTAATGTCCACACCAAATCTCCTAGATTTGGAATATCAAATCTTCCGGATTTACAACACTCCCCCTTGGATATTACGACATAAATGTCTTGTCATAAAAACTTCACGTGCTAGGGATCGGCCAAATAATTAGTAGGGAGAAATGTCATCGATCTTCTAGATCTAAATCTTCCAGATTTATTTCGAGGTTACCGCTCCCCCTGAAGACAACAACACTTTAGGTCTTTGCATCCCAATACCACGAACGTACTTTTCAAAAGTAGACGTAGGTAAGGACTTAGTAAATAGATCTGCTAGATTGTTACTAGATTGCACCTTTTGAATGGTAATCACGTCACTCTTCTGGAGTTCGTATGGGTAGAAAAACTTAGGTGAAATATGTTTTGTCAGGTTTCCCTTGACGTACCCATTACTCATTTGTGCGATGCAAGCAGCGTTGTCTTCAAATATAACGGTGGGAGATGTATCGCCTTTAGCGATATTACACGAGTCACCAATGTGTTTTACCAATGACCTTAACCAAACACATTCTCGTGCGGCTTCAAATAAAGCTATGATCTCTGAGTGGTTTGAAGACGTGGTAACCATGGATTGTTTAACCGATCTCCTTGAGATTGTGATTCCACCACAGAGAAAACATAACTAGTCTGGGATGCGGCGTTGTAGGGATCAGACAAATAGCCAGCATTCGCATAACCTACCAAGGTTTTGTCTTGGTTCTTACGATAAAACAGTCCAAGATTTTGAGATCCTTGGAGGTACCGTAGAACGTGCTTAACATCATTCCAATGTCTCCTCATAGGAGAGTGTTATATCTCGCAAGCAAGTTGACAGCAAATGCAATGTCCGGCCGGCTGCAATTTGCAAGATAGAGCAAAGCTCCAACAGCGCTGAGATAAGGAACTTCTGGTCCCAGAATTTCTTATGAATCTTCTCTTGGCCTAAATGGGTCCTTATCCACATCGAGGGATCGGACTACCATCGGGGTGCTAAGTGGATGAGATTTATCCATGTGAAATCTCTCCAATACCTTCTTCACGTAGGTCGACTGATGAACAAGGACTCCTTCTGGGAGGTGCTCGATCTGCAAGCCGAGGCAGTACTTTGTTTTACCCAAGGACTTCATGTCAAATTCAGCTTTCAAGATTGAACTGGCTTCTTCAATCTCTTTGTATGTTCCGATTACGTTCAAGTCATCAACATATACGGATATGATGCAAAAACCGTCTTGCGATTTCTTCGTGAATACGCACGGGAAAGCTTTATCGAATGTGTATCCCTTCTTCTGAAGGAATTCACTAAGTCGGTTGTACCACATAAGGCCCGATTGCTTCAGGCCATACAACGACTTACGCAGTTGTATGTTATACATACTGCGATTTTCACCATCCCTTAACTGAGGAATCTCAAATTCATCTGGGATTTTCATATAAATGTCGGCATCTAGTGATCCGTATAAGTACGCGGTTACTAAGTCCATTAATCTCATTTGGAGATTCAACTTAAATGTCAAATATATCAAGTAGCGGAACGTTATTGAGTCCATGACGTTGAGTTCATGACGGGAAAATAGGTTTGATCGAAATCAATCCCGGGTCTCTGCGAAAACTCTTGTGCTACCAGCCTCGCTTTATACCTCTCCACAGTATTGTTCTCATTTTGTTTTCGTACAAAAATCCATTTATATCCTACAGGGATAGCGCGCGCGGGTTTACGAAAGAAAGAGTCAAATGCTTGTCTTTTGTTAAGCGATGCGAGCTTTGCTTCAATTGCTTCTTTCCATTTTACCCAATCGGAGCGCTTCCGGCACTCTACGATAGTTTTGGGTTCTGGATTCAGATCGTTAATGGAAAGAGCAAATGTCGCTGCAAATGTGTCGTCGACGACAGTAATATTTATATTACATGTTTCTCCCGTATTTGTGAGATTCACAGAGACTTTGATGTTTACGTCAACCAGACCTTCCTCATTTCCCATTGTATCTGGGTCTTGTCGTTCCACGGTCCTAGTGCATGGAATATTTTGTGCACGTGCTTCATCACTATGACTCTCGTCTCCTAGAGACTTGGAGTTATCTAGACGGATCTCTTCTAGAGATTTTCCATTCGACTGACCAGATTTGCTAGCCTTTCGTTTAGGTGTGTTACTATCTTTTGAGGGTCTCTTACGCTTTTGGCGTGTGGGGGCATGAGTTCTCATTTTGCTTGGGACCTCAACCCTTTGGGAGCATTTACTATAGGTATATGCGATCTAGTCACACCTCTATGGTCAGTGAACGCGTCTGGCAGGTTATTTGCTAAGTTCTGTAGGTTAATGATCTTCTGAACTTCTAGTTCAGATTGATTAGTGCGCGGATCTAGATACTGAAGATTACTTACGTTCCACGTAAGTTCCCGGCATTCATTCAATTTTGAATTCGGATCTCCCCCTAATGCCAGGAAGTAATCTTCATCGAACGTGCAATCAGCGAAGCGGGCCGTTAATTGATCCCCGGACAAAGGCTCGAGGTATTTCACGATGGATGGAGAGTCAAATTTGACGTAAATACCAAGTTTCCTTTGTGGGCCCAAAGAGGTTCGCTTGGGTATCGTAATTAGTACGTATACCGCATATCCAAAAATACGCAGATGGGAAATGCTAGATTCTTTCCCACGCACTAACTGTATGGGGGGATGATCATTATATGCAGTTGGACGGATTTGGACTAAGTGCGATACATGTAGGACTGCATGCCCCCAGCATGAGGTGGGTAGTTTCATAAGCAATGGTCTCGCGATAAATTTGATATGTTTTATTAGCGCCTCAGCAAGACCATTTTGGGCATGGACGTAGGGGACCGAATGCTCCACTTTAATTCTCAGGGTCATACATTAATCTGTAAAGGCCTTCGAGCTAAACTCAGTTGTGTTATCCATGCGAATCGATTTAATTGGATAATCCGGGAATTGAGCTCCAAGCTCGATAGTCTTCGCAATGAGCTTCGCAAAAGCTTGATTGCGGGTGGACAGCAAAATGCAAATGTCCACCTAGTGGAGGAATAAATAAGGTCCATGGAATAACGAAATGGTCCTGATGCTGGGTTAATCGGTCTGCAAATGTCCCCTTGAATTCACTTCAAGGAAAACCGGAGACACTAGTCCAACCTTAGTGCGCGACTGGCGTACTATTAACTTACCCTTAGAACATGCATCACAAATAAATTCATCAACAGGAAGGATTCTACAATTCAAATTGGGTAGAGTCATACGTATCATATATTGTCCTGGATGACTTAACCGTTGATGCCTTAATTTAAAGAAGTTCAGGTCATGAAATTTCATACTCATGGCTAGATGGAGATTTGACGGCCGGATGTAGAAATAGTACAATCCGGGGAAGAAGGAAGAAAGTTCTTCTATAAGATTTTATGAGTGGTGGCGCTATCTACCAATCATAAATCACTACCTCAATCCTATCGTGCCAGAGGAAATTAACCCAAACCTAATAGCTGATATGTTTACTAGCCATAAATAAAACAACAATACCTGAATAAACACATGGACAGCTATTTAAGGTAAACACATCAAAGCTAATAAATTCATCCATAAATAAAATATCCGAAAGAAAGGATCCAAAAATAAAGTACTAAAACAATCAAATACACAAATCACTCATCATCTCCAAGGTCCTTGAGCTTGATGTCCAGAGGATCGACGTTGTCTTGGTCAAAGTCTGCTTCAAGCAGTCTAGCATGGTGAGTTTCGACTCTAGGGGTCTTCCCCTTGTCGTCCTTCTGCCGCTTTTGATAAGCCTCGACCAAGTGCTTGGGAGTGCGACACGTACGAGGCCAATGGCCTCTGCATCCGCATATGTAGCAGGACTGTTTTAACCTTACCAGATTTTGAAGAGCGAAATTCGAGGTTCAATGACCACCGGATGTACAACGACCTCGGTCTTTAACCCAGATCATCTTACTCTCTCTCCCCCTTCCACGTTTGCAACCAATAATATAATTGTCCCTATACTGCTACTGGAGTATAAGGTTGCTAGCGTGGAATGTTGGCAAGTTGTTCTGCATCAACTGGGTTACAATACGGTGCATACACCAGTCGTATTGTACCGGAGGGAGGAGTATATGGTCCTACAGGGAGCTCCATAATATTCCGGGGTCCCTGAATGAGGATATGAATAATGAATTCCTCACTCAGGTGGTTTATGAGAAAAATCAACGCTTTCGCCTTCAGAACGTTAGTGGATTTCGAACCTTCGAGAATTGTTTCGCTAAACTCATTTAAGGCTAGATGGATCTCGACATCTAGCGCCCATGTCAGGTAGTTATTACCATCGAGAGCAAGCTCATCAAATTCTATCATGGTAATATTGGGCTATAATTTTTAAAGTGACATGGTAAGAGTTGTGACCAAATTAATTAACAACGGAGGAATAAGGATTTATTTGATTATTCTAAGGCACATAGATGCACGTACTGGCCGCCGTCTACCCAAGGCATAAATTTATTATCCGTCAAATACCGGGCGCCGCCTAACCGGGTATAATATGCGGACTATAAATAAAATAAACTATGTGCGCAGGATTAATGCATGTAGGATAATAAAATCACATAAACATGCAAAAACAAATAAGGGAGATAATCGCATGAAAATAATTTGCAGAAAATATACTATTTAATAGACAGAGGAAATAATCGTAAGAATAATTATTTCATGTATATTAACGCAGTTTAACGAATTATTTTCAGGATTAAAAATTAATTGGTATTTTGTAATGCCCAAAAATGAGCCCAAAAGTGGGCTAGGGCGTCACAAGATACACGGCCATGTGCGACTGTGGGCGCGCGAGGGCAGCGCCGGCCTTCGCACGGTGCGACGGCGGCGCGCGCGGCGATGCTCATATATCAATTAAGCATATAAGACAATTTATTGAGAACTAATATTTAAATTAATTCTAAAGATTTTGGGCTTAATTAACATGCAATAATTATTACTTTAAAATAAATTTAAAGTAATTTTTGAAACTTATCTCGCTTCTAGCGCTGGCGGACTATTTGCTTTCTCGTTTAAGCAGCAATGAATCATGTCACGTCTCATAATGTTCACAGAGGGAGGAAGCTTCCACAAAACTGGGTAGATTCTGAATCCACATTGGAGATTCCTTAACCTTCTTCTTTAGCGACGAGGCGTTGTAGGCGACCCATAAGTCGTCGCGTGAGAAAATAATTTTGTTGTCAAAAATAATTCCTGCAGCTTAAAAATAATTAGACGCAGAATTATTTAATTTTCTCATAAGTAAAGTGTCACATGGGCATTAAAACTTTTGGGTCAAATTATATTGATTTAAATTAGTCCAAACAATTGAGGCCCAAATATAATTTTAATTTGATTTTAAATTTGGCCCATGGAATGAATAAAAGAAGAGAAAATCATTTTAGGCCCAGGTTATCTGCACTAGCCTCTATGTTAAAGACACTAACCGGATGAATACACTATTTTTTGTTCGGAAATTTTTTTCGAATTTTTTGCATATTTTCGAACATTTTTTTCGAAAATAATAAAATTCACAGTATTTCGAAAAAAAATTTCGAATTTTATGTTCATTTTCGGATTTTTTTTCCAAAAATGATGCAAATTTTCGAAAAAAAAAGTAGTGTATTTATCCAGGTCGTGTATTTAACACAGAGGCTAGTGCAAATAACTGTCGTCATCATTTTATAAGCCAAGGGATTAAAGAGGCCCAATTGACTGGGCCTTGGGCTGCTAAGATCTGGCCGACCGTTCCAGATGAGAGATTTGGGAAGCAATACCCGCTGGCAATTCTCCGAAGATGACGGCGCCCGTGGCTCGCGATGGTGAGGACGGCGGAGGAATCGGGCAGCGCTATGGAGGAATTGGGCAGTGCCGGCCGGAATCCATCTGTGTGGCGGCCCATGGATGGCGGAGCGAACAGCGGCGCCGCTACGGCCAAAGAGACCTGGGCGGAACCCGAAAGCAGAGGCGGCGATCGAGTCACCGGCGTGAGGGTACGGCGCTATAAATTCCAGCGAAAACACGGTTCACTCTGAGTGGCCAGCCGTGCGAATCGCACATCTCTAGAAGCGCGCACGTGGCGAGAACAACAGGCTCGGTGTGGCCTCGCGGCGGAAACGATGCGCTTGGTGCTCGATCGCGGCGGCGGCGGAGAATTTTCTCCGTCAAAGGAATCTGGCGTTCTTACTACTCATCATCTCCACAAAGAAGGAAGCATACACAGCGGATCGCGCGGGTCCATATAGTTGAGCAGGTTGATTGCCTGCTTGAGGCTCTGGGCTATTAGTGATGAGAATAGCAGGGTGCTATCTTGATTTCCATCCTCATCCGTTATAAGAAAAAGAACCCATGAATCTATTCTTCAACGCCAAATTGAAAACGATTTTGATGAAAGTGTTTCAGAGTTTACCAGTAACAATAATAACTGGGTAGAACATAATAACTGGGTAGAACATTCATGCTGATAACGTGTTGTAGATAAGTGCGTAAATAAGAGACACAATTTGTTGACCCAGTTCATCGGGAACGACTACGTCTAGGGCGATCCAAGCCAGGATTTCCACTAATATTCTTGTGTATGAGAGTACATAAGTTATGAGTACAAATGATATATATAATAGTAAAACCCTAGTCTAATGGATAAAACTCAATATGATTCTTGGTCCTTAAGTAATGTCCACACCAAATCTCCTAAATTTGGAATATCAAATTTTTCGGATTTACAACAGTATTGAAGTGGGACCTCTAAAGTTTAATATATGAATTGAGTCTCTAAAGTCTAATTAATTCAATTGGACCTCTAAAGTCCAATATATTTAATTGGCCCTCTAAAGTCCAATATATTGAATTAAGTCTTTAAAACCTAATAATTCAATTGTGTTGTAAAATAAAGAATGCGAACAAGAACACAATTATTTACCCAATTCAATAATAACTACGTCTGGGGCATACCAAACCAATAGATTTTTTCACTATATCAATGATCTATTTATAATAGTGATAGGGATATAACCCTAAAAGCCCATGAGACATCTTGACCCATTAACCATCTCGCACTGCAAGTAATATCCATAATCATAATATATTTACAATACTCCCCCTTAGAAATTATGGCGTGATGTTCATTCCTCGTTAAACCTCGATAGAGTAATTCAGAAAAAGAAACTTAGCCACATGGGAAAAATGTACAATCATTGATCTTCGGTATCCAATCTTTAGGATTAATTGTTTTGAAGTTGTCACCCTCCTGAAGACAACAATCTTCCAAGCCTTCGCATCTCAATTGTTGATAGGCGAACATCAATTACCCTTGGGCGAACAAGTATTAAAGCCTTAAGAAGATGATTAATAAAGAAGATCAAACGGGAGTGCACAAAACGATCCAGGAGGTGTACGAAACGACGAACAGCTCTAGTGACGAACAACCTTCCCGACGAACAACATACTGGCAAACAGGTCTAGAGATCCGAAACCAAATATGGACCCTCCACCTAGCCAATAATGACGAACAACTTTGTTAAAAAATGATGCATCTACCAGCTTAAGAGGTGTATGGAAACGAACAAAGGACCCAGATCCCAAAGCCAATCAGTGTAAAACACAAAGGCGAACAACTTCTAAGCCATGCACCCAAAAGGCGAACGACTTTTATGAAAAAACCATTCAGGGTATACCAAGCCGACCTGGACGAACAACAATGTAGTCCGAGATAAGACCAAAGAAGACTTTGTAACTAAGGTTCAACTTAGATTAGGTCAAACTAGGGTCAAAGAACACTTGTCAAGCATGCAGGCTAGGGAGACCAAGAGTCATAGACACCTCATGCTTGCTAGTCTCTATAAATAGTTGTTCTCCAACTTAAGAAATACAAGTTCAATTTGACAAATACTCCCAAAACACACACTAATACACCTAAACGTACACACATACGAAATTAATACGATTTCGACTTTCGTATTTATTATTTCATATCCCGAATCTTCGATTTACCATTTACGGTGGTAATCAATCACACGTAATTGATTGGTGGTCTTAAACCGAATTAAAAACAGTCACTAACCCAATCAACTAAATTTGATCACCAACATCAATGTCATGAACATATTTTTCAAAAGTAGATATAGGAAGGGATTTAGTAAACAAATTTGTCACGACTGTCACTAGATCACACCTTTCTATGATATTTTCGCTACTCTTCTAGAGTTCATACAAATAAAATAATTTTGGAGAAATATGTTTTATCAAGTTCCTTTAACATGCCCGTTACTCATTTATGTTGGAGTTATACGTGAAAGTATGTTTTTACTTTGTATAACTCATGTATTAAACACTCTGTTTTATGAGAATAATTCTTTTATCACATTTATTTTGAATATGAATGAATCTTAAATATTTATTGCAACCCGTTCAATATATATATATATATATATATATATATATATATAGTATGTGTTACATTGTACTTAATGTGGTGATACCAGATTACGGAAGATCACATTAACGGTTTCCTGGTAACTAAATGTACAAATTCACGACCTAGGTGGAATTGAACAATCCACCGTGAAAGGTCGATGTGTACATCTCAGATTGGTCTGTCTTGACCAAGAGATTGCACTAGCACATTTAGTATGTGTTGAAGAGGACCTACAGCGAGGATAAACTCTTCTGTTCTGAAATGTGAAGAATCAGGCCTCAGTGGTTATTGATTTCTTAATCTCCATCACTTAAATAGGACCGTGTGTGGTTAGTAGTTATTACTTTGATTCATGTTGGGTGAGAATCATCGTGACTTCGAACCTTGTGTTTTGGGCAATAATATTAATCATACGACGTTTGCTAATATTTAATATGGAAAAACGTGAGTGAGTACGGCTCGTGTAATTTGTCCCCTTGGTGGGCTCAGAAGTTTTATCGTACCAAATTTTGCAAGTGAAGAATTAGTTTCTTCGGTACGGATAATAATGTTGAGTTGTCTTTACTCCAAGGTAAGATATATTAATTAATTTAGAGCTATTCAGAAGCTCAATTAATTAATGGATTAAATAATCTTAAATACGGGAAATAATAACCGGGAGCCCATATTATCGTAATATGGATTAAGATGGATAGTGCAATATTAATTTATTAGTGGTAATAATTAATATTAATTGGCTGAATAATATTGGGGCTCAATATTGAATTTCAGAAGTCCATTGGAGGTCCAATTTTAATTCTCCTAAAGGCCTCTCAAGTAGCCCAATAATAATAAGATAATTAAAATAAAATATAATTGCTGATTTTTCATATATAATTTTCGAAATTGCTTATTAGGTAGAGAAAGGATTTTGTTGATTTTCTTGGAAAGATATTATGGAAGATAAGTATTCTTGGAATACAAGACTATCTCATACATTCAAGAAGATCCAAATATTGGATATTCTCCTTATGATTTTCGAAAATTAGGCCTTAAATATGAGAGTGAGATTTTTGTGGAATATTTTATTATGGAGAAAAAATATATGAGATATATTCAAGATTTCTTAGAGATTAAGAAAAGATTTTATCTCCCCCTTTTTCTCCTCTAATTTACGGCCACCCCTTGTTATAAATATGGGATGATTATTTCATCCCCAAGTATATAATTTCATGTGTTGGAAAAATCAAGAGCAAAAATATTTTATTTATTCCTTATTATTTAAAAATTGTTCGTGAGCGCTGACTTGAACGCAAAATACTAGCTATACTAGTAGGTACCCCACAAGATTATGGGATCCCTGTAGTATTGGCAAGTATAGGGACCAAGTAGTATCGAACTCAAGGAAAATTGTGTATGCGAGTAAATCCCTGGAGATGTACGCGTCGTAGTTAATATGAGTGGATGTTCGGTTTCAAGAATTGTATTAAACTACTCTATATGCTACCACTATTATTGCAAGTAATGAAATTAAACGAATAACTACGGTTTTAATAAAATATGAGATGGTGATGCTCATGATAGAAATCCCTACGTATACTAATGGAGCTGGTACGATAACTAAAATAACTGTGATGTGCAAGTATTAATCCTAAGTGTACTAAAACTAGGCAATCAACTTCCCTAATCTAGCACCAGATTGAAAGACTAAAAGCTCAAGAATTAACCCTAATACTTCGTCATATCAACCTACTTCACAACCCACTAAATAAGTTATATGGATTATACTTAATTAATGAGACTCTTATTTACCCAAGGTGATACGGTCGTCCTCCCTAGATAAACCGGTAAATTATAAACCCCTTCTATAACCCTATCGTTAAGCCTACTCATTATCAAAGAGTGATAAGATCGTCCTCTCTCTAATAATTTTCGTACTCACTTCCAAGATAATTATAGGGTTTATTTTAAGAATTCAATTCATTAAGAGAACTAGCACTAAACATCACGAATTATCTTAATTATGTACCAACATCCTACTTCTACGAGTTCATCCTACCCCAAGCATGCAAGGGTTCTAGCCTAACATGGTAATTGAAGTAATGAAAATTATCACAAGAACTATGAACATTTGCATAATTGAATAATCAAAAGAATTTGAAAGCATAAACAAAAGAATATCTAAAAAATCTCAATAAATCTTGTAAAGTAGGGTTTAGAAGTCTCAAAGGTTCAAGAACAAAAGGATTAAATGAAAAGATTCAAAAGAAGTATCTAAACTAAGAATTCGTAAATCAAACCCTCGTTTACAAGTGTGAAACTCTCCAAAATCTCTCTACCAAGCTCTAAGTATGCAAAAATATGAATCGGGATCAAAAGGTATCCAAAAACGAGCTTGGGACCGGGTATTTATAAGCAACGTGCCGAAAATGGGTGAAAAGGTCGAAATCACGCATCTTTAGGGTATGGTCGAGCGCTAGCGCTCAACCCCCCTTGTGGTCGAATGGGCCTCTTTCCAGTGCGTGTAGGGCGCTCGACCCCCTACTGGTCGAATGCTTCAAGTGGTCGAATGACCATGCTCGACCTCAGGTGGTCGAATGCTTCACGCGGTCGAGTGGTGGCGCTCGACCTCACCATGGTCGAGTGCCTCCTCTTCCAGAGTCAACAATGCGCTCGACCCCCTCTTGCTCGAGCGGTGGTGCTCGAGTATCTCCAATTTTGAGCCAAGTGATACTTTTCTTTGCACGAACTAATATTTTTCGTATTTTTTCAATATTTTCTCATCCGGACATCCGTTTGAGTCGAATCAAAGTCCTATGAACTCCATTTTTCGCCCTCAATCCATCTATGAGCATCAAAGAGGCAAATTCATCAGTTTATGTAAATAGTACTCAATTGTCTCTAAATACTCATCGAATCCACTCAAAACACAGGCAAAAAGAGCTAAAAATCATAACAATTTCACGCCTAATCAACCACCCCAAACTTACCATATTGCTTGTCCTCGAGCAATGAAATAATAAATCAAGTGAAATTATTAAGAATGAATCAAAGAACTAAATCATGCAAGTAATAGAACTTCAAGCATCAAAGATCGATCACCCACACACAAACTCACCCCCTTCATCATACTCATGCATAGTCAATAAGAATCACCAAAATCAAACATGGATGTGCACTCAACGATGTGTTTCACTCCCTCACAAGTGTATATCAATATTAAGGGACTCATTCAATCAATCAATCACACATATCAGCAACCATAGACTTGTAAGCACTCTCAACTTCGACCATACTCTAGAATCCATGCCGAATCAAAAAGGACTTTATCAAGGTTGTAATGTAGGCTCTTTGGACAGGTGGGGTAACTATATAGGATAAGTGACTTAAGTGAATGGAGAACAGAAAATCCAACTTCGGTATTTCGAGACCAGGAACAGAATACTTCAATCATCTTCATGCAATACACTTTTCAATTCCACTACTCTCAACACTTCAATTTTTTTTCTAACTCGTTTCACTTTTTTTTTTCTCTTTCACACATACATGAGCTCATATTTCTTTTGCTCATTCTCAAATTCATTATTCTTTCCCACAACTCAAAATCTCATTACACCTTCTTCTCAGATACACTCAAGCATTAATAATTCTCCTTTCTCAACTCAACTCGATCCTTTTCTCATTCACAACTTTTTCTATTCTCCACTCAAATTGGGACAAAAAGAGTTTAAAAATTTGGTTAAGTTTAAATGTGCTAGCAAATAAAATAGACTAAGGCTCAAACGGGCTAACAAGGGATAAATGTCATTGGTAGGGAAAATTTGGCTAAGTGACTCAACAAATCAAAGATGACCTAAAATCACTTTCGGCATTTCAAACTAGACACAATCAAGAAGTAAGAGCACCCACAAGTTCTAGCATCCTCTAAGGTGACGATCCACTCTCAAACAAAGAGATCGACATAATGAATTTCAATTTCTAAAAGGCTCAAATCTCTCGATTTTCACATCCATTCTAGTCTAGTGAATTCTTACTCTTATCACACAAGTATTAATAAGAGAACTCGCAAGCATACGAGCTCCCTCTCAAATCAACTCTAACTCCTACACTCACACAATTCAGACTCTAACTCAACTTCACAACACACCAACTCATCAAAACACACTCAAAGTAAACAATCAATAAGCTGGGTTAGTCAATAACATGAAATATATGAAATAGCCCCACCAAAACAGTTCACAAAATCACAGCTCAAGGATTAGAGTTAAGTACAGACCATAATCACCAAAATAGACAAAAGAGAAAAGAAAATAGTCTCAACATCAATAAAGAGGGAATGATGAAAAGAAACGGAGGAGTCCCCAAGATCAAGCATCGGGCGGTGGCAGAGAGCGGTAGTTTGGGTGATCGGCTCCAATATGGGACACAAAGAGTGTCTCCATCCAACGGTGCATGTCCGAAAACTGATCCTCCATCCTCGCCGATCGTGCGTCCATCCGGTCTTGGGCTGCACGAAGATATGTGATATCCGTTCGGAGCATTTGAATCTCGTGCTCCATCCCCATCCACTGCAGGTGCAATGGGTACCACGGCTCGGGAGATGACGCTTCTGGCGAATCAAACTCCATGGCTTGCGGCTCTTGTCCCGCACCTTCTTCTCCTCCTTGTCCTTCATCAGCTCCTCCCTCGTATACTTCTTTCTCTTCAGCTACCTCAGTGGCAATACTCGAACTAGCTCCACTAGTGCCCTCTCCTCTTGGCCTCTTCGTCGGCCTCGAATTACGCATACCCTTGTCATCCAACTCCTTGTTGAACTTCTTGCTCAACGCCAAATATTTTTCCCCTTTCATTCCATTATTCTCTTTCTTCTTGCCCCTCAAAGCCACTAAACGCTCATTGGGCAGAGGGAACAGGTCATCTTCCTTGAACCTTATGAAATATGAATCCATCCACCTTTCGAACATCATTGTGCTATACATCTGCTCGAAGTCGATGTCTTTCCCAATTATCGCCGGTGAGACTGGCTCACATCCCATACACTTCACAAAAATTAAAATCAAGCCCCCTCCTCTTACTTTCGATTTCTTCTCTCCAAGTCGGAACGGGACCTCCAAGTGGTGCTCCAAGAAATCTCTTCCAAAATCATGGTCCCTCCCATGAAGCAGACACCATAGCCCGTAGAGTTGTTTCGCAGTCATTGTTCCATCTCAAAATGGGCATAAATTGTGTTCCCTAATATCCTCTCTAAGTAGCTCAGCACCGGGTTTCTGATCGCGGAGGCTCGCGCGTGCTGCCCCCTATAGTCTCCCGCCATTCCTCCGGTGCTCGACCCCCTCCTAGTCGAGCGGTATTCTCGTTCTGGAAGTCTGGGTGCTCGACCGAGCACTGGTCGAGCGGTAGTGCTCGACCAAGCACTGGTCGAGTGCTCTAAGCCTCCAGAATGAAATAGGCGCTCAACCCTTGGAGGTGGTCGACCTCTTCCCAAACACGTCCAAAACTCGAAATTTTTAAGTAAACTCGCCCTAAACTTCATTCAATCAATTCCAAAACATATACTAACCTTAAAACTCCTCGATTTAAGCCAGGTCGCTCATTCGACCGAGGAGTTGGGGGTCTCTTCCCAACGTACAATTCACCAAGTCAATTCAACACACAACGATATACTCACACTCAATTCCATATAAACCCACTTCATGCATCAATATTTTTGAAAAATTTGACCAATTTTTCATACGAATTTCGTGCAAAACACATGAAGTACGAATACACCCCCCCCCCCAAAACTTTGTTCTTGCTATGCAATAAAAAGTTTGAAAAGATGAGTACGAACGAGCACGTGCACTCAATTCACTATGAACTTAAATCCCTACCAATGCACAAAATGAAAAGCATATAAAAACTCCACCCCCAAAACTTCGACTTTATCAAGCGGTCTATGTTTGGGGTTCGGGGTTACCTCATACTCTAACTTTTGGTCGCTCTTTCACTAGGCATACTCCCTCTTCACGAGTTGCTTCACGTTAAGCTCTACCATGGAAACTCTAGCACCACAAGACAATCCTACACAAAAATACTCAATAACGAGGTTAACACTTACGATTCACACAAAAACAAAAAGAAAAACAAAACACTCAAAGCAAGTAAAAGTGGGTCATGACACTCACGGGTCATGAGACTCTAAGTTACCTCCCTTATTCTCATAAGAGAAATCGTAGAATTTCTTCACTCGATGCCCGTTCACCATGAACACGTTCCCATCCTCTTTCTCTACTACAAGGAATCCACTCTTGTAGACCTTTCTCACCACATAAAGACCATTCCACTTGGACTTGAGCTTTCCACCAAATAACTTCATCCTAGAGTTGAACTCTAGGACTCGATCACCAACTTGGAACTCCTTCTTCCTCAAACGTGCATCGTGCCATCTTTTAGTGTTCTCCTTGAAAATTCGGGCACTCTCATATGCACTATCTCGAAACTCCTCCAACTTATGTAATTGAAGTAGTCACCCACCATAACACTATCAAAATTCAGCTTCTTGATTGCCCAATATGCCTTGTACTCAAGCTCAACCGGCAAGTGATACGCCTTCCCAAAAACGAGTTGGTACGGAGACATACCAAGAGGAGTCATAAAAGCTGTCCTATACGCCCATAATGAATCATCTAGCTTCAAAGCCCAATCCTTCTTACTAACACTCACCGTCTTCTGCGAGACCATTAAATTGAGGATGATAAGCAGTAGAGACATGATGACTGACCTCATATTTTGACAGCAGCTTCTCCATCAACCTGTTCACAAAGTGACTCCCCCCATCACTAATCAAAGCTCTAAGGACTCCATATCTAAATAAAATATTCTTCCTCAAAAATTCAATCACAATACGGGAGTCGTTCACTCGAGTAGGGACAGCCTCAATCCACTTCGAGACATAATCAACACACACGAGGATGTACAAGAATCTGTTACTAGGAGAAAACGGACCCATGAAATCAATCTCACATACGTCAAATACCTCTACTTCCATAAATATGTGCAACGGCATCTCGTCCCTCTTAGTAATAGAGCTGAAACGTTGGCACTTGTCACATCTCTTCACCCATTCCATGCAATCCTTCAAAATAGTAGGCCAATAGAAACCGGCTTGAAGCACCTTCCTACCAGTCTTCTCTCCACCCAAATGTCCTCCACATGGTAAGGCGTGACAATGCCTTATGATATCACTCCACTCCTCCTCGGGCACACACCTTCTAAGCACAAGATATATCCCTCTTTTGAACAAGTATGGTTCATCCCAAATAAATTCTCTGACCTTCTTCAAGAATGCCTTTCGGTGCAATGCATCCATATCCGTCGGCAGCTCTCCACTAGCTAAATAGTTAGCATAATCAGTGAACCACGGGGCCTTACCGGAACATCTCTAAAACCAAATAGCTTCTCATCCGGAAACTCATCATTCACCTCTCGCTCCTCTACCGTATTCTCCTTTGTAAGCTCCATCCTCGAGAGGTGATCGGTTATCACATTCTCACTCCCCTTCTTGTCTCGAATCTCAACATCCAACTCCTGGAGTAATAAGATCCAACGAATGAGACGAGGTTTTGCATCCTTCTTGCTCATGAGATACCAAATCGCTGCGTGATCCGTATATACGATTGTTTTTGTCCCTACGAGGTAGGATCGAGATTTATCAAAAGCATACACGACCGCCTACAACTCCTTTTCGGTAGTAGTGTAGTTCACTTGAGAGCAGAATTCAATATCTTCGAGGCATAATATATAGCGTGAAACCGCTTGTCTCGTATTTGCCCCAAAGTAACCCCCATAGCATAGTCGCTCGCATCACACATGAGCACAAAAGGACTCGATCAATTTGGAGTGACAAGAATGGGAGCATTCACCAACGCTTCTTTCAACCTGTTAAAAGCCACTAAACACTCATCAGTAAACTCAAAGGCGACTTCTTTTTCAAGAAGCCGCGAAAGGTGTTTAGCAATTTGTGAAAAGCCTTTATAAAGCGTCTATAAAACCCCGCGTGGCCTAGAAATGACCGCTCAGTCGAAGGTGGAGGAAGCTTCTCAATAGCTATCACTTTCGCCTTGTCAACCTGGATACCTTTCGAGGACACGTGATGTCTAAGAACAATACCATCTTTCACCATAAAGTGACATTTCTCTCAATTAAGCACCAAGTTCGTCTCTTCACACCTGCTCAACACAACTTCAAGATTGGTTAGACACTTATCAAACGACTCCCCGTAGATGGAGAAGTCATCCATGAAAACCTCCATAATCTTCTCAATCAAGTCATGGAAAATAGCCATCATACACCTTTGAAAGGTGGCGGGTGTATTGTACAACCAAAACGGTAGCAGGTGAAGGTGGTTTTCTCCTGATCCTCGGGCGCTATCATAATATGATTATATCCCGAATACCCATCTAGGAAACAATAATACTCAAACCCACCTAATCTATCAATCATTTGATCAAGGAATGGCAAAAGAAAGTGATATGTGCATGTTGCCTTGTTCAACTCTCTATAATCAACACAAACACGTCATCCCGTCACTAATCTAGTGGTTACCAATTCATTAGATTCAGTTTTAATTACTGTGGTACCTCCCTTCTTAGCAGCTACGTGTAATGAACTTACCCAAGGACTATCGGAAATAGCAAAGATCATATCACTATCTAACAGCTTCAATACCTCCTTATGAATTACCTCTTGTATCACCGGATTCACTCTACGTTGATTTTGAACTATGGCTTTTGTACCCTCCTCTAATCTAATCCTATGCATGCAAATAGAAGGACTAATACCCTTAATATCCACAATTGACCAACCTATGGCAGATTTTTGCTTACGAAGCACCACTAGTAGTCTCTCTAATTGATCTTTAGATAAAAGAGCAGATACAATTACCGGGTACTTCTCACTATCGTCTAAGCAAGCATACTTGAGGTGATCCGGGAGTGGTTTCAGTTCCTTCTTCGCCTCCAACGGTGGTGCCTTATCGAACATCTTCTCAAAAGTGGTCTACTCAGCATCTAATTCTTCCTCATCCTCAACTTTTATCACATCCATGAACTTTACATCCTCGTTTTCTTTCAAGCTGTCAAAATAATCAAGGTCATAAATATCATATGTTAGTTCATCGAGAATAGGATAATTATAATTATGAACATAGAAAGAGCAAGGGTCAAGAAGTGTGTCTTCAACACAAGTGTCCAAGATATCAATGAAGTGGCAGCTCTCATCTCCCATTGGATATTTCATTGCCTCATAGATCGCTATCTTCACTTCTTGATCATCGACTTTCACCGTGATCTTTCCATTGGCCACATCTAGCACCATCCTGGCAGTAGCCAAGAATGGTCTTCCCAAAATCAAGGGTACATGCTCATCTTCCTCCATATCGAGGACCACAAAGTCGGCGGGAAAAATGTGATCCGCCACCGTCACTAGAACATCCTCCACCACTCCTTGAGGTCTGGTAATAGACCTATCGGCAAGCTGGAGAGTCATCATCGTGGGCTGAAGTTAACCCCCGTCCAACTTATTGAACAACGATAGAGGCATCAAATTAATGCTCGCCCCTAGATCACATAATGCTCCCTTCTTGATCACATTTCCGATATCGCATAAGATCGTAAAGCTTCGGGATCCTTCAACTTGGGAGGAAGCGCCTTGTTCACCATGGCACTCAGCTCATGGTTCAAATGCACAAGCTCGGGCCCATCTACTCTCTACCTTTTAGCTATCAGGTTCTTCAGGAACTTGGCATAATTCGGCATCTGTTCCAAAGCATCATAAAAGGAATGTTAATATGTAATTTCTTAAAGACATCAAGAAACTTAGTGAACTTCTCATCTAATTTCTTCTTCATGAATCACTGCGGGTATGGGACCGGTATCACAGATTTGGGTACCCCCCATATGTCTCGCTCGGTCTCTTTCACGTTCTTTCTTGCTTCTCTTGCCTTTTTCCACTTTGGAACTCTCTCAATCTCCTCAATCTCTTCCTCCTTGTCTTTACCTTTCTGAGCATCTTCTATCTCAACCTCCTTCTCAACTTCTACCTCAACTGTCTCACCTCCATCTTTCTTATGTTCTTGTCCCTCCATCTCAATCTCCTTATGTATCTCCTCAAGATCAGCAGGCATTTATGGTCCATCATATTTAGTCCCACTTCTCAACTCGATCGCCTTCAATTGCTCTTTCGGGTTTGTCTCGGGCATAGATGGATATTTACCCGGCTCTCTCGTTTGCGACTTTGCAATCTGGCTAATCTGGTACTCTGTAGAAGTGAACCACTTATTGTTCTCTTGTTGAGCTCTATTTAGATCCCAGTCTCTTCTTTGGAGTTCTTGATCTCTCTGATCACTCTTCTTATTCAACTCTTTAACATCATACTCCAAAGAGGACAACCTCTTACTACCTTCTTCTATCTTCTGGAGAATAGCACGTAACATCTCTTCGGTGGAGGCACTGTCTTCTCCACCTGGGGGTTTTGAACCTGGATCTACTCCTGGAGGTACAGTGATTCCTGCTTTAAGATTAGCATAAGAGAAAATCTCACTCTTCCTCCATTGGTTCTGAGGGGGCTGTTGGCCTCCTTGATAACCTTGGTTGTTTCTCCATTGATTTTGAGGAGGTTGTGGACCTGGTGGTACAAATGGTTGACCGTAGAGAGGTCTTCTCTGTTGGTTGCCACCTTGCTGGTATCTGCCTTGATTGTAATTAGGCCTCCCCATAGAGTTGACCTCCTTATGCTGGCTTGCTGGTTGGTTCACTTTCTCACTCATTCCAGTATTCCCTCCAATCAGATTTTGTCCAACCTCTAGACTGCTGATCTTCTCCATCATTGCCATCAACAGCTTTATAGTACCCTCACTCTTTTCCATCTGATAAGCTCGCTAAAACTCTTGTGCCTCATTCCGTTGCCCTGCATTCTTGACAATGTTTATCAACAATCTCTGTAAACCGAGTTGCACCACAATTCAGGAACGCTCCACTAGCACATGCATCGAGGTGGTCCTGAGCTGCTTTACTGGCTCCACAGTAGAAATAAGCCATTATATCACCATCGTTGTACCCATGTTGCGGACAATCAATTAGCATATTATAGTATCTCTCCCAAGCCTGACGTAATTCCTCTCCTGGCTTCTGCTTAAAAGATGAGATCTCTAGCCTTGCTTTAATTGTTCTAGACGGAGGATAGAATCGCTCGAGGAACAGACGCTCGAGCTCGGCCCATGTGGTTACACCTCCCCGTGGGAGTGTGTTATCGTACCACTCCTTCGCGATTCCAGTTAAAGAGAACTAGAACAACCTGAGCCTCTTAGCATCTTCAGACATGCCATTATGGTTGAAAGTTGAGGCAATCATCAGAAAATTCCTCAAGTGAGTATGAGGATTATCCTTTCCGGCCTCCCCCTAGAATTGATTCTCGACTAACATCTTCAGGATCCCTGGGGAGATAGAAAAGTTGTTTGCTTCCACTAGTGGCAACATTGCACCGTCATAATACCGTTGCGGCTGCGCCGCAAACCTTTCTCTGATTGCCATACCAGGATCAGCGTTCTGAGGAACGTGCTGAGGATAAACTGGTGGTAGAGGTAATTGCAGAATATGAGGTTGGTTATAAGTAGGGTGTGGAGGGTAGTATGGTGGATACGGATATGGTGGGTACTGGTAAGGATAAGGTGGGTTGTTTTGTAGGTAGACAGGGTTGTTTAGAGGATTTTGGACTTGGTTTTGAGCTGGGTCATTTTGATGCTGTGGTATCAGGTTTTGGCTCTGGCTTTCCCCTAAAGGGACTTGATTCTGACTACCATTTCCTTCAGCTCCCTCAACCCGTTCCACCATCTGATTGTACTTAACTGCAGCTGCATCCAACTCATTCCCTAAGTCCATATTTGGATCGTCTCCACCGGGATTGTTCATCCTTCGATTGAAGGCTCTGTTTCTTCTGGCGATTATCTCAGGGTCTAATTTTGTTCAGTCTTCGCTCGATTCTCCTTGTGAGCGAGTTTTCATATACCTGAAACACCAAAAGAAATATCAAAATACAACTGCCTGATGTCTACTAATAAAACAGAAAAGTAAAAGCACTCACTACTAACTACTAAACTATCTCCAAGTCCTACTCAATGGACATACATCGCCATCCCCGACAACGACGCCACTGACTTGAATGAAAAATACTAGTTGTACTAGTAGTTACCCCACAAGAGTATGGGATCCCTGTAGTATTGGCAAGTATAGGGGTCAAGTAGTATCGAACCCAAGGGAAAGTGTGTATGCGAGTAAATCCCTGGAGATTTACGCGTCGTAGTTAATATGAGTGGATGTTCAGTTTCAAGAATTGTATTAAACTACTCTATATGCTACCACTATTATTGCAAGTAGTGAAATTAAACGAATAACTACGGTTTTAATAAAATATGAGATGGTGATGCTCAGGATAGGAATCCCTATGTATACTAACGGAGCTGGTACGATAACTAAAATGACCATGATGTGCAAGTATTAATCCTAATTGTACTAAAACTAGGCAATTAACTTCCCTAATCTAGCACCATATAGAAAGACTAAAAGCTCAAGAATTAACCCTAATACTTCATCATATCAATCTACTTCACAACACACTAAACAAGTTATATGGATTATGCTTAATTAATGAGACCCTTATTTACCCAAGGTGATAGGTCGTCCTCCCTAGATAAACCGGTAAATTATAAATCCCTTCTATAACCCTATCGTTAAGCCTACTCATTATCAAAGAGTGATAAGATCGTCCTCTCTCTAATAATTTTCATACTCACTTCCAAGATAATTCTAGGGTTTATTTTAAGAATTCAATTCATTAAGAGAACTAGCACTAAACATCAAGAATTATCCTAATTATGTACCAACATCCTACTTCTACGAGTTCATCCTACCCCAAGCATGCAAGGGTTCTAGCCTAACATGGTAATTGAAGTGACGAAAACAATCACAAGAACGATGAACATTTGCATAATTGAATAATCAAAAGAATTTGAAAGCATAAACAAAAGAATATCTCAAAAATCTCAATAAATCTTGTAAAGTAGGGTTTAGAAGTCTCAAAGGTTCAATAACGAAAAGATTCAAAAGAAGTATCTAAACTAAGAATTCGTAAATCAAAACCTCGTTTACAAGTGTGAAGCACTCCAAAATCTCTCTACCAAGCTCTAAGTATGCAAAAATTTGAATCGGGATCAAAAGGTATCCAAAAACGAGCTTGGGACCGGGTATTTATAAGCAACGGGTCGAAAACGGGTGAAAAGGCCGAAATCATTCATCTTTGGGGTATGGTCGAGCGCTAGTGCTCGATCCACCTTGTGGTCGAATGGGCCTTTTTCCAGTGTGTGTAGGATGCTCGACCCCCTACTGGTCGAATGCTGCAAGTGGTCGAATGACCATGCTCGACCTCAGGTGGTCGAATGCTTCACGCGGTCGAGCGGTGGCGCTCGACCTCACCATGGTCGAGCGTCTCCTCTTCCAGAGCCAACAACGCGCTCGACCCCCTCTTGCTCGAGCGGTGGTGCTCGAGCATCTCCAATTTTGAGCCAAGTGATACTTTTCTTTGCACGAACTAATATTTTTCGTATTTCTTCAATATCTTCTCATCCGGGCATCCGTTTGAGTCGATTTAAAGTCCTACAAACTTCATTTTTTGCCCTCTATCCATCTATGAGCATCAAAGAGGCAATTCCATCAGTTTATAAAAATAGTACTCAATTGACTCTAAATACTCATCGAATTCACTCAAAACACAGGCCAAACGAGCTAAAAATCATAATAATTTCATGCCTAATCAAGTGCTTCCCACTGGCGAACGAATTAGGCAAAAGGAAATACTTGAGAAATTTTTTACGGTTGATAGGATCGGTACGCTTGTCCCATAAATCTCGGTTGGACGTCGCTTCAAGGGATACGTGTATATGTAAAATTCTTATTTATTCTGCCGTAGAATTTTACGTGTTTATATTCATATGCATGTAAATTTGTTGTTGGCATAATTATTGCATGAATTAATTTAGGATTAATTTATGCTAGTAACAATTAAATTTAAATTCGTATTTAAATTTCATCCGAAATAGATTCGGGCACCCCGAATTTCCCGAACAACTGGTATCAGAGCCACAGTTTCCGGCTCTGATATTTAAATTGGAATTTAAATCGTTTAACATTAAATTGAAATTGGATAATAGAATTGCTAGATCTTTTTTGCAGGTATCCAATTGTCATGGTTAATTTTTTTTTTAATTTTCATGCGTTTGAATATTCATTGTTTTTAATTCGATTCGTTCGAATTCATTTTTCTCGTGATAAAATCCACGATTAGATTAGTTTTTTTATTTGTGTGATTTGATCAATGTAATAGACTAGTTTAGATCTAGGTTTATTTTTTGTAAATAAATTGGAACCGAATCGGAACAAAGACGGAGACGGAGAATTAAGAACGGTGTACCCGGACGATGCGTGCATGGACGTGGATCGTGCATGGGGGTGAAAACGGGCACGGATAAAACACTGGAATGTACGGCATGTGCACGGTGCATGAGGCTCGTGCACGACGGGCGTCGGACGCCCGAGCCGAGCACCGCGTGGCTCACTCGGTGGTCTGCCGCGCGTCGGACCTTTGGCCCATCCCACCGTATTTTTGTGCCTATTTTTTTATGTATGATGCCAAACATCATCCCGACCCCAAATAAAGGACGTTTTTTACGTTTTATTATTGTTCAAGTGGGAGCTTTTTGAGACGAACGATGAAAGCAATGAGGACGATTTCTCGCATTAAGATGTGAAGAAAATTAAACCGTGACAATTGGATTTGAGTACTCCAATTTGTTTTAATTTTTATTTTGATGGATGTTTTATTTTCGTGCATTTATTATTTGATAATATGTGTTTGCAAGAATTTTAATTGTCCAAGAAAAACCTTACTTTCGAAAATTACTAAGTATGTTTTTTTAATTAATCACGATTTTATTCCGGATAATAAAATTACTAAGTATGAAGAAAAATTATTTCCAACAGGGACAGTCCTCTGTATTCTGAAGCATTCTCTGACAACTTCCCACGAGCTCTCCTTCTTACTTCCTTCATGGTCTTCCATCCCAAAATCGGGGCCTTTCATTAAAGGAGTTAACGGATGTGGAGACCACCTGCATTTTCTTCAACTTCTCTGGATGCCATAACTTTCTGCAATTAACTCGAAATGAAGAGTCTAGAAGAAAGAAGATTTTAGAGGTAGCTTTGATTTATTTTTGTTTTAATTGCAGGTATCTTTATTTTTAGTTTTAAGTTTTAAGGTTTTTTTTATTGAAAAAAGGAGTTGAAAAATATTTTTTTAGTTTTATATTTATTTTACAAGAGAAATTACTTAGTCAGCGTGCCACGTCCGCAAAACGGGACCTACCATCCTATTCCGCCGGAAAATATTAGCACGTGACCAAAACGATGTCGTTTCATGAGTTTTTCGGCCATTTGGGACTAATTTGGGTAAATTTGAATTGTTGTCGGACTAAATTGAAAAAGTAAATAAGTATGAGACCAAAAAGAAAAAGGTAAAAAGTTACGGGACAAAAATGATTTTAATCCCTCCTATTCCGCCGGAATATATTAGCACGTGACCGGCACGTGACCAAAATGACATCGTTTCACGAGTTTTCCGGCCATTTGTGACTAATTTGGGTAGATTTGAATTGTTGTGGGACTAAATAAAAAAAAGTAAATAGGTGTGGAACAAAAAAAAAAGGTAAAAAGTTACGGGACGAAAACAGTTTTAATCCCTAATACTCTTCAACGATAAATATGATCCAAGTATTCTCATGTAATTAAGAGTCACATTTGGAGACATTATTAGTGGCATGTTGTACAACTGGATTCATTTAATAATACCACATCACTCACCAAGTAATATTATTATCCTTATAAAACAAAACACACTATTTTACACGCACAAAAGCTTCCAAATTGTGTGAAAATATATTATTGTATAATTTTATAAGTATAGTGGTATTACTTAGGGGCGTTTGGTTAGCAATTCTTCAATGGTAATGAGAATGAAAATTTATTTTCATCTATGCCCTCATAATAAAAATGATATGTTAGGGGAAGAAGTGTTCCAATGGTGACACCATTGCTGGTGTCATGCCCCAATTTTGGAATAGAAGTAGATAACAAATGGTTGTTGGTGGAAGAATAAGGGAGTGATTGAGGAGGATGATTGTAGGAAGAGAATGGGGTAATCAAAATGGAGTAGTGATTACCTTATTTAGGAGGAGGGGTAGTGATTTTGTTCTCATAAACCATGCTAATTACACTAATTTTCAATCTCATACTCATTACTATTGAAGATTTGTTAACCAAGCGTTCCCTTAGTAAGTGATAAAGTATTATTGAATGAATGTAATAATATTCCTGAATGAGTCCATTTGCACTACTTGTTCATACAAATACACCATTATGGAGTAACACTTGTGTGAACAAATTGCATCGTGCAACTAGTTTCCAAGTAATATATCATTTAATAAAATAAGTAATATTATTTAATAAAATGAATAACATCATTTAATTGGTGTGCATGGTGCAACATGTTTTCAAATATTATCCTTCGATAAAATGAATAATACTATTAAAAAATAGTGTGCAGTGCAAAAGGAAACACAGAACTCAAATTCTATTTAATTATATTTTCTTTGATGCAAATTTCATTGTACATTTGACATCTCAACTCCCCATAATTTTCTTCACAACATTCTTCAATATTGTCAACCAATGGGCAGATGACTTCACCAACTCCCACCCTAAATCACATTTCTGAATTTAGTGAACAAATTCAAATACACGAAGCCCACCAAAATTCGAAAAAGAAGAGAAAAAAAACATTGATATAAACAAAAATTTCAAGAAGTGACCATGTTAGTACGCTCCACGTATCCAAGTATGTACGATACTAGGAACGTATTTATGTTCGTCAAGATCTAGATATAATACGAGCATAGAGGAACTCGTTCCATGTATCGGGCAATCCGGGAAGACACCAATGAATACAATCGGCAAATGTTGTTGGGTCGGCTTGTTGCTCGGGCGTGAGCATCTTGCCTTGGCGGATAGTGTGCACTGAGGTGTGGGCATCTTTTCGGTATTCCGACAGCCTGGTTATGTTAATGAAACTGACAGGCACTTTCATCGACTGTGTTATGTTAGCTGCAACCACGAACAACCTACGATCTGTACCCACGTTCAATGGCATTGATGTGTTCAAAATTGGAGTTGTCTCTTTAGCACATTTTATGCCATCAGGGTTCCCCCAATCCAAGCTCCTATCAGTTTTGCAAATTAAAAAAGGTTAAATTTTATTGCATGAAATTAGAAAAATCTAAATTGGGATTAAGAAATGTGTTTCAATTGTACTATATTCAAGTGACTAGCTAGGAGTTTAATTTTTTTTTTTTTTTTTTTTTTTTTTTTTTTGCCTAAATAGCTTTTTTACCGTTTAATTTTGGTTTCAAAAAGTCAAAAAAATAAAAATTTAGATGCCAAAATTCAAATATTTGTCCGGGCAAAAAAAAACCACCAAAAATTTGAAAATTGTGTCATTTTATATCCTTAAGTGACATTTGTGTGACGTAAAACAATATAATTAACAATTTTTCGGCACGTCATGAGATTAAAAAAAATAATAATAACTCTGACTAGTTAATAATTACTTGATGTGAAGAGGAGACATGCTCATGAAGAAAACTTTGGTGCGATTAGGATCAATATTTCCATCGACCCACTTAGCCCAAGTACTCAAGACTCTCCTATAAGCCTCCGGCCTCGGGATTTCCTCGTATTCAGTCGAGCCTTGGTCGAACGATCCTCGTCTGCTTCGTTACAAGCTTCATCAATACACATCGACAAACACGTATATATACGTATTGGGGTGTGTCAGTTTATGAATGAATAACTTACAAGATTTTCATGGCAAAAGTGTTCATCCACCAAATATATGTGTTGAAAACGAGGTAATCCACATTCTTCCAATTTTGACCATGTTTATCGATTGATTCAGGCATGATGATTCGGTTCAAGATGCTGTGCATATCTGGATCATCCGAGTTTGATTCCACCAAAAATGGAGCCCAATAAAATTCGACTGTAGCATTGTAATCCTGCAAAATTGTCCAAATCAAGAATGTTTAAAACTTAGGACAAAGTGTTAATTATGTCAATTTTTTTCATAAAAAGGTGACAATCGTGCTTCATTCCTTGGCTAGTTGCATGCTCAAATAATTAGGCGAGAGAAGGGATGATTTGGAAAAATGTCTTTTACTTCTAATGTGAGCAATAAGTAGTCCCACTTTTGTATATTTTATCCTGGCTATAAAAAGTGGAGTAAACGTGGGACAAACGTCAAACAGTTTGACACTCTGTTGATACTTGTTTAGGTAGCTTTTGTTCCTTTTAGCCCAACCAATGAAGAGAAATCATATAAACAAATTTTGTAAAATGACAAATTCTCCTAAACAAACGTTAAACTATGCTATATATTGTGAATCCACTAGATCATTATGATTTAGAAAGCTCTGCTTAATGTAGCAATAATTAACATACAAAATATTTAAAGCATGCACGTCATTGTAATAATAACAATATAAAGGAAGAAACACCTTTTAATTATAATGAAAAAATTTCTAAACACATTGTGAATGTGACTTAGTTGCTTACGTTTCCCAGTAATATCATTCATTAAAATGAGTAATACTAAAATTATACGAACCTCAATTTTGAAAACAGATAAAGAACCAATCTTGTTCAAGCTCTTCCTTCCTTGAGGGACAACAGATTGCACTAAACAAATCATGGATTCCCATTGGTTCCGATTCAAAGAGTCCCCAACAAACATTAGCCTCTTGTTCCTCAATTTCTCCAGCAATAATCTCGGTTTATACCTTAATCAATTCAATAAACACGGTTATTAATTAATTAATCAGATTATCATCAAGAAATTTCCTTAAAAATGTGATAATTCTCAACACGTACTTAGGTAAAGAACAGTCCCTGGGCTGCCATCTCCAATTCTGATACAATTTGTCTTTGCGGCCATTTCTCAAACACGTTACCTGCGCTGTCAAGAACTCGCACTCTTCCTCTCTGTACAATGGATGAGTGACGTTATCAAGAACCCATTGCCCTGTAAACAAATCGCAATCCTCCGGGGGGATTTCAATCTCTTCCTCGTCGTCGTCGGCGTTTTCGTTCCGATCATCGCCGGCATTTTCTTGATTAGGTTTCAGGATAACAGAGTGGGCCTCCTCTTTCCGATCAACATCATCGTCGTCGTCGTCATCAGAGCTACTGGTGGCGGAATTAGTGTCCCCAACCTCCGTTTCCACGACGGTGCGTGAATTCACCACCACCGAGACGGCGGCGCCCTTTTCCCCTTCTTGAATTTCCTGCGCCTTAGGGCGAGAAAATGGGAATTCGGCGATGGATTTAACGTCCTCGTTGTACATAAAACATCCGAAAATGAAGATCGAAACGACCACGGCGAACACGGACAGATTCCCGGCCTTGCGGGCGGCGGAGGAGGCGGCGGGCTTCATGGAGATGATTTTCCGGCGGAAAGAAGGCTGCATGAGAGAGAGAGTGAGAAATGGGGAGTGACAGAAGGGGGGATTTAAGGTGTGGGGGAGAAAAGACGATGATCGAATTAGAAGCAAGAAGGCATGGGAAAGAGACTAACATGATTTAGTTTTTACCCTTTTCTTGATAAAGAAAAATTGAGATGTTGGTTAATTTTGTGGAATTTGGTGAAAGGGCGCTTTCTTGAAAGAAACCGATTAGGTTAATGATGGCGGGAGGATTGTCTCTCTCAATGCTTACTTGTAACTACTGTTTTATCAGTCTTTCTTCTTCTCTTTTGTTCTGTTCTGTTCTGTTCTGAAACAGAGGGAGAGAGAGTGGTATGTGTGTGAGAGAGAAGAAAGAGCAACAATGGAGAGAGAGTTGGTAAACACTGAAATTTCCTTGTGGGCCCTCATTAATACCTGGTAAGCTTAATTTTTGGGCCGTGGGCCTATTACATACTCAAAACTCAAAGGTGCTCAATCAATTTTATTCCTCAAACAAGAGCCAAGTCTAAGAAATAATTCCTCAAAATTAGAAGCGAGATCGCTTGCTTATGGTATGTGATTAATATTATTATATTATATGTAATGGTTGATACACTTATAAATTAAAATTATAGCATAAAATATTATTGTGTTAGTAAATATATATAATTATATCAATTTTATATTATAAACATGTTTTATAGGAGAGTAATTCAAGGGAGATTAAAATTTTATATTTGAAAAAAGAAAAAGGTTGATGAGCAACATAAACATTAAGAACTTTTTATAAGTAATATATGAAGCAAATTAGACCCTTTCCGGCAAGGCCCCTAGTTATTTATTAGTATATATTTATTATAACCATAAAGAAGGTCTTAATAGATGTACAAGTAGGTCTTTTAAAAAAATAATTAAAAAGGAATAAATGAAACCTACTTGTACACATGAATATTCAAACTGTGGGTCTTTATGATTAAGACTTGCTTGCACAACAAAAGTTTTTATTATCATTTACCGAGTCCCTCTGCAAGCAATGCTGGCAAACATCCTTAATTTTCTTAAATTAATCTGAATGCTAACAATTAATTCTTGAATTCAAGATATTGTCACTAGCAAATTGAGCTAGCTACTTTGACTCTAGATTAAACACGAGTTTGCCCATATATTTTAGAGAGGGTAATCAACTGACTGATTACATAACTACGATGAGTAGGTGCACATGCATCATGCATGATCTTCATATCATAATTAAATGATAATTAAATGATTTTCTATGTCATCGGTCGATTTATGTGTTTTTGTTTTTTTTCGTTGTATTTATTTACTTTTCAGTTTGATGAGATGCACAACATGTAGTGCAAATCAGATTAAGTTTGTTCATCTCTTGATGTACGTTGATACTATTTTATATTTATTGACATGTTTTGAGGTAGTGCGTCCATCTCCCTTCCTACATGGTATTTTCTTTTTCCTTTTTTTTTTTAAATGTAGCTCAAATAAAGAATCGAACTACAACTAAAATTTATTGAAAATCAAGAATATTAAAATTATATGAAGGCAGAGTTATATATAGCCTAAGGTGAAAAAAAAAATGTGTTATTAAGTTTCAAAATGTTGTTTTTGGCCGAGAGAAAAATTATTTGAGGTCTAGATTGAGTTTGGGTAGAATTTGATAAGAACTTGTGTGAACCCAAGTTCATATAAACTCGGTTTTTTTAAATATTATTTTTGTATATGTACACTATTACTATTATGCTTATCCACTATCACTATAAGAAAATAAACAAATTGCCTACGAAATTTCAACAAGAAATTCTATAATGAAGATTTTCTACAATTTGCCTACAAAATTTTCTAACCATAATTGCATCTTCATTCTTCAGTATACAAACAACTTGCCTACGAAATAAAAATTCTAGGAAATTAAATATCTACAAAGAATTTGCCTACAAAAATTTATCTACAAAGAATTTAACTATAAAAATTCCGTAAGTAAATTGTTCGTAGGAAATGAATGAAGATGCTTATATACTCCCTCCGTCCCACATCAATTTGAACACTTGTCACTTTGGTCTATCTCACATCAATTTGTACACTACTAAAAAAGAAAAACATTGATTTGTGTGCACACTCACAAGCATATACACATAATCTCCCATATGTCACTATTTTAATAAAAAAATATACATTTCTTAAGAAATGTGCAACCCCTTAGGGTGCAAATTGATGTGGAACGAAAGGAGTAATTAGGATATTTTATGGGCAGGTCGGAGACAATTCTCACTACGACATTTTTTGTTGAAAATTTTGTAGTCATATTTACCAATTTTGTAGCAAAATCTTTAGTTTCTCATAATATATCACTATTATGCATATACACTATAAGTCTATCACTGTCTAAATGCAAACAATATTTTTTAAACAGCGATAGTTGATATGCATAATAGTAATAATAAATATATAACAGTGATACATGAAAAAAGAAAGTTCACATGAACTCGGTATCACAAGATACCTACTCCTAAGATTATTAAAGTTGGGGTTTGCTATTGAGTAAAAATTTGTCTAACTGCAGTTAAAGATCACATCGATCTTACCTTACTTCGTGCTGTTGTTCACTAACTACGATGGGCCTAATCTTGATGTACTCTAGAAGATCGCATAAACTTTCCTGTCATCAACAACCCAAGTTCAATTGATGCATAATTAAGATTCTTAACCGTGATTAGATGAATACCAATGCCTCCTAATTATAGGTAACTTTATGTTTGAGAAAAGTAAGCACTAAGAAATCTCTTTATATCAATCTATACAGCGAGTATTTGTAACTATACTGATACCACCAACACTATAATACTATTAATGTCACGACTTTCTTTTATTTCAAGCTAAGGAAACTAACACTACAAAGACTGAAATAAAATTGTATTTCACTTCTTTGCCCATCAAGGTGCATTATGATTGGTTCTTTCATTATTGGAGGGGTCTTGTGTGGGTCGGATCCCATTTTATTAGGCTGAGCTTAAATAATATTTTTGACTCTCATTCAATAGTTAGAAATATTGACCCGTATAATTAATTTAATCTTAAAAATTAAATAATACATATTTAACGGAATAAATTTCATGAATAGACTCATAAGAGTTTTTGTCATCATTATGACATATATACATATAAGATGCACCATACAACACATGTGAAATAAAATGAGCAACATCTTACGAAATATATTCCGACGATGGAGAATAATATTTTAAGTACGTTTCAATATAGTATAAATTTTTTAGGGAAATATAAGTATCACTTATTATTTCTCTTTTTTTTATTTTATAAACTATTAGCATTAAATCGCAATCATTGATTTTATCGAAAGCAAAGTATAGAGTGAGTTTGATTCATACATTAATCATTTAACACTACAAGAAAGTTTTATATTGCCTACGGAAATTGTCAATATGACTACGTAATTACCAACAAAAAAATTCGTAGGGAGAATTGCCTACAAAAATCTCTAATTGTATAGACGTTTTCCTTCCCCACCTACACAATAATTTGACTACGAAAATTCTGTAGGCAAATTGTGTTGTTGGTAATTTTTTGTAGGCAAATGGCTTGTAGGTAATTATACCTAGAGATTTTATTCCGTAGGCAAATAAATTTCGTAGGCAAATTGTTTTAGGTTGAAAAAGGTAGATGCTTTCATAATTAGAAAATTATGTGGGCAAATTTTAGGCAATATTTACAACAAACTTTTTTGTTGGTAAATTTTTGTAGGCAATTTAATTCCATAGGCAAATCATTATTTTCTTGTAGTGTAAAGAGTATTGATTGTTTTTAATAAAATATGTAGTTGTTTATCGAAGGGTATTAATGTTGGAGGATATTAGTTGTTTTTACTGAAGGATATTAGTTGAAGGGTACGAAGAATATTTATTGTTTAACTAAAAAGTATTAATTAATAACAATAAATAGTATTAATTTATTACACTAAAAAGTATTAAAAGTGGTCCATTTAGAAACTAATTACATGCTGCTTATCAAATCAAGTTCATTGTATCTTTCTATATATCCAATTGGACATATACCTAAATTAATTTCAATAGGATCATTAAAAACTTAACGTGCGCTTTTAGATGTTCGCGATTTAGAGTTCAATCATTCTTTACTCCCCCAACTTGTAAACGAGTTGATTTTTTTATTTTTTTTGAGATATTGGAGATATACCTACCCACTAAAAATGTGATATAAGGGTAATTTATATTTTGTAATATATTTAATTTTTTTCTAAAGAGTTATGATTGTAATATATATACTTTTTTCTTCAAAGTACATATTATTTCACATACTTGGTAGTACTAACTACTATATTGTACTCAATTGAATAAATGCACCCCTTCTGTACCTTTTCCACATAAAACCTCCTGTACCTTTTCCACGTTTTATGTAAAGCAGGGTAGAGGCCTCTTTTTCTTTTTTCTTTTTTGAACGGTTAAAAAAAAAAAATCGACTGTGGCAGTGAGTAGAACCTGTTTGAAATTTTTCGCTTGGGCCAACTAATTAAGTAACTATTTTAATACAGTGGCGGCAGTGAATTAAATTGAATGGTTTTCGCGATTATTTAATGCGGTTGAAACAACTTGATCAATCATTAATCTGTACTATTTGATTGGTATGCAAAAACCGATTAAGAATAAAATAATTATTTTAATTGCTATGATTGATATGCTTTTTATTAATATTAATAATTATTAAATTGGGAATCTTGACAGTGCCCAAAAGTTAATAATATTTTTATATATTTTATTAAAGTATATCATCACTTAACTTTTTTTTCTTTTCATAATATTTTCCTCCACTGACAAGCATTTATAATTATATAATAATTCAAAATCGGTAATAATAATTTAAATAATCATTAATAACAATATTTATAACTATAATCATCAATATTATTATTATTGATTACAATGATCAATAATATTAATATTATAATGAATTCATAGGTTATTAATAAATTATGTCATATAAATTTTAATTATGAGTGTGTATTATCTGAATGACACACACCATAACACACTCCATGTATGACAATCCCTTTATTAGGTACCGCGCGAACCCATATATAATATGTATACCGAAAATTTTCGCAAGCCTGTATGTGGCTGAATGGATCAATACTCCTTTTTGTTCATTTTCAATTTTAATATCATTTGAGTCTTATTTTTTATTTTTAATAATTCAACTAATTATAAATTTTAAATTCAAAATTCATTTTTTTTTACTAATTTGATATTTAAATTCATTTTGATCTTATTACATTACTATTTACATAAAATATTTTTTATTAAATAAAATTCAAATTTGATTTGGTCTTACTAGATATCTCCCCATAAATCAACTAATTACAAATGTAAATTTTTTATTACATTGCAATTTAAATTCAACTTTTATTATTAAATTACAATTTAAATTCATTTTTATCTTATTAAATTACAATTTTCATAGATTATTCTTTATTAAATTACAATTTAAGTTCATTTTAGTCTTATTGGATATTTTATAAGAATTCTAAGGGCCTCAAATCCTATAAAAAGTAGAGTGACAAAACACTGATATTGATTCAAATAATTGTTGGAAACTTAGTTTAATAAATCTCATTAATAATTGCCACAAATAAAAATATGATTTTTCACATAGTGAAATTTTAATTTCTTCTACTTAACAGGCTTGGTGATGGATGATTAGTCTTATTATTGATCTTATTAAATTACTATTTACATGAATAAAATTAGAATATTTTAGTATTTTTATAGATTCAAAAATAAGTTTGTATTTTTTTTAATTTTTAATAACTTTAAAAAATTAGTATTTTAGAGATTTTAGATTATTTTTGTATTTTTTTAGTATTTATTAAAATATTATAGTATTTTAGAGATTTCAGAACAATTTAGTGTTTTTTGAAACTTTTAGTAACTTTTAAAAAAATTAGTATTTAGAATAATTTAGTACTTGTTGTTATTTTAGAATTGATTTGCTATTTTAGAGGTTTTAGAATATTTTTGTAATTTAGATAATTTTAGTAACTTAGAGATATAAGAATAATTTATAAAATTTAATGTATATGAGTGGACAAGAAGATGATGTCCCCGGTCCCATAGAGAGCCAAAGCGTCTCTTATCGGGGGATGAGGTTGCTTCGATCGTCGGTACCCCATGTGCTCTCATGTCTATAGAGACTCCGACATATGGCTCGAAGGCAGCATCCCCTGGGGCGGTCTTGTCATCTCGTTGCCATCCTACCATGTCGTGAGACACCTCCAGGATGCCTATTGATCTGTAGGGGGATTTTTAATTTATTTTGCTTAGTTTTACATAATTTTCATTAATATTTATTTTGTTAATGTTACAAACTTCTACCCAGCCATGAAGCGTCTATGAAATCTACCTTGGACATCCGTACAGGGGGTATAGCTATGAAGGCTTATTGTTGGAGTAAGGAGCCAGAGGACCGATGCAGGATATACTTCAACGAGTTTAAGGTATTATTTTGTATTAATTTATATTCACTTAAGATAATATTTTGTTCTTTAATAGTTTATACAAATTAGTTGAAATGCAGAAAGAGTGTATTTGGAACCCAGCAATGTTGGATGTTGACATGTATCGGGCTTCCAAAAAAGGTAGCCAATGGCCAGCACAAGGCACTACAAAAAAGACGGAGTTTAGCGACGGAAAATTTGCGTCGCAAATTCTGTGCGACTCGGCCGGGTCTAACCCGCCAATTTTGCGACGGATTTATCCATCGTTAATTTGCGACGGACGGCAAAATCCGTCGCTAATTAGCTGTTTTAGGAACGGATACGTGTCCGTCGCAGAATTCGTCGCAAAACACTGTTTGCGACGAATTTTCCGTCGCAAATTCCGTCGCAAAATAGTGTTTTTTTGTAGTGAGGACGTGATGTACAAAGGACCGTCTGGAGGCGTGGTGAGCTACATCAAGCCCCAAGGGTTGGGATATATGAGTAATATAGATCGCCATGAGAGGTGCAAGAAGAACCGGCAAAACTACACCAGTCAGCCTGGTGGGGGTTGTATTGCACTACATCGAGTGGGGTCCCGACCTGTCTTCACGCACGGGCTTGGCATGGTAAGTAATTGAATTTATATATATGTTTTTAAAAATTAATTTGTTTATTTGAATAATTAATATTTATGTATTTGTTTATAGGAGCGGAGACGGAACCGACTTCCACCCACCTTGAGAGGTTGAACATTGTCCCTCCCTTCAACGAGCACACCCGGACCTCCACCTACCACCTCATGACCGAGTTGCACATAAGATTTAAATTAAATTTAATAAAATTAGTTAATTTTCAATTTTGATTAATAATTATTGTTAACTTGCAGCGTAACGTCAAATTGGAGACTACAGAAGGCCCAGGCTCAAGCCCATACGAAGTCTACTGAAGTTGGGGGATCATATTCTCAAGCTACAGTAGATCCTGATCAGATCGATAAGCATGAGTCCTTGGCCTCGGGGGATGGCGGCAACCATCAGGGGATTTACACGGAGCAGCTCATCCTCCTCATCATTGTCTTTGGGGCCAAGAATATATAGATTCAGTGGCCAAGGTCAAGGACGGAGCCAAGTGAGGTACAGGGGGGGCACTGGCCCCCCTGGAATTTTAGAAAAATTGTTATATATAAGGTTGTTTTGAATAAAAAACTGCTATGTGACATTGGCTCAGTGGGTTGTCATTTGATTGCCAAAAGCTCTTCTTCCAAAACTACTTGGGTTCGAATCCCATTCCATCCCTTTTCTTTAATTTTTATTTATATTTTTTTTATATGTTTAGTTTTATACTTTTATTTCTTATTTAATACTACTTTTCATTTTCTCATTATATTTTTCCTTTTACACAATAATACTTGTCTACTTATTATGTTTATTGTAATTATTAATATGTTGTGTAATTAACACTACAAGAAAAAAAAAAGTCTACAAAATTAGAATTGCCTACAATTTTTTTTAACAATTTTTTTTTTTGTTGATTGTCTACAACTTCTATACAAAATTTTCTAATCATATAAGCATGTTCATTTCTCGACCTATGAACTATTTGTTTACAAAATGAAATTTCTAAGTAATTAATTACCCACAAGCAATTTGTCTATGAAATATTGTAAGCAAATTCTTTGTAGGTAAAAATGAAGCTTATATAATTAGAAAGTTTTGTATGCAATTCCCACTATGATTTTTTTGTTGGAAATTTTATAGTCATATTAACAAATTCTGTCAGCCAATCTTTATTTTCTTATAGTGTAAGTTGATATAATTTGCTGAGTTTATAAAGATTAATGTATTATCTATTTTTTTTAATCGATACATAATTAAACTTGTACATTAACAAATTCTATAGGTCAATCTTTATTTTCATATAGTGTAAGTTGATATAATTTGTTGAGTTTATAAAGATTAATGTATTATCAATTTTTATTTTATTGAATCGGTACATGATTAAACGTGTAAACTTTTCGTTAATAATTGGGCCCCCCTGAACAAAATTTCTGGCTCCGTCACTGGCCAAGGTGAAGGCACGACTTAGAGCCGAGTGGCAGCAGATGTTCGATTTTCATGACTGCTCGGGTGGGGCTCGCTTCCAATTTCTAGCAGACATCTCCAAGTTCTACATCTAGTGTTGGTTCCCGTGGTGGTAGCTACAACGGTGGTGGTGGTGATGCCATTAATCTTATTATTGACGATGAGGAGGATAAGGAGAAAGGCGATGATGAATTAATGGGTTTGAATTTGAACAATTTTTAATGTTTAAATTTGTCTTTATGTTTGCATAATTTTTTAAATTTTAAGTTTTTTTATTAGAATTTTAGTATTTTGTTCTTATATGATATAATTACCATATAATTGTAGTAAAATATTTTTTTTATTGGACAAGATAATTATAAATACAATATGAAAAAGGTTTTAATTAAAATTAATTAGATACATGAAATTAGAATGTGAAAAAAAAATTACATTTACAACTTTATAAATTTAAATTTAATTAATTTAGAAAATAAAAGAATTTTTTGGATCAGAATATTCATTTGATTGATGAAATAATTAAATACAAATTTAAAAAGAGTGTAGTCAAATTTACTTAGATATATAAAATTAGAATGTTAAAAAAAATACATTTAAAACTTTATAATAAAGTTAAAATTTAGATAAAAAAAAATTTTTTTATTTGATAAAATAATTAAAATTGCAGTTTTAAAAAGAGTATAATATTATATTAACTTAAATTTAATGAAATAAAAAAAACTAGTAAAATGATAAATATACCATTAATGGTATAAACTAAACAAAAGATATTACTTGGCTGAATTGTCACTACAAGTATAGGCTTGAAACTTTATATAAAATATGCAACACATATGCACAAACCTTGGTCCGCGGCTCGGGTGGTTCGACACTCGCCAAGTGGTGCGACTAGCCCAGGTTCGAAGCACCACAGCCTAATTATTTAATAATTAAAGGGTTAATTCCATATAAATTCACGACATTTATACTTAGTATCAATTTAATCATGAACTTTTAGATTTTTGTAAAAAAAACCCAATCTTTGATATTTGTTGCAATTTGATACACACTTTTTTTTTTTCGGCCGGCAACCGATGATGTGGCTCGCCGGAGCGTGTGTCATCTTGCCACGTAGGATTACACATGTTTATTTTATTTATTTTTTAAATCCACATTATAAATAACACTTACCATTTAAATAAAATATTTCTACTTATAATTAAAATAGCAACCAAATAAATTAAACAACAACAAAATGAATTTCAAAACTAAGAACGTAAAGAGAAATATTATATATATAATTTATGTTGGTTGTTTAATTTATTTGGTTGCTATTTAAATTTTAAGTAGAAAAGTGTTATTTAAATTGTAAGTGTTACTTGTGATGTGAATTTAAAAAATAAATAAAATAAACATGTATAATCCTACGTGGCAAGATGACACACGCTCCGGCAAGCCACATCATCGGTTGCCGGCCGGAAAAAAAAAACGTGTATCAAATTGCAACATATATCAAAGGTTGAGTTTTTTTACAAAAATCTAAAAGTTCGTGATTAAATTGATACTAAGTATAAAGGTCGTGAATATATATGAAATTAACCCATAATTAAACCTCACGACGAAATATGTTATTGTAATAGTTATACCATATGTTATATATAATAAATTATTCAATATTTGCTTTGAAAAAAAAAATTGTCGCTAATATTTGCAACCAGCTTTTCTACGACTAACCTGTTTTCTTCGTAAATTCATTTTAAATTTTATTTTGTGACTATTTTTCCGTCACAAAATTCATCGCTATTAACTGCCATTTTTGTAGTGGCTTATTTTGAATTTTGATTTGTTGGCCATTCAAATATGAACCAGACAAATGGGTTTATTCATGTGTTTTGGTCAATCAACCGTCTCATACGAGCTTTTACTATATAATATAGCTTCATATATATAAAAAAAAAATGATTCAACAATAACTAGTATTTAGTTGTGTCCAATTTAAGTTCTGCAATTTTTAACTTTTCAATATTGGTGTTTTTGGTATTAATTTTCGTTAAAAATGGCCTAAACTGGAAAAATTTGAAGAGATATACTCCCTCCGTCCATGAGTAAACTTCCCACTTTCCTTTTCGGGCCGTCCACAAGTAAGTTTTCCATTCCATAAATGGAAAAAGCAACACTCTACTATTTATAAACTTTAACCTTCAAACTCACACAATATTACCAAAAATGCCACTCATTCAATTTACTTTTCAACACTATTCATTACTTTATCCCAAAAGTCAACATGTGGCCCACCATATATTAATAAACAAATACACTTTCTTAAATCATTCAACAAAAAGAAGTGGGAAACTTACTCGTGGACGGAGGGAGTATTATTCATATGTGAAAGAAATATGAATACAAGTAAAAGTGACTACACTAGTCAACGTGGTTTCGATTTGGGATACAATCGCACTATACGAATATTAATATATATTACAATATACCTAATAAAATTTAATGATCAAAATTGAAACATATAGGATATATATTACAATATACCTAATAAATTCTAATGATCAAAATTGAAACATATAGGATCAAAACTGACACCAAGAGGATCATAATTGAAAATAAACGGCATACATGAATAGTATTGGAGAAGACCAAATTTACAAGATGCACTACAAAAAATTGTGTTGAACGATGAAAAAACTTTCGCAAAACTATACTTGCGACGAAATAAGGTTGATCGCAAATATTAGTGACAAATTTCTTCAAAACCATCGCAATTTCCAATGATTTAAAACCATCATAAATTTACTATGATATTTTTTGGTGAAAATCTACCAAGATCCAAGTTCAACCGGGTCAAAGTTTATCGCAATTTGCAACATAATATTTCATCTTAGTAATTTATTTTATTCATTATATGTAATTTGCGATGAAATTTTCCTTTGCAAATTGCAATGGGACAAGTCATCACAAACCTGAAATTATTTTAAAAAATAATTAAAATAAATAAGAAATTATTTATTAAATTGATAATTAACTAATTTAATTAAAATTATTAAAATATAAATATAATTTTTTTGCCTTCCAATTGCACATGATATTTATAAATTCAAATTTCATATATCTAATTAGATTATATTATACTCTTTAAAATTGTAATTATAATTATTTTACTTTATTAAATTAAATTTATTTTAGTATATCTTTTTTATTATCTGAATTCACATAATATACCAAATGTATTTTAAATTTCTAATTAAATTACATTGTAATCACTTTTATTCAAAAGAAAAATTACTCGTATGAAAATGGTAAACTAAATACTCATATATATAAAGAACTGCAAATATTCAAATACAAATAAGATAATAATTGTTTAAATATAAAACAAACCAAAAAATAAAAAATCGCTTAAAATTCACTCATTGTTCTAATCATCATCTTCCTCCTCCTCGTACACGGTGGCATCGGCCGCACCGCTAGTAGTGGCACCCGGATACTTCTGTCAGAAATTAGAAGTGAGGCCCAGTCAGGAACAGGAACTCCATCTAGGACATAAACGAGGACGACAATAAGCTTCGTACTGACATTTTGACAAAGCAGATATATGACTCGTCCACCGACCTCAGGAAGCAGTACATGAGACTGGACCTCCAGTAGACTCAGGTTGACGTTGCTTTACAAATAAATTCAGAGTTAATACTATAATTAAAGTTGAATAATACTTTAATTAAAAGTATTTAAAATCTTATATGTTTGGTTGTGCGCTAATAGGTAGAGGTTTGGGTCTAATGGTCAAAGGGAGGGACGATGTTTCACCGCTCAAGGTGGGTGGGGCTCATTTTTTAAAGAATTTTGTTTCATCTAAACATCCGAACTTGTCGAAATGTGTAAAATTAATTCATTTAATTACTTCTCTTTTACACTTCCCGTCCCTCATCCCTATAAACAAATAGATAAATATACAATATAAATTACATTACATTAATTAATTATAATGATAAGCCGAAGATGGATCGCATGGGACCCCATCCAATGTCGTGCAACCAAGAGTGGAGCCACGTATATCAAAAGAGTGACCATTACACTAGCATAGAAGGGAACATGTTCATATGATTGTTGTTTTATTAAAATTAGGTTTGGATTAAATTAGCATGAAAAAATCATGCAAAAAAAACGGCAGATTACGGATATTTGTAATGAATGCAGATTCACTATATTAATTTTATTTCTTATACGTTATATGGCTAATTAATTACGTAGCCAATTATCAAATATATATAAACGGTGTGATGCCAATGGCTTTTCCCCACTCAAATTATATTGACTCGATCGTATAACAATGGCAAAGTTTTGTTATTCTTTTATGTTAGTCCTACCTCTTGCATGTTTTCTTACATCAGGTATGCACATCATACCTAAAATATGATATTTTTATCATTTTTTGTCAGATGCATCATTTAACTTAATGTTTTCAACATTGAACTAGCTATCAAATATATATGATGGTACAATTGTTATATCGGCAGATTTGGCCTAAACATATTGAATCGGTAATATATTGTCAACATAGTTTGACCTTTCTAAATTTTTTACTTTTATTCATGTTTTTTAAGTTTTATTTTTAGTTTTTACAACTTTTCTTTATCGAAAAATTAAGAGATTACTGATGCAGAAGAAATAGAAATATTATTTTTCCAGTTTGATTTTTTGTACAACTTGTTATAATTTGACCTTTCGAGTGTTTTGCTTGTGGTGTTATATACTTCTTTCTTGTATTTCACGTCGTTCCCTAAAAATACATCAATTAAAATTATGGGAAAATAGAGTTTTTTGTCCTGTAAATTTGATCACTTTTGTTTTTCGTCCTACTAACTTTTGACTTTATTTCTTGGTCCTATAACTTTCTAAAAATTAACTTTTTCGTCCTAAAACAGGCTACAGAAAGTAACCCGCATTATATATTTTTTGCCGAAAGTTGCTCAACATAAAAGATAGTGTTCTTGTTTTGAAAAACTGTAAAGATAGTGTCTTAATACTACAAGTCCGTAAAGATAGTAATTTAATTTTGTAAGTCCATAAAGATAGTATTCTAATTTTGTATGTCCATGAAGATAGTGTCCTAATTTCACAAACACCAATAAGATAGTGTACTAATATTTTTCCCTATAACAATAGAACAACTAAAATATTAGTCCATATTTAACTTTTGATCCTGAGTGAATTGCATTTTTGGTCCCTAAGAGAATATATAAATTGCAGTTTTCGTCTTGAAAATTAATGGATAGCCAAAATTGCAAAAAAAAAAAAAAAAAATTAATTTCAAACTTAGGTATAAAAAGTGTTTTGCGCCCGTTATATTGGAATCAAAAGTGCAACTTTGTTACAAATTAAAGTTGTTATTTTCTTTATACAGATTTTCTGGTTTTTGGAAAAGGAGTTTGCCAGAGGGAAGTACAAGTCAAATTTTGCAGTAGTGCGACAGCATGACATGGTAGCTGCATAGTGGCGATTCCAAACCCAAAGACTTGTATCAAAAGCTCTTGTATTGGTTTTGGTAGAATTTGTCCTTGTGATTATTCCTGTCTATGATTCCCTATTGTATACCACGTCATCAATAATGTATCACTTGATTATTTCTGCTTATGATTCCTTGTTTATTTTTATTTTTCTTTGTCTTTAATTTTGGGTATATTAACATTTGTATCGTTTTTTTTGTATATTCACTTTATGCTCGATTCATTGTAAGCCTGGAATTGGGAGAAAATAATTAGGACATCATCTTAAAGAGGTTTACAAAATTATAACACTATATTTTATACGGATCAAATGAGGGCCTAATTTCAAGTGTCAATCACAGGCATAGAGTTTTTTTACGTTCCATAATTTTTTACCTTTTTAAAAAATATTCCAAAAAAATTAATTTCTCCAATTTTTTGGCTAAGTGTACATTCTACTTCCCAAAGTTGTTTGGTATAGACAAAACACAATCATTTTACCTCATGTGCCGTACACATGTTTGTAAAATATAGTTTTTTTGGACAAAAAATGCTTATGTGGATATTAAATTTATTTTTTGAACTATTTTTGGTTGGTGGGATGGGTGGCGTTGAGGAAAATGACGACGTTTTATTTCGGGAAGTGGGTGAAATATGTGGAGACTCTTTCATTGTTTTTAAATAATTTATATATTTTTTTATTGTAGTTTAAATTAGTAGATTTTTTTGTTTTATTTTGTTGATTTATTAAAAGAGTTATTAGTTTCAAAATTGGCAACTTTGAGACGTAAATTGTACACTTAGCCAAAAATTGGGACGTAATTGAATAAACTAACTTTCTCGGGACATAAATTGTACACTTAGCTAAAATTTAGGACGTAATTGGAGAGATTAACTTTTTTAAGACGTAAATTGTACACTTAGCCAAAAACTGAGACTTAATTGAAGAAATTAACTTTTTGGGGACTTTTTGGAAAAGGTGAAAAGTTATGGGACATAAAGAAACTCGTCAATCACATATTAGTTCAGTTTGGCCCGAATTCCCGTAATTTTATCTGGTTAGATTAATAACATATTAAAAAAAACAAAAATCTGAAAACATAAAATAATATTTTCAAAAAGGGAAAATTATTTGTAGGGCACTGCCTATTCGGGCTTGCAAAATTAGAACACTATCATGGACTTGCAAAATCAGGACATTATCTTTATAATTTCGCAAAACAAGGACACTATCTATTATGTTGGAAAAATTTAGGCCAAATTTTATATAATGCAGACCAAATAAAGCTCCATTATGATGTGTCCAGATGGCCCAAATTTAAATTTAAAAAATTGGCCTAAATTTGTCAAAATTAAAAGATAACATCTTAGTTTTGCAAGTTTGTAAAGATAATATTCTAATTTTACAAGCTCGTAAAGGTAGTGTCCTAATTTTACAGATACACATAAGATAGTGTCCTAAAAATAATTATTCATTTCAAAAACTGAAAATGGTTTAAATAATCGAACCATAAAGCTTATTAACTCAAAAATAAGATTAGTGGACAACCCAAAAAGAAAAATGGGTGAAATATTGGTGGACGAATGGAGTAATAATTTAGGATAGAAGTGGAGAAACTTAATTTTTTAGTCCCGTAAATTATCTAGTGTCCAATTTTGGTCCCAGAATATTTATTTTTTCAATTTTGATCCCATAACTTATTGAATCATCCAATTTTGGTTGTATTTTCGGTTTTTATGTAAAAGTGGAACCAAAATTGGACGATTAAATTAGTTATTGGACAAAATTGATAAATTTTAAAAAATTTAGGACCAAAATTAAATACTAAAAAAGTTACAGGACCAAAAAACTGAGGGGAGATACACAATTCTCCAGAGGTCCAAAATATATTTCCAGAATTACATTCTCTATCAAAATTAATAATTCAAGTTTTATTTATTTTTCTTCTCTCTTCTCTCTCTACACTTTGAGAGAGATTAGAATATTCTACACACTTTTTATTTTAGCTTTGGATAATTTAATATTTAGTCCAATATGAATTGTGAAATCTAATATGTTTAAAATTTAGGACCAAAATTAAATACTAAAAAAGTTACAGGACCAAAAAACTGAGGGGAGATACACAATTCTCCAGAGGTCCAAAATATATTTCCAGAATTACATTCTCTATCAAAATTAATAATTCAAGTTTTATTTATTTTTCTTCTCTCTTCTCTCTCTACACTTTGAGAGAGATTAGAATATTCTACACACTTTTTATTTTAGCTTTGGATAATTTAATATTTAGTCCAATATGAATTGTGAAATCTAATATGTTTACATATTCTTTCATTCTTTATTATTTATATATTTTCTGTGTTTGAATACATTGTTTGACGAGATGTTTAATTTGATCAGTTATTCAATTCGTGAAACCGATGATTGTCAATCGGAATGTTAAATCCATAATTATTTAATTGTTCTGATCTTAGTGGAAAAAGACATTATTAATTGATGTAGAGATGGATAACCTAATATAAATGAACCCACATGTGTGTTTGTGGGCTAGAATCGGTCTTTCTAAATTTAATGCTACTAGTGAAATAAATTCTAAGGAGGCACCTAGGGTTGTTCACTGGTTAGAAAGGTAATAAGAGATAGCATTCTTATTGTCCAAAAAGTAAGGAAAGGTTGGTTGTTAAGTGGTACCAACAACAATAACCAATTTAGTGTTAGAGTGAATGAAAGATTTTTGCATTGAGAAACGATTGTGTGTGAACCAATTCTAAATTAGTTGTCTTTGGGATGGATGTTTTGTTGTTGGGAAACTCCATCCCCGTTCACGCCAAGGGAAAAACAACTCAACAACACAAGAATTTTACGTGGAAAACTAAAAAATCGGAAAAAAAACCACGGGCCACAAAAGAAACATCGGTGTATAAAAAATTCTTACAATCACACAAATTTCTTCTCTCGCTCGACACCCCTACACTGTTACATCTACATGATCTTCACCTTTCTCGCTCTAGATGAATTTGTCTAGAATCAAACACTAATTTGATTGTCTGTCTGGGAATTTTCATATTTTTTTTTTTAAGCTACTCCGACATAAATAAAGAAATAAAAAATACGCACCGTTTCGTCCTTGATTAGTAGCAATAATAATATTCGATATTTATTTTTGAAGAGTTGCGCATCTGGTGTAGTGGTATCATAGTACCCTCCCACGGTACTGACCAGGGTTCGATTCCCTGGATGCGCATTTTTTATTTTTTCAAATTCTAACTTTAATATTTTTTTCCTATCATCAATTCGAAAACCCCCAAATCATCCATAACAATTTACATCCAACAAAACAGCATAAAATTGTGTTTGAAATTCTTTTTTTAACTTCTCCGGCTGATTATATCGTCTCAATTATGTTTAACCTTACATGTTTTAAAAATCGTTTCCAAGAAGCTCACCTAATGTTCTGGACAATTGATCGAAATCTTTTTCATGGACAAAAATATTCCTCATAACTAACTTCTAATTCCTGGTACAAAAACATCGATCCCAAGAAAATTCAGGGCAAACATAGACTTCTAATTCCTTCTTATTTTCGTTGCAGCCAGCCTCTCCCATGGTTTTTCAATCAAAGCCAAAAGTGACGCTTTCAAATTATAGCAGCACCATTAAAACTTTATTTCAAATTTTGTCAATGTTTGTTTGATCTTAGTGAATATTATTTTTAAATTTTTCAACGAGGGTACAATCGGTCTAAGAGGGTGTTTGGCTAAGCTTAATTGAAACATCTTATAAGCTCTAACATCTTATAAGTTGTTTTAAGAGCTTATAAGATGTAATTTTTAAGTAGCTTATAAGTTGCTAAAGTGTTTGGATAATACAACTTATAAGATTTTTGATAATTTATAACAAATATTTTTTAAATTTATAAAAAATAATTTTTTCTATTTTTTATCTAGAGATAGGGGTGGGGTGGGGTGGGGGGTGGGGTGGGTATTTTTTAAATTTACAAAAAAATAATTTTTTCTATTTTTTATTTTGAGGTAGGATAGGGTGGGGGGGGGGGGGGGGGGGGGGGGGGGGGGTGGGTGTGGGGTGGGGTGGGGGTTAGGGATGAGTGTGGCTGGAGTGGGGGAGGGTGGATGAGGGTGGGGGGTGGTTCTAAGGTGAGTTGAGGTGGGGGGTGGTTAGGAAAATAAGTTGGAAAATCCCAACTTATTTTTTTACAGCTTATAAGATGTCAGGAGCTTATTTTATGATCTTATAAGTTGTTAAACATCTTATTTTGCCAAACACATTGTTAGTACTTATAAGCTCTTAAACAACTTATAAGATGTTTTAAGGAGCTTATAAGCTCAGCCAAACGCCCTCTAAAAGTGTGGTGTGTATAATAATATTAATAATTCTTATACAATAAATTGAGTATAAATAGTAAACGCGGTGTGTGGGTGTATATATATTAATTTTGGAATTAATTTAGCCGCAGCATTTAATAAGTGATAATCATTTTTTTTTTCCTTTTTGAAACCAACATTTCTTATTCAATTGCAATCACAAGAATATTAATTTTGGGAGGTCGTCCTATGGATCAACCCAACAGAAAGGGCTCTCAAACAAACGAAAGGCCTTAGCGAAAGCATGAGCAATTGAGTTGGCACTTCGCTTGACAAAAGTAACAGCAAGATCAGAACCATCAAGTAATAAACTTTTACATTGTGTAATATAATAATCGCCGAATATACACATACTCGATGATGGTGACTTGATAGTATTTACTAAAATTTGTGCATCTCCTTCCACAATAGCATTATGAAGCCGTAAGGTTTTAATCCAAGAGACTGCTTCAAAAAAGCACATAGCTTCCATGATCTCCACATCAACGCATCCAAGAAGAACTATTGTTCGAGCCGCAATAAAATCGCATTTATCATCGCGTAGAACCATATATACCGATGCCTGTCTCAAAGGAATCTTTGAAAAAAACCGCGTCTACATTGATTTTCATGTAGTTACATGGTAGCATATATGTCATGTTGCGTGAGAATTTCTTCCTTCCTTCATTTTTGGGTCGCTTTGTATTTGTTTCTAAACATCAAGAAAATCAATAGTCATTGCGACAGTAGCCGTTGGTATAGCATGTTTCCAGGGTATATAGCATGTTTCCAGAGGCAACTTTAATAGTCATTGCGACAGTAGCCGTTGGTATTAGTTGTAAACCAGTTTTACAGGAAACGGGTTCACATAATACCAACTTTAATAAATATCATATATATCTTAGTTTTTAGTTTTTACGGTTTAATTTTTTTAATTTTTATTTAACTTTATTTTTCCTTTTTAATCCTCTCATTTATTTTCTTTTTTCTTTACTATTTCTCTAAAAGTTCAAATAAGTATTCCTTTGTTAAAGAAAATATCTCATCTTTAGATGATTTTTACTTCCTTGAAAAAAAGAAGATGATTTTTACTAATTTTTTATTGATGAAAAAGAATAAAATAAGAGTGTCCTCCCTTTTTTTTTTTTTTGTGGCACATAAATCATTTAAATTAAACTTGTACAAATTATGTTCAAATAATTTTTGACCAACACACATATTTTTTTAATGTTGGTACTTGGCCCCCGTTATCTCAATTTCTGTCTCCACCCCCGCATGTTTACCTTCCCAGTTCCCATATAATAGAATTTCTTTGTTTACATATTTTCCATAGAAGGAAGCTAAATTTCTATATATTCGTGTCATCAATACTCGCCAAGAGAATAGATTTCTTTGTTTTTCGCTATTGCTCTTGAGATTAAAAAATAAAAAATAAAATCATAAAACATTAACTTAAAGGTGGGCTGATTTTTATTAGGGTCCTGCTATATACCCCTCCATTTTTATTTGATACCCTCACCTTATTTTTTATTTATTATAATATACTTGTTGAATGACTTTTGTGTCCTTATAATAAAAAAAAGAAAAAGTTGAATGCTTGATACACCCACTGGAATACCAAAAGTCACAAGAACACAAATACAAAGAAAAGCATCAATCCAGGAAGAAAAGAGGAGAAAATTGATATTGTCCACCATTTTAGCATGTTTACGGCGGTGATGCAACATTAGTTCGTTATTTTGTTACAAAGATGGTGTACACTCAGGAGTCTTACGCTATGTGTGTAAGTGTATTTGTTTGAATTTTTTTTGATGAAGTATAATTTTGTTTTTTCTTTGAATGTTGTTTTTTGTTTATGAAATGAGTATTGTGTACCAAGAATTTCGTATTTTAGCCTACAATTTTCGTATATTGTGTACCAAGTTTGTGATTCCCGCGTTTTTTGAAAAAAAATCACGACACCAATTTTCGAACCTGGTTCGTTGAAAAATAGTTAGTATTTCGACTATGAGTATTCGAAATCCTGGTAAGCGAAATTTCAAAAGTTTCTGGAACTCGTTTTCGATAATAAGTTTTCGAAAATGACAGGTTATTTCGACAAAATGTGTTCGAAAGTTTATGCAAAAGTTTCTGGAAGCCGTTTTCGACACGAAGTTTTCGAAATTTGATTACATTTTCGACTATGAGTATTCGAAATCCTGGTAAGCGAAATTTGATTGCATTTTCAATCAAGGCATATTCTAACCATTAACAACACTAACCTTCTTCACTTTTCTCCACCGAGGCATTGCCGGAAGAACGTGGCCTTTTTCGGTGCTTCATAGGTAAGGGCAAACAACAATGGAGGCGGTCGGCGACGCGTGAGCGGTGGCGGTCAGTGGCGGTCTCGAGAAAGAGGAAAGTGCACTGGCGGTCGCGAGCCTTCGTGGCGGTGGCGGTGGCGGTGGCGCCGCGGTTCGGCGCCGCTGAGTCCCACGGATTGCGCGCGGTGGTAAAGAGGACGAAGACGAACGAATGAAAACTGAAGGGTTTGTGGGTGTATGCCAATTTTGAATAATATTAGGGAGGGGTAATTTAGGTATATTGTGAGTGGTGTATCTAATAACTATGTAAATTTAAGTGGGTAGATTAAGTGGGTGGGTGTATCAAATAAATATGGAGGGGTATATAGTCGGACTCTTTTTATTATTCTCAAAGGCCGAACCCATCACATTTGGGCTTCCCCTTTCGGCCCGGCCCTATTTATTATATTTTCAATTCATTTTCTATGTAAACAAAAATCATTTCTTTCACTGCATTATCATTCGACTGGTAAAGATCACCAAAATCGAAGCCTTTACAATGTCGTCTTTCGTCTTCGATCAATTCGCTGATGATTCACCGGCAGCCACTGAGAATTACCCATTCGACGATGGTTTCGTCGCTCCTGGTTCTTTTTCCAACTTTGATTTGACAGCGGCTGATATCTCTTCTCCGATCTACGTCTCCGGCCGAGGATTCCCCGCTGATCCGGCGTTTTTCTCGCCAGGAACAAATGAAGACGGACCGATTCTTCCCCCGCCAGCGGGAATGGAGCCGGAGGAGGGTTATGCGCTCAGAGAATGGAGAAGGTTAAGTCCTTATTGCTTCTGTGATTTTCTGATTGATGTGTTGGTTATGCTCTGGTAGATTTCTCATTGCCTGTTTTATGATTTTTTTTATCCAAATTCTTTTTGGGGGGTAAATTGAGGATGAATTTGAAATTTTATTTATGATTGGTTTTGTAGCAATGGAGCATCGAGTAAGTGCTGATATTCTTAAGCTCTGATTCGGTTATAAATTGAGTTAAAACGCTTTTTGCGTTGGGTTTTTTCTCTTCAGGGTAACGGAAATTGAGTTTGAAATGTGTGCGTGTGTAGAGAGACTATCTTGGCCTTTGACACAAAATAAAATTTTCCCAGGAATTCATCAAGGCCCATATACTACAGTCATCACCATTTGCCTTAAATTTTGACCAAAACAATTTCACACAAGGACCAATTTGTACCTATTTTCTGGCATTTCAGTCTTCTGGCAAGGATTGACATAAGCAAATCATGGAAAGTCAATATTTCCAGATCATTTTGGCTTCTAATTTCTGTCCATTGTCATTTAAAGGACCATTTGTTCAAAAAAAGAAATGCTTGGGCCCAGGAATTATTTAATTAAATAATGGGGACTTATGTTACAAGGATTGACATAAGCAAATCATAGAAAGTCAATATTTTCAATCATTTTGGCTTCTAATTTCTGTACATAGTCATATAAAGGATCATTTGTTCGAAAGGAATGATTTAATTAAATAATGAGGACTTATGTTGCAAGGATTGACATAAGCAAATCATAGAAAGTCAATATTTCCTATCATTTTGGCTTCTAATTTCTGTCCATAGTCATCTGAAGGACCATTTGTTAAAAAAAAAAAAAGAAATGCTTGGGCCCAGGAATGATATAATTAAATAATGGGGACTTATGTTGCAATATATGGGGTATGAGATTTTTATTACTGTTTTCTGCTGTGTTTAGTATAATGCTTGTCAAACATTTTGATGAATTCTCAACTAGTTCTAGATATTTGGTTGTATAATCCACTAGACCCAATAACTTAGTACATAAATGGATTACCTGTTTACATTCATAAAAGCTATTAGAGCAGCCACAATAGTTGAGGGTTTATGATCATTCTCACCCCTCCACCTTATTGCCACCTCACAATTCTTGTAAGAATAACCAAACTATGCTAACCAAAAGCATGAAAGGAACTTTTTGGAGATATACTCCTTCTCATATTGGTGGTAACCTATTTTGAGGGATATAACTTGGTGGTTACTACCATTATGGATTCTCGTAAGCATACCCAGTTATAATGACTAATGGGTGAATTTAAAGTCCTTGAACATAATTAATGACTAGAGGCTGTAGGATGCATGGATAAGTACTTCATTGTACCCGTACATGGTGTATTAATGTATTCCCTTGGAGTCCTATGACTTATTTATATACAGTATACACAAAATTAACATTTTAAATTTTGTTAAACTGGGTCAGTGTTTTCTGTGTCTTAAATGCCACATGATCTTGATTGAATAGTGTCTATGTTTTATGTAAATGTTTGTTGCATATGTGTATATAATTGTCAGGTATATTTTGTCAGCACCACATTCTAATATGACAGTTGGTATTTTATGTGGCGAACAGGGCAAATGCTTTGCGAATAGAGGAGAAAGAGAAGAGAGAAAAGGAGTTGTTGAGCCAAATCATTGTTGAAGCTGAAGAGTACAAAGTTGAGTTTCAAAAGAAGAGCCAAATCAAATGTGAAACCCACAGAGCGAGTAACCGTGAAAAGGAGACAGTAAGATTGGTTTCAGTTTTACTAGTTACATCATAATCCTGTTTATTAGCTTGTTTGCTTTTCAGATATAGTGCCTATACTAGCAGTCATGTAAACAAACTTTAGCTTGGACTTAAATTGTGACATCTTTTACTGGAAATACACTCTTACACTCACATTTGGTCTCACTGTTAGTTGACAATCGGTAGAGTAACAGTAGCAACTATATACTATCTGGGGATGTTAAATGTAATTATTGAAAATTATTAATTGCATTTAGCACCCCCAACATTATTAATTACTCCCTCCGTCCCACATCAATTTGCACACTTGTCATTTTGGTCCGTCCCATATCAATTTGCGCACTACCGAAAAGGAAACATTAATTTGCGTACACATCACAAACATATACACGTATTTACCCATATACCACTACTTTATTCAAAAAACACACATTTCTTAAAAAATGTGCAACCCCTTACGGTCCAAATTGATGTGGGACTGGGGGAGTACATTTGCGAACCCCAAAATAATTATATTTTTCACCCTCAAATAATTAATCAATCATAGTCAACTAATGATGGGACCAATGCGAGAGGAAGAGTGTATTTCCAAGACCTAGTTTGATAGTGAGCGAAAGAGGAGAACCAAACTTGGGGAAATGTAAACTTTAGGGATCAAAAGTAGTATTATTCCTTCATAAAACTGTGATTTGTGTACAGTGACCCTCTTTTTTACCATTTATGTCTTATTGAAATCAGTGATGTAGAAATCCCTCTAGGCCCCCGCCTAGGCGCTAGGCGGTCATCAGCCGCCTGATTTATAGTGTAATCCGCCTAGGCAGACAAGATATTGATTATTTTATCATTTCCACCTTGAAACGACGCCGTTTGGATGAATTTCAATTAATTTGATAAATTTGTGTGATTGTCTAGTTGGACTATTTGCATATGATGAAAGTTGATATTATGTTGTTAACTTGTTACTACAAAAAAATTAGTCGTATTAAAATACTATCAAATAATTTTTTACTATATTACTGAGATATAGAGGGTAAAAATTTGAATAAAACAGAAAAAACTCCCAACGACTAGTCCCCGCCTAGGCGTTCCAGATCCGCCCGACTAGCGATTTCCGACTTCTACACCCTTGATTGAAATTAACGCAATCCCATCTTCCTCAATTATGTTGTTAGTTCAAAGACTGAGTTTCTAACAAAACAATCTAACACTTGTGTAATTCTCTTGTATTTTGTAACCAGGTAGCTATTGCCAAGCACGAGAGATTCCATGCTGAAGCTGAGCAGGATTACTGGAAATCAATAGCAGAGCTGATTCCAAAAGAGGTTGCTAGAATAGAGAAGATGAAAGGCAGAAAGGAGGAGGATAAAAAGGCGTCGATAGCTGTGGTTCAGGGGCCTAAACCCGGGAAACCCACTGATTTATCCAGGATGCGACAGATACTCCTGAAGCTCAAGCATAACACCCCTCCACACCTTAAGCATTCTCCCCCTAAACCAGAAGCCAGTACTTCGGACACTTCTGTGGCTGTTGCTGTTGCTTGATTAAACTTGCATTTGTATGTCTATTAGATTTAATATATAAACAGGAGGGATATTTAGATACAGAACCAGATGAAGGTATTTATTGGAAGATGGACTACAGATTTATGTTATGACCAGTGTGCAAAGATGCTCCGCATCTAAATTTCCTTTTGAGTGTCTAGTTTTCACAAGATCTACAATTTGGGAGGTTTGTTTAACCTTATGATGCAAATCTTTTTGCGCATAGTTTACCATTGGCTATATCGTGTAATCATGATAGTGAGAGATGATTTATAATTATATCATTGACCCCATACAATAATGGGTTAAAAAGCTTTGTATTTTCGATGTAAACTAGTAGCTTGGTGGTGGTCCAGAAGTGTAAAAATGACTTCTCAGGTCATACAGCAAAGACATACATGTAGTGAGCTCCACCCTATGAAAACCACAAAATAAGAAACCTTTAAAGGCAAAAGGTGGAGATAACGTGGTCCAATTTACAATTCTAATAATGCATCACAAATTGGACAAGTACCATCCTGAAGTTTTAGGTTTGACGTCATCATTGTCCACCATAAGCATAATCCAAAAGGTAAAATTTGGCCTTACTGATCAAAACGCTTATTTTTCTCTTTCTTGCCTGATTTGTGTGCAAGGTTCTTAAAATGGCATAGGAGAAATTTAAAAGATTTCTTGCTCGATTAATTAGCAGGAATACAGACCTGGCACTTAGAAGAAATTGAATTAACCCATGAACATAGCAGGCCAAACTACATACAGGGATTTCAAACAGGTTCTGATGTTAAACTAATCACATAACTAATTTAACACACTAAGTAGATCACTGATTGCCTGCAATATACACATTTAAAAAGCTGGCATTCAAGAATTTGGGTCAAGATTGACACTTGGATTAGCGTAAAGTCAATGTGAATTCGACAATAGGTGATACATTTCCATCTCCGAACAACTAACAACAAACTGGAATACAGTGCAGCGCGAAACCAGTTGTTAATGATAATACAAGACATTGAATTGCATGCTAATGATGCTTAGTAGAAATTTACAATAACATATAATGCAGATCTCCACCTTTTTCTTTTTCATTTTGTTGGGGGAAAATCAGAAATGGTCTTTTCTCAGTTGTTACTCTTGCTGCCAATTGCAGTTCAGACAAGAAACGGATAAGTTGGACATAAAATATGTATAGATAGTTTGAACAGCCATCACCTGCCTCGTAAACTAGCTGGAGAACGAATACCCTTATCACTGCTAATATCTTCATATACCTCAGCTCCATCCAAGCAAAGGGCATTATTGACACTCACTTCAGAACTGGCATTACTACTCGTTGCAAGTGGAGAATCTGAGACGCTCACTGTCCTTCTGTTAGGCCCAGATCTCACACTATACATAGACGAAGCAGGGATATTGCTCATAAGAGGCCTTAAGTTGCCTGGAATAGTCCGCCTGATGTCCTACACAATGAAACGATTAAAAATTACATTTCAAAATGGAAAGCTGATTAAAGCGCATAGATGCCTAGTCAATGTTTTCTATAGTAAGATAGTTTAGTGAGATACCATATGTCTTATGGCCATATCTAATGATTTCTTTGAAAGTGTTCTTCCAAAACCTGCACTATCCGGTGACGAGGACTTTCCAGATAAGTTGCTGTGGGGCGAATGTTTATCGTCTTGCCTGGGGGGTGCTAGTTTCCTCATGTTTATTACCCTTTCCACCATCTTAGTTCCAACTAGACCAGGGCTAACATTGTCATTTGCCTTGGCATGCAACCGGCTTGCAGCAGGCACCGGCACAGAGCTTCCACTATTATGACTCAATCCATTAGGAGGCCGCCCTCTTGCAGGAGAACACGATTGCCTTCTGATCCTTCCATTTGAAGCAGGTTCAATAGATGAAGACCGAGAACTTGGTGCCCCAGGTCTACCTCTAGTGGCTGAAGGTGGCCTATCAGAGACCGATGTCCTTAAATTTGGTGGAACATCAAGGGAGAACCCAGGCATCTCCGAAGGTTTCCAGGGCCTAGGTCTCACACTTGGAGAATTTGACCGCGTTGGGGCAGGATTTTTGACAGCAGTTGAAACGGGCTTGTTGGGAACAACTGAAGAGGAAGTCGGGGACTTAACTGGAACAGCAGGTGAATTTGTTGGCCTGCGAGTGGGAGTCGAGGCTCTAGACGTAGACTTTGATGCAGGTAAAGAGGTCTGCCTTGTAGGGGTTGAGGATCTTGCAGTAGACCTTGCTGTTGGGGTGGAAGATCTTGGAGGAACTATGGTGGGTTTTGCTGAAGAAGTGGGACGAGTAGGCGTTGCAGACCTTGAAGGTTTTGATGTTGCTGTGGATGTTAATTTAGAAGTGTTTGAGGCAGTTTTAAGTGCTGTAGCCAGTGTAGGTTTATTTGCTGCAGAGGTTGATCTGGATGTTGAGCTCACAGTTGGACGTCCAGTTGGTGTTACTGGTCTTGATGCGGGACCTCCGGAAGATGATGGCCTTCGAAGTCCTCCAGTTGAAGTATTCAAACCAGGGGATGAAGCTGGCTGTCTAGATGATAAATTGCTCCTAGCAGCAGGTTCTGACTGGGCATTTGCTAGCTTCAACCACAAAGCATTTGCAGGTAAGTTTCAACGTGCTTCAATTAAATGCAACTAGAAGAAGCTCACAAGCTTTTCTCACAGAAATGTCAAAAAACAATGCTATTACTATCTGTACGGAAACTGAACTAGCAGATATGACCAAATTAGAAGTCCTTGATCAAGTCATATATTTCAAGGTCATCTTAATTACATTGAATTTCTATGCAATCACATAAAAACTGCAAGGAAATTAGAGCTGAACTTTTCAGTATAAGGACAAGTTCTAGAATGCCCATATAGAGGATAAATGTGAATAATATTGACCAATATTATCATGTGGTAAATTTTAGGAATAAGTACACAACTCTCAATGATGCATGATATACAATTAAAGTTGTTTCTTTGACTAATTGTGACAGGTAAGCCACATAATCACTTAATCAAAGTACATATACTTTGCCTTTACAGATTCCTATGTTCCGATCACTAATGATGCATGAGAAACATTTCAGTTCGTCTCTTTGACTAAATCATAACAGGTAAGCCATATAGTCACATAATCAAAAGGCATATACTATATTCTTTAGAGAGGATGCTAATGGCCAAAATTTCTGGAGCAATTAACAAACTTTTACTAAGTGGAAGGTAATTATGATTCACATGAGTATCACAGCATAAGCCACTCCATCCAATTTTAACTGAACTATGCTACAAAAAAGAAATTGAACATATTTTCAACTTACTCTAGACTTTAGTGCTGTAGGGCGAGCTTTTGGAGTTCCCAGCTGGCTCATTACAGTTTTTTGTGATTCCATTTCAAGTGAAGGAAAAAGTGGGGTACCAGGAGGTGTTAAAAGCCTGACAGATACAAAACTACATGTGAGTATAAAATAACAGTCTAAAATGATCAGTTTCAACATGAAAATCAGGATACCCTATGGAGAGTTACTAGGCTGCAATCTAGTTCTTCAGTATTCACATTTCTTTAACTAAACCCAACAAATTGAGGAACTTATTGGTTGCAAATACATAGACTGGAGTGTACTGGGATATATGTGATCCCATTCAACAAAGATTCTAAACTATGGCTATGATTGCAAGCATAATATACATTTGTATCTGGAATATTACAAATGCAAATCCTCTATTGAAAATTCTTGACGGAACTAATCGCATAAAGTAAACTACGAAGACATTATGATTTTCTTGTTTGAGGCAAATTGATGCTAATATCAACTCCAGATAACTAAAACCCAACCTTGTACAAACTTTGACTGATTACTAAAATAACATAGCTTAAAGATAAAGCAAGTTGGCCCTTAAAGATACAGCAAGATACACAATATCCATTATACTTAATATTCATCATCATAATGTAGGCATTGCATGACTGTGCTTCAATTACAAAGAAGACCTAACTTAAGTTTCCCAAGCCTTTTTACATATATTTTTTTATAAAAGTTCACTTTCATATGACTCAAGGTACCAAAAGTTGAAACATTAACAGCCAATCAAAAGAAGTTCAAAATATACTACAACACAGAAAGTAAGTTGCAATTACCAATCATAATCATTTTTATCATTTTCAGAATTGAGAAAATCGTCAGCACCAGTCTTCCGCCCAGCAGCAGGAGTACCCGAAGTTATATTAAATATTGGAGAACTACCACTTTTTGGTCCTGTAAGCAGGGAAGATATATATCAAAGATATTTTAACTTAATAAAAAACCTATAATCATCATATTTAAAGAAAATGGAAGCAATAATAACAAAATAAGCATCTTCTCAAGTTGTCAATACCACAATCTATACAATGTAGTATTTTCCAAACAAAAATACATATCCAATACTTTTCTACTCCAACAGCACTGTCAACACATCATATATTGTCAAAAAGAAAATCTATAAAAAAAAAAGATTCACCAAACAATTAATTAACAAATTAATCAAGAACCAACTAACCTTCACTAAGTCACAACAGAACCACTAGAGACAGCAAGCATATATTTTCGACAGAATAATAAAATAACATTAAAAAAAAAAAAATTAAAATACCAAGTGGAGCATCAAACTCATCGGAGCTCTGAAGAAGAAGAAGATCGTTCCGTTCCTTCTCGCGTTTCCGCATTTCCCGGAATAGTGCCAAATCCTCATCTTTGTTATCCTTCAATCTCAGACTTCCCATTCGACCTCTCTCCGGAGCCCTAAAACTCCGATTCATCCCAAAATGGAAATTAAAAATACAACAAAACTAATTAAATAAACCCTAATCTACCAGCCATATTCCATTTTCCTCGAACTCAAAAAACCCTAACTTCTCCGTAGTCCCAGAAACGCCAAGACTTCAGGAACGAAACAACGACGTCGCATCCACAGATCGAGAATCGAGCTGCGCCACCTACAGTAATTCCCAACAAAATCCAGCTGAAAATTAGTCGACATTTCAATCACCCTCACGAAGAAACAAATTTTCCGCCATTTTTCCCAAAAAATATTGCTAAAACCTGACAAGAGAGGAAAAATAAAAACGCACGCAAAGAGTTCTGAGGTAAAACTGAGTGCGTGCAATTTGAATGAAGAGAGAGAAAATAGGGCCAAAAAATTGAAACTTACACTGCGGATCTCTCAACGTATAAACTCCTGATTAAACCTCAAACCCTGAAATGTAGAAGTCGTAACACCCATTAAACGGAAATAGATCTCAGATCACCGGAATATTCCAGTAACTATACCTCCGGGCCTTCCAATTTTTCTCTCGTTTTCCACTCCAACCAAACGGTGGGTCAGAGAGAGAAAATGAGAGGGGAGATTTGAAGAAGAACGCGAAGATAGTGGCAAGGGCTGTAATTTCGAGGCAAAATTGGGGGCTAAATGGGAAGAATGAAGTATTTTATCTGTTTATATTGCCCTCACTCTAATGATTATGAAATTTCTTCAGCTGAGGAGAAAGGACATCTGGTGGATCAGTTTTTTTATTGGTGAAATGAAATATTTTCATGTATTAATATTCAACATATGTCTTAATTATATTTCCACCTCCTTGTAAGTTTTTGTCATATTTTAATTATATTAATATGTACCTTTTATTTCACATATTCTCAGTTAAATTGAGTATGTGCATTTAAGTTAAAATAGTCCATGCGTTTAGATGGATTATTGTGCTCAATACTGTAAAATAGATATAGAATTTAAATTTAAAATTGAAGTATTATTAGAGACTTGGAGTGTAGGATAAATTTGGTGGTCCATCGTTAGAAAATTGCAAGGGACATTCTTGATTGGAACATGGAACATGTCCAATCCACCTTTCGTGATAAACCCATCTACAGGGTGTTTGTTTAATCATATTAATGAATAATATTTTATAAGTTTATCCATTTTGTACAGATAAAATAAATGTTTTCCCTTTTATGGAATAATTAACGAATGGAATTATCTATGATTGTTATTTATAACACCAGCAAACCGTGAGAAGACCTTTAATTGTTCGACAATGATTTTAAGAGATAAGTAATAATAACAAGGTTAAGAGTATAAGCAAATCTTGTATATAGTACTGTCAAAACTGTCTTAACTCGTTCAACTCATCGCTCCAACGTGCTTAGAAAGTGAATTGAGAAGTAAAAATTAGATGAAGCGGTCTTTGGCAGGCAATTGGCCCACCTCTTTAAAAAAAAAAATTATGTTATTATACATCTTAACAAATATAGTGTTAATTTTTTAGTTATTTAATTTGTGATTTATATTTATGAATGATGAATTTATTTTGTAGAAAAAAATATTTATAAATTATTATGGTTGATGAATGGTGAACTTCAATTTGTAAAAAGTTAGGTCATGTTCTCTATTGGCTAAATAGTGATATGTAGAGCCGGCAATTTGGGCCCGGCCCGATATATGGGTCGGGATGGGCCCAAAAAATAGAGGCCCGAAAAAATCGGGCCGTTTTTTGCCCGACCCGGCTGGCCCGGCGGGCCACGGGCCGGCCCGTCTGGCCCTATTGATTTTTTTATCTATTTTATTTTTAAAAGATTATAATTAATGTTGTTTCTTTAAATGATATTTAGTATTGTAATTACAAATATATGGACATATTTGACTTGATACTGCTATAATAAGGAATTTAGTGTTGTATATTTAGTTTTTAAATGATATTTAGTGTTGTATATTTAGTTTTTTTTTTTTAAACATGCTTGACTTGATAGTTGATGTCATAATAAGAAATTTTGTAAATGAAGCCCCTCAATTTTCAGTACCGTGGAATAAAAAAAACTCTATCAAACATTATTTTGAGATTAGGAAAAAAGAATAAAAAAAGGTTGAAACGGGCAGGGCCGTTAGCCCGCGGACTAGGGTTGGGCTGGGCTGGGATTTTACAGGCCCGACATGCAAATGGGCTGGCCCGGCCCGGCCGTTTTGCCAGCTCTAGTGATATGGTAAATTTGGATATGGGAAATACTCAATTTACAATGAAACGGCTCAAGCTAGACTCATTAGGCGTAATATTTAAAAAAAACTTGCAAATAGACTTGTAATGTTTGGCTCAAATTGTTAAACTCGTTTGTGGGTCAAGTCAAACTTTATTTCAAATTCGTTAATATTATCGAACGAGCTTAAGCTCGCTTCAACAAATGTTCGAATTGAGTTTGAATTTCAAGTACTCAGCTCGACTCAAACAATAGCTCAAACAGAAAAGTTGTCAATTCCATTTTTTTTTTTTAAATCTAAAAAGTTATACTCCCTCCGTCCCGTAATTATTCGCATACTTAAAACGACTAATTTTAAAAAAAAAAGATAGTAAAGTAGTGGTGTGTGAGGGTACATACAATACAAAATTTCTTTTTTTGGAGTACAAATAATTTTAAAACAGGCGAATAACATAAGTGTGCAAATAATCGTAGGAGGGATTGAGTATTATTTTTAATTTCAAAATATTATGTGCCACATATTATATTAATCTAATTATTTTATAATTTTTAATTTGACATTCATATAACCTACTTAAAAATGAATTATTCACGATATTATTTCATTTGATAGTGTAACTTTATACATTCATGTATATATAATGAAAATGAAATGGGAGATTGTTATAATTTTTTTGGATATATATATATATATATATATATATATATATATATATATATATATAAATAGCAGACCAAAGTATATGGAAACTTGTCATTTTTCCAGACCCGTTATATATTTTTTTAAAAAAAAAAAACAGATATTATTTTGCAAGAAAAAAACACAATGTAATTATAGACGGAATGTTTTCTTATTTTTCTCTATTAATTAACCTATATATTTTCATTAATGGAAAGTACATGCATTATTACGCTAAGTGAATAAAGCACTAAAAGTTAAGTGTGCAGCAATCTATTATACACCTATATACTGCAACCAAAGGCAATAATTTGTACCCAGATGAATCAGCTAAATTATTAATACTAGTCACTTTATATTGTATTTTATTAAGGAAAAAAAAATTGTGTATCGGATATTTTGCGTAACTGGTGTAGTTTTGACTTAATTAGCTCATCTATCTATATCTATACTATATTAAAAAGTGGTTTGCCATGGAGAAATATTTTTGGACGTTTTTGCCCATTCCTATTTTATGCTTGTGCAGTTTACTCCTCGCGTAGCATTTAGTTTTCCCTTAGACGTCTAACTTCTAATCAGGCGTATGTTCGAGTCCAATAGGCGTGATTTACAGCTCTTAGCCGTTATAAAAGAAAAGGTCATTTATGTCTTTCAAGTTCCACTCTTCGCCAATTTTCCAAGTTTACACCCTAGATAGTGTTTCCAAGTTTACACCCAATTCGTTTCCCTTTTGTAACGTATGTCTCTCACCATCCATCTTCCCCGCAATCTGTCTTCCCCTCTTCCATTGCAATTAATTCATCTTTTCATTTTTACAATGTTCATTCGATGATCCGTCTTCCCTATTCTCCACGTCAATCGACTTGGGAGGTCCTCCCCTTTGCTCAGACAGCTTAACAATTAAACGTGTCAAAGGAATGCCCACGAAAGGCGGCGCTCTACTCAGAACGATGGCCCACCGACATGTGATGAACGAAGTTGTAACTAAAGCAAGGGCGGCGTTCTACTCAAGATGATAGCTGACCGATGCGTGACGGACAACGCTGTAACTAAAGTTGTTGTAGATCAGCCCAGTAAGTGATCTAATATTCGTTTGAATTTCGTTGATTGGGTTTTAGGCTTTGATTCTTGATATTTCCCGGTTTGGGTTTAGCAGACTGGAAGAGATATTGGAGCTTGAAATCAGATGTAATTGTTGTGTTTTGCTACAATTGCGGGTAATTTCTTCGATTTCAATTTCATAACATCATCGTCATGGTAATTTAAGTCAATGCTTTTATTATAAAATTCTCAATTCAAACTTGTGCGACTGTTTCCTTAGAATTATTTATAAGGATATCAGTTTCAGGTACTATTGGAGATGTTGTTTGATGTCTATTCGGGTGTTCAGAGAGAAGCACAAAAAAATGAGTGTAGTTCAATCATGGCATAATACCAAGAAAATGTATTGCTAAAACTTTGTTAATTATTCAGTCGACAGTACTAAAACAAATTTGATCTTAACTTACTGCAGTTGGTCTAATATGAAACTGGAAACATAAGACCAACTCTTACTAATTAGTTAATTGTATATACAGGTCACATGTTTTATTCCTAACTTATTTTGGGAGAATTTCATAAGGGTAGACTATATGATAAAGTCTTAAGTAAACTGAATAATGATATATGATATTTTTATACCATATGTGAGATAAGTTTGGGTGTGGAGAGTGATTGGGATTCTTTGAATTTTAGGAAGCATTTGAGGGAGGAGTTTAAGGTGGAGGTGACCATTTATTATAGGGCGCGTTTGAGAGGGGAGTTTGATCTGATTATTGTATATGCAAGGATTTCACATCAGGTTTACAATGTGGTTGATGATTACTTTAGGCTCAGGGATGTGGTTAATGAGTTAGTTAGAACAGGGTTCACACGTGCTCTCCTCTCCGAATGAATGAGAAAGTCATTTTCTCTAAAATATTTAAAAGACCAGATTGAAGTATTTAGCCATTTTGAGATTTCTTAGTTGGTTAATAATATCTTCTTTGCTCACTTTATGACTACAACATATGATATTTTATAGTCTTTTTTCTGTACTTTGGTATCTTATTTATATGCTAAGTTGTAGAGTTTTAGAAGACCTCTTGACACAGTTCTGTGATTGGGAATTCGTCAGGAAGGATTTAGACTATAAATCTCTTTTTTTTTTCTTCACCTTGACCAAGTTGTGTCCCCCTTTTTTTATTCAATAATAGTCTCTCATTTAGTCAGAAATATACATGCGTATAACTAACATACCTTCTTTTTCGTGGAGCTAGCCTTATGGATTTGATGCCAGTCTAGAAATTCTCAAGGACCTGCGAGCTTAAGCATGGGAGCTGGGAGCAGGGGCATATATTTCTCAGGCATTGTATATGCGCAATTATTTATTGAAGATAATAGTCACATGTTAGATTAAGCTGCATGTTTGATGACATTCGATTAACCATTAATTTGCTTTAACTTACATGATAAACCTTCAACAATCATCTTCCTATAGAGCACAATTTAAAGATACTCTGAATGAGCACTTAATAGATGATAATGCATAGATAGTTTCCTGGAATTTGATACATGACCCTGCACTGGAAATGCACTTATTGTTTAGCTTCATTTTATTGTCAAAATCCTACCTGGTAAGACAATGGAAGATAGTGCATCAACAAAAATAAATGGATAAAGTAAAGTATTGTGGTGGATTGTGGACTCATTTATGAATAAAATCATTATTTGTAGGCAAAGTCCAATAACAATTTGAGCAATTAATTGATGGCTGGAGGATGAATATAAAATGATTGTTGACATAAATTGGATGTTCATATTTTTTGTGGACAGAGGGGGGGAAGTACTTTCTACTATAGTATTTTTTTTTTTACATATATTAGTGAACAAGAGCATAAATTAAAACATGACGAGCCTTGAACATAAAATAAGGTTCGGCAAACAAAATATTTACTACCTACTGACTATTTGCATGTAATGTGCATTATGACTACTTACATGTAACGTGCAACGCACGTGCTATACATCTAGTAACCTAAAAAAGCAAATGAAAAATATTAGCTGATGATATATATAATAAAGTATTAGTTTGCGTAAGCTTAGCATTAAAATATTTTTCAATATACAAACTGCTGCTAGAATAAAAAAGAAAGTGTCAAAATTACATCAGTTGCATGATACTATTATTGCGTTGAAGTATTGTTTGTTGATAGGCGAGCATAAACGTCATTAGGGCGAGCAGAATTAATCCAAAATACTCACTCTTAAGACAAAGTTAAGCCAACAAAACCAGGCTGAGCTGGAAACGTCAGGCGAGCAGGCTTTGCCCGCCTAGCAACTTTTATCAGGCGAGCAGTTTTAACCTAAAGACCATGTGGACCCAGATAACACCCCGGCGAGCATATCTAGCACATCGACGAACAAATTTGGCTGCAATATCTAGACAACAAATTATCAAGAATAAAGACCAATAAAATCAACTAAAGACTCCTCAAGGACAAGTCCAACGGGACGAACAACTCCTGAATGCGAGCAAGTCCAGTGTAGAAGGATATAATTTAGTTTAGATAAGGTCAAAATAGTCAAAGTCCAAGTGTCACATATGCACACTAGGGAGGTCAAAGGTCATGTACACCTCCTGCTAGGCAAACTTGTATAAATACTTAGATTTTTTCAGCTAATAAAATAGAGATTATTACATATAAGTTTAAGATTACTCTAGTATTTAGTCTTTAGTTCATCACTTTTTTCAAAATACATTTTGGTTCTAAATATGGGCCCCATTAAATAAAAATATCAGCCCACCTAATTCTCCTACCCAATCCCACGCGTCCCTTCAGCTTACTTTCTCTCATTTTTTTATTTTTTTATTTCTCTCTCCACCTTCACTCTCTCCCTCTCTCTACCCCTCCACACAAAAGGTGGACGAGCAGTGTCGCCTCACCTTCCGTCCACCGCCGTCCCAAGGGAGACGAGCGGCGCCGCTCCCACGATCCGTCCACACCGGCACCCCCCAACCCCTCCACATATCCGCAGCAAAGAGGCTTCACAGCGCCAATATCCGCAGCGGCGCCGCCCTTACTCTCCCACTCACGTAGCGGCTCCGCCCTCTCCCCTTTACACGGCGGCATCGCCGAAAAAAAATCCGAAGCCCCACCACGAAGCTTACATGGCTGAACGCCCAGATCCGTTGACGATCGATACATAAATCATTCCAGATTCCACCGCCCATGGAAATTCCACCACTGGCCGACGATCAGAGAGAAGGTGTCGCGATCTAGAAATTGAGAGAACACCGCGCCACCACCGCCTAAGCCGGCACCACCAAATCCGATATCACACAGATCTAACGCCGATATGCTCTTCGATCTATGTGTTGGATCTGTTTTTTCGGTAGACATCTTCATATCCGCCCGCCGACGCTGCGATCTGGGAGGTTGGAGACGAGGTCAACAACCTGATCTTGTTCTAGATCCGTTCAAAATCATCTAACCAATAAGTGTTATCTTGTTTTGTGCAAATGGACTGTGTGTGATTTTTGAACAAAAGAGTTGTGTGATTTTTGTCTTATTTTTAAAATAAAAACCATTAAAACATGTATTGTTATGCAGGGGAGTATGTGGGTGCGTGTGTTTTATGTATGTATGTGCGGAAGTATGTGTTTTGTGTGTGCGTGTGTTTTTTAGTTGTGCATGTGGTGTTGGTGTGGTGTTGTGTGTCTGAGATTTGGTTCACCATGTGTGTTTTTGTGTAATTTAGCAGAAGGGTGAAGAAGCCAAAATAGTGAAAATATCTATCGAATTGTATTATCAAATTATTGATGTGTGTTTGTTGTGTTTATTGTGTAGTTGAATTCTTATTAAAATTGTATATTTTGTTGGATGATACGAAGATATTGGGAAGAAAAACGAAGATGAAGAAAGTGTGAAGTTCAAGAACATAAAGATTAAGATACTGCAATTTTTTTTGTTTTTTTTTTGGAGATAGTGCAAAAATAATTTGCACACTGTTATTGCATATAGACATAAAGATGTAATTTAGTTATGAATTTGTCAATTTCAAATTCAAATATGTAATTTTTTAATTTAAATATGTAACTGATGAAATATGGAATGCAACATAATTAATAAAAATCAAATTTATTCTCTGTGCAAAATATATGTGTAAAATATATGTGTGTTAAATATCCGTTCAAAAGTCTTGTTCATAACTATTCATTCAAAAGTTTTGTTCATAACTTTTAATGAGTTATAAATAGAATATAAAAATTCCTAAAGGAATATAAAAGAAGAAAATTTAACTTTTAATGAATTAATTAGGTATTATAAAATTCAAATATTTTTGTAAAATAACTGTGCAAATCTGAAAAAAAAAAATAAAGCTCAAATCATATAAACAAAGAATAATTAATAGAAAAAAAAAAGTCAGCTTAAAAAAGAAGGGGAAAGGGTGGTAGGATGAGTGCTAGCGCAGTCAAATCAAATCAAAAGGGGGGAGGGATGGTATTGACGAGATGGAATGAAAAAGGTGGAGAAGGGACCTACCTTGTGAACCAATTTGTATTTTCATTATATTTTTGAACCAATTGTTAATAAAGTTTATTGGGGTGAACTCAAATGTAATGGCCCCAATAAAATAAGCACAAATTCATATACACGTCCAAACTTCGATTATAAACCCAAAGCAGCTCGATTCTCTTATATACGAATTTAATACGTAATCAATACACGTGTTAATTCTATCTCAATCCAAATTTTCGTATTCACTTATTACGTTAGTGATCAATCACACGCAATTATTTGATGATCTAATTAACGATTAAAAACAGCCACTAATCCTTGTGATTAGATACCATCATCAACATTGCTCATTTATAAAACATAAAGACATGCAATTATACAAAACTTTGGCCCAATCTTAACCTATAGATTCTCAATTGGATTTGTTTTTTGGTCGAAACAATTTGTATCCCATGAAGATACATTCTTTCCGTCCCGTTATAAATTTCTTGTTTTTTTTGTTGTTATGTTTAAAAAAGTGTATTGTTTAATAATAAATAATGGATCATATGTTGAGTTTTTGTAAAGTAATGGAAAGTTATAAAAAGTGAAGAGTAGTTGTTTAAGAAAATATTTGTTTATTAATATATGTAGTGTTGTTTTTGCTTTTTATGGATTAGGAAACTTTTAGTGGGACATCCAAAAAAGAAAAATAAGAAACTTATAGTGGGACGGGGGGAGTAATATATTATGATATGCTATAAACTAATATTTTCATGTATATAAATTAATATTCTTCATTACTTATTTTTTATATGGATTATATAAACCACTAAAATAAATCAATATAACACTTGATAAACCTGATGTGTAGAACTTTTTGTCCTGACATTTAGTTCATTTATCTAACGTTCAGTTGATGTTTGTTTCAAACTTTACAATGAGAATGACAATGAAAATATTTATTCCCTCAATTCCTATTGATATACTGAAGGAATGATTATTTTTATGATGGTTACATCACTAGTGGTCTGTTCTAATTTTTGAAAGAATGAGATAAAAGAAGGTTTTTGGTGGAGGTGTTGGGGGATGATTGAGAATAAAAAATTGTAGAAAGGAAAAATATTAATTTATGATTATCTTATCTGTAAGGAATGAAAATTATTTTAATTAATCACCATAATTCTTTTAGAATGAATATCCTTTGGATAAGCTCAAGTTTCGCTTTCCAAACTATTGATCTTTAGACAAGTCGAAAGGAAATCAAATATTTTTTACAGATTTTCTATTAACAATACATATTTTTAACATTCCAACATTACCCTATCGTTTATCTGTATATAATGTCAATATTCTAGCAATTGCACCAACATACATAAGACAGTGGCTTTCTTTGGTTGTACATAGTTTCAACTTTTAATTATACATGACTATTATAGCATTGGGGGCCTCTTACTAAATCCTAGGGCTAAAAAGTTGATATAGATTCATCCTAGAAAAAGAAATTGATAAAGATGCATCCTTGGTGTACCAATTATCTTGTTCATTTGCCTTTTACCATATGTTTTTGTTCCATATATATATATATATATATATATATATATATATATATATATATATATATAAAAGTTACCATTACGAGCAAGATTTTACTCAAATTAGAGATACACTTCTCAATAGGTTATGTTTGTTCGTGAGTGTTATTGTTAATTACATTGCTCTTTCATTTCTCATTACAAATCTCGAATGATGTAGTATAATGTGTAATTTGTTGGGACTAGAGACATAAAGTTAGTCTAACCTCTCTATAAAAAGGGCTTGGTTTAAAAAAAATAGAAAACTAATTAACTAACCTTTGGCTAAACCATGGAAATTTTAATGCAATAAAGTCTATCAAATCCTTCTAGCCTGGTATTTTATTAGGGGTGGATCTCCTTTAAAAATTATTCATATTATAAAACTGAAACAATTATTTCGAATAGACAGGTTTGTTCAATCCTTCCCGGAAACAATATGTCATCTACCTGATAACGAACACATTTTTAAATTTTGTTCAGATGACAACAAACAATTAATTGATCATTATTTTCAAACACGAGTGAATATTTTTGTTGGTTTGAATTAAAGAGAGGGGCGGGAGGGCGTTTGTTTATCAAAATTAAAAAACTTAGGGGGCGCTTGGTTAGCAATTCTTCAATGGTAATGGAAATGAAAAATTATTTCCATCTAGCCCTAATAAGAAAAATGATATGTTAGGGGAAGAAGTGTTCCAATGGTGACACCATTGCTAGTGACATGCCCCAATTTTGGAATAGAAGTTGAAAACAAATGGTTGTTGGTGGAGGAATGGGGGAGTGATTGAGGAGGATGATTGTAGGAAGAGAATAGGGTAATCAAAATGGAGTAGTGATTACCTTATTTAGGAGGAGAGGTAGTGATTTTGTGCTCATGAACCATGCTAATTACACTAATTTTTTATCCCATTCTCACTACCATTGAAGAGTTGTTAACCAAGCGCCCCCTTATTGTTGACAGGCATTTTCGTATGGATAGATATATGTGGCTATTAGGGTTATGCCCAACAAACAATAAAACGAACACGAACGGTATGGGAAGAACTCTCGTTCTTCCCTCGAATATGAGAGCTTCTTGGATATATGTTGAATGGGAAAAAATGTGAACCCTCCACAATGAGGGGATGACCCCCTATTTATAGAGGTTCACCCCCAAAGGCCCAAAAGTGGCCATGAACTCGTCTTAACCCTTTATTTTAGGGATTTATTACAATATTAATCTAACAATCAACCGTAGACCTATAATATATTAAATGTTATTGTCTGATGTAGACCCTCGATCTTGTTGAGTCAGTGTATCTTCAAGAATCTGACCTCCTGTCAGGCGAGGATATTTCCTGCTGTAACAATTACCCCCAAGATTGGGCTCTGATTGCAGCCAGGGTCCGATCTTGATCTGTGCTTCAGAGAGGTTTTTCCCCCGAGCCTGAAAATAGGATAGCTCGGATACCCCGGGGGAATCTTCGACGACAGGGTCCTTGATGGGCAAATCTTTCAAGCCATCTCCGTATTGTCAAACTTTCGAAACTGGTTGGGTTAGGTGGGGTACGGTCTTCTGTCGTGCCCCCGAGTCGAGAATAGTGATGTTCAATTAATACAGAGTTCTTGCACTGAATGACATTGATTTTAATAACTTAGCGATAAAAGTCGCGATGATTAATTAATGAAGTATTTTGGCAGCTTGCGGGCACCGACTTTACGAACAAGAGATTGATTTGACAACCTACTTTATAAATGCAAAACTGGTGAAGTGCTCCAGCCGATTGACGGGCAGCGACTTCACGAATACGTGATTGAATTAACAATCGATGAATTGATTAATCAATGATAAAAATAGTGAAGTGTTTTAGCCGATGACGGGCAGCGACTTCACAAATACGTGATTGAATTAACAATCGATGAATTGATTAACCAATGATAAAAATAGTGAAGTGCTTTAGCCGATGACGGGCAGCGACTTTACGAATACGCGATTGAATTAACAATCAATGATAAAAATAGTGAAGTATTTTAGCCAATTGACGGGCAGCGACTTCATGAATACGAGATTGAATTAACAATCGATGAAACAAAGCGTTCAGGACGCGATATATTATGGCTGCAAACGGGCAAAAGTGATGCGGGTTAGTCGACGCCGGTGAAGGCGGACTGGTTGATGCCGTTAAGATGGTCAAATCAACGTTGAGAAACAAATTAGTTGACGCCGGTGAAGACGAACTAAACAACACCTCGCCCATTAAGGCAGAAGGTCAACGCTTAAAATGAGGACCGGATCCATGCCGAGAGGCAGATTAGTTGATGTCGGTAAAAACGACATAATCAAGGCCGAGTGATGGATCGACTTGAGAGATAGACTAGTTGATGCCGGTGAAGGTGAACTAATCAATATGTCAACGCATAAAAGGCGGACTAATCAACACTGAGAATGCGGATTAACTCGGGAAATAGATTAGTTGACGCCGGTGAAGGCGAACTAATCAATACGTCAACGCATGATATGCGGACTAATCAACGTCGAGAAGACGGATTACTTCGCCAATCTAGGCGGAATGTCGACGCCTAGAAGGCGGACTAATCAATACGTCAACGTATGAAATACGGACCAATCAACGCCGAGAAGAAGGATTACTTCGTCAATCTAGGCGGAATGTCGACGCCTAGAAGGCGGACTAATCAATACGTCAATGCATGAAATGCGGACTAATCAACGTTGAGAAGACGAATTACTTTGCCAATCTAGGCGGAATGTCGACGCCTAGAAGGCGGACTAATCAACACCGAGAAGGCAGATTAACTCGAGAGGTAGATTAGTTGACGCCGGTGAAGGCGAACTAATCAATACGTCAACGCCTGAAGGTGGACTAATCAACGTCGAGAAGACGGATTACTTCGTCAATCTAGGCGGAATGTCTATGCCTAGAAGGCAGACTAATTAACGCCGAGATGGCGGATTAACTCGAGAAGTAGATTAGTTGACGCCGGTGAAGGCGAACTAATCAATACGTCAACGCCTGAAAGGCGGACTAATCAACGTCGAGAAGACGGATTACTTCGTCAATCCAGGCGTAATATCGATGCCTAGAAGGCGGATTAATCAACTCTCAATAGGCGAATTACTTCGCCAATCCAGGCGGAATGTCGACGCCTAAAAGGCGGATTAATCGATGTCGAGAAGACGGATTAACTCTAGAAGTAGATTAGTTGATACCGGTGAAGGCGAACTAATCAATACGTCAACGCCTGAAAGGCGGACTAATCAATGTCGAGAAGACGGATTACTTCGCCAATCTAGGCGGAATGTCGACCCTAGAAGGTGGACTAATCAACGCCTAGAAGGCGGATTAACTCGAGAGGTAGATTAATAGACGTCGGTGAAGGCGAACTAATTAATACGTCAATGCCTGAAAGGCGGACTAATCAACGTCGAAAAGACGGATTACTTCACCAATCTAGGCGGAATGTCGACGCCTAGAAGACGGACTAATCAACGCCGAGAAGGCGGATTAACTCGAGAAGTAGATTAGTTGACGCCGGTGAAGGCGAACTAATCAATACGTCAACGCCTGAAAGGCGGACTAATCAACGTCGAGAAGATGGATTACTTCGCTAATCCAGGCGGAATGTCGACGCCTAGAAGGCGGACTAATCAACGCCGAACAGGCAGATTACTTCGTCAATCCAGGCGGAATGTCGACGCCTAAAAGACAGATTAATCGACGCCGAACAGGCGGATTACTTCGCTAATCCAGGCAGAATGTCGACGCCTAAAATGTGGATTAATCGACACCGAACAGGCAAGTTACTTCGCCAATCCAGGCGAATGTCGACGCCTAAAAGGCGGACCGGTCAACGCCTATGAAGGCGGACGAATGTTTGTAGTCGAAAGGTGTGACCATTTTTAAATATTGAGTTATGTGTTCGGTGATCAACCTCAATAATTTTATGAAATTATACTTGAAGTTTTAAATAACTGACCGTATTTAATAATACTCAGTGTCAATTAATTTATTTTCTAATATCACAAAATGAGCTTAGATATGTATATCCATGCCCCCGCCTTTTAATGTATATGAAAATTTACGAGTTGCGATATATATTAAAAGGAAAAATTGTCGAAATAAACCTGATGCGAGTGGGCAAAGGACTACCCGTAGATTTTTCGTTGGTGAAGAGGCTCCGGATTCTCATCTCAGAAGCTGTTGCCCGCTTATACCCTTTTTTTTTTTAAATAATGGTATGCAGAATTTTGTAAAGGATCTAGGCCTCTTGAATAAACTGGGCTCAAAACTGAAATAAAGTTGGGCCTGACAAGTTTGAATGGGTCCTGGGAACTTGGCCTATATCCCCGAACCGTCCTGATTGGGGATTCCCATCCCAGAAATAAGAAACACGCCGATTGCGATGTGCGGGTAGCGACGAGCGGTGTTAGAGTCTGGCGGCGGGGAGCCTGAGCGGGGCGCGAGGAGACAGAGCGGGGAGGAGACGGCGGGTTGCGGGCGCGATTTGGTGCGCGGTGACAGATGTCGGGATACGAGCACGATTTGGTGTGCCCGGAAGCAATGAACGGCGAGGTGTGACGACGTGGGGCGAGGTCGTGACACGGAGGACTGTCAGGCTGCTGTTGGCGGAACGGCAGCAATCGGTGGTCGGAGGCCGCAAGAAGGCTGGGGGGCGGCGCGAGCAGGTTTGTCGGGGAGATCGGTGCGGCGGCTAGGCCGCGGTAGTGAGAAGGGCTTTCAGCCCGGAGGCCGCACAAGGCGGGAGGCGTGTCGGTGTGCGAGGCGGTGAGGCGCAATCAGGAGGCTTGCGCTGCGGGGAGACGCGTCGGGCTGCGGGCAGTGGTGCGAGAACGTCCGACTGCAGGGCGAGTGACGTGGACTGGAAGCAAGGGCGACGCGGAGAGGCGGCGGCACCGGGTGGTGGTCGATGGGCGACGCGGGTGGCGGTTAGTTGTGTCCCTGCCCGATGCTCGGGGTCGTGGCGGAAATTGGAGCAGCGATTGAGGCCGCTTGGCGGCGGCGTGGGTAGGCACTGTGGGGACAGGCTGTGGCCGCCGATCGGCATCGGGGCGACCTCCGCAGTGCACAGATCGAGGTTTGTAGGGAACCGTTGACTTTTCAACGTACATTGGGAGGAGTGCCAAAAGAGGACTGACCACACTGCACTGATGTAGAAAAGTCGGTACAACGACCGAGGGGAGGTTGTGGGGATCTAAAAACAAAAACAGTAACCCCTCCTTCAATCTTGCTTGAATTTACACTGGTTTTGTTCGAATAATGCACGACGGGTGTTGTTTTCCGGCTGCGACTGAGGTGGGACGGTGGTAGCGCGCGGCCCGGGGTCCGGAGTGGCGCGCCACGGCGCCCCGATGTAAGGGCGCATCTGAGCCCCATCGTGGTTGAAGGTCCGGCGAGCCCCGTCGCCGGAGATGACAGGAACTACTGCTTGAGCGCCGAAAACAGCCTTTCCTTCTTCTCTCTTCATTCTCTAGCTAAGTGAGTTTCTGGTTTTGTTAGAAAAATGGAATTCTTGTTTTTTTTTTTGTGAAATCGATGGGATCGTATCTATATGATTTAGATGAGTAAACCATATTCGATGGAATTTTCGGTTGGGAGACCATGGATGTTGTAACGAATTTCGAACAGGAAATCTTTTCTAACCTTCTATTATTGAATCTTAGTGTACCGAAATGGGGTTGAAGATGGGATGACTTTTCTTGGATGATTTGTGGATTTGAACAGGTTCATGGTTTGAGAAATTTGATTTTTGAGGAGAAGATCTTCGTGTTCATCCATCGAGATGAACACGAATTTACCCTTCTTCTAGCGCCAAATTGTTGACAGGCATTTTCGTATGGATAGATATATGTGGCTATTGGGGTTATGCCCGACAAACAATAAAACGAACACGAACAGTAGGGGAAGAACTTTCGTTCTTCCCTCGAATATGAGATCTTCTTGGATATATGTTGAATGGGAAAAAATGTGAACCCTCCACAATGAGGGGGTGACCCCCTATTTATAGAGGTTCACCCCCAAAGGCCCAAAAGTGGCCCTGAACTCGTCTTAACCCTTTATTTTTGGGATTTATTACAATATTAATTTAACAATCAACCATAGACCTATAATATATTAAATGCTATTGTCTGATGTAGACCCTCGATCTTGTCGAGTCTGTTGATAGGCGAACATCAACTATTATATGGAGCGAACAATTATTGAAGTCTAAAACAAAGAAAATCACGATTTGGGCGCATTAACCAATCTGGGAGGTGTATGAAGTGACGAACAACTCTCCCGACGAACAACTAATGGGCGAACAGGTATTAAGGCCCGGGACCAAGAATGAGCCAACTGTGAAGTCATCCATGACGAACAACTTGGTCAAAATATGATACAACAAATAGCCAAGGAGGTGTGTACAAGTGAACAAAGGACAAAGATCCCAAAGCCAAGCTGAACAAAACCATAAGGCGAGCAACTTCCAGAGTACAACCTCAAGAGGCGAACAACTTTCAGTTGGAGAATCAACAAGATCAATTAAGCCGACCTAGGCGAACAACAGTGAGTCCGAGATAAGGACCAAAGAAGACTTTGTAACTAAGGTTCAGCTTAGATAAGATCAAAGGGACACATGTCAAGCATGCAGGCTAGGGAGACCAAGAGTCTTAGACACCTCATGCTTGCTAGTCTCTATAAATAGTTGTTCTCCAGCTTATTCATGTAATTTTCGAATTTCAGACAAAAAATACACACAAACACACTCAAACTCACACATACACGAAATAAGTCCAATTTCGATTACCGAATTTACAAATTCGATAAGTCCAAACCCCGATTTACCATTTACGGTGGTAATCAATCACACGTTATTGATTGGTGACGTAAAAACGGATTAAAACAGCCACTAATCCTTACGATTAGATTCGTTCACCAACAATTTGGCGCTAGAGAGAGGGGTCGAACCTTCGGTTTAGTGTGATTACTCAAGAACTTCAAGTTATAAACTTGAAGATTCAAAGGAAATCTCAAGAAATATTTGAAGATACAAACAAAGGTGTTCTTGGTGTTCTTGGTGTTCTTCAATTTATAAATTAAGAAGTAATTAAAATTGAAATGCCTCAATCTAAAGAGACCCAAGGATCACGTTTGTCAAAAAGAGCATCTCAGACCCGAGCCACGTCGGCCGACCACCAGGACCGTGACCCGAGACATGCGAACAGGTCACAACATACAGCCATAACACATAACCTCCCCCCTGAGATGGAGGCTTTGGCGAACAACCCCAATGAGTTAGCCAAAACCATTGCTGCTCTCCAGGCCCTCCAGAGGCAACAAGAGCAAGTTAGGCCAACACAGGTAGGGGTGTGCAAAATACGGTTTGAACCGAAAAATCCGACCAAACCAAACTGAAATACAAATTTTGGTTCGGTTTTTGGTTTATGGTTCGATTTACGGTTTTCAAATTTAATTTTTTTTTATTTCGGTTCGGTTTACGGTTTTTACGACTTAAAAGCCATATAGACCGAACCAAACCGAAATACTTTTTATAATAATAATAATAATAATAATAATAATATATTATATTTATATTAATATTCACTAAATTAATATTTATCAGCTTTATTTTAATATAATATAATAATATTAATATTAGATAATTTATATTCACGCATAAAAGACTTGAGTTGATTTGTGTTTTGCATAAAATACTTGAGGAGTGGTGTTTTGTGTTAATTATATTTTTCAAATTATTGCTTAGATTTTGAAAACTATTATGTTGATGTTTTTATTAGATTATGTACAAGGTTTATTGATGCATCTTTGCCTAAATTATCATTTAGATGTTGACATGTTGCAAATAATTGAATGAAATATGTGTGTTGATGCTAAAAAAAATTAAATTGATTTAAAAAAAAGTGTAAAAGATTTCGGTTTATACGGTTTGGGACCGAA